>CM021110.1:52157484-52549100 GCA_007115665.2 Sequoiadendron giganteum | reverse complement strand
ATTATTGTAATAATTTTAGTTATTTTAATTTAATTCTTATTTGTATTTATGTATGTTTTGAAGTTAATAAAATTTGAAAAATTAAAAAAGTGGCAATGTCAAATAGCATAAGATTTAGTAGAAATGGTTATGAAACCCCATTTCTTTGAGACACTTTTTCATACAACAAACACTACCTTGTCAATGTGTCAAGGCGGTAGCATTGACAAGGTAGTACTCATTGTATGAAAAATGCCTCAAAAAAATGGGGTCTCACAACCATTTCTTTGAGGCATTTTTTCATACAATGAGCACTACCTTGTCAATGTGGTAGCATTGACAAAGTAGTGCTTGTATGAAAAAACATCACTGTGAGACCCTATTTCTTTGAGGCATTTTTTCATTCATAGTTGGTATTTAAATATATAGTTACTATATATTCTTTGATATTTACTAAGTTATTGTGAAAATATATTTTTTCACACAAAGAACATTCTTTGATATTTAAATATGTATGAATACTTATATATATATATATATATGATTACGTATATATTTCCATACACGCTCATATTTATATATATTATACGTATAATTACGTTTTCATACCCGTTGATAAATATATATAATGAATACATTACATACAAATATATATGTGTGATACATATCAATTTGGTGTTTCGATGCTTTATGATGACTTCATGCATGAGTAAACGAAAGTATTCCTAATTTCATATAGGCACATGTATACATTCGCTATGCACGAGTATCATTTCCACACATACACACTCATATATACATATATATAGTTGTTGATTTATATAATACATGAAGAAGAACTGAAAATCTTTTTAAGAGCCTCAACCAAATCATGAACAATCAAGAATCCAAAAACAAAAGTCATTCAATCACATAATTCAACAACCTATCTCAATCAAGGTTGACTACCCAATCATTCCAATAAGTTAAGACTATGACCAAAGGCACTTATCCAAAACTACTGACTTGACCATTCTGACAGTGGGTGTGTGAAAGCTTAGTTTAGACTCTTAATTATAATATATTGTGAAATAATCCTCATCATGGTTTTTCCCTTTTTGGGTTTTCCAAGTAAAAATATTGGTGTTGATGTGTGATATGATCTTGTGATTGTTTCACGCTTTGATTCATTGTTGCAGTTAGATATGTTTTGGTAATTGGATGGATTGTGATCAAATGGTTTAATGGAATACTTATTCAACCCCCTCTCAATATTCTGGGTGTTCAACAATTGGTATCAAAGTGTGGTTTCTTCTGAGAAGACTAATAGCTTGAGGAAGATCTTGGAGTTTGAATAGATGGTGGATAAAGATTTTTCAAATCTTACTACAAAAAGTGATTGCATGACTGATAGAGAAGAACTCAAACTTGCTCTTGAAGATCTTGGTAGAGTTGAAGATGAAAACAAAGACCTGAAGGAAAATATCAAGGAAGCAAATGAATGCATCAAAAAAATGAGAAAAATCAAGAAATTCAAAGAAAGACATAGAGAATTTAAGGAACAGTTAAAGAAAGCAAATGAAGACATCACCAGATTGAAAATAAAATTGGAAGAAAAGAAAAGAATTGAGGAATTTTTTAATGCAATGGTACAAAGAAAGATTGATGAATGCACAAAAATTGAACAAGAAGTGGTAAATCTGAGATTGGATCTAGAAAAAGAAAGAATTCATAAGGACAAATTGAAAACAAATTCTACAATGCTTGATGAGTTAATTGCAGGACAAAAACCATCTAAAGATAAAGGAGGTTTAGGACTTGAGGAAGGAGAAATTTCAAAGGCTAATCAGATCCCTAAAATGATTGACAATCAAGAGAAGACTCAAGGAAATGGAAAACCAATCAGAAATCAAAGAAGCAATGTTAGAAGACCCCCTAATAGACAACCAAATGCTCAAAGGTACCCATATTTCAATTATATTTATTTTTCATGTAATAAATTTGGACATAAGGCAATAGAATGTAGAAGTAGAATGAATCAAAATATTGGATCCTTCTACGAAAAATGTTTTGTATGCAAGAAATTTGGACATAGAGCTATTGAGTGCAAAAATTAGATGACAAATAGATATAATGCTGGTAGAATGATTCAATCTCTCAATGGTTACTATTATGAATGTTTGGACATAAAGCTAACCATTATAGATCAAGATTGAATAGAGGTTAGTTTGGTTACAAAATTTTTGTATGCTACAGTTTCAACAAACCTAGACTTATTTCAAGATTTTTTAGAAGAAAGAATGGAAGAAAAACCAATATGGTAAAGAGGAATGAACCTGTGAAGAAAATTGATCCTACTAAAGTGAAGAAGGAAATGGAGAAGATTTGGAGGAAGAAAGAGGAACCTGAGAAGAAAGAAGAATCAAATTAATGTTACATTGGTGGTTGTCATTACAGAAAAAGATCGACCTATTAATGCCCAATAGAACCCATAGATTCATACAAGATCTACAAGAGGTGATTAAGCCATGTCATGAACCCAAGCACCAAGCTGAACACAGAGACCAAGGTACACACCATATTGCAACAGTCTCCCAAACACAAGTGAGGGGTTCGAACTTGTGACCTCAGATATGATACTAATTTTTATATTGGTGGTTGTCGTTGCACTAAAACATCAACCTATTAATGCCTGATACAACCACCAAATTTATACAAGATCCATAGGAAGCAGTTAAGCCATGTCATGAACCCAAGCATCACACTAAAAAAGAGACCAAGGGACACACCATCTTGCAACAATGAATCTTTACCTCTCTTGGGTACATATAATTCTCTTGAAAACTAAACCTAGGCATGGGTTTTGGGGGAGAAATAATAGAAAAATATAACCCCCTATAAATATGAGGTGTCAATTAGTGACACAAATATATATATTGAAAAATGACATGCTTAAGCTTTTGGAAAAGAAACCAACAAAAAATATGCAAATCTAAAGAATTATGAAGCTTTTATAGGGTTTATAGTGTATCAATGAAGGGTTTATCATTTTTTTAGAAATTAAAGCATTTAATGCAGAATTAGGGAAAATTGGAAAGGCATAAAGTGAGTTTCTAAGTCAATTTTAATCATATTTGTGCATTTAAAGAAAGGAGAGTGAATTGAAGGAAATTTGAATGCAAACTTGGTGCAAAGTATCCAAACCCTAGATCTTGTTGTGCACATAAAAGGTATTTACATCTTTTTGTGCTTTGTGGGTTTGAAATGGAGTTGTTTTCATAGGCATTTGAGTTCAATTCGAGGTTAAAATGGACACCCCAGCCATTGTTAACACTACTAAGAGGCCTAGACCAAAATTCAAAGGTATTCAATGAAAGTAGTTGATAATGACCTTGACGGTGCTTTCTCGAAGATTCCAAATAAGGCTTTACCTATAGAAGATACTAGGGCCTACATACATGGGAGATTGGAAGAATATGATCACCTAAAAATCAAAGACATGTGGATGAATTATCTGACTACAGATGATTTCCTTGTAAAGCCAAAGTATATTAACCTACTAAAGAAAAAACTTGATATCTAGAACTGGTTTCTTAACTATAGTAGTGATGTTGATGCTAAGTATGTGAAACTAGCATTAAGTAGGCTACATGAAAAATTCATATGGATCAACATGCTTGGACTGATAAACAAGGAAGTGATCAAGGATGTTACGAGATTGTGTGATACCAGACCTATATTGGTTACTAAATCTATGAAGAATGAAGTTGTTATGGATTTACTGGTGCCATTTATGATAAAAGGGCTTTGACAACAAAATCTATCAAGAATCTTGCTATGATATATGCCTCTATGATGATAGGACACAAATTTTACTTCACAAAAAGGGAGAATTCAATTTTGGCTACATCTATGTATGTTTCACATAAAATGGTAATGAATGGGAAGGAATTTGATTTGTGTGAATTGCGCCAGCAAAAAATTCTTGAGAACCTAAAGAAAACTAGAGAAAAAAAATCCTTTTAAGTTTGGAATTTTGGTAATGTGTTTATTGTTTTGCTTCTTAAAAGAGCTTCCTAGAAGAAAGGGTATTGTATGGGATAGTTGTATACTTGTGGGACATCAAATCTTTGATTACATGTGTTAGGAATAAGATGTCATTTAATTATATTCTTAACATATTTCATGTATCTCCTAAGTCATTATATTGTGTTTCACAACAAGTTAGGATTAGGAAGAGATTAATTTGGAATGAAATAAAAATTTGATTTGACATTTGTACTTATTTCTAAGTGTTAGGAGAATGTGGGGACACCTTGGAGTGAGCTCCTATAAAATAGGAGCACATGGGTGCCCACATGGGAGGTGGGATCCACCTTGGCTTAGTTAACTGGTTGGTGAATTGAGTACACTTCATAAATGCATCTCAGGTTCCTACAAAATAGGGATTTTGATTTATGCATTTTGAGTGCCTTTAAAATAGGGATTGATGTTTAGTTCAGTTCAGTTCAATTCATTTCAGTTCAGTTTAGTTCAGTTATCTTCAATTGCATGTTAGTTAATCTCAATTGACTTGAGTTTCATGGACAGATAATAGGTGGATACATTTAGTTAACAGATGGAGGATAATTCATGCACATTGTTTTGCATGAATCAGTTACATATGTGTTTTAGTTAACAAAGATTAACTTGGGCCCACCTTGGGCGCCCGAGTTGGTATCTTTGAGTTACAACTATTGCATGAAAAAGATATTTATAATGTTCAATTAAGTGGGACCCTTAGTTTGGACGCCTACTTTGAGGATGAGCTTGCATAAGATATTTTTGACAACTACGAGATTAACACTTCAGCGTTGGGCGCCGAATTTGAGGGAGACTCTTGTTTGAATTTTTCATGCATGTTTGAACTCAACTTGGAAACCCTAGGCGTGGATTTTCTCAAGAGGCTTTGTGATATTATATTTGTTAAATCTTATGAGTTTGTAAGAAAGAATATTGTCTATTATTGCAGCAATTGTATGAGGGAGTTTTGTGAGAAAATATTGCAAGTTGTGAAGAAGATTTCTTGAAGAACAAGGAAGCATATAAAGGAGAATTGAATCAATGTTATTGTAACTTATTCAAAGGTTAAATAATACAAGCAAGTCCAATTCTAGTGGAGTTTTTTCTTGAAAGGGTTTCTCTATGTACATGTTGTGTCCTTTCTATTTTGTCTTATATTTCTTTTATCAATATTTTGTCTACTTTCTACAACATTAAAATTGATCTAATTCAAGATAAAAATCATACACAAGAGATTGTGACAAAGAATACTAAAATTGAATCTACAGTTACACGAGATTTACAAATCTTAAGATACTTTTTTACTATAGTTTTACCTTCATTTTCAACATTTGGTATTAGGGCTAGAGGTTGGGTAGAGTTTGGGACACCTTTCTCTTAAAAGGTTGAAGGTTTTTTGGCTATAGTGGGAGTTTTTTAATATTGTGTCAATTGCTGATTTGAAAAATTAGTCTATTGCAACGGGTTCTACTTCTCATTTAGATATTGAAAGGTTCAATGGATCTAGGTATGAGATGTGGAAACTAAACATGGAAGATCTCTCCTTGAAGAGAGAGATCAATGGTCAGTTGTAGGTAATAAGACAAAGAAACCTACATCGATGTCAGATGAGAATTGTGCTAAGCTTGATAAGAAGGCAAGAGGAACCATAAGATTATGTCTTGTTGATGTTGTTCTCTTGAATGTTTCAAATGAAAAGACTACATTTGATTTGTGGAAGAGGATAGGTGATAGCTATCAAAATAAAAGCCTTACTAATAAGTTGTATCTGAAAAGACAATTATATTATTTAAAGATGAAAGATGGTGATTCTGTTGCACATCATTTAAATGCTTTTAATTTGATTATGAGTCAGTTAGCATCTATAGATGTAAAGCTAGAAGATGAAGATAAATGCATTTTGTTACTTTATTCTTTACCAAAATCTTGGGAAAATCTAATTGTTGCTATCAGTGGTAGTGGTGCAGATCTGAAGATGGATAATATAATTCCTATTCTCCTATCAAAGGAGATGAGGAGGAAGTATAAAACAGGCTCCCAAGATGCCTTGTTTGTAAGAGGTAGGACTAAGGAAACATAATCTAAGGCAGACAAGAAAGAAAAGGGTAAGTCTAAAGGATGGTCTAAAACCCGTGGTAAGAGTAAGGTAAAGTGTTGGAACTGTGGGAAACCAGGACACATAAAGAAGGATTGTAAGAGAAAGAAAAATAATTCTAATGCTTCTACAGAGAAATCCTCAGATGATGGTAATGATGCATTGATTATTTCATGTAAGAATATTAGTGATGACTCTTGGCTTATTGATTTAGGTTGCTCCTATCATATGACTCCTAACAAGGAGTGGTTCTGAAAGTATATTGAATATGATGGGGGCAATGTATTTTTTGGAGATAATAGCACAACAAAGATTGTGGGCAAAGGAGAGGTAAAGTTGTGTTTCAGTGATGGTACCTGGTTAATACCCTTAATGATGTTTTACATATTTGAGGACTTGCTAGAAATCTACTTTATGTATCTAAGTTTACTGATTCTGGAAAGCATGTGACATTTGATAAAAGTGGTTACAGATTGGTGAAAGGGAATATGGTGGTTGCTAAAGGATCTCGAACTGGGAATTTGTTTAAGCTGAATACCTCTAATTTGAATAAATCAGCCAATGTAACTGAAGCTGAAAAATACATGTATGTTGTGGCACCATAGATTGTCCCACATAGGTGAAAAAGGTCTTAGGACTATTCTTAATAAGAAATTGGTTGACAGTATTCCTGATTACAATATTGGCAAAAATGATTTTTTTGAGCATTGTGTGTTTGGAAAGCAATCTAGATCTTCATTTCCTAAAGGAACAAATAAAGCTAAAAGATTATTAGAGATTATTCACTCAGATGTTTTGGGTCCTGTGGATATTGACTCCATTGGAAAATCCAGATATTATGTCACTTTTATTAATGATGTCTCAAGATACACTTGGATCTATTTTATGTATAACAAATTTGATGTGTTTAATATGTTTAAAGAATTTAAGGCTTTAGTTGAGAAACAAAGAGATCATAAGATAAAAGTGTTGAGATCAGATAATGGTGGTGAATATTATTCTATGGAATTTGATGATTATTGTAAGCATGCAAGAATCGTGAAACATAAAACTACTGTATATACACTGCAACAAAATGGAGTAGCTGAGAGGATGAACTGAACCTTAATGGAAAGAGCTAGGAGCATGTTAATTAGTGCTAAGTTAGATCGGTGCCTTTGGGCTAAGGTTGTATGCACTTCTTTTTATTTAATCAATAGATCTCCTAGTTCATTTATTGAGGATAAAACCCCTTATGAAATGTGGTTAGGTAGGAAGCCTAGTGTTGCACATTTAAGGATCTTTGGCTGTGAGGATTTTCATGTGCCTAAAGAAAAGTGATCTAAGTTGGACCCAAAAGCACATAAATGAATATTATGTTGAAAATGTAAAAGGTTACAAACTTTGGAATCCTCTAACCCGAAAAATTACTTTGTCAAGAGATGTGATTTTCAGGGAATTTAGAGCTTATTCAAGAGAAGAACAACCAAAGGAGAAGGATATGTCTTGAACAGTGCATTTTGAGGAAAATACTAAGAAGCAAGAAGATGCATATGTTGAAGAAAAATTGGATGGATTGGATGAGGAGAGTTCACAGAGTTCTGAGATAGATGCTCATGATGAGCATACTGAGGAAGAGGTAGAAACCCCATTGAGAAGATCCACAAGACAAAGAAATCCCGTTGACAGATATAGCCCACCCGATTTATGTTGTATATTTTCTTCATTGAGTACTAATGATGAACCTAGATCTTATAGGAAGCTATTTCTTCGGAAGAGAACAAGATTTGGACACAATCTATCCATGAGGAAATGGTTTCCTTGGATACTTGTGACACATAAAATCTTGAGAGTTTTCCCAAAGGAAGAAAGGCCATTGGTTGTAAATGGGTCTTTAAAAAGAAAATTGGAGTAGATGGTAATCTCAAGAGGTACAAGGCTAGATTAGTAGCCAAGGGATACTCCAAGAGAGAGGGAGTTGAATTTAATGAAATCTTCTCTCCTGTTGCTAAATTAACTTCTATTAGATTCCTTTTATCTATTGCTTTTTCTTTTGATTTTGAGATAGAGCAAATGGATGTGAAAACTACTTTCTTGCATGGGGATCTTGATGAGGAGATTTATATGAGGCAACCTGATGGTTTTTTTTTGTAAAGGAAAAGAATAATTGGTTTGTAGGTTAAAGAGATCTTTATATGGATTGAAATAGTCACCGAGAATGTGGTACTAGAAGTTTGATTCTTTTGTATTAAAAATAGATTATGTTAGGAGTGAGGAAGATCATTGTGTTTACATAAAAATAATTGATGATCAAATTTTAATTATTATCTTGTATGTTGATGACATGTTGTTTATTGATAACAACAAGGTAATGATCAAAGAATTGAAAGAACAAATCTATAGCACATTTGAGATGAAATATCTAGGGGCTGCAAAATATATCCTTGGTATGGAGATCAACAGAGATAGAGGTAACATAAAGATTTGCTTAAGTCAAAGAAACTATGTGGATACTATTTTGAAATGGTTTAACATGCATGATAGTAAACCAATTAATATTCCTTTACCAGTTGGCATGAAGTTAAGTTTAGACATGAGTCCTAAATCTGATTTTGATTATGAGGAAATGTCTGAGATTCCTAATTATGCTAGTGCAGTTGGTAGTTTGATGTATGCAATGGCCTGTACAAGCCAGATATAGCCCAAGCAGTGGGAGTTCTAAGTAGGTTTATGTCTAGCCCTGATAAAGAACATTGTAATTATGTTAAGAGGGCATTTAGATATTTATGAGGTACTTCTTATTACTATTTAATTTATCATAGTGCTAATGATATTGATAATATGCATAGATGATTGGACATATGGGGTTTTGTTGATTCAGATTGGGTAGGAGACTTGGATAGTCGGAGGTCAACAAGTGGTTGTGTTTAATTTGTTTGGAGCTGCATTTTTTTGGAAGAGTAAGAGGCAGACCATGGATTCTACAGATGCCTCCAAAGAGGCAGTTTGGTTACAGAGACTTGGGAAAGGTATTGGTTTTAATTGCAAGCAAATTAAACTTGAATGTGATAGTCAGAGTGCTATTTTTTTAGCCAAAAATCCTATCATTCTCGTACTAAGAAAGTTGATGTGCAGTATCAATTTGTGCGAGAAATGATTGAGAGTGGGAAGGTATTGATTGAGAAAGTTGACACTTTGGTCAATATTGTAGATTATCTTACAAAACCGGTTCCTACAAAAAAGTTCTCTTGGTGCAGGAAGGCCATTGGCCTTGAGTCTTGTACTTGATTTATATTAAATGATTCCTTGTTTAGAATAATTGCAATGATAATGTCAAGTGGGAGAATGTTGGGAATTGGATGCCATTTAATTGCATTCTTAAAATATTTCATGTATCTCCTAAGTCCTTGCAGTGTGTTTCATAACGCTAGGATTAGGAAGAGATTAATTTGGAATGAAATAAACATTTAATTTGACATTTGTAGTCATTTCTAAGTGTTAGGAAAATGTGGGGATTCCTTGAAGTGAGCTCCTACAAAATAGGAGCACATGGGCACCCACATGGGAGGTGGGATCCACCTTGGTTCAGTTAACTAGTTGGTGAATCGAGTAAACTTCAAAAATGCATCTCATATTCCTACAAAATAGGGATTTTGATTTATGCATGTTGAGTACCTATAAAATAGGGATTGATGTTTATGAAGTTCAGTTTAGTTTAATTCAGTTTAGTTTAATTCAATTTAGTTATGTTTCAGTTATCTTCAGTTGCATGTTAGTTAATCTCAGTTGACTTGAGTTGCATGGACAAATAATAGGTGGATACATTCAGTTAACAAGTGTAGGATCATTCATGCATATTGTTTTGCATGAATCTATGACAGATGTGTTTCAGTTAGCAAAGATTAAATTGGGCCCACCTTGGGAATCCAAGTTGGTATCTTTGAGTTACAACTATTGCATGGAAAAGATATTTATAATGTTCAGTTAAGTGGGACCCAGTTTGGACACCTACTTTGAGGATGAGCTTGCATAAGATATTTTTGACAACTACGAGGTTAACACTTCAGTGTTGGGTGCCAACTTTGAGGGAGACTCTTGTTTGACTTTTTCATGCATGTTTGAACTCAACTTGGCAACCCTAGGCATGGATTTTCTCAAGAGGCTTTGTGATATTATATTTGTTAACTCTTATGAGTCTGTAAGCAAGAATATTGTCTATTATTGCAAAAATTGTATCAGAGAGATTTGTGAGAAAATATTACAGGTTGTGAAGAAAATTTCTTGAAGAAAAAGGAAGCATATCAAGGAGAATTGAATCAGTGTTATTGTAACATTCAAATGTTAAATAATACAAGCAAGACCAATTATGGTCTAGTATTTTCTTGAAAGGGTTTCTCCACGTACATGTTGTGTCCTTTCTATTATGTCTTATATTTATTTTATCAATATTTTGTCTACTTTCTACAACATTAAAATTGATCTAATTCAAGATTAATCATACACAAGAGATTGTGACGAAGAATACTAAAATTTAATCTATAGTTACACTAGATTTACAAATTTTAAGTTACATTTTTACTACAATTTTACCTTCATTTTCAACAATATGCACAGTTTAGATACTTGAAAGCTCAATATGATGCTTTGAATACATTCTCTGTAGTTTTTCAAAAGAATATGCATGAAAGGGAAATAATTCCTAGAAAATTGGTAGAGAAATATTCTAAGGAAATTACTTTCCTTGTTTCAATTGATGAGCGTATAATTGAGGATGTTGAACCTAGAACAATGTGGATTGAGCCTCTTGGGTATGAATTTTCTAAGAATTATGTTAAAGGATATGTTGGAATGTTGCTCAAGATTCCTAAGGAGCCCTCTCAACTAAGACGCATGACATATGAATAAAAATCATTAGAAGTGTTGGATGTTGTGGTTGTCATTGATGTCAACACTATTAGCATAAATGTCTGCAAGGCTGTATATGTCGAGGATATTGAGAAAATTGAAATAAATATGTTACAAGTTGTCTGTGAAGTAGTGAAGATCAGTATGCAGGAAAAAATCAGTATGTTCTAAGCTAGATGCTACAGATTAAAGTGTTTTTTTTTCAAACCTATATATTTTCTACTCTGTAAGTTTCAGAGGTGCACATGAAGATCTGAGGAAGTTATAAGTTTTTGTGTTTTGATAGCTATTATGTTACTACAAATGGTGTTCATGGAAGAAGACAATGTGATTCTGGTAATCTAAGTTGTTGCGTATGTTCCTGTGACGTTCATGGATGTTTCTAGATCATGTTCTATCTATGTTGCACGTCTGCATGGATCATTGTGCTCGCAGTCTAATATTTTCTCTTGCATGTTCATGGCCAATAAGGTGTTTGAAGCGTGTTGTGGATATTTGAGGAAAAATCTTTAAAGGTGTTTTGCGTTCGAGGATATTGTTTTAGGTCCCTACTATTTTATGGTCAACTTTGGTTGATACACATTGATAATATTTATTGTTTTGGGCCAATAGTTTGCATTCATTCTATTATTTTGTTGAAGCTGACATAAAGCAATGTAATTTTTGGTTGTAAAAATATATAAGCGATTGTTTATCTCATTTGAGGAATGTGTGAAGAAAAGTGTGTGAGTGCTATGTGTGAAAAAGGTTCAGATCATTCGAAAGCATAACAAATTGTGAAGAAGAGTGAAAGATAGTGAAGAAGTGTTCACGTGCTTAACCAAAACTATACTCAGGCATGTGCAGATACTACTCTCTCAGTTTAATTTCTTCAGATGGTTTTAATATGAATATAGTAAGACAATGTGCAGAGCTACTGCAACTCTTCTCAGTTTAATTTCTTCAGTTATGTGTTTTAATATGAATAATCAGATTTGAGAATTAAGGTCAATAAGATTAATAAGTTTGAAATTTTGGGACAACTGATTCACCCCCCCTCTAAGTTGTCTACCCTTTTGTTTCCAACAATTGGTATCAGAGTAGGTTCCTTGGAAGAATTTTAACAACTTGAGGTGATCCGGGATGGCGACATGCAAGAAGGATAGTCTGAGATTTGATAGAAAAAACTATTCTAAATGGAAGACTCGAATGGAGTGTCATCTAAGATGCATTGGTGAATCCTAATGACACATTACATGCAACAGGTATGTTATCCCTCCAAATGGTCCTACTACTACTGTTGAGATTAGGGATCCTGAATATAACATTAGGGCTAAGGAAGCTTTGTTGAGTTCTTTGACTGATACTGAGATGAAAAATGTTATGGATCTGAAAACTGCTTATGAGATCTAGAAAAAGTTGGAAACTCTATATGAAGGTGATGTTAATGTTAAGATTCCTAATCTACAGTGTCTGAAAGGAAAATATGAACTGTTGAAGATGGGAAATGATGAGAATATTGTTACTTACATGCAGAGAGTGAATGAACTTGTTTTTGTTCTTAGATGTGCTGGTGGATAGGTAGATGAACAAGAGATTGTTGCTAAAGTGCTTAGAACTTTTCCTAATGCATACAAAATTAAATTTGTAGCCATTGATGAGCTCCAAACTGTGACAAATATAACCAAAGATATGTTGGTTGGTAAACTTACTGCTTTTGAGTTGAATGAATTTGGTGATGCCCTTCCTAAGACTATTTTTGCATTTAAAGCTACTATTTCCAAGAGAGATAAGAAGAGATATGATCCGATTAAAATTTCTTCTAGAAAGGTATTCAGATATGAGGAAGAAATGAGACAGATTGAAGAAGAAGAAAGAGAACTGAATGAGCTTGAAGCACTTATTGTCAAAAGGGAATCCAAAGGAGAAAGTAAGTATAAAGGAAAGTCGCCTATTAAATGTTTTTCTTGCAACAAGATAGGTCATTTTGCATTAAGGTGTCTAGAAAGAGTTCCTAAGCCAAGACCTTACAAGCCTAAATTTCAAAATAAGTGTTACTATGTTGTTGATGAAGGTGTGACAGATGATGAATCCGACAAAGGGAATGCAAGTGAAGATGAGTTTGTGTTTATTGCTATCAAAGAAAATAACTCTGTCTACTGAATTTTCTAGTTGTAAAAATGTGGAGAAAGTCGTAGCTGCCCGAGTTGAAATAAAAGATGAATGGGTAATTGATAGTGGATGTTCACATCACATGACAGGTGATAAGAGTAAATTTTTAATCCTAGAGAAGTATGATAGTGGTGTTGTAAGATTTGGTGATAACAATGGTGGTATAATCTATGGTAGAGGATGCATTTATTTTGATGGTAAGCATAACACTGATGATGTTCTTTATGCTAAAGGTTTGAAGCATAATCTTCTTAGTGTTGGACAAATGGTTGATAAGGGTTACAATCTTCAATTCAAAGATGGAAATTTTAGCATACTGGGAAGTTCTGGAAATGTGATTGCTTTAGGTACAAAAACAAAAGGTAACATATTTCATTGGAATGCTGGTAGTAAAAGTTGTCTGATTGCTCAAGTTGATGAAAGTTGGCTATGGCATAGAAGAATGTGTAATGTAAACTTTGACAGTATTAGCAAGATAAGTTCATCACAATCAATAAGAGATCTTCCTAAGTTGGTGAAGCCAACTAATACCATATGCAAGGAATGTCAGCTAGGAAAACAAACTAGAATTTCATTTCATAGCAAACAACATTGTTCAAATGAATTTTTGGAGCTTGTGCATATTGACTTGTGTGGTCCTGCTAGAATCAAAAGTCTACAAGGTTACAGGTACTTCATGTTGCTTATTGATGATTACTCTAGGATGATGTGGGTTACTTTCTTAAGGGAGAAATCTGAAGCTCTAGAAAAGTTCAAGATCTTTAAGGCTATGGTTGAGATAGAGACATGTCTGAAAATTAAGTGTTTGAGATCCAATAGAGGTGGTGAATTCACTTTCGGTGAGTTTCATTCTTTTTATGAAGAGCATGGGATAAAGAGACAATTATCTGCAACGCAGACCCCTCAACAAAATGGAGTTGTAGAAAGAAGGAATATGATAGTTTAAGATGCTGCTACAACTATGATGTTGGAAGGAAATGTCCCTCATTTTTATTGGAGAGAAGTTGTGAGTACTATTGTCTATATTCTTAACCCGATACAAATCAAAGGTAATACTGGTAAGACTCCTTTTGAGCTATGGTTTGGTCATAAGCCTACTGTTAGATATTTCAAAATATTTGGGAGTAAATGCTATATCAAGAGAGATGAAGATCTAGGAAAGTTTGATGATATAAGTGATGAAGGAATATTTCTTGGTTATTGTACTAAGAGCAAGGCCTACCAGTGCTACAACAAGAGATTGAATAAAATGGTTGAAAGTGAAAATTTTAAGGTTAATGAAGACATTTCCAGACCCTCCAAAACATATGGATATGATTCTCATGATCAAAATGACAATACAAACAAGTGTCAGACTTCAAATCAAGTTCAAATCATTTCGGTGAGTCAAGAAGAACAAGAAGAAGAAAGACTGGTGAAAGTACAGAAGAGAGACCCCAAGAGCCTAAAATTCAATAACATTCTAAGACTCCAAGGTATGTGAGATTGAATAGTTTAGAAAATTAGATTATAGGAGATAAGAACAAAGGTGTTCAGACTAGGAGAAGAATTACAGAAGAATATTATTTAATTTCAAAAGTTGGGCCAAGTAATGTCAATGAAGCATGCAAAGATGAACATTGGATTGAAGCTATGAAAGAAGAACTACAACAAATTGAGAAGAATAATACATGGATTCTTGTTCCTAGACCTAAAGACAAAAACGTAATTGGAACTAAATGGGTCTTTAGAAACAAACTGAATGAACAAGGTGAAGTTATCAGAAACAAAGCAAGACTGGTATGTAAAGGATACTCTCAGATGGAAGGTATTGTCTTTGAAGAAACCTTTGCTCCTGTTACTAGAATTGAAGTTGTGAGATTGTTTCTTTCTTATGCTTCTTATAAAAACTAAAAATTTTATCAGATGGATGTCAAGCCAACATTTCTAAATGGTGAATTAGAGGAAGAGGTGTATATTGAAAAACCTGATGGATTTCAATTGACTGATCATGTACATACGGTTTGTTGGTTGAAGAAAGGATTGTATGGACTCAAACAAGACCCTAGAGCTTGGTATGCTAGATTAGATAAGTACTTGATGAAGCTTGGATTTAACAAAGGTACTACTGGTAGTAATATGTATTTCATGATTGATGATGGTAAAGATTTTTTTGTGGAAGTCTTTGTTGATGATATCATTTTTGGAGGAGATGTTGGTTTGTGCATGAAGTTTGCTAATGAGATGCATAATGAGTTTGAGATGTCAATGATTGGAGAGTTGAAATTATTTTTGGGATTGAAAATTACTCAGGTAGATAAAGGGATCTTTATATCTCAGTCCAAGTATGTGAGAGAACTGCTAAAGAAGTTTGGTATGGAAGATTCAAAACCAGCTGGCACACCCATGGTGATCGGATGAAAGTTGACACAAGATGATGATTCTCCAAAAGAAAATTGAACTAGATACAAATCAATGATTGGTGGATTGATGTATCTGAATCAAACTAGACCTGATATCATGAATGTTGTGTGCGTTGTTGCTAGATTTCAAGCTGATCCTAAGGAATCGCATGTGATTTTTGTGAAAATAATTTTTAGATACTTGAAGGGAACAACTGATTTTGGTGATGATCTTACTTTAAGTGCCTTTACTAATGTTGATTGGAAAGGAGATGTGAATGATAGGAAAATTACTAGTGGTGGCACCTTTTTCTTGGGAAATAAATTAATTTCATGGTTAAGAAAAAATCAGAATGTCATTTCCTTGTCTACTGCAGAGGCAAAATATATTGTTGTTGCTAAAAATTGTACTCAAGTATTGTGGATGAAGTAGATGCTAAAAGATATCAGAGTTGTGTATGATGAACCTATTGTCATATTCTATGATAACTAAATTTATATAAACATTCCTAAGAATCTGGTGTTGCATTCAAAGATAAAGCATATATCTATCAAGTACCACTTTTGAGAGATAAAGTGAGTGATAAGGAATTCAAACTGGAGTATGTGCCTACTAAGGAATAAATTGCAGACATCTTTACTAAGCCTTTGCTTAAGGATACTTTTTAGTATCTCAGAGAGAAGTTAGGGGTGATTACCCCTCTTAATCATAACTAAGATGCATAGTCTTTGCATCAGTCTATGCACTCATAGTCATATCTTGATCCAGGTTGATGTTGTGGTGGTTGCTACTCAGGGGGAGTAGTCAAATGATTCAAATATGTGGTTGAGAGCTTGTGTACCTTTTCCATTGATGTCAAAGGGGGAGAAGATTAATGTGAAAAACTATGGAAGAGCTAAAAGTAAGGGGGAGAAGAATAGTATGAGAAGAGAAATTTGTAAAGGGGAGATTGTTGGAAGAAGAGTTAGTTGCGTTGATGGTGTATTTTTCACATCATGTGTTGCCATCAATTCCAAAGGGGGAGATTGTTGGATGTTATCATTGAGTTGCTGATATGTGGTTGTTATTGATGTCAACACTATTAGCAAAAATTTCTTCAAGGCTATATATGTCGAGGATATTGAGAAAATTGAAATAAATATGTTACAGGTTGTCTGTGAAGCAGTGAAGATCAGTATGGAGGAAAATTTAGTATGTTGTAAACTAGATACTGTAGATTAAATGTTTTTTTTCAAGCCTATATAATTTCTACTCCGTAAGTTTTAGAGGTGCACATGAAGATATGAGGAAGTTATAAGTTTTTGTGTTATGACAACTATTATGTTACTACAAATGGTGTTTATGGAAGAAGACAATGGGATTATAGTAACTTGAGTTGTTGTGTATGTTCCTATGACATTTTTGGATGTTTCTAGATCATGTCCTATTTGTGTTGCACACCTGCATTGATCATTGTGCTTGAGATCCAAGATTTTCTCTTGCGTGTTCATATTTTTCATGTTCATGGCCGACAAGGTGTTTGAAGCGTGTTGTGGATCTTCGGGGAAGAATATTTGAAGGTGTTTTGTGTTCGAGGATATTTTTTTAGGTCCCTGCTATGCTGTGGCTAACTTTGGTTGATACACATTGATAATCTTTATTGTTTTGGGCTAACAATTTGCATTCATTCTATTATTTTTTTGAAGTTGACATGAAGCAATATAATTTCTTGTTGCGGATATATATAAGTGATTTTTTATCTCATTTGAGGAATGTGTGAAGCAAAGTGTGTGAGTGTTATTTTTGAAAAAGGTTCAGATCATTTGAAAGCAGAGCAAAGTGTGAAGAAGAGTGAAAGATAGTGAAGAATTGTTCATGTGCTTAACCAGAACTATACACAGGCATTTGCAGATTCTACTCTCTTAGTTCAAGTTCTTTAGATGGTTTTAATCTAAATATTTTATGTAAGACAGTGAGTCTTCCTTTGAGTAGCGAGCTCTAGGCAGTGCACTTGAATGCAAGTGCATTCCTCTTATATTCTTCTTATACTTTTAATAGGGTATAACTTATGGATTAACCTCCATCGTGGTTTTTCCCCTAACAGGGTTTCCACGCAAAAAATATTGGTGTTATGTGTGTTTATAATGTAATGTTGATTCATGCTTTCATTGTTAATAATCAGATCTGAGAATTAAGGTTAATACGATTAATAAGTTTGAAATTTTGGGACAACTAATTCACTGACCCCTCTTAGTTTTTCGCCCTTGTGTTGCCAACAAGAAGTGCATATGGAATTGTCTACACCTGCATGAAATAAAAGAGTAACAAAAAAATTAAATGAATATTTTGTAAAACATGGAATTATAGTAGAAGTAAGAAGTTAAGGGTAAAAGCTACATAGATAGGCAGTGCAACTGGTGAACCCTCCAGACCGAGGAGATCAAGAAGAAAAACTTCCACCCCTACCTCTTCTTTTGGGTTAATGAAGAATAGCTAACATGGAAGAGAAGAAGCAGTCCTACTACAAGCGGTGAAGGTTCTTCACAAGAGTGATGCAGGAGCAAGTGGTGTACTACATCAACCCAAAAATATATTTACTTTCATTTAGAGTTTTGTATATGTTTTTGCATTTCTAGATACCCTTTTCATCGAAGAAGAATTCCCAACTTTCAGAACTGCTTTTCTGCTTTTTCTGTTGAACTGCCATTTTTAGCAGGTATGAATTTGAAGGTGTGAGGAGATAGAAATTTAAGGGAAGCTTCAGGACAATATAATAAACACTTTGGTGAAAGAATTAGGCGAAGATCATTCCTGATTCAAAACTTATTCAAGTTTTAGTTTCTGCTTTTTGCCCTACAAAATCTTTGGAGCTAATTTTGAGGTACTTAAAGGCTCCGGATGGGCCCGAAAATTGGCAGAAAATGAAAGTGGTTAGCTTTTAAGCCCCACTTTCTAGCACTTCATTTTCGCAAGACCTTTCCGAAAAGGTATTATCATTGAAGATCCGACGGTTAGATCTTGAGTTAGGGCTTTCGGAAGTTGGTGCATAATTAGAATGTTGTTTTTGGCTCCAAACGGAGAATTGGGCTATTTATGGGGTAGTTTCTGATTTTGGTGGGTAGTTTTTGGGGAAAGAATATCGCATGTTGCGAAAAGGGGAATTTCTATAGTTTCTTTCTGTAATTTGCATGTATTGCAGAACTTGAGGATTTGAGATCCTCTGCATGTAAGATTTTCATATTCAGAATAATAATATTATTCTCTGGTTGTGTGTGTGATTTTATGTGTCTCGGGTTGTACCCTCATCAAAAAGGCAAGCACTGGAGCTAAAAATCCAAAAGTTGACATAGTTAACACTTCTGAAGTAGATGAAATAGAAAGAGAAAAATAAGCTTTCATTGTACACTTTCATAAAAATCCTGAGAAGAAGAAAGAATAGAAGACAAAGGAGTGAAAGAAAAAGAGGACAAAAACTCCTCTAGTAAGAGCTCATACTCCGATGAAGTTAGATGTTTTCATTAGTAATATGTTAGAATATGATGATTTTTTAGAAGCTACTTTAAAGGTGTATGATGAAGTGGAAGAAGAAGATAGGAAAACAATCATTAAAGAAATTATTTAGTACATTATTCTTTTAGATGCTGACATGGGTAATATCAAGAATATGGTTCATAGTGTTGTTTGGGATGCTTTAACAAAAAGGAGAAGATAGACTATTGAATGCAAGGATAAAATGAAATCAGATTCCTTGGAGGAAATTGGATCCTCCTTATCTGAGGATGACAAGGCTACATTGATAGAGGTGTATACTAAGGAATTCAGAGTCGAGAAAAGAGTCACTATTATTATGGGGAGTGAAAAGGACCAAGTGAACAAATTGAAATAGGAATGAGTGAAAATTATCAGAGATACAGCTGAAAAGTTTGGGATGATAATTGCTTCATCATCTGGTACTACTCAAGAAAAGGAGCATGTTGAAGAAAAGGTCACTGATGCAGAAGAAAATCTTCCTCACGTTAAAAATTTACTAGTTTTAAAAGAAGTCTTGGAAGAAAAAGAAGATGATGTTCATACCATTGAAGAAAATCTATTGTTTGATATAGAGAATGTGGTTTCCTCACCACCACTAGTAGATGGAACAAATGCTTCCTTAGATCCCTCTTCTCCTCCAGAAGATACTGACAATCTCATCGGTGCTAATGATGAAAACCAAAATGCATAACAAGAACAAGAAAAGAATGATGTAGATGGTACTGAGGACCACTTTGACAAAAAAATGAGGATGCAGGAAATAAAAGAAAGACAATCAAAATGAGAATGGAGAAGAAGATCAACAAGAAAAAGAAGAGAACAAGAAGAGAGATGATAAGGACAAGGAGGATGAAGATAAAGACAAGAAAGAGGAAAACCCCTCTGGTAAAGAGGATAAAGAAGAGAAAAGAAGAATCTGAGATTGGAAAGAATGAATAAGATGCACAAAAGACCATGGATCTACCTAAGCCATTCGAAGAATATTTCGGTACTACATTCAAGGGTCTCTTTTCTAGATAGATTAGGTTCCAACCAGAAATCCCTCTTAA
Organism: Sequoiadendron giganteum; assembly: GCA_007115665.2. Lineage (NCBI taxonomy): Eukaryota > Viridiplantae > Streptophyta > Pinopsida > Cupressales > Cupressaceae > Sequoiadendron > Sequoiadendron giganteum. Next base: position 52,529,009 of record CM021110.1, on the reverse strand, counting down.
GTTATCCCAAATCCCAATGTACTAGGGCAGTGTAGATCTAGATAGGATATCACCAATCTAAAAGTTGGAGCTTGGAGATTTATTTCATGCCTCCAATAGAAAAGAGATAATTCAGACACATCGGAAGTAGACAGAATTGATAAATGAAGCTATAAATACTCTACAGTATGCTACTTCCAATACCACAATTGACAATTCTCTTACCTCTGTTGAAAATATAATTTTTTTAGTTGATTCTCTTAAGTAGTATGCCTTTGGTCTGAAGGAACCACATGACTAACTTGTTGGATTGTTCTTGTGACTTGAGGAGGAGTGTAGGTAGGTATTGAGGCTATTGTTGTGGGAGGAGGAATTTGAGTCCTTCCTTGGCTTGGAAAATTGCTTGTTGGTAAAGGACAACTAGTGGTCGAGGGGATATGTTTTCCAAATATTTATACTATTTTTTTCACAAGGTCAAGGCCATCTTCACTTTTGAGCATGTGGTGAATGTTTTCTATGGTAGGAATTGCATTAGTTAAAATGTTTTCAAGGCTTCTTTGATGTTGTAAGTTTACTAAATCCTCATGAATTTGAATTATGTTTTATTGTAGGATACTATCATTCCTTGGTTCAACTTGCATGCTACTTGAAGGGAAAGAGTTGCTAAGGGTGTTATCCATGCTTAGTGTACTAGTGTCAATACTAGGAGTGGAAGCTCTAGATAACCCAGGATCCACAATGATTGTGCTATCGTGGGATGACATGAGTCTAAAAATTCTTCCCACTATGGTATTAGCAATAGGATCTCAAACACTCGTGCAAAAGCTACTAAATGCAGGGTGAGTACAACTGCAATGTAAGCTAACAAAAATGAAATGCTTATAAGTAAAATTCTGGAAAGTGAGACAAAAATGTAAAAATAGTAAACAAAAACTCAGAATATGAACTATAAATGCTAGAAAATTCAATAAAAAATATGCAGAGGGACTGATTTGCCCAAGGTGGTGAATGAGTCCAGGTACTAATTTTTTTGAAAATTTTCAAAAAATTTGAATTGAATTTTATATTTTTTATGTTTTTCAAGCTATATATGAGATGTAAATGCAAAATTCGATTGATTTTTAATGAAACTAGATGCAATAATGTAAGCCAAATGAGATTTTCACTAATGCAAGTTTTGAAAACCTAGAATGCAAATTAATCAATGTAAAACCTAATGCAATGTTAATGAATGATAAATCTAGGATGTAAATGCACTCCAAATCAGAATAATGATGTCCTAAATGCAAGCTCACCAAAATGGAACCTCTTAAAATTTAAGAGGGGGAATGAAGGTTATTACAACAACTTACACAGAGACTCCACTCAAGGGTAACCCTAGAGATCTCAATGCAAAGGATATTGAGATATTGCAATAGGGCTATCCTAGGGGTTGAATGATATGTAGTGAGGGGTTCACCACCAAGTTTAAATTTGGAAAAGATAATGCAAAGAAAGTTGTAAAACAAAACCCTAATTGTATGCAAAATAATCCTAAATGACCTAAAAAGACAAACAAAATGCAATAGAAAGCTATGAAACCAGAAGTGTGCACCTGGGAAACTGAAGAAGGTAGGATGGAGATCCGGATCACTAAAAAATGTACTATTTATGTTCAATGAGACTCATTCACCAAGTTAGGAGAATCAATCCAGTCTCCAGGAAAATGTATAGAAAAAAGTTTCAGCCAAAAGGGTATCCAAATTTGTAAAAATGACTCATTCACCAATATTGGTGAATCAGGCCACTTCTACTTTTTTGGAAGTTCTGAACTAGATTTTGTATCTCTTGGTCTACTTTGCTCCTTTTTACTAGTTTCTGGATCTGAATCTGCAAAATTCCACTTGTAGGTCTTCTCCAAGCTTCTCCAAGGCTTGATGACAACTTTAACAACTTTAGGGATTTGACAACTTTTCTCTAGCTTTGCTTCTTGACAAATCTGCAACCTAGACTTGTAAATCACACACAATAAGAGGGAAAAAAGTTGTGGGGTTAGAGAATAGGGGCTTGCCTTGGTCAAACCCCTTGTTAGTAATTAAACCTTGAAATGAAAGAAAATATGAATGAAGAATGATGAATGAACAAATGACAATGTTGCAACTCACCAAACCCTAGCAATAAGGTGCTACAAAAATGTAAATAATGGCTCTTGATGTTGATAGATCTTTGAATGAAGCAGTTGCTTGAATCACAAACCCTACATCATAATTGTTAGCCCTGAAAAAACATGATGCAAGCAATATTTGACATGATGATTGACACTTGAAGAATGCTCTAGAATGCTTGATAATCTTCCCTTGAATGCTCTTGTGAATTCTTGAATGCTCCTGTGAAATCAATTATGCTATAAGTATTCTCCCACAAAATTCTTAGGTGATCTCATGAATTCTTAGGTGAAAATGAGTGAAAGAACCTTGTATTTATACTCAATCATGCAAGAATTCCCGAAATTGCAACACTACAAGCCGACATCAGATCTAGGAGAATAAAATCCCACCAAAAATTTGATTTAAATTTGAATTTTGGTCACACAAGATTCATTCATCCAAGGTGGCGAATGAGTCCCATCACATATAATGTATGGGACCAAAAATGAAAAGTGTCTAGAAATGTGTGAAACATACATTAGGGCCAAAAAGACCTAGGTGGGACTCTTTCGCCCAAGGTAGTGAATGAGTCCTAGACACTAAATCTGGGTCACACAAGTGAGGAATACCTGAATTATGATTGGTCAATGATTGGTGTCAGGATTATCCTTGAAAATATGCAATAAATGAGGCTTGTGGATGCAAAATAGGGCCAATTAAAGTGTAAGAAAGCCCAACTATTAATGAAAATCCTAGAGGAATGTGAAAGTGTGTTACAACACTTTACAACACTCCAAATAATGTAAGATTAAGTTTGATTAAGTTTAATATTATGCTTAACTATTTAATAAAACCCTGAAAAAGTGTGATTTAGTGTGTTACAACACTTCACAACACTTTTACAAGGAATCATTAAAATACATTAGTTTGCAAGGGCCCAAGACCTAATTTGAATGTGTTATCCACATTACAACACTAAATAAAGGCAACATTAAGCTTAAATCACAAGGAGGGCCCAAACAAGCCAAAAAAAGTAGAAGGGTTACTTTTTCGGTGGTCACATTTACTACTGCCATTCTTGAATGATGTTATCATGGGTATTGTGTAAATTTTATGATTGAAAGTTGTAGGAATTGGTTTTTTTTACATCTAATGCTTAAATAATTATTGTTAATTTCTCAATAAGCTCCATTTAATGTGTATTGTGTAAATAAGTTCCATTCTTGGTGGTTTGTATCATTTTCAATGCTTCCATTACTTGTTCTTCACTTATTCACATGTATGCTTCACTTATTCATGTGTATACTTAATGTATATTGCATGTATTCATGTTTATGCTTCATGCTTCCAATGTATAATTTATGTGTTCACGTGTATTCTTTATGATTCATGTGTATACTTCATGTATTTGCATGTATACTTCATGATTCTTGAGTTCTATTATTGTCTAGTTGCAAGGATTTTAACACAAAAAGGTTTCAAATGAACTGTAAGTGCTCCTTTGCGTAGAAAAATATCATAGAAAAATGTATTTCTTTTAATTAATGATTGAGGCTGACATCCAAAAACTAATGGTTCTACTTCTAAAGCTTAGCAATCATTGCATTTGTAGATATAGAATATCACATCACTTGACTTCTCATTAAATGAAATCAATGCACAGATCAGTTTTAATGATATTCTAAAGATATTAAATGTGTATGAATAACAAAATAATCTTGATTTCTAGATGCATCACCCATTTTCAGTTATCACATTTCTCCTATGTTCATCATTGAAATAAGTTAAAAAACCTCCTTCCATTTCTATGCGTGAAATAACATGAAAAATCATTGGGAAACATGGTCCTATAACTGCCATCACATCATGTTTTATAACTCTAGAGAACGAAGAACCATACATCATGGATATTGTATATCTAGATCCAATGTTTTACTAGTAGGTTGAGTTTTGCAACTCAACAAGGGTACACTATTCGGTGACAACAATTATAGTTTGGACTCTTAAGGGATTGAGTCAGTTGAACGTAGCTTGGAGCGATTTGACATGTTTAGGTGTGAAAGAGGACCTTGCTTAGCTTAAAAGTACCTATTCAAACACATCAGAATAGTCTATTTGGTCACATGAGTTACATAACGAAATTTGCACCACTTTGCAACTTTACACTACTTGCATTTGACAATTTTTTCCTCAAGAGATAAGTTGTCACCATGGGAAAATGCCTCCAACATAGCACAAACAAAGAGAGATTATTGTAGAGGGGCCGAACATGATCCCATAGGCTCAGATGAGAAGTTTTTGTGTCACAATATTTGACTAACAACCCATAGAAAATTTCAGCCATTTTTCACTTTGGACTTGGAGCAACGAAAATAGTATCCTTTCTACTTTTCCTTGCTTATTTGGGCCCTCCTTGTGATTTAGGCTTAATGTTGCCTTGATTTAGTGTTGTAATGTGGTTGACACATTCACATTAAGTCTTGGGCCCTTGTGAACTAATGAATTTCAATGGTACCTCGCTAAAGTGTTGTGAAGTGTTGTAACACACTTTCACACTTCTCTAGGCTTGTCATTAATAATTTGGCTTTCTTATGCTTTAGTTGGCCCTTTTTGCATCCACAAGCCTCATTTAATGCATATTTTTTAGGATAATCTCAACACCAATCATTAGCCAATCATAATTCAAGTGTTTTAGGCTTGAGTTTCCCAGATTTAGTTATTTGGGACTCATTTACCAAAGGTGGAAAATGAGTCCCACCTAGATCTTTTGGCCTCGAACTTGGTTTCACACATTTTTATGAATTTTTAAATTTGGTCCCAAAAATTAAGCCTGGTGGGACTCATTCACCACCTTGGGTGAATGAGTCCTGTGTGGTCCAAAATCAAAATTAATTCAAATTTATGGTGAGATTTTATCCTCCTAGATCCGAGGTCGGCTTATAGTGTTGTAATTTCAAGAATTCTTGCATAATTGAGTATAAATACAAGGTTCTTTCACTCATTTTTATCCTAACATCCCAAGAATTCAAGTATTGATCCTTATAGAAAGTTTGAGTTCACAAAAGTATTTAAGGATTCACAAGAGAATTCAAGGGTAGATTATCAATCATTTTAAGTCATTATTCAAGCATCGATTATCATGTCAATGACTTCATGCATCATGTTTATTTTTGAGCTAACAATTATGAGGTAGGGTTTATGATTCAAGAAAAAATTTCATTCAAGATCTATCTCCTTCAAGAAAGAGTCAAGATCTACATCCATTGGAGACATCTCATACATGTTTGTAGCCTCTTATTGCTAGGGTTTGGTGAGTTGAAACATCTTATTTTGTTCATTCATCATTCTCCATTCATATTTCATTCTATATCAATATTTAATTACCAACAAGGGGTTTGAGCATGGAAAACCGCTATTCATTAACCCAACAACATTTTCCCCTCTCCTTTGTGTGTGATTTACAAGTCTAGGTTGCATATTTTCTAAGGAGAAATATTGGAGAAAGGTTTTCAAGAGCTCAAATTTGTCAAAGTTTTCATTAAGCCTTGAAGAATATTGGAGATCTACAAGGAGAAAATCGGAGATTCAAATCCGAAAACCAATCAAGAAGAATAAAGCAAACAAAGCGGAGCAGGATCGGCCTTTGAAGCTTCAAAAAATCCTAACTAGACTGATTCACCACTTTTGGTGAATGAGTCCCATTTCCAGTCAAATTTTAGATTTTTGCATATTCGGATACCCATTTGGCAGATTCATGTTCCTGCACAGAAACCCAATTTTTGGACTGATTCGCTCAGCTTGGCAAATGAGTCCCCATCAACAATAAAAGAAAAATTTCTAGCATTTTAGATCTCCTTCCATTCATCTCCAAATTTCTAGGTGCACATCTTCCTTTCTATAGCTTTCTATTTTATTTCATTCACTTTTCTAGGTCATTTAATGTTAATTTCCATTCAATTAAGGTTCAGTGTTGTATCTTGCATTTCATTATTTTTTCCAAGTCTAAACTTGGTGGTGAACCCCTTAGTAGTTTACATTCAACCTCTAGTACAACCCTATTGCAAGATTTATTTCCCTTTTGAATTGAGATCTCTAGGGTTATCCTTGAGTGGAATCATCTTGGAAGTGGGTGTGCTCTATGTTCTAAACCATACAATATCACTTAATAACCCCCCATTTTTAAGAAGTTCCAAGACTCTTAAGGGATTTAGTTAATTGAACATAACTTGGAGCTATTCGACATGTTTGGGCGTGAAAGAGGAAAATGAATAGTATAAATGTATCCATCGAGATGTGTTGGAAGAATACGTTTGGTCACACGAGTTGTAGAATGAAAGTTGCACCACTTTGCAACTTTACACTACTTACATTTCATAACTTTTTCCTCAAGAAAAAATTTGTCACCATAGGAAAACACCTTTGACATAGAAAAAACCAAGAGATATTATTGTAGAGGGGCCCAACATGATCCCATAGGCTCAGATGAGAAGTTTCTAATCCCATAGGCTTAGATGAGAAGTTTCTAAGCGTCACAATATCTGAGTAAAAACCCATTGAAGGTTCCAGCCATTTTTCACTTTGAACTCTTAAGGGATTCAACCAATTGAACATATATCAGAGAGATTCAATGTGTTTGAGTGTGAAAGAGGACCATGCCTAGCATAAATGTGCCCATTCAAATGCATTGGAATAGTTCGTTTGGTCACACGAGTTGCAGAATGAAAGTTGTATCACTTTGCAACTTTACATTGCTTGCATTTGACACTTTTTTCCTGAAGTGGAAAGTCACCACCATGGGAAAACATCTCAGATATAGAAAAATCAAGAAAGGTTATTGTAGATGGGCCCAACTTGATCCCATAGGCTTAGATTAGATGTTTCTAAGCATCATGATATCCGAATAATAGCCCATCAAATATTGAAACCATTTTACACTTTGGATTCTAAAGGAATTCAACCGGTTGAACATAGCTCAAATGGATTCAACATGTTTGGGTGCAAAAGAGGACCATACCTAGCGTAAAAATACCCATACAAATGCGTTCAAGCAGTCTGTTTGGTCACACGAGCTGCAGAACAAAAGTTGCACCACTTTGCAACTTTACACTGCTTGTATCTAACAACTTTTTTCTCAAAATAAAAATTATCTCCACAGGAAAATGCCTCTGAGATAGATTATTGTAGAGGGGCCCAAAAAAATCCTATAAGCTCAAATGAGAAGTTTCTAAGCATTATGTTATTCGAGTAACAACCCCTCAAAGATTGCAATCATTTTGCACTTTGGACTCTTAAGGGATTTAGCCGGTTGAATGTAACTCAGATCGATTTAACGTGTTTGGGTGTAAAAGAGGACCATTCCTAGCATAAGAAAACCCATACGAATATGTTGGATCATTCTATTTGGTCACACGAGTTGTAGAATGAAATTTGCACCACTTTGCAACTTTATATTGTTTGCATTTGACAACTTTTTCCTCAAGCAAAAAGTTGTCACCACAAGAAAATGCCTTTGAGATAGAAAAATCCAAAATATTTTATTGTAGAGGAGCCCAAAATGGTCCCATAGGCTCAGAAGAAAATTTTCTAAGCATCACTATATTCGAGTAACAACCCGTCAAAGATTGTAGCCATTTTTCCCTTTGGACTCTAAAGGGATTCAGTCGATTGAATGTAACTCAAAGTGATTTGGTGAGTTAGGGTGTGAAAGAGGACCATTCCTAGTGTAAAAATACCCATTCAAATGTGTTGGAATAGTTCATTTGGTCACATGAGTTGCAGAACAAAATTTGTACCACTTTGCAACTTTTTCCTCAAGTGAAAATTTGGCACTGCGGGAAAACACCTCTAAGATAGTGAAAACAAGAGGTTATTGTAGAGGGGCCTAATAAAATACAATAGGCTCAAATGATAAGTTTCTAAGCATCATGATATCCAAGTAACAACCCATCAAAGATTGCAACCATTTTACACTTTGGAATCTTAAGGGATTCAACCAGTTGAATATAGCTCAGAGTGATTCAGTGTGTTTGGGTGTGAAAGAGGACAATTACTAGTGTAAAAGTACCCATATAGATGCGTTGGAATGGTTCATTTGATCACATGAGCTGCAAATTTTTTTTTGCACCACTTTACAACTTTAGACTACTTGCATTTAACAACTTTTTCCTCAATTGAAAAGTCACCACCATGAGAAAATGCCTCTGAGATAGCGAAAACTACGAGAGGTTATTGTAGAGGTTCCCAAAAAAATACCATAGGCCTAGAAGAGAATTTTCTAAGCATCACAGTAACATGACTAATTACTATCATAATTTCAATCTCAAAACCCTTAACATCAAAACTATAACTTTTAGTTTTTAATGTTTATTAATAGTAGTTGAAAACTACCAAAAAAGAATAACATATGACTAATTTTGAGTAAATCATTGTGAATGCAGATTGGCCAATGAAGGTTAAGTACATGTTGAAATTGTGTGACCAACCCAATGCCTCACCTAAATAAGCTAAAATTACTGAAAAACTATTTATTACCACAAGTGTAAATCCTTGAAAATTTTGGAAATGAAGTGTCTTGGAAACATTCATTTGGAAGTCCTTTCTAATTGCAAAAACTCACACTTTTAATGACTCTACCACTTTTCCATCACTTAAGTTTGTTTCTTTAGCTTCACTTTAACAAAAAAAATTCCATAGAGAGCAATAAAAGGTTGCGTTAGTTGTAAGATAGTGCTAATAAGAAAGAGGGGACACTGTACAAAGAATGGACAATCATGCCATAAGCAAATTTTTAGGGACAACAGGGTGTAAATGCTAATATGCATGGATGTCAAGACTATAATGTGAGATAAATGATCATAAATAGACAACCACCATAAAGTATGCAAAGAATCATCAAATTATAGACAGGAAAATGAAATACTTAGACAACCACAGTAAAGTATTTAAGTCAAAGGTCTTTTATTTTATGAAAAAATCATTGAAAAGGCATTTTAATTATTTAATGGGTCTTATTTTCATGATATTCACATGCACAAGTGAAAATGAATTAAGTTTCATATTTGATTTTTGAGTTTGGACGGAAATCATCTCCATGTTTACAATGACAAATGGGTGTTGTTTGAACTCATGAGAAAATAGTATGTGTAGATTGTTGAGCCTTATATTTCATAAGGATAAACCATTTTTGTCAAGAGTTTTTTGATTGGTAAGGTTTTGAAACCCTAGGCATTGAAGGTGAAGCGGTTTTTGAAGGGGTGGCCCATTGATATAGGTACAAAAAAAATTCTTACAATTTTCTTTGTGTAATGATATGAGAAGATAATGCCATGTTTTGACATACAAGCTTGGATAGAAGATCTGAAGTGACAATAGGAGGAATACTTTTAAGCATGTTCTTGATTCAATACTAGTAAGAGTATGAGATAAGGATGCAATAGATTGTTTGGAGCAACACTATCAAATCTTGATGTGAGTGGCCTTTATGGATGCAAAGAAACAAGGTACAATCATTATGTGTAAGTGTGGCTCACGAGGAGGAAATCAAAATAAAACCCTACATTTTCATGGAAGTTAAAGACTTGGCAGTCATCATTGCATGTTTCAAGTTGAAAAATTAATGCCAAGTCCCTATTGAAACATAGCACATGGACAACTAAGTTTTATATATAATGAGGAAAGCCACATCATGACAACAGTGATTGAAGGGTGATCATGATGCATAATGAAGGAAAGCTAGATCATCATGATGTTTATGAAGGCTGAGTGAGATTATGTAAAGAGAAAGATCATGATGATAGTGACTATAAAATTAGACTATAGGCCACTGTATTGTATTTGCTAAATTTCACAATTTAATTTCCAATTGTGTGTGTACTAGCCATGTGTTAGAAAATTGGAAAATGTTGCATGCCACCACAATCATCACATGTGCCATCTAAACATGACTTCTTGTAAAAAAATTGACCATCCACTCTTTCACATAAAATGGAAGATAAAAAATCCCTTGAGGATTTAGGTGGAGGCATTGTGTTACATTCCTACAAAACATTATTAGTATGTGTAAAGTAGATTTTGGCACCACAAGAATCTCTTACACTTCTAGGGTTTTTTTACCTAAAAAGAGTGAGGTAGGCCAAAATGCAGCTAAGAAGGCAATGGAGCTGGATTAGTTTTTATATCACCTGAAGGTATAACATTAAAATATTAATTTTTGTTAACCTTTGAGTGTACAAACAATGTGGCAGAATATGAAGCCTTATTGATTGGTTTAAATATGGTTGTCAAGCACAAGATTAAATTACTAACTGTCTTGGGAGATTTTGACCTGGTTGTATCACAAATCAGATCGAGATATGATGCAAAGAACAAGAGGTTGAAACAATATATAAATGCTATGTGGGACACTGTGGAATTGTTTGATGCTTTCTCAATTGATTGGATAGATAGATCAAAAAATTTGATGGTAGACTTTCTGGATAGTGTAGCCTTGAAAATAGATGATATCACTTTCACTGGAATATCTTAGGTTGAATTCAAAACAAGACCTGCTATCCCTGACAATATATACAGTTGGTAGGTTTTTAATGATGATACTGACCTTTTGAAGTTTCTTCATTGTATAGATCAGTATGAGGCACATGAGATTGACTTCAATGCTTTTGTGGAAGAAGTGGATGGGAAAAAAATTATATTTGGGAAGAATTTTTACGACTTAAAACCAATAAGCTCCCCAAAGGGATTGTGGCATTGGAAAGAGTGTATGATGGGAATGATCACTCTCTAATGAAGCAGACACCGGTCAAGAAAGAAGATATTGAAGAAGTAAATCTGGGAACTGAGTTAGCACCAAAAAGGGTCTACATTAGAAAGAAAATAAGCCCACCCATCAGGGGAATGTTGATTGCATTATTGAGAAAGTACAAACATGTATTTTATTGGTCTTATGAGGATCTCAAGGCATACAGAGAAGATCTTTTCAAGCATGAAATTCCACTTAAACCAGACTCAAAGCCATTCAAACAAAGGTAGAGGCCTATTAACCCAACTCTGGAACCTAAGATGCAGGAGGAGCTAGAAAAACTCAGAGATGGAGGTATTATTAAACCCATTAGATATTCAACATGGGTCTCAAATCTGGTTCTAGTAAGGAAGAAAAATGGGGATATCAGATTATGTGTAGATTTCATAAATCTGAATGTTGCTTCTCTTAAAGATAATTATCCTCTCCCAAATATGGAGGCAATATTTCACAAAGTAAGAGGGTGTGAGCTACTATCATTGATGGATGGGTTTTATGGATATAACCAGGTCAAATTCAAAGATTCTGAGAAATACAAGACGACATTTACTACACCATGGGGATACTATGTTTATGTGAGAATGCCATTTGGTCTCACAAATGTAGGAGCTACTTTTCGAAGGGCCATGGATGTGGCATTTACAGATCTAATTAATGTTATAATGGTGGTGTACCGGGAAAATCTTACTGCTTACTCCAAAAGGGAAGAGGATCATGTGGGGCACTTGGAGAAGATATTCATCAAGGCTTTGGAATATGGTATTAGTCTTTATCCTAAAAAATGTCATTTTACTGTCGCAAAGGGTAAATTTTTGGGACATATTGTATCAAAAGATGGGATTAGGATAGACCCTGAGAGAGTAGATGCCATAGATAAAATTCCCATTCCTAAAACTGTCAAAGCAATCCAATCATTTTTTGGTCAAATTAACTTTGTTAGGAAATTTGTATCAAATTTTGCTGAGATTACATATCTCCAAGATGTTGAAAAAAGGAGAGAAGTTATGCTGGACTGTTGAAGACATGGACGCTTTCATATCTATAAAAAGAGCTATAAAAGAAGCTCCCACCCTAAAGTCACCTGATTTTACTAAACCTTTTCAAATATTTTCGTTTGCTTCATTTCACACCATAGCAGTTGTCATGTTACAGAAGAATGATGAGGGTCATGAGAAACTTGTATCCTTTTTCAGAATATCTTTACATGGGTCAGAATTGAAATATGACATTATGGAAAAACAAGACTTTGCATTGGTCAAAGCAACAAAAGCTTTCAGACCTTATCTTGTTGGAGCTAAGGTAATCGCTTATGTCCCACATTCAGGTATGAAAGATATCCCGGTGCAGACAGAGGTGATAGGGAAAAGATGCAGATGGATTAATAAAATCCAAGAGTTTAATATGGAAATTTAGATTACCAAGTTGGTAAGAGGACAGGGTTTGGCCAAGCTAATGGCACAAACAAACATTGAAGAAAATCAAATCTGCAATATAGAAGGTGAGGAGAATGTAGTTGCAAGTATTGAACATACTTTGTGGTACACAAATATAATGTATTATCTCAGGCACATGAAATTCCCTCAGGGGTTGAATGACAATCAAAAGAGGGCTTTGAAGCTGCAAGCATCTAAGTATGTTTTCATAGAAGGGTACCTATTTTGGAAGAATAGGGATGGAATGTTGCTACTGTGTCTAGATGAATCACAAGAAAAAACATGTCTTGAGGGAGATGCATGGAGGAGTGTGTGGAGGCCATTATTCTGCTAAGACTACTATGCATAATATTCTTAGAGCTGGTTATTACTTTCCTAAAGTGTTTAATGACTCTTTTGCACATATAAGGAAATGTAAGGCTTGTTAGAAGTTTTCAGGGAAATTAAAATATCAAGGAGCCTTACCACTTAGATCTTTGCAGGTAGAAGCCCCTTTTCACCAATGGGGAATTGAATTAATTGGAGAGATATAGGAGAAATCAAGTGGAGGAAATAAATGGATACTAGTGGCCATAGATTGTTTTACTAAGTGGGTGGAGGCTATCCCAACTAAACAAGCAACAAGCAAGGTGGTGGTGAAATTTCTAATGGAGAACATTATAACTAGATTTGGCACACCGGTAAGATTGATCACAGATAATGGGATTTGTTTTAGATCTGGCGAGTTCAAAGATTTCTAGAACACATATGGCATTAATGTTTCTTATTTTTCCTCATATCATCCACAAGAAAACGATTAGGCAGAATCAAGTAATAAAAGTCTTTTGAAGATAATAAGGAGGATGCTAGATACAAATAAAAAGGCATGGGACTCAAAGTTGAGAATGGCTGTTTGGGAAGATAGGATTATAGTAAAAAAGGAAATTGGAAAGTCTCCATTTGAAATGGTGTATGGGACACAAGCCAAGATGCCACTACAAAACCTTTTACCAGTTTATAATTTTATTCTACAAGAGGATTTGGATATTTTTGAACTAGTGGGGGAAAGAATGGAGCAACTTGCAGAACTTGATGAAATAAGAAGAATGGCCCAAAAGTAGAATGCAAAGTTGTAGTCATAGATGAAATATCGTTTTGATAAAAAAGGCCAAGGAGCGAAAATTTGAAGAAAATGATCTAGTGTTGATGTGGAATGCCCGATGTCAGGAGAAGGGAAAGCATGAAAATTTTGAAGCTTTGTGGTTGGGTCCTTTTGTGATCATTGGAAAAAGAGGGGAGGATTCTTATTTCTTGCAAACCATGTCTGGAGAGGAGAAGGAGTTGCCTATACATGGGCAATTCCTAAAGCACTTCTTCTCTTAAGGAGTAACGGAGGATTAAGGATTGTCAGTGCATGGACAATTCTTAACAAACCTCTTAAAACACTCTTTTTCATGCACAATAGTTTAGGAATTTAAAAGGGGCTGGGACTTTCTAGTACATGGACAATCCTAGAGCTCCCTCATTGAAAAAATTGTTTTCTATCCATGTATAGTAGTGTAGGGTCACTTCCATTTTCCATCTTCCATCTTCCATTTTCCGCCTTCATTTTTTCACATCCTTTGGCATCTTAGTCTACTTTCCCAATGATATTCTGGATTCTTGCAGTGATTGGAAAATCACTCATCCCCAACAAGAGCCACTGTTAGAACCATAATTTCATTAAAATTCTAGGGGTTTTACCCATTCGAACCCAATATTTTCCTAACTTTTTTGTGAAAAAAATATTTTACCACCCTCCATAATGCTAAATTTTCTTTTACCTCCATACCACTACCTTATCATCCACCCTCTTTTGGCTAACACTATTTACCTCTTTACCACAACCCTTTGCAAAATAGCTTGCGGTTCCGTAGTCAAGACATTAAACGCTATCCCCTTTTACCACTACACTATGCATGGTTAAGTTTACACCCGCGGTAGAGCGGTGGAAGGAACGAAGTGTGGAAAAGTCAAACACCACCATACCATGGAGGGACAAAACATAGCCTGTGCTAAGGCGGTAGAAAGAATAGAGTCGGTCACCACCAAACCGCAAGGAGCAGAGAGGTAGACCGCAGAGGAGCGATAAAGGGGGGGAAGACTGTGATGGGCCGACAATGCTATACCATGAAGGGTCATCAAGGTGATCGCGGTAGAGCGGTATGCAAAAAAGGTAACAAGTGGTCACCGCGATACCGCGGGAAGACAAAATGGAGACTACAGTAGAGCGATATGCAACAATGTAACATGAAATGATACCACAGTACCACAACAAAGAAAATGATGGCGCGTGGTAGTGTGGTAAACTAGTTGTTTCATCTACGACAGTTATGATGGTTATTTTCAGTTGTGAAACGATGTGACTCTTGGCCTCTCATGAAAATGTGAATAGTCAGAAACCAAAAGAGGCGGGAAAGGTTTTTTAAAATATATAAAAGCATGAATTTGAGATTGAATAGGGGTTGGAAGTGAGAACAGTTAGACAAATTTTTGTTTTTCAGAACATTTTATATAGTAGAGACCATGATGCAGGTTTATTTTTGAGGAAGATAATGAAAGATTTGTAGTTCGATGGTTCTATTTCGGTATCGGTTGTTTGTTGAAAATTTTCAATTATTTGATTGTCTCCATATTGTTATTTCTATATTATTTAAGTTGATATGTCAAGCATGTGTTCAACTTATCAGTGCACAACTATTGTATCTGTGTGGTGTGATTAATTGGCTTCTTTAAAGAAGAATTAAATTCCTTTTAGTCAAATTGCAGTGATCTGGAAGTATTAATTGGATTAGTAAGAAGAATCAAATAATTAGGTTTGGTATTCTGCCTCCAGTAGGGTTTGTCAATCATTGTCTTGCATGTTTATACAATTTATAAATGAATACCTGTGTGCCAAGCAACCAGAATTTCTGCCAAATAGGAGCCATCCACCAAAGACTTTTATAGGACTCCATTTTACCCAACAAGGCACTGGTCTTACTTATTTTATTTATTCAGTTTCATTAAATTCATTTCAAAACTTCACATTTGTTAACTGAACATATTGAATTATACCTTGATATTGCTTACACTATTTATATCAAACTGAGATCACATCTCTCCATTGTCAAATTTCCATTGTGGATAGATTGATCAAGTAGGAAGCATAGTTTAAATCTACATCATTTACATAGGTACACCCACCTAGGTTTAGTAGAGCCTAAAGAGTATAAGGTTCAATTACATTAATTGGCCTTGTACATTAGCCAAAAACGTGTCAAGAGGCAAACTCTTGTGGTTCAAACCTACGTTTTTGAGACCTAACAGGTACCACAAGACTCTCTTACACTTCTAGGGGTTTTTACCTAAAAGGAGAGAGGTAGGCCAAAATTCTAATGTTACATTCAAGATTATGTGTTAATGTGTGTGAAATGTGTGAATGAGGTATTCTAAATGAAATGATCTAAGTGTTGGAAACTAATGAGAGAAACTATCAATTGGATGTAAACTATTGAAATGCAAAAGATGTTTGAAAACAAATAATGATATGCAAACATGTACAAGATGACCTAGAAATATAAACTAAACTAAACATAAAACTGTGAATGGTAATGAAACTGGAAGTGTCCACATAGAGGATGAAAAGAGATGGCATGAAGGTCTAGAATGTTGATAAAATTGTTGTAGAAGCCGACTGGGACACTTGTGCCAATCTGGGTGACTTAGTTCTAGATCTGGAAAACTGGTCTTGAGCTCGTTTTAGCCAAATGGGTGCCCAAATCTACACAAAACTCAGAAATGCATGTACAGTGGGACTAAGTCAGCACTAATGGTGACTTAGTCCACTTTCAAATTTTAGGAGATCTGAAGGTGTGCTCTGTACCTCCAGGTCTACTCTTTTGTTCCTGATAAGCTTCTGGGCCCGAATCTGCATAATTTGGTCTATAAGTATTCTCCAAGCCTCTTTTAGGGTTTTGACCACCTTGAAGGGATTTGAAAAATCATTGGACTTTTCCACCTTGGTTCTTTGCCAAATCTACACACAAGATATGTAAATCACACTAAGAGGGAAAATTTGTTGATTGTTAGTGCATGGGGGTTTCTCTTGGTCAAAACCATTTTGAGTAATTAAACCAAAATGATGAAATAATGTAATGAAACATGAAAAGATGGAGTTTACTTTTCCATGATGAATGATCTTGAGTTGTTGCAGCAATCAACCCTTGAATACTTCAGAAAAATTATTTGATGACTTAGAATACCAAAACCCTACCTTGCTTGAGAAGAGTGATGGATGAGAGATGAGGAATGAATGAGGTGTTGAGAGTTAGGGTTGAAAATGAGGATAATTTTTTTATTTATACATGTGCCATAATTTCCTGAAAATAACTCACTGCAGGCTGAACTTAGGATTTAGAAGACAAAATATCACAAGAATTTTAAGTTAATTTTGATTTTTATGCCACATGGGACTAAGGGTTCCAAGGTGGTGACTTAATCCACCTGGGAAATTTTGAGTGGTTGTCAAGAATTAAAGTGTGATTAATGATGTTTTTTTGGATTTTCTTCTGAAACACACTAAATTAGGACCTATAAGTGCATTCAGGGGTCATTATGCCATAAGAAAGGGTTGATTTAGTGATGAAAAGCCTAGGAAAGTGTGAGTTTGTTACAACTCCTTACAACACTTTGGACTAAGGCTTGCAAAGGGGTTATTTAGGTGAATTATGATGAAAGGGTCTTAGAAAAGTGAGGAAATGTGTTACAACACTTCACAACACCTTTGCAAGACACCATAGAATCTAAGCAGAACTAGGCCAAAAACCACAAGAAAGGGCCCAAATGAGTGGAAAGTGTCAAGGCTACACTTTTTTGTGACACATTTAGCCCCCACTTTAGTGAGAGGATGAAATTGCTTCAAAATCACACTAAAGTAGCCAAGTGGTGCGAATGGTGAAGAATGCCAAAGAAGGAGGTGGTCAAGCCCACAAGATTCAAGATCATAAGTCAAATCAACATAAGTACAAGATGACACTTTCAAGGGTGAATGATTTGCAACAAAAAAAGATACACAATCATGCGATGAAAAGAACTAGAAGAGAAGAGAAGAAGGAAAGGAAAAGGGTTGGATCAAGCTTTGACTGTTTGTCTAGCTAGTTGCGGCAGACCGGAAAACTCAATCCAAATCGGGACCCGCATTTTAGCGTCATTTGAGACATCAAAATCCTGGGCCAATGCCTAGAATACCAACAAGGAAGACCTAACATACTAGAGCCCATTCCCTAGAATGGCTTGGACATGATTAACTTCCATGAAGCCGAACAAAAAAAAGCCTTTGGTTAACTTTTGGACCATATCAAGGCAGACCCCATGAGGGGCCCAAGTCTTGTTGACCCATTCTTTCAACACACTTTCGGAGGGAGTCCTCCCAAAAAAATAACCCACAAGGGTGTGTTGTTTGAGCCATTGACAAGAAGAGTCAAAATCAAGTAAAGGCAAAATGACATCAGTAGGGGCATCAAAATGCTTATCTCGTGAAAGAATTTCAAAACAATTTTTTGAGGAAGTTCGTTCGAAGGAGGAGCCATTGAGGTGCATCGACGAACCGTTAACACCAGCATGAATTATTGGTTTAATGTTGGTTGAAGGCATAATAAACCCCTAAAACCATAGTAAATGCGGTCGTACTCAATAAAGGAGGAAAAATCCTACATAGAAGGCACAATATGACGCAAGAGGGGCCAAGGGTGACTGCAGAAGACACAAAACCCTAGTAGAGCTCATTCACCGATTGGTTCCCACCATCTAATAACTCAAACAACAAAATCCATAACTAGCATAAATAGATGCTATCATCTCAGTTCACCCTTCAAATGTTTTTAATTAGAATTTTGTAAGGCAACGAGCCTTCTCTTTTGAGCAGTGAGCTCTAGGCAGTTTGCCTGAATGCAAGTGCATTATCTTTTGAAAACAATTATATTTGAGTACTCAAATTGTGGATCAACCTCCATCATGGTTTTTCCCCTAACAAGGTTTCCACACAAAAATCTGTGTGTTATGGTGTTATGAATGTTTCCTTTGAATGCTTGCATCTTTCTTTCAATGTAATGAAAGAATGTTATAAGTTTCAGACTAATGAAAGTTAAGATTTGCTGAACACTGATTCACCCCCTCCTCTCAGTGTTCCCCTGAGTCCAAAATGGTCTCATATTTTTAAGAGAGGACAAGTGCAATGTCTCATCATGGGAAACATTGTGCCTAATTTTTCCAAGAGAGGAAATCACAAGAAAAAGAAAATCACACAATAAAATGTGAGTTTCGATGTATACCCCACTTTAAAGTGGTTGCTAACACCATTACTATGAGAAATTTCTTTAAAGTAGAAGAAGAATACATGAGAGCTTGTTTGGAAATCCTTATACCAAGTCATATGTTTATGATAAGCTACGTCATGAAAAGGGTAGTATGTCACATGCGATTCAACTTAAGACATGTCGTCCACATCCCAAGCTTGCTCTTATATGTTCATGAAAGGTTAAATACTAGTCAAAAGATACAATAAAAAGTGACATATGAGGACAAGGCTATCTTAACCCCTTGCCCCCACTTAGGGCAGAACAAGAGTGAGTCAAAAGGACTGATGAAATGTGAGGTAGAGTGAAAATCAATATCGATTAGAGGAATTAGGTGCCCCCACATAAGGAAGAACACCAAAATCCTTTAGATGTTCAATTTTACTACTCAAGGCCTTAAATTAATTAGTATAATGACCTTGGAATCTATGGTAGGTGCAAAAGGAATTCTTGTAATATAATTTATTTCGGTTTTTGGAGGAAGGGAGATCAAGTGATCTTGGAGGAGTCTTGACAAGATACCCTCTTGATCAAGGGGAGAAGGTGTGCCTCTATCTTGTAATGAAGAAGTGTCTTGCTTAGTACAGGATGTCATACCTATGCAAGGCGCTTTAGATTATAAGATTTTTTACACTCATTTAGAGGAGTGTGTAAAATCCAAATCAGTAGTGGGTTGCAAGATGACATTGATGTTAGGTGAATACTTCTTTGTTTTTTGTGATTTTTGCGAAGGAACACTTTTGAGACCACTAGTGTCCATTATTTTAGGATGTACTAGTGTTGAAGGTTGTTGAGAAGAGTGATTTGGGATAGTGTGGATGTTGGATGAAGGCTTGATGATTTCAATGAAAGGACAATAACCAAGACCATGATTTTTTGTTTGTGTGTTAGGATCAATAGGGTTACAAATAACTTGTTCATTAGCACCACATCCTTTTCCACTATAGACAATTCGTTTCATGAGATCATAACCTTTTCCATAAATATTTTTCATTGCTTTTGGATCAGGTGGTTGTTCAATATTTGTTGTATTGGTTAAAGTAGTTAAGGTGGATGGTTGCGAAGGATTGGCCGAATCTTGTGGTGACAAGACTGTGGTTCCCATTTTAGAGTCTTTGTGTGTGATCTTAGATTCTCCTATTAAAGGAGGTGTGAAGTCTAAGGAGCCCCAATCATTGGCTAAGGGTGTTGGTTGTACGGGTTCCACTTGTTTGGTGGGTGTTAATGTGTTGAAGGGTTTGGATTTATTTTTCTCAAGTTTCAAGACACTAAATGGTTTAGGATTTGCATCAAGGATGTACAATTTGTGGTTGTAGATGTACTTCATCTTATGATGAAGATTGCAAGGCACCCCATTCATTGCATGAATCCATGACCTGCCTAAAATGAGGTTATATAAATAATTATGTGGTATAACATGGATCAATGTGTCTAATGTGGCCATTCCAACTGTAAGAGGCAAAGTGATCACACTGAGCGACTTCTGTCCTACACTATCAAATCCACTAATAGATAAAGAGGTACGTTGAATGTTTGATTTATCCATATGAAGCCTATCCAAGACATTGACACTACACACATTTACACTGGATCCATTATCAACAAGGGTTTTCTTTATCCCTATTCTTTTGTATTGAGATATGATTATGAAAGCTTTAGCTTGTTTTTGTATTTCCAAAGGAGGGAGCTCACTTTGGTGGAAAATAATGTCAGCATTCAAGCCTTGAATCATAGCTGCCATATCATTTGTTTTCACATTAGAAGGGATAAGAACTTGTTGTAGGGAATTCTATATCATGTTGTGATAGTGAGGAGATGCTTGAATAAGGTCCCATAAAGATATCTTAGGACAAGTATTCTTAAGTTGGTCAACAAGATTATACTCCCTAATCTATGAATTTAATCAAGGGGTAGCAGGTAATATGGGAGAGGATGAAGGTAAGGATGTTGAGGTTGGTTGGGGTGGGTATAGGTTGTTTCTTGTGTAATGTGTATGAGAAACGGTATTATGACTCAATTGCTATGACACATTATTCTTAAGTGGGTAAAGGATTAGTTCAAATTGAGGTTTTTTTGAAAGAGGATAAAGGATGAGTTGAGGTTGAATAGTATTAACATCCCCTATGGAAGGAGAGTCTACATAGGCTATGCATCTTCTTGTAAGGGCATAATATTATTATTGTCAATTTTATCCTTGTCTTGCATCATGATATCCTCCCTAGGAGGAAAGTGTTTAGGAGAACTACAAACCACATGTTCTTGACATGTGAGGACTGGTTCTTCTAAAATGACTTCATCACAAGTAGGGGAATGATCAATGATGATATTATCACTGGTGGGATGAGGAGGAGAGGGTTATATTTGATTATCTTGTTTTTCTAATGTCTCATTATCATGTTCCATACTATCTACCCTAGTAGGAGAGCTTGTAATATGGTCACCACTAGCTTCATCATGAATAGGGGAGGCATAAAGAGAAGGACCATCATGATTGTCAAATAGATTGTCTGAAAGGGTAGGAGCATTAGGGAAGGGAGGGTCAAGAGTCTCATGACTTGGAATAGTTATATCTTTTAACACCAACCTATCCTCTTTGCATTGAGGAGGGATATGAGAAGAACAAGTTTGAGGATCATGGTTATAGATACTAGGTAATGGGATGGTGTTTTCATCTTCTTGTTGTTTAATGTTTGAAAAAGGGGGAAGAGGAGGAGGAATAAAAGCAATACCATCATGATCTGCAATTATTGTGTCTCCTTTGAGCAAGATACCTTCATCACCAATGGGAAAGATATTAGGAGAAGAACAATTATGATTATCATGATTATCGATGTTTGCATCCTCTTGTGTCAAAGATTTGGTGGATGAGCTAGAAGAGATGAAGTCATCAAGGGATTAATCTAACACGTCTAAGTCATCACTATTAAATGGATTTATATCTCTAAGTTTAAGAATGTTTTGAGTGGGTGCATGAGATGTTGGTAATGTTGTGTTTTCATTTTCTAAAGAATTTGATTTAAATGATCTAGGAACTAATGTAGAAAATGAAAATTGCAAAATTCTAATACTATCCACAAGTACCATGAATGATATTTCTAATAAATTAAATGCAATAGAAGCAATGCAAACTTAAAATTCAATGTAAAGACATATGATGAAATGCAATTTTCAGATTTTACACAAGGTAATGTACTGATTATACTATGCAATGATCTGAAAATGAAATGTTGTGTTCGTGCAAAATGGAATTTAAGAAATGCATAAAATGAGCTAATTTGAGCTAAATTTAATGAAATTCATATAACAAAAGCACAACCAATTGATACAAATAGTAATCAGCACAAAACAAAAGCTTTAAAACAGGGTTTTCAGCTCTATAAAAGGAAATTTCAGAGGCAGAAAGGGACTAAGTCGCCCAAGATGGTGACTTAGTCCACCTAGTGATTTTTTTGAGAATTTACAAAATATTTTTATAAATTTGGGTGGTTTCTATGTTGTACGATGTAGACCTAAGATGCAAATGCAAAATTTTAGAAATTTTCAAGGATTTAAGATGCAAAAATGCAAACCCTAGAATGCAATTTCAACAATGCAATGCAAACCTAGGATGAGAGAGAGCTCCTAATCAGAGAATAGGGTGTAGGAATGTTAGGTTCACCAAAATGTAACATAGATTTTGATAACACAAGACTCTCTTACACTTCTAGGGTTTTTCACCTAAAAGGAGAGGGGTAGACCAAAATGCTAATGTTACATTCACGATTATGTGTTAATGTGTGTGTGAAATGTGTGAATGAGGTACTCTGAATGAAATGATCTAAGTGCTAGAAACTAATGAAAGAAACTATCAATTGGATGTAAACTATTGAAATGAAAAAGATGTTTGAAAACACATAATGATATACAAACATGTACAAGATGACCTAGAAATATAAACTAAACTAAACTAAATAGAAAACTGTGAAAAAAAATGAAATTGGAAGTGTGCACCCAGAGGCTAAAAAGAGATGGCATGAAGGTCTAGAATGTTGATGAAATTGTTGTAGAAGATGACTAAGACACTTGTACCAATCTGGGTGACTTACTTCTAGATCTAGGAAAACTGGTCTAGAGCCTGTTTCGACCAAATGGATGCCCAAATCTACACAAAACTCAAAAATGCATGTATAGTGGGACTAAGTCGCCACTAATGGTGACTTAGTCCACTTTCAAATTTTAGGAGATCTGAAGGTGCACTTTGTAGCTCTAGGTCTTCTCTTATGTTCCTGATAAGTTTCCAGGTCTGAATCTGTAGAATCTAGTCTATAAGTCTTCTCTAAGCCTCTTTTAGGGTTTTTACCACCTTAAAGGGCTTTGAAAATTTGTTGAAGACTTTTACACATTGGTTCTTTGCCAAATATACACACAAGACCTACAAATCACACTAAGAGGGAAAAATTGTTGATTGTTAGGGCATGGGGGTTTGCCTTGGTCAAACCCCTTTTGAGTAATTAAACCAAAATGATGAAATAATGTAATTAAGCATGAAATAATGGATTTTACCTTGCCATGATAGATGATCTTGAGTTTTTGCAACAATCAGCCCTTGGATGCTTCAGAAAAATGTCTTGATGACTTAGAATATCAAAACCCTAGCTTGCTTGAGAAGAGTGATTGATGAGAGATGAGAAATGAATGAGATGTTGAGAGTTAGGGAACACAAAATGAGGAGAAAAACCCTTATTTATACATGTGCCCTAATTTCCTGAAAATAACTCATCACAGGCCGACCTTAGGGTTTAGAAGACAAAATACCATAAGAATTTTAAGTTAATTTTGATTTTTATGCCACATGGGACTAAGTCGCCCAAGGTGGCAACTTAATCCACTTGGGAAATTTTGAGTGGTTGTCAAAAATTAAAGTGTGATTAATGATGTTTTTCAAGATTGTCTTCTGAAACACGTGCTAAAGTAGGACCTATAAGTTCATTAAGGGGTGATTATGCCATAAGAAAGGGTTGATTTAGTGATGAAAAGCCTAGGAAAGTGTGATATTTTGTTACAACTCCTTACAACACTTTGGACTAAGGCTTGGAAAGGGGTTATTTAGGTGAATTATGATGAAAGGGTCTTAGAAAAGTGAGGAAATGTCTTACAAGACTTCACAACACCTTTTTAAGACACCATAGAATCTAAGTAGAACTAGGCCAAAAACCACAAGAAAGGGCCCAAATGAGTGAAAAGTGTCAAGGCTACACTTTTTTTGTGACACAATATGCATATCTACACATATACGTTGATAAACATTATAATGGTTAGAAATATCAATATGTACTCTACAACAACAAGCAGTGCATGCGTGATTTATTTTGACATTAAAAGGATTCAAAATTTTGAAATACCTTTGACATATTTTAACTCAAGGAAACCTCTGTACAAAATTAGCAAAAAATCAGGTTTGAGTGGTATCCAAAAAAATAATGTGGATGTGGCTCATGGATTTGACTACAAATTCTCCTTACAACATACATTTTATTGGGAGAGGTCCTTGTGTTATCCTTCCAAAAATATTTTATTAGATATCTCAAGGTTTGAGCAATTTCTTTATCTTTCTATGGTACTCTATCGAGAATTCCCATAACTCATTACTATTTGGATCCTCCACTCTTTCACCCCTTCGTTTGGATCTCATTAGAGATGATCTAATTATTTTCAAAGATTTACTTGTCTTTGTAAGGTTCATCTTGTTCCTTGTTTGATTGCTTAACAGTGTTGTTGTCATCACACATCGTGTGGCACAAATATCTTTCATGCGTGAGGTAGAACCCACGATCTCATATGCACTTATAAAATTGTTTACAATGGAATTTTCACTTCAGTAATTCACTGTTCTTAGCCCAAGAGCCTTCATGGTGGGCCTAAAATTGAGTTGCCTCATCATTTCAACAAATGGTTGATATCTTCCATGCTCACTTAGCTTCTCAAAAAATAAACTCCATATCCTCTTTGCATAATTTTGATATGTACGTTGGAATCTTATTAGGTATACATTTCAAAACAGTGGAATAAATATCAATCAAAGATTTATGTTTTCTATGCAAAACTCTAGGATGAGTTCTCAAAGGTAAAGTTGTGTCAACAACATCGGGGATAGATTGTGCACCGTCAATCAAAGGTGAAATTGATGACATACCTTGAGATCGACATGTAAAACATGTTGTACCTCCAAATTGAGATGTGGTATGTGGAGTGCCTTCAAATAGAAATGTGTTTTCTAATGTTTTTTTAAAACCACATGTTGTTGATGGTGTGTCTTGAACTAAAAATGTGTTTTCTGATGTACTTGGAAATCTACATGTTGTTGATGGTGTGTCTTCAACTGGAGATGTAAATGTTGTTGTAATTTGAGCATGACATATTGTAGATGGTGTGAATTTAACTTCACCTATGGTTGATGATGTTTTCCCAGCTTTGAGATCCATTTGTGTCCTTCCACGAAGTTTGTTCATTCATGCCCTTTGTACTACCAATTGGACATCTCTCTTAGATAGCACAGGAATTTCTCGTTGTATGGGCTACAATTCCTTTTCTTCATGAGCTTTCTTTTTTTATTCTCTTCTCCTTGCATTTTTAACTTCATGTTCTTTTGATGTTAGAGGCTTTGGTCGTTTCCTTGGCATGATGTTGAATGCTACATGTTCACAAACACACATAGAACAAAAGTAAGTAATGCATTTTATGAAACATATTCATATCGCTTATTACATTGAAATTTATGAAACACACAAAGAATTTGTTGAAACATATTCATATCACTGATTACATTGCATTACATAGATCTTTCAAAGTCAAATATTTACTTCATGTTGCATAGTTATACAAAATAATTTTTCATACATGTCTACCAAAGCATTTCTCATATGTATGTCTACCTCATCCTTTTTCATACATTTCTACCAAAGCATCTTATCAAACATGTCTATGCTATAAAAAATTTCATACATGTCTACCTCAACCTTTTTCATACATGTCTACCAAAGAATTTATGAAATAAGGTAGTGAGCTGTTTGGAAAAATTCCTCAAAGAAATGTGGTCTCATGGTGATGGACATCACCATGAGACCACATTTATTTGAGGAATTCTTTCAAACAACTCACTTCCTTTTTCTATGCAACCACATTTTTTATACATGTCTACCAAAGCATCTTATCAAACATGTCTATTCTACAACATTTTTCATACATGTCTACCAAATTATTTTATGAAAGAAGGTAGAGATTTGTTTGGAAAAATTCCTCAAAGAAGTGTGGTCTCATGGTGATGGAAATTTCCATGAGACCACACTTTTTTGAGGAATTCTTTCAAACAACTCACTGCATTTTTCTATGCTATCACATTTTCCATACATGTCTACCAAAGAATCTTATCAAACATGTCTATGCTACAATATTTTTCATACATGTCTACCTCAGCCTTTTTCATACATGTCTACCAAAGCATTTTATGAAAGAAGGCAGTGAGTTGTTTGGAAAAATTCCTCAAAGAAATTTGGTCTCATGGTGATGGACATCACCATGAGACCACATTTCTTTGAGGGATTCTTTCAAATATTTCATTGCTGCTGCAAGAGCACCTAGGAAACACTAGACATTAGGAAGAAGTCTAGGCTGCATTTTGTTTTATTGTATTTCCATGAAGGTAATGTTGACCATTGGAATTGAGTTAGAGACTTAATAATATGCCTTGGTCAGGAGTGATTAGTAGGTTAAGGAGGGGAAAGGTTTAATGAGTTTGGAAACTCACTTTTCCTAGTTTTCTTTGAATAGGCAAAAGTGGCAAAATGGAACATTTTACACCTTTGCCACTTTGTAACCAATATGTCTGAGCAAGGGGAAAGTTAACTACTTTTCTGACCTATATAGGGGATGCCTCGACCTGTGTGAAAGGTTCGAAGCTTTTGTAATTTTGAAAATTCATGAATGCTAAGTGTGGACAGTGAGAAGAATTGCTTAATTTTCTGTGTTTGCTTTGCATTTCAGTGATCAGGAGCGATCATGGCTCTATAACATGTTGTAGAATGTAGAGAAGGTGTGGTAGAAGTTGTGTGTTGCAGTATTAATTTTGTGTGTTTAATTTGCAGGTGTGTTTGGTAGTTAATTTGTTGTTTTTTTGAGTTGTTGATCTGACTGGCAAACGATCAAGAATGGAGATTTAGTTCTCTTTCCCACTATACCTGGTGTACAGGCTTTTGGGGAATGAGGCTAGACTCCATGGTTGTAAATATAGTAGGTCCAAGAGTAGTTAGGAGTCTAGGAGGCATGAAGAAAGTCTACTCCTAGGCGAGCTTGACAGTGCCCGGGTAGGAGAGACAATAAGTGCAAAGCACTATTAAATGCAGGGGTGCCCGTTCAAAACAAGTTTCCTGATGGAAAGGGATGGAGTGATGGTCACCAAGCTGTGGGTACATTGAGGAGACTCCATCAATTCATTTGGCGAGAGGAAACCTTGACAATATGCAAGAAGATAGGGAAAGGACCCAAAATGACCTAGGTTTATGCATATTTCTAGTTTGAGGCACTGTACGGACAGTGGAGACCTAAGGTTCCAAAATTATTTGAGAGAAGGGTTAGGTGTCAAGAATCTAAAGGAAAGCATGGTTGCACTTTGGAGAACTTAGGAACACAACCCTATTTTCTCAGAGTTGGAGGCCTAATTAGGGCTCAAAGGCTAGTAGCCTTTTTAACCCTAAATGAAGGTTTGGTGAAAGCGATGGAAGAATGGATTTTGGTGAACTTACAAGAACTTAGGAGGATGGTGTGAAACTAGTAGAAACATCTCTACACCCCTGCAAAGAACTATTTGAGAGATGGGAGTAATTAGCCTTTAGGGAAGATTAAGGGCTAAGGAAGAGTTAGTGGCATAGCACCAAGATTGGCTTGGTAGATTGAGAGTGAGATGATAGTGGGGTTGGCCAGTAGAACCATGGGTACCTATACATGAGGTAGGACCTAAAGGTCAAGGTGGGAGAGACACCTAAGAGATCTTGCAATCAAAGATCCAGAGCATGGAACAGTGATTGTTCCATCCAACCCTATCCCTATCAATTGCCTTTTTCTATGCGACCAAATTTTCCATACATGTCTACCAAAGCATCTTATCAAACATGTCTATGCTACAATATTTTCATACATGTCTACCAAATCATTTTATGAAAGAAGGTAGTGAGTTTTCTGGAAAAATTCCTCCAATAAATGTGGTCTCATGGTGATGGACATCACCATGAGACCATATTTATTTGAGGCATTATTTCAAACAAATTACTACCTTTTTCTATGCTACCACATTTTCCATACATGTCTACCAAAGCATATTATCAAACATGTCTATGCTACAACATTTTTCATACATTTCTACCTCCATACCACAAGAAAAGTAAGTAATGCATTTTTTGAAACATATCCATACCATTGATTACATTGCATTTTATGAAACACACCAAGAATTTTATGAAACATGTCCATATCACTGATTACATTGCATTTCATATCTTTAAAACTCAAAGAATTACTTTACATTGCATAAATAATGTAACTTATCAAACATTGCATATCTTATCAAACATGTCTTTTGATTCCTATACATAATGTAACTAATGTAACTTATCAAACATTGTTGTCCCCAACCTAAGGTTTGTAGCGAGCTTAGAAAAACCCATAACTTTTGATGCGTCTGGTGAAAATATATGAAACTTGGTACTAATTTTGTGTAGGCCTATATACATGTGCTAACAAAAGGAGGGTTGCTAAATCATCATTTTGTGTGAGTTATTGAGGAAATTTTTTTTATTTTTACAAATATACTATGTAAAACCTAGTACTTTGAGGGATTTGTATAAAATTTATTTATGTAAGTGTTGATTAATGTTAAGAAGGGTTTTATGGGAGTATTCAGAGTGCAGATAAGCTCTTAGGAGAAAAGAAGTGTCAAACCTAGGGTATAAGTTGCTGCCACCTTTGAGAACTATAGAAATTTGTGCTTATTGTTGTCAAAACCACATTGTGATTGTCCTTCAAAGCTCCTTGATTTATCATAGAGAATGATGACAAACATAACCAAGCCATGAAGAATGAATTCAAAGAAGGATTTGCGATGCTATATCTTAAAATTATTCACTATTTCTTTAGCAATGAGGTAGCTTAGAAAGATAATAAGCATTTTCAATTACACAAAAATTTCCCATTTTTATTTATTAGAAAGGTAAATGGTATGAATGAATGGAAACTTGCATTAAAAACTATGTCAAGTCACTTGAATTTATCTAGTCACAGTCCATCAAGGAGTAGAAATGAACTTTTGAAATCCTCTAGATATATAATTTGTTTACATTCCTTGAGACTACATTGATTTGAGGAACTTCCTTGAAGAAATTTTACAAATCCTCTATGTAAGTTTGCATAAATTTGAATCTACTATGTCATGTTTTCCATTTTTCATCTTCAAACTCCTAAAAATTAAAATTTTACATGCAAGATCCATCTAATTAAATGTTGAATTCTATGTGTAACAAAGAATATTAATAAAATCATCAAATGAATGGTCTATAAATTGTCAAAACAAAACAAAAAAACTCGATATAAACATCTACCTAAAATTAAATAGAGTGAATTCCACTAGCCATGATGGAAATGGACTACTATAAGCAATGCAAATAGAATTCATAAGAAAATGTGTGTTAAGTTGATGTAGTTTAGTTTAAACATGAATTCATCTAAATTATGTCATGTTTCTCAAAAAAAATCTTCAAGCTCATAAAAAGTAAACTTTTTTATGTAACTTCCATCTAATTCAATGTTGAATTGTATGTCAAACTGATATGATTAATAAAATCATGAAAGGAATGGTTTATATTGTTAAACTAAATAAAAACATTTCTATATCACCAAAATGAATATATTACTTGAGATAATGTAAAATGATGTATAAACTTCAAATTGTCTTCTACATTGTCTAGCATGCAAATTGGTGGTAGAAAGGTGATGGATCAAGCATAGATTGGTACAACAGGGAGTCAACTCCAAAAAAAGGCATTTCTGAGTTGGATAAAGCATTGAACTAGACAAATGCAAAAAAATGTGGGCTTGAATCATGGGGTCAACCCCTATTTTATCATTCCAAGTAAAAAACACATTTGGCGCTCACCAAATTTGGAGAGCGCTAAATTTAGCACTCACCAAATTTGGTGAGCACCAAATGTGTTGCATTGAAATGTTATCCAGTAGAGAGGGAGGGTGTGATACTTGAGATTAAGAGGGAGAGGGGATTGGAGTGAGAGATATTAGTCTAGGTAGCATGGTAGGGATTGAGACCAGAGAGAGAGACTTGAGAGGGAGAGAGAGTTATCTAGTTAGGGTGGGGGGAAAGACCTAACAACAGGAGAGGGGTTGGGAGGGGTGATACTTGAGAGAGATACAAAAATACCAAAGGGGGAGAGAGAGGGAGTGTGGGAGAGGGGGTTGGAGTGAGATATATTTGTCTAGGTAGGGTGGGAGGTACATGAGATCTAACAAAGAGGGAGTGTGAGAGAGGGGATTGGAGTGAGAGAGATTAGTCTAGGTAGCGTGGGAGGGAGTGGGACCTGAGAGAGATAGAATTGAGAGGGAGAGAGATTTATTCACTTAGGGTGGGGGGAAAGACCTGAGAGAGGGAGAGAGAAAGGTAAAGACCTAAGAGAGGGAGATAGAGTGAGAGAGACAAAGATAACAAAGGGAGAGAGAGAGGGAGTGTGAGAGAGATTAGGGTTGAGGGTTGAGGGTATAGGGTTGAGGGATTAGGGTAGAGGGTATTGGGTTGAGGGTAGAGGCTAGAGGGTAGAGGGTTTAAGGGTTTAGGGTTTAAGAGTAGAGGGTATAGGGTTGAATGTAGAGGGTATTGGGTAAAGGGTAGAGGGTAGAGAGTTAAGGGTTGAGAGTTGACCTAGTTTAAGGTTGAGGGTTGACCTGGTTTAAGGTTGAGGGTAGAGGGTTAAATGTATATGGTAGAGGGTACATATGGGTTGAGGTTTTAGGATTTAAGGGTTGAGGGTTGAGGGATCAGGGTAGAGAGGGAGGGAAAAATGGAGGGATACGTGAGATAAAGAGAAGGGATTAGGGTAGACATACACACACACGCATATAGAGAGAGAGAGACTTGAGAGAGGGAGATGGGGTATGAGGGAGATAATTGAGAGAGAGGGATGGAGAGGGGTTGGAGGAAGAGAACTAAGAGAGAAGGAGAGGAGAGGGTGGGAAGGAGAGAACTGAGAGAAAAG
This sequence comes from Sequoiadendron giganteum, assembly GCA_007115665.2. Lineage (NCBI taxonomy): Eukaryota > Viridiplantae > Streptophyta > Pinopsida > Cupressales > Cupressaceae > Sequoiadendron > Sequoiadendron giganteum. The sequence goes on along the minus strand of CM021110.1, from coordinate 52,498,034 downwards.
GAGAGGGAGAGAGAGTGGGGGATAGATAGAGGGAGTGAGAGAGAAAGAGTGGGAAAGAGATAGAGGGAGTGAGAGAGAGAGAGATAAGGGAGAGACTTGAGATAGAGGGAGAGAGAAATATAACAACCTAAGAGAGGGAGATGGAGTGAGAGAGAAAAAAAAACTAGAGGGGGAGAGAGAGAGAGGGAGTTTGAGAAAGGGGGTTGGAGTGAGATAGATTTGTCTAGGTAGGGTGGGAGGTAATGATACTTGAGAGAGAGGGAGTGTGAGAGAGGGGACTAGAGTGAGAGAGAGTATTCTAGGTAGTGTGGGAGGGAGTGAGACTTGAGAGAGATAATTGAGAGGGGGAGAGAGTTATCTAATTAGGGTAGGGGGAAAGACTTGAGAGAGGAAGAGGGGTTGCGAGGGATGAGAGGGAGAGAGAAATATAAAGACCTAAGAGAGCGAGATGGAGTGAGAAAAAAACTAGATGGGTAGATAGATAGGGAGTGTGATAGAGGGGGTTGGAGAGAGATAGATTTGTCTAGGTTTTTAGAGTAAAGGTTTTAACTTAATTATGTTAATTAAGTTACCTTTATTCCTCTCTTAAGATTTCACTTTAGTTTTCATAATGTGACATTTAATATTATATTAATTATTAAATGTTTACCTATTAGGGTTTCTTTTAGGTTTTTCATGATCTCCTTTCATAAGGATTGATCATTGTATTTTTACACTCTCTGATTCTATACAATTTTCAGCTTTCAGAGCACCCTTGTTTTTTTGTCTCCAATGTCTTCTTTTGTGACAAGTTATTTACATGCAGGTGATCTTCGAGGTCTGTGAAGTTGGATTTCACAACTTCTACATGGTATCATATGTAGAAGTTGTCAAAACTAACTTCAGACTCCAAGAACACCTGCATGCAAATGAATACCTGTCATAAGGAAGAGAATGGATGGAGAAAACAAACAAGGGTTTGAAGCTCTAAAAAATGGAGAAATTATCTTGTCAGAACAAAAGGGAATTGATGTTATGAATATACAATGAGATCAATCCTTAAAAAGGAGATCATGCAAACCCTAAAAGGAACCCTAATAGGAAAAACCCTAAAAGGAACCCTAATAGGAAAACATTTAATAATTAATATTAAATGTCACTTTATGCAAACTAAAGTGAAATCTTAAGAAGGAAATAAAGGTAAATTAATTAACACAATTAAGTTAAAACCTTTACTCTAACATCAGAGCACTAAACCTGCTGCTTCTTGTTCGTGTTTTGAAGGATTTTTGGAGCTTCGAGGGTTTAGGGTTTTCTTTTTTGATCCAAGGCATACCTCTTTCATTTGGTGAATTTTGAGTCAATTTGGACCTCACCATTGCATTTGAAACCTTCGATTCAGTCAAGATTTCCCTTTCTTTCATCAAATTTGGCTTCACGGCGTCAAATTTGCGATGGTTTCAATTTTTTTGAGGGTTCCTAATCTAGAAGGTACCTACAATTTTGGAGCATTTTGAGTCCAAGCAGACCTCACCATCACATTCAAAGTGGCCAAATACCCCTAAATCAACTGTCAAATCATCAAAATCGGACATAGTGACTCCAAGATGCATTTTTTTTCATTTGAGTCATATGGCCTGGTACGGCACGCAATCCGAGGAAAAAATTAAAATCATAGAGTTAATGGGCGCCGCCGTTAGTTAACCACTAATGGTTAGCCTAACCGCTATGCCTAACCCTCAAACCTTTTTGGAGCTACTTGCACAAAATTGGGCGTATTTTTTGCATACGATCTCTGTTTTGCAAAAACAAGATATCACTGGAAATCTGGTTCCGGTACCATTCCAGTGGTGCTCGTTATTTTTTCTAGTTTTTCCATTTTGCAGTCTTTTATGCCTATCAAAGTTAGAACTTGTGTTTTTCACTCCCGGGGGCATATCTTTTGTGTCTGAACTTTGTTTTGCGCAAACAAATAGGCGTTGGAAAGGTGTTACAGTGATATTTTCAGATCTGGAGTATATTTCATCAAAAAATTTACCAGGTAAATTTTGTTCAGCTTTGTGTTTTTTTACACTTTGCTCAATTACTTGGATGTTTTGGAACCTTCATGGGTTATGTTTGTGTGGGATGGGTTATATTAATTTGATCTAAATGCAGTAAGGTCAGATTTCTCAATTTTTTTCATTTGAAGAGTTATCATGGGTTTTTCTACTCACCCTTCAGTTGTTATTCTGAAATGGGGTAATTATGAGTCATGGGAAAAGGGTATATTTATACATTGTAGGTGGCTTAATATTTTGCCTTATTTGTATGATCTCATACCTGAACCAACCACTTTAGAGGGAAAATTAGCATGGGATATCATTAGAAATCACATAGTAGGACTTATATTGTCTAGTGTTGATCATGACACTGTGTTGGCTATATCGGACATTGATTGTCCTCACCCACTTTGGACATGTCTTTGGGAGATCTATGGAGACCCCAATCTATCTCCATTCCCAGATGATCCTGCTTCAGATTGTCTCTTACCCATTGCTTGGAGAGAGAATACATCCTTTGATCATGATACCTTAGAGGAGCTTGAGTATTTAGACACCCTTACATGTTTCGATGGATTAGAGGCTTGTCTCACAGTTCCTACTCTTCAAATTGAGACTTCATCAACATCTTTTGTTGTTCCTGATTCAGTGCAGCAGAGCATCATACACTTTCCAGACATAGCTACTTTGGACTCTTATGTTGCAGACATATCTTTCTTGTTTGTTGAGTCTTATATTGCAGATTTGGAGGATTCTTATGAGAACATTCATCTCCTCTACCTTGACAGTCAGGTTATCACTATTTTCCCACCATTATCAGTGCAGTCAGAGGTTGCATTTCAGGATTCTCCATATCAGTTTGGATTTGACATCATTTGTTTCAGTTTAGACAGAGAGATTCTTCAGCATCCTATCATCGCACACATCGTGAGATAGATTGGTTCATCATTCTTCATAGGGTTTCTTTGTCATCTTCCTTTAGATCCGTTTCTTCCCAAGGGGAGGAATATCATTTGTTGCTTCAGGATCTCTTTTTGGATTCTACATCAGACATCTACCATTGTGATAGGAGTTTCTTCATTGTGGGGGGGCCTTCTTCTCTCTTTCTATCTCTCCTATGGAGACCATTGTACATGTACTTATATGATAGAATTTGTCTATGGGGGGTATCATGTAATCCACCTCTTATCCTTATTTCATTAGTGCATTGCATTCCTTCTTTGCATTCTATTTTGGGGAGGAGTTTTGTTCCCACTGGGTTTTCTCCTTTACCCCGTTTCATTTAGTTTTCATTCCTTTTGTAAATGGGTACCTGATCAGGCCTAGTTTCTGGGACCCATGTTTCCTTTCATGCATTGTAGTTACCTTTTCTTTTTTGCACATGTTTTTAGCTGCACTCTTTCTCATCTTAAGGGGGGGTGTTAGAGTAAAGGTTTTAACTTAGTTATGTTAATTAAGCTACCTTTATTCCTCTCTTAAGATTTCACTTTAGTTTTCATAATGTGACATTTAATAATTATATTAATTATTAAATGTTTACCTATTAGGGTTTATTTTAGGTTTTGCATGATCTCCTTTCATAAGGATTGATCATTGTATTTTTACACTCTCTGATTTTATACAATTTTTAGCTTTCAGAGCACCCTTTCTTTTTTGTCTCCAATGTCTTCTTCTATGACAGGTTATTTGCATGCAGGTGATCTTCGAGGTCTGTGAAGTTGGATTTCACAACTTATACATAGGTAGGGTGGAAGGGAGTGAGACTTGACAAAGAGATACTACTACATCAGAGAAACAGATTTATCTAGTTAGGATGGGAGGGAGAGAACTAAGAGAGGGAGAAGGGGTGGGAGGGATATTTTGAGGAAGAGACCTGAGAAAGAGGGAGTGTGAGAGAGGGGCTTAGAGTGATATATAGCAGTCCAGGTAGGGTGGGAGGGAGTGAGAATTGAGAGGGAGAGAGAATTATCTAGTTAGGCTAGGGGAGAGACCTAGGAGAGGGAGAGGGGTTGGGAGGGATATTTTGAGGGAGAGACCTGAGAGATAGGGAGAGTAGTTATGGTGGGAGGGAAATTTTTGAGATAGGGAGAGGGGGTGTGAGAGATTCAAGAGACAAAGTGTGGAAGGGATAGAGTGAGGGAGAGAATTGAGAGAGAGGGTTTGGGAGGAATAAAGGAAGGGAGAGACTTGATAGAGAGTGGGTGGGAGGGATAGAGAGACGAAGAGACCTGATAGGGGTTGTTATCCTATACATTAAGTTGTCAACTCCATACCTTAAACCCTAAGGATGGAAGATAAGGTAGAGAGTGTAGGAGAGACCTAGAGAGGGTTGAGAGAGAATGGGTACCTATCAAGGTTAAGAGGGAAGGAGGAAGAAAATGTATGAAATTTAAAATCTCAACTATCCATCTACAATCATAAACTGTGAACTCTCAGCGTTATCAAAGTGGTCGAGCAAAGAGAGGGGAAAGTTAATTTTTGGTCAAAGTACCTCATTTGGTGAGCATCAAATTTGGTGCTTGCTAAATGGCACATCACATTTGACACTCTCCAAATGTGATGTGTCATTTGGTGAGTGCCAAATTTGGCGCTCGCCAAATGAGCTTCTTTGGATGAGTGAATGCACAAGATTTGCCAAATTTCTTCATATTTTTTTCCGTGCTCACCATCACATTTGCATGTCTTTCAATGCAAGTTTATAAAAAAATGTGATGGTTTTAACCTTTCTCTTAGCTATATATATATATATATATTCATTTTGATTAAGTTAAGGTTTTGATCCATAACTTCTCTTGTAATTGCCTCTGTTTTTGGTCAAAAGCCAACATAGGATAGATTTTTACTCCATCAAAATTTGAAACAAATTACATTTTTTTAAACTAGGCTCCATTCTACACATGATGAAAAAAAATTGATTTTCGATTAGTTTTCAAAAAATTTAGGGGGGAGCACACTCAAATTTTAGCTTTTTAGGATGTGTCCATTTCAAAAAATTATAAGATATTATATATTCATTAAAAAAATAAGCCGAAAGAAGGAGGTTAAACTACATGGTGCTAACTAATTTCTCATCATTCATATTTTTGAAATTCTAAAAAAAAAAGTTAATGAAAAAGGGGGGATCCTCAAATGCGATGCTATTTTTTTTTTAATCAAAACAAGACTTGTTTTGGGTCCCCCCTTTTTGAGACCCTTAATCTTCATTAATTTCAAAAAGAATTAGTAGCTTAGAAACTAAACTCAGATCACTTCAACTCTTGTTCTTGTTACACTTTGAAATTTTGAGTGTAACTATCTTCATTTTCTCATGCAAATCAGATTTTGCTGATTTTAGAAAAAAGTGGCATCTTAAGAGCCTTTTTTTTGTCACAAATCCATGTAGTTACCCCTAAATGTCTTAGTGGACTTTGAGTGTGCACCTCCTTCAATCATTAAATTTTTTTGATGCATGGATTCTACAATGTGCTCAATAAAGTTATATTTGACATGTGGAACACTATGATGGATATTATATACCATTTCAAGGAGGCTTGCACCCACTTCCCAATTGTTATCCAATCCTAGGAAAAATGCTAGCATGGAAATAGTATCCTGAACCCATGTTCTAAACATATATAAAAATCATAAGGAGGCTTATGATTATGTTTCAATTTGTTTCTAGCTTGTATGTTATCTTGGACTATTTTATTTATGAAAGATTTTTTCTCCCTTTCATCCATTGCTTCATAATCACTAGCAAGATTTTCTAGGTCCGTGTGGACATTTCCAAAATTTTCAATTGTAAACCCCAACACTTTTCCAAGTCCTTTTGTATTAATGGATAACAATTCTTCTTTTCTATATTTATTAATAATTGCTCTTTTGTTATCATCATAATTTTGGGCATAGACCATGATAAATTCTGGGCAAGGGAAAACCTTATGTAACATCATGCACCCTAATCCACTTATCCATGGTGCACTACAACTATTAACTTGCATTTGGTTTGTATCCTTATTCTCAGATAAAAATATAATTTTTGAGGTACGCCTAATATAGATTCCAAGATCATAAGTTTCATGGTATTCATCAGTGAGGGTTTTAAGAAATCCAACATAATGTATTTTTAATCAAATTTTTCTCTGCCTTTCCCAACAAATTTATTTGGATTGCTAGTGAAACTGGTGGTAGACATGCTTATACAATGTGAAATTGTGAATCCCCTCTTTATCCTCCTTAATTTTTCTTAAGTCTCTCAACCCTAAACCCAAACTTCAAAGTTTGAAAAAATAAGATTTTAAGAAACAATGAAAAGTAGCTATAGGAATTTTGTTTTTCACTTACCCAAATTTCAATTATTGAGAAGATTAATATTGATTAGCTTTGTTGGAACCCAAAATCTCCCTGGTGCATTGCAATGAGCAATCTAAAATATCCTTGTGTGCTAACTCTATCACTTAAAAATAAAATCACTTAGTAGTAGAAAGTTCACTTATTTTTTTCAAATATTAAAGTGAATGAAACATAAACGTGTTGCCACTAAACAACATAATTAGTACACTACATTTTTGTAATGACACTTAGAAATAAATTCTCAAACAAATTCTCAATCGTTGATGTTTGTAAATATAATGGTTATAAGGTGATTCCAGAGGTTTGAGTTCGCAAGCCTAACACTCTGTGCATTTCATTCCGGAATGCAACTACAACCATCCATCAAATGTTCATCGAAAAATTGAGTAATTTATGATATAAACAATAAACATGTGTTTTAAAGTTGTTTTAACCTTTAGTGCGCTAGGATTGACATCAAGGCCAAGGGGCCAGTAACTTAACATTGCAAAGGAACTAATAAAATGAATAATTATAAATCAATAACATTTTGGTAAAACCTAGCAAGAGTGAAAACTTTTAGTGTTTATAATGGTTTTTTTCAATTTGATGGCAACTTTATTTTTTCATGTGTATTGCTTTATGTTTTAAATCTACATGCAAATATTTCATAAATAGATAATACTTAATTTATTAAAGGAAAAAAAACTAATTTGAATAGAGTCATAGATACTGAACTAGAAAATAATTCTCTACTATAAATGAATAACGAAGAATAACACAACCATTTATTTTATTACAACTGAATTACAATATTACATTATTACATATCTTTTTAAAGATGAGTAGAGCATGCAAGCTACTTTAACCCTATTTTCTATAAATGGCATATGCCACTTTACATAGACACAATTGATTCCAAGCTACAACTCATGGCAATGGGTTAAAAATTGATTCCAAGCTTTTAGTTGGTGACAACGTAATACAAATGCAAATCTGAAAATAAATGCATAGGGCTTGCCAATCCAACCATGCTAGGGAAATGGGAGCTATGAAGATACAAAATGCACTTATTCTATTTGAGAACTTGATTCATGTGAAAGATGAGGGGTCATAAATCTACTCCCATATTTTTCATGCAGCTTCCATGAATTGGGATAACACTTATCTCCATCAAAGCTCGTCATCCTGGTTCAAAACCTGTCTCAGAAGTCAGGTAAACCAGATTAAATTCTTTCCAATTCCACCCATTTTGAACTTGAAGGAAAATTGGTCTTTTACTTTGTAACTACATAACTATAGATAGGAGAATTTAGAGTATCCCTAATAATACCACATCATCTTCTTCCTTATTAACCTTACAAAATGAAAACCCTTATGAAATTTCAAACATTGCACTCAGTAGTAAAGCCTTTAGACTTGAACGAATGATTTTAGTTCTGCTCACTATTGTTGGAAACAACTTACATTGAGAGGGGGAGATGAATCAATGTTGTGTAAAAATTAACTTTATAAACATTTAACTTCAAATAATTCACAACATTTAACCATAATGCATAAAAATCAAGCAAATGAACACAACACCATAACACAAAGATTTTTATGTGGAAACCCTATTAGGGGAAAAACCACGGCGGATGGCCAATCCACAAGTTAATCTGAGTATACTCAGATAAAGTTTACAATAATGGGAATGCACTTGCATTTAGGCACACTGCCTAGAGCTCACTGCTCAAAGGGAAGGTCACTGCCTTACAATGAAATTCAGATTAAAACCATTTGAGAGTTTGAACTGAGATAAATAACATCTAAATATGCTTGATTATAGTTTTGGTTAAGCACAATATACAGTATTTTGTCCTACAGACTGATTATGCACTTCTGCTTTGTTATGCTCATACTCACAATAAAAATTCTCTATGAGCAAGTGAAACTGCACATTATTGCTCTTCTACTCTGCTTTAACTCTCAATTCGCACCAACACACACTTCATACACACATCAAAATGATATGGACGATCTTATATATATCCATAACATATAATTCAATTACACTTTGTTGGCTTCAATAGAACATAAAAATAATTACCACCATCGGCTAGATCCTTAATTAAATCTTTATGTGCATCCTCCAAATTTAGTTAAGACATCGAGGGGGCCCAAATAAACATAATCGAGCATGAAAAAACTTAACTAATTGCTCCTTATACATCCATGACATAATGCATTCCTAAAGTTGACTCCAATATAAGAAAGACTAAGAATAAGCCAACCGAATCTTCTAACTTCCACACGAATTGATACAAGCCATTGTGCTTTAGTAGTAACAGAGATAATATACCAAAAATCATTTCCTAAGATGCGCAACACAAAAAAATAACATGAAATATTTATATAGATCGATGAACGATGTGCTAATGGATACTCTGTTCTTCCTGATTAATCTTCAATCTGTATGTCCATGTGATTGAATGATAGTGTGTGTATCTAATCATCGATTTGAGTTTCCATCAATGACAACATCAAGTGATATTGTAGTGTCTCTTGCCAACAATCTCCCCCTTTGGCATTGATGGCAACACTTAGTGAAAAATGACTAAATGTCGGATCAGTACCAAGATAGACTACACTATCGTCCCCAAAATTCCAAAAATATAATTCTCCCCTTGAGATGATTAAGCATTTTTCACTCCACTCTTCTCCTCTTTGACATCAATGGAAAAGGCAGGGGTACGCATACCAAAAATCGATCAAACAAAACTATTATACAAAAATGCTTCTTAAACTTACATAAACTAAAAAATATCTGCAAAATCTTTCTTCAGCTACATCGGATTTGCGTCCCAAACTCTTTTGAGACTCTCCATGATTTTTATGTGTCCATAGATCAGGTAGGACTATGTCTCTTCCGATTCCAAGTTGGTCAGATCACCAACTGCCATAGTATCCTCTCCTTCCATTAGGGTACTTGACATTATCTCAATTTTAGGACCAATTATTCTTCTAAGTTCACATGATCTAGAAACAATCTTATCATTTTCATGCTTTAAGCTTTTTATTTTGGCAAGCAAAGACATCACTTCACCTTTTTTCTTCCCAAAACCACCGGTTAGAGGATCAAAAACATCAAAAATAGTACTTAGCTGATTTTCTAGATCTTTGATCTTCTTCTCATTAGCTTCAGTGAATTTTGAAAAACACAAACATGATTTGTAGATCTTACCACCTTTTGATAAAGCACTCTTTACACAGGTGGCTAAAACAGTTTTATCTTTGGCAATCAATACCTTCAATCCATTAAACCTTTTAACATCAAATTCATTTTGTACTTTCACTATAAAATATTTTTCTAGTGACTCAAAGTATGTACTGACTGAGTTGATAAGATTTTTCAATTCACTAGAGGAGGAACAAGTTGAATATTTTACATAATATGGCATTATCTTCTCCAATACTCCAGATGCAAGATTTAGCAATTCACTATCTTCAATGTGTGACTTTAGTATCTCTTCTCTAGCTTGGGCTTGAGCAAACGAGGCTACTTTCATCTTCTGGATTGGACTTAAGTTGGACAGGTCAATGGGACCTTCAATTAATTCCGGATCCAATTCTTCTTTTTGTTCAACCAAAAATTTCTTCACTGCCTCGGCAATGTCTCTTGCCCCAATAAGAATTGATTTTATATCATATTTATTTTCTTCAATCACTTCTTCCACAGTTGTTGGGTCTAGTTTACCTTCAGTGATCTCTATTTTCTCAACTGATACATTTCCAGGTAGCTCAACTTCCATAGGATTTTCGTTGCTGTCCTCTGCAAGAGGAATCTGTGAATCCTCAGTTGTACCCAAATTTTCTTCTTCTGCTTCTTTTTTCAGACCAGATGGGGCATCATCAACATGAGTTTCTTCAGCTACAACATTAATTCTCTCATTCAACAGTATCTCCCTTATAATTTTCTTAGTTTCTTTTGTGACTTCATCGGTTAGACCAATCATTAGCTTGTTAACCCTTGGTTTTCTTTTAAATTTCTTTTTGGCCTTGTTCAAGAATGCCTTCATGTCATCCATAGACATCACCATACATAGTTCTACAAAAATCCTTTCTCTCATTTGTTCTTTTTTTTTCTGGCATTTAGTCTTCTCATTTCTAGAATGTCATATAGACTTTTGGGCAAACTATGCATAATTTCAATAAAAATTTATTGAAAACATTCATATGTTTTATTGTCGCTTCTTCAAGAATTATTTAATCAGAATCATCAAAAGACTCATACCATTTACAGAGAGGTTTGATATTACCATCTTTGACTAATGCCTTTTTAACTTTTGCAACTGACATACCTGAATTGTCAGTCTTTGTCTTTTTCTTCGCTTGGACATCTTCATTGGAGGGTTTTCCCTTTGTGATAGTTGTTGCCTTGGTGCCTTGATGTTTAATTTCTTTGAAATATTCATCAGACTCGGTTTCCTCATCATCAGAAACTTCCATATATACTCTTTTTCTCTTCCTTTTTCCTTCTTTGTCGGATCCCTTGGCTTCAATTTTTACAGGGATGGACTTTGTTGCAAGAGTTGAATGGGATGTAGAACTTCTAGTTGTTCTTACTCGAGAATGTTGTGTTGTCAGAACAACTGATTGAGTTTTAGCTGCCTCCTTTGTTGCTTGTTTTGTTGCTTCAACCTCTTCTATTTTCTTTTTGGCTTCTTTTAGTAGTTCTACAGGTATGTCGATACTCTCTGCAAGAACTTCAACTTATTTTTTGACTCTTTAGTTACCATAGCTTTCTTGAGCTCATTATGAACCTATATGTCCTTCTCTACATAGGTACCGAACCTTTCTTCTATTGGATCTAGAGGTTCACTTAGCAGGTGTTGTCATACATCTCCAAAATGTTCTCTTCAACTTCATACCCCATGGGCATGATCCAGATAGCTCTCAAATTAGTAGCTTCCATCATACACTGATCAACATCCACCATGAAGCAAATTGAATCTTTGTACTTCTCTACAATAGAGGTAGGAATCCTCTCCCTAGCTTGTATCATAGCCTAAATTTTTTAAAGTATCCCCACATAGCTGCATTTTTTTTTAGTGTCTGTAAAGTTGTGTAACAGATCTCTGATCTGTGTGGCTACTAGTTTTTCCTTTTGCTAATGAACTTTTCCAACTCCCGAAACTTCACCCATGAAATAATAGAATAAAGACGATAAAGTTACCATATTTGAAAGAGTTTTTCTTATCTTTATTTATCTTTGCTAGATTCTCCATTAGTTGAATTCTCAACAGTTCATAGAGATCATAATTTGCATTTTCCTTCACCATTTCGTAGGCAACATAGATTGTTGTGCCTGACACAAAGTTGTCTCGTCTAGAGTTATAAATCTTGTATCTAATCACCATAGATTTAAATTTGACATTTATATCACCAATGTTATCAATATTCATTTCTCTTCTATCATATGTAGATCTTGTAACATTAGTGACGGTTTGATTTTTCACAGACTTTAGAATAGGTAATCCACCGGAAGAGTTTAGACCTATTACTACAATGATAGCTTCCTTTGTAAATTTGAATGGAATGCTAAGCCACATAAATTCATCATGCACTCAACTCAAAACATAACAAACCCAGTCTGACTATTCAAACACGAGAAACTTGACTATCTCTGTGAATTTCTTTGTTTCCAAGATTTTGTGTTCTGGTTTCACACATAAATCTTCACCTATGATCTGATTACTGTACAAGTTCAACAATTGTGAACTTCCTAGTTCTTCAATATTTGTGTGGATATAAACCCTAATATCATCCATGTGTAATACTCCATGCGAAATAGATGAAAATGCTCCTAGTGGATTGGTCTCAAGAGACTTGTAAGGATACCATTTAAATTTAGGACAAGGCATGTCCTTTACTTCGACTACCAAAGGAGTATTCATTTTGACAAAATCAACAGTTCGCGAAGTTTTAAAAAAAAACCTTTTTCATTGGATTGAAATTTGATTGCCGAATCACTTCCATGATTGAATCTCGCCTCAATTCGCCTATGAGTTCTCCAAACTTTTGCTCTTCCAAATGCAAAGTGAAATGTGAAGAGTAGAAATGTTTTTTTATCACTTGCATACTTAACCCTTTTGTCACAATAAATGCTTCAACCCTAATACATCTAGTTACCCTGTTTTTATGCACTGAGATGAGTAAATTTTTTGCAAACCTCCAATACGACATACGAATTTCTCCATTGAGTTCAACAACATATGTTGATCATCTATGCATCTAATTTACACATCCAAATCTGGTGTCACTTACTGGTTAGGGGGTTAAATGATTTTATTGACAGTTCCCCCTAGGCCAAAGGCCTGGAACTGATTCCCGGAAGAATTACTAGAAGCAGGTTCTGGTGTTGGCACACTTTCTTCAACAGTAACAAAGGGATCTTGATTTTTTCTCTACCCATTTCTTATGCATCTGTTATCTGACTGCATATGTAGTGATTTTACCTTTTCCCTTGATATCCTTTTGCATGTTCTTCCTTTGATCTACCAGACCTTTTCTGTTCCAATAGAATGTAGCAATGTGTCCATTTTTGTTGCAGTTATAGCATACAACATTTCTCTTTCCAGACCAGTTGTTCCACTGATTTCCTCTTGATCTGCACTAGTTAGTAGTATGGCCAAGTCTATTGCATGTGTAGCATCTGATATTTCAATGAAATTGATTCATCACATTTTTGCATTCATTTGACTTATGACCAACCTTATGACAATTAAAACATTGACCTGAGAAAGATGGACCACTTTTATTCATTCTACTTCTACATTGAGTAGCCATGTGTCCAAATTTATTACAACTGAAACAGTATCCATTAAATATCTGAGCATTAGGTTTCCTTACCGGATACCTTCTAGATTTGTTCATTTGATTTCCTTGTCTAGATCTCCTTTGCTCGGATCTGGAACTTTCTCCTTCTTCATATCCAAGACCTCGCTTGTCACCATGAGTTCTTTGATTGCTAATTAGTTCATCAAGCATGGTAGAGTTGGATTTGAACTTCACTTTATAATCATTTGTAGTATCAAGTTCATTTCTAAGATCATCCATCTGCTTTTCAAGTGCCTCTTCATTCTTTTTAGATTGTTCCAATTCATCATCCAATTGGCTAGATTCTCTTCATTCTTCTTCTTGTCTTCAATCTCCTTGGTCAACTTCATCATGATAGATTCCATCTCATGATTTAGAATTGTGTTATCTCTAGTAAGCTTCTCACACTCTTCTATATTTTCTTTCAGGGCTTAACTGAGTTGTTATTCAATGCTCTTACTATCACTTTGCAAAATCTAATCACAAAGTTCCTTTCTCTTCCCTCTAGACTTATTGATTTTGTCTTTCAGAGAATAAATGAATTTCTCAGCATCTAAGAGATTTGCTTGCAATTTTTGAACTTCACCCTTTGACTGATCAAGATCATCCAAAATTTGTTGTTGAAGACTGCTTGAATCCATTAGAACTCCTTCCAAGATCTCCCCAAGCTGTTAAACTTATTTCAGAGGAACTAGCTCTGATACCAGTTGTTGAAAATAAGCTACACTAAGATGGGGGGGTGAATCAGTGTTGTGTAAAAATTAACTTTATAAACCTTTAACTTCAAAGCATTCACAACATTTAACCATAATGCATAAACATCAAGAAAATGAACACAACACCATAACAAAAGGATTTTTATGTGGAAACCTTGTTAGGGGAAAAACCACGGTGGATGGACAATCCACAAGTTAATCTAAGTATACTCAAATGAATTTTACAATAAGGGGAATGCACTTTCATTCTTGCACACTGCCTAGAGCTCACTGCTCAAAGGGAAGGCTCATTTCCTTACAATGAAAGTCAAATTAAAACCATCTGAGAGTTTGAACTGAGATAAATAGCATCTAAATACGCCTGATTACAATTTTGATTAAGCACAATATACAATATTTTTTCCTACAAACTGATTATGCACTTCTATTATGTTCTTCTCATACTCACATTATAGATTCTTTATGCGCAAGTGAAACTGCGCATTATCGCTCTTTTATTCTATTGTAACTCGTAACTTGCACCAAAACACACTTCATAAGAAAATCAAAATGATACGAACAATCTTATATATATATATCCACAACATAGAATTCAACTACACTTTGTCGACTTCAATAGAACATAAAAAAAATTACCACCGTCGGCAAGATCCTTAATTAAATCTTTATGTGCATCCTCCAAAGTTGGTTAAGACTTAGAGTGGACCCAAACAAGCATAATTGAGCATGAAAACATTTAACTAATTTCTCCTTATACATCCACGACATAATACATTCTTGAAGTAATCTCCAATACAAGAAAGACTGAGAATAAGCCAACTGAATCTTCTAACTTCCACACGAATAGATACGAGCCATTGTGCTTCAGTAGTAATAGAGATAATATACCAAAAATAATTTCCTAAGATGCACAAAACAAAATAATAAAATGAAATCTTCATATAGATTGATGAACATTGTGCTACTAGATACTTTGTTCTTCGTTATTAATCTTCAATCTGTTTGTCGGTGTGATCGAATGATAGTGTGTGTATCTGATCATCAATTTGAGTTGCCATCAATGACAACATCAAGTGATATTGTAGTGTCTCTTGCCAACAACTATCCCTATTTATGGGCCACCAGTGCCACTACCAGCCTGATCCTTGTTTACTTGTGAGTCGTCACTCATGTGAGGTTGCGTATAATGATAATTGTGCAAACCAAGAAACTAAATCGATTCTTGTAACCTAAGCCTTACATTTACAATTAATTTTTTTAATTTGATTACATTTGGCTACATGAAAATTGTACCTCAAGTTGAAAAGCTATCAAAATCACCACTCAAATGATATGAAATCATTAAAAATCTTGTTTCAATTGATCATTAAATTAATAACATCATCATCTATAGTACGTTGTGCAATTTTCAATATCAAGCTATCCAATTAATTGCCTTGGCAATACATATGGCATTAATCTGTGATACCACACTTTCTTCAAAAGTATATTTGAGAATTAATTTACTTCGACGCATTGAAAAGAGAGAATTAAATAGCTTGTTTTACCTTAATTATTAACCATGTCCACTAATAAGTCACAATAAATTTCACTCACTTATGATTAAAACTATATGTTGATAATACCATAATCATTATCAATGTCCATTAATAAGTCACAATAAATTTTTCTCACTTATGATCAGAACTATATGATGATCATTACTATTAGTTTTAAAAGCCACATTTTTATTTTGAACAAAACAAAAAGGATTTACAAGAATGGATCCACGAAAATTATTTTAATGTAAGTAGCTAAAGACTAAAGTACATACTACATAGCCATCCTGGCCAAAAAGCCACTAACCATGACAAAAAACTAGTCACAAAATACATATTACAAGAACTGTTATGCTATACAATAAAATATAGACATAATTCATTTCTAATTTTTTTTGTAACAAGAGTTGAGGCCCTCAACCAGGTGTTTGAGTAAGAAGGTGAATCGAATTTAACAAAGTAACATCAGAGAAGAAAAGAAAATCACCTAAAACCTTCCTCCAAAACTCTAGAGTCTTTAATGATTTATTGTTCGTATCACACAACATACCACATCTCATATTAACTAGGCAAGATCTTGCACTATAGAAGCATGCAATTCCACTTTTTGGAAGATTCCACCAACAGGCGCTAATCCACTTAAAAATTTTAATGCTCCTATGCCAACTCCAACAAAGAAATAGAGTAAATGAAAGGCTGCAAATAACGTATTGCCAACATCTTCACCAAATCTTTATTGCGTAAAATTTCCATGCAATTGGATAATAAAGCCAAAGATACCTCAGAATATAGAGCATGGGGATTTTTTTGAAGCCATTTCCTACCCATAATTATTCTTAAAGCATCCTCAACCTGCACCCAAGGAATTGTAAAAACCATACCCAGCTTTCATCTGTCGTATGCATCATTTCTTCTTTTCTCCCAAAACAATTTGGGTAGCATGACACGCTATGAATAATTCATATGATAGTTAAATTGAGAATAGAGAAGAAAGAAATCAAAGAAAAATATATTATAAATGATATGAATAACATCAAGTTGGTGAAGTATATATAGAAGTTAGAATGAAGACAATGATATCAAATACTCACACTTAAAATTTAATTCACCACTTGATGTGAAAATATTATTTTGAAAAATTGTGACAATATTATTCCAAGTTACCCATGGGCTCCACCATATTCATGAATGATGAGAAAATCCACGTGTTGACCTCCCTGCTTCCCTGTTGGGTTTAACCTGTGTGCAACTTTCAACAACGGGGAGGTGGGGAGCAACCCAAATCAAATCTAGCGCTTCAAATATGTGTGTTATTTACCTTTAAGACCATGTTAGCCTATGCATAACCCTCAAACCAAATGGATGACCCAGATTAAGAATTTTTACTTACCTTTAAAACATGTTCTTAAAAGGATCCTTTAGTAGTGCATGCTTTAACACTAGTCAACATTATGTCAAAATATTTCCTTAATATTTTGCACCTTGCTATAGTTCCTTCAGCAGTTTTGATCGTTCCACATGGCACTTCCTCGCCTCCTCATTGAGGGATGAGAGATATAGGTGGGTCCCCCGCGGGTTGGTGGGGAGCGGTCAAGGTTGAACCATGTCACCCTATCTCGACCATTCATTTTTCAAACCCATCATTCACCTAGGTCGAGGGGTCAACCACCATGATGACTCCAAAGGCTCAAGTCATAACTTAAGCGACCTTCAACTACCGGTAGCCAATCAACAATCAAATATTATTTTGGTTGTCACATGACTTTAAGTGATTTGATAAGTAATAAAATGTCAACCATTGATTTTTGGAAATATAACGGTTCTAGTGTTATTCTGAAGGTTTGAATTCACAAGTCTAGTGCTTCAAACATTTGCTTCTGGTATGTAAAGTTACAGTCGTCCATCGAAAATTCATCGAATAGTCATGGGTTATATTGATTTACACTGACATCTAGCTTCATACATAATTAATATGCTGACACTTGTCCCCATTCCGAACACTTTATGAAGGAATTTGGATGTGTGGAAAATTTGTCCCAAAATAGAACAATATTGGCATACCGGTTTATTTCACCAATGAATTTTTTAATTGGTTTGAGATTATGTTTAATTCGCTAATGGTTTTTTTCTTCATTTGGAAAAAGGTTCAATTTGCCAATGAAATTTGTTTTTTGGTTTGAAAACATTTTTGAATCGCCAACAAAAATATTTTATTTGTTTGAGCACAACTTTAATTTGCTAATAGAAATATCTTGTTGGTTTGGAAACATGTTTAATTCGCCAATGGAAACATTTTATTGGCTTGAAAATAAGTTTTAATCACTAATGAAAATATTTAATTGGTTTTAAAAAAAATGCAATTTGCCAGGATTCTCCATGTAATTCTAGTGATTACAAAATATTTGCTAATTGAGATTTTTTTCTCGAAAAATGAAAAAATTATCCAATAAAATTAATATTTTTATCAGGAAGTATACAAGATTCACCAGGATTTTATAACTTCATTAAGGGGGGGGTGGGGGGCGGGGTTCTTAAATTTATCTCTGCTTCTTGTATTGTTACCATGGACTTTTTTGAGTACTTTTTTATTTTTTAAGGATATAAGTCTAGATGTAAAAATTTACATTTCATATATATTTGAATAGCTATAATTATTCTTTGTATCTTAATCCATCTATTGAACAATATAGTATTTTTTACCTCATAATTACCTTTGACATATTTATTTCTTGGTCAGGGATAACTTTAAGAAACCCCCCCCCCTCGGCGAAGGTGTAAAATCTTGGCGAATCTTTCCTTTTATTTGAAAAAAATTATTAATTTTTTGGTGAATCTATGCACATTATTAAAAACGTTTGTAAAATCCTAGTGAATCTTAATGAATAATTGGTAAAAAATAATAATCACATTGGTGAATCCTAGTGAATATTCACTAAAAAGATTAATTACAATGGAAAATCTCTCCTTTAAAAATTTGCATAGTTGGTCGACGTAGTTCCCCCATATTTGAATCATTGTATCGGGGGGACATCCCTAAGTTTCCTACCGATGATGTTCACTCATGCCGATAAGGCTTTCATACTCCACCTGGGGTTCACACTCACCTTGTCATCCTCATGTTTGCACCGTCATCATTCGTGTCAACACTTGTCGTGGTGAGAGATCCACCAAGGCACAGGTACACCACTTGAGAATCAAGAAGGGAATCTACAATATTCGCACCAACCTCCCGGAAAGATGTTCGATCAAATCTTTGTTTGATCTCCACCATTCACTGTTGCCAATAGTTCATGACATACGTCATCTTCCACTAGCTTAGTATGTTGTTTGATCAACCTCGTTTAATCTCTGCTGCTCATCCTTGTCGTCAATGTCACCCACGCCTTTATAATTGGGTCCCACTATGGAAAGTTGCCTTCTCATAGTTGCATCGAGGAAATTTTTTAAATGTTACCATTGATTAGCAATTTAGCTTTTTAATCGAACGGTTGCAGGTTGATTTCGTGGCCTAATACGCACATCTAATCATGTGGCCCAAAACAAATTTTGGGACTCAACAAGCCTTTTAAAAGACATGTGCATATTAGGCCGCGAAATCAACTTGTAGCCGTCCGATTAAAAAGCTAAGCAATGATTTGGTGGCAATAAATAAAATCCTTATTCAAGGCTAAAATATTTGTGGAATTAAAAGGTAATTTATTATTGTGGCGATATTTGCCCAAAATTAATGGTATGAATATAATATTACTGGTGAATATAATTGATATTTGTGATTATATTATAAACTGCTGGTGAATCAGTTCCAATGACGTATCATTTAAAATATAATACACAGGCGAATTAATCAAGACAAATTTTTTTTTGTAAAAACTTGGCAATTTAGCATCGTTTTTAGCTTGTATTATTCACCAATTGGCGAAGATTCACCACTAAATTTTTCCCTATTCTTGGTCCTTTCTTAGAATATTCTCATTGGAATCCCTTCTCCTCCTATTGTACCTAATATTCTTGAGCACAAGATTAATCAAAGTCCTTTGGATTTGTGGTTAACACCTTCCATATGTGGGTGTGAATTATGTAGGAGACAATAGCTCCTTCCCAGGATCCTCAACCTACAAACAAATCACCCTCACACATATGAGAGAAGCACAACACTATTCATTCAAATATACCGAGATGATATTAAAAAAAAATGAGATGAAATGCAATATACATAATGTAAAATGAAAAATGTGATGAGTGAACAACTACCCGATATGAGAAAAAATAATTATCCTAAGTTAAAATTAACACTAACACCCCCCCTTAAGTGCAAAATTAGGGAGATTATTATGCAAAATGAAATGCAAGATGGGTCTTAGATACAAGGCCATGTTAGGTACCCATGCAGAACTACAAATGCAAAAAAAAAAATCTCTCACAATCAGAGACAAGGAGAAAAACCCCGTGGGAGAAAACTTCTCTCCAAAAGAGAGAAAATACAAACAAAATTAAATAATGTGAGGAAGGATGAAGGACTCCATGATAGCCCCCAAGTACACCATCTATCACATATATATTACAATCAATAGCCCCACCATAAGAGGGAAAGAGAGAGACTATGTAGCCCCCCACAATGTGTAATCGCCTACATAAATGGTAACTGGCCAAAGAAAAAACATGATCCAATGTCGACAAACAACTTGTCTCCCTTTTGGAAGAAAAAAACCAAGTACAAATGTAGGAATACTTCCCATTCTAGATAGGAATTGAAAGAAAGAAGCACGAAGACGTATGATCTGATGTCTCTGAAATCTACTCATGTGTCTCCATTGTCATTGAAGATGAAGATTCCATAATCAAATCAAGTACATGCCCAATCAATGAAGAAGGTAATAAATCGGGACTATGTGAAAACTAATGTTTAACAATATCCAAAGACCATGATGGTTTGACAATATTTTTGCAATGGTTGTCATCAAAGAGGAGAGATAACCCCTCAAATGTGTCCTCCAAATTGAAATGTGAGACTCCAAAAATAAGGTTGCAATGTTTGATAGATAGGAATCCTAATTAGGAAGATAATGAGATACTTATTGTAATGAATCACTAGATGTGCTCAATCAATCATTTTGACACAAGATGAAAGGTCCTATTGAACAAGATTGATAGGAACCTCAATCAATGAATATGCACGATGAATCATTGAAGGCAAAGGTACATCAACTATCCTTGATGTAGAAGGAGCATCAAAAGAACCCTCATCATCCTCATCTAAAGATTCAAATTATTCCAAAACTTCAAACTCCTCCATAGTAGCATGATCATAGGGTATCCTATCTAAAAAATGAAGAGGCACAAGATAATCTAAAATAGGATCATCTGGGAATAGATGAGTATCAGGATCTCCATGTATCTCCCAAATTTTAGTCCAAAGAGTATGAGGACACTCAAAATGATCAATATCCTTCACAGTGGCATCATCAATATGTATTGCAATAACTCCTAAGAAATGATCCCTTTTGCAATTCCATGAAAATTTCTTACTATCAATACTAGGAGGGGGAACAAGATTATAAAAATGTGGCAACAAATGAAGCCATCTGAGATGTTTTATGATACCATCTCTCCATTTTTTATATTTTTCCCCTTTCAACATAATCATAGTAGGATAAAATAGAAACCCCATAATAAACTATGAAAAATCTCTAAGAATACAAAGACATTAACCTTCAACAATAATTAGAAACTCCCAAATATGATATATACCATGCAGATGAAGCCTTCCCAAACTGATAGAACCTCTCCATGAGTTAGGATGTTCAAGTAATCAATCAAAATCCCAAATATGCAAAATACTGAATAAATAATGCATGGGGCTAAATCTGGAAAAAGTGCATGTGCATAATGAAGGAGCTTTTGAATACCTTCCAAACACAACTTCAATCACGAAAAGTAGAGAAATAGGCAGAAATTTATGAGCTCAGAGGTGCAAATGAGAGATCTAACTTCAAATGCCAATAATTTGTACCTACAAAGAAATCTAGGGAAAAGGCCTACACTACTATGAAGTACATGGAACTAGCTTTCCATCGATATCTCATTTACAAAATTTTGATATTCTTACGAAAAGTTATGGAAAAATGAAAAAATTAACCGCTTATGCAAAAAAGGGGTACTATAAAGGCTAAATAGGCACACAATTCCAAGGCTAAATTAGTGCATAACTTTAGCACCCTCGAGCTGGCCCTAGGTCATCCATATGACCGTTAGTCCTGTAGTGGCAAAAAAGAAAGCCACTCCCAGTGGTACATTCGTAAAGGATAGGGGCAGTGAGAGCCACTGGTGGTAGCACACAAATAACCACCAAAAAAACTTTGGGCACGAGTAGTGGGAGTACTCGGCATCCAAAGGGTCAACAAGGATGGTACCATGTGCACGAAATTAATACATGTCAAATGCTTAATGTGACATACAAATCCAAAAAAAAGCAGTAAAAATCTCCCAATAGACTTGGCCCAAATAAAATATTAATTTCCTCCACTAGATGTAAATAAAGACACACCAAAAAATATTGACGGTGGGTTTTAAAAAGCCCACAATGATATTTGGAACCTGCAAAAATAAAAACTTGAAAGATCGTAGGAAGGGGGCAGAAAAACCAATGATTGTGGTTGATAATTTTGAAAGGACACTGAAGAATCTCTAGTGATTGGTAGAGTGAACACCCATGAACACTAGCGGGAGGAGAAATGAAACCAAAGGACACTGACAAGAGAAGTAAAAACAGGCAAGCAAGAGGTACACATACTATGATTGACAAACTGTACGCAACCTACAAAATTAATCTGCCTTTGTCCAATCCAAAATTCTGCAAATTTTTTTAAAAGGTCACCAAACTATTAATCGACAACAAAACAATTTATCTGCCACAAATAATTTAGTCTTCCATAAATATCAAAAACAACCACTCGAAAAATTGATGGCCCAAATATATTATAAAATCCCGATGAATATTTAAAAATCTCACAAAAAATATCAGTTACCTTATAAAAATTCCGCCCATAGCAAGAAAATGGCGAGATAAAAGGAAACCCTAAATGAATATTTAGGGGAAAACATAGGAAAGCAATAGTTTTTGCCCAAATTTTCTTCCAACAAACTCTTATGTCCAACCAACCAAGAAAACGCCGAATGCTTCTAGACAACAATCTGGAAACTTGCGCTTGGAAAAGAGCTTGAAGAATAATCAACAATAATGGTGACTTTGAAACTTAATAAAATTTAAATGCCAACAAATAATCTTCGGGTAAAAGCACAAAGCTATGTCACACTTTCAGCCAAATAAATAGTTATGAGCGAAATATTTCCAGTCGGAAAAGTTTTGACCGAATAGGTTTTGACTAGAACCACGTGGCCTATACGTGGCACATAGGGTTTTGACAGAATAAGCTTCGCCCGAATCCCAAAAAAATATTTTTTTCCTTTTCCCGCTTTGAAATTTGTTTTTGTTAGAGTAATTGGACATTTACTTTATTAATTAAACAATATTTGTTTAATTGCGTAAAGTTCCCTTTTACCTCTTTTCACTTAAGCTAACATTAGGTGCATAATAATTAATTACTTTATTAATTATTATTGTGCAAGCCTAGGGTTTTCCTTTTTAGGGTTTTCATCTATATGTAGTTGAAAACTATCTTTTGTATCATTAATTCATTTTACATTTTGTGTGAATTCATTGCTCCACATTCTTGAGCATTTTCTTTGTTGCTTCTCTTTGCTTCTCCTTGTAACAGGTTATTTGCTTGCAAAGATCTTTTGGGCTTCTGTGGTGTTGTATCTTCTCAACTCCAACATGGTATCAGAGCTTCAGATTTGCAGCTGCTTGTTCTTGTTTTGAGATTTTGCATTGGAAGCAAATCTAGGGTTCTAAGGTTTTTTTTGGGTGGATTCAGCATACTCCATTTTTTGGGTTCACTTTGGGCTCAAATGGACAGTGCCATTGGATTCGTAGCGCCCAAAAACCCCTAAATCGACTGTCAAATCATCGATTTTGGTTACAGTCAATTTGGAAGGCAAAAATTTTTTTGCCCTAGGGCCGTACAGAGCAAAAAATGCAAAAAATCGAAAAAAAAATTTAAAAAATCATTTTTTTTTTTTTTCGCGGCCAGTGTAAATTGCCATGCCACTGCCACCGGCGGCTACCGGCCATCCGCCGCGCACCATTGGCGCCGCCCGTGCGCCACCAGCTCCTGTACGCCCGCCCCAAGTCCGCCATGTGCCCTGGGGCCGCCGGATTTTAAGCCCTTGAGGGCTAATTTTTTCTCTCCAACCCCCTATTATGTCATTTTTGGTCAAATGGGCATAACTTGGGCATCCTAGCTCCATTTTTCAAACAGGAAGATGCGTTGGAAAGCTGAGAATGGCACCAATCTGATGGTATAGAAATATTTTAATTTTTTTACCAGTCTGGATATTTTTTACCAATTAAAGTGAGGTCTTCTTTCTTCACGAATGAACAGTCGATTTAGGGGTTTTGGACCACTGCGGATGCAATGGCAATGTCCGTTAGAGCTGAAAATGCTTCAAAATTGCAGGTGTGCCCTAGATCAAGAAAAAAATCCCCAAACCCTTGAAGCTCCAAGAATCTTCACAACAAGAATAGGAAGCAGTAGGTGTGGAGCTCTAATACCATGTAGGAGTTGAGAAAATACAACACCACAAACCCCGAAGATCACCTGCATGCAAATAACTTGTCATAAAAGAAGAGATGGAGACAAACAAGCAAGGGTTCTCTGAAAACTGAAAATGTATATATAAGAGAGAATGAGAGAATGAATTGATATGAAATACAATGGGATCAATCCTTATAAAAAGGAGATCATGCAAACCCTAATAGGAAAAACCCTAATAGAAGCCCTAATAGGATAACATTTAATAATTAATATAATTATTAAATGTCAATTTATGCAAACTAACGTGAAATCTTAAGAAGGGAATAAAGGTAACTTAATCAACATAATTAAGTTAAGACCTTTACTCTAACAGTTTTTTTAATGTGCGAGGTTTCTATAGAAAGGGTTTTGGTAGAAACCCCTACCGAAATTATCTATGGCATCCTAATTGGTAGCCAACTCAACTTTTTTCAGAATTTTTTGAAACTTTCAACTTCAACTAAGTATTTCTTCAATCAGAATAATTTTTTTGCAAAAAAAGAAAAATACCTTTTTGTAGAGCTAGGAGTGGTGAATCCAAATATGTAATTTTTTTAATATATTTTATTTTTAAAATAATGCAAGTAGGTTGTTACAGTTAAAAAAGAGACTAGTTAGAAATTAAAAATATATACGGTGCACAAGAGGAGAGAGTCTTCTTCAAAAGGGTATCATTTTTTTTAAATGATTAAAAAAAATAGACAAATTTTTTTGATTAAGGCAAAAACAGGTTTTGAAGGGACCCCGAAACCCTTTACAAGCAGATTTTGAATGGATCTAGAACCCTAAATCATAAGGTTGTCAAAACTTAAAGACATGAAGGTATAGACAACCAAGGATAAAAAGGCCATCAAACAGCCAGCAACTGGCCAAAAAACCAGCCCCCCAACCAAGAAACATCAAGATTTACATTTAGAATAGATCTTGTGGGAGCAGAGAGTCATGTCAAAACGGGGTTTAGAGGACTTATCTTTTTATCCCTTTACAGTGATCCAACCCTCTTCCACTTGCGCTACCTTATCAAGCCAAGCTAGCGTACCATTGTCCATAGGAGGAAAGTCAACAGCCGTTATCTTAAAGATTTCATTTATATTCCTCTCAGCAGGCGTGGAAAAATCAAGAGAGCCACCAGAAAAAATATCCAAAACACTGTCACAAGAAGTGGCAGCCAAAGGCCCACTCTCAACCTCAAAAGGGGGCACAAGATAGATTAAAAAAAAATAGACAATAGTTGACGACCCATGAAAGTTGTTGAATTCTGACAAGTTTGACTTTAAAACATAATTATGAGAAAAATATACTTCAAAATTTGATTTTTTTTCCATGCACAAGATATTGAAGTTACCTATTCGGAGAAAAAAATTAGGGAGAAATGAAGTTTTTTTTAATTTATTTCTTGACAGCCCATGAAGTCACTTTTTTCTGAAATTTTCAGCATTCCAAAATCTATTCTTAAATTGATAAAAATGTAATGAAAACAATTTTTAAAAAAATATTAAAAACTAAAGGAATAAACTTCATCAAAAGTTCTACATTTCAAGTTAGTTTACATCATTTTGAAATTCAAAACATAAAGACCACTTTTATGTGGTCAAAGTTCAGAATTTTTTTTGTTGTTGGCCAATTCTTTTATAAAGTGTGACATAGGTTTGTGCTTTTACCCCTCCAATAGGCAAAAAATATGTCTGGATCTCCTTGGAAAAAACTCTCCAAGAAGGTGAGCAGGAGGAGGAGCTTTGATACCATATAGGAGATGACAACTCCTTCCCAGGATCCTCAACCTGCAAACAAATCATGCTCACACATACAAGAGAAGCACAACACTATTCTACCAAATATATCGAGATGATATTCAGAAAAAAATGAGATGAGATGCAATATATATAATATACAGACCTTTTAAAGACATGAAAAATATGATAGGTGAACAACTACCCGATATAAGAAAAACTAATTATCCCTAATTATCTTAAATTAAACTTAACACTAACAAATTCCATTGAGATAATTTGTGAGAATGTCTTCCTCATCCAAGCTATTTCATTTAACATGGAATACATTCAAAACTATGTAGTAACATCTTGCATACTATATCCACTTTCTTGTCTAAAATATCCCCTTTTAATCATTTAGTCATTTTAATGCTCAATAAGATAGTATGCATTAAATTCTAAAGTTCTTCCCAATTACTTACAATAGACATCTTTCTCTTTTCATAATCTTTTCATAAATAACTACATGGTTTTCTCAATATATAAAAGTGTGACCTTTCATTTTAAAGCATAAAAAAAATTGTTTTTGCTTCATTCACTTTATATACACTAAACTAAAACTCCATTTATTTTAAAAATGAATCCAAAATTTTGATATTAATTTCTCCATCAAAACTTTTTATCTCAATTTTAGTGTCCACTTTAAATGGGGTTTATTCTATTATCTATTTTCTTCAAATAAATCCTTCAATAAACTCTCTCCTTTCTAATCATTTCTACTTCTTCAATACAAAATTTATTTGCTAGATATTTTACTAAACTTTGCATGGATGATTGTTCTTGTGTCATTTTGATTTTTGTCATGTCATGTGCATTTTTTGCTTGTCCAATCATTTTTTATTTTCCATCACACCTTTCATATGAATTTCAAAAGAAAAAAACTCTACATTTAAGTTCTATATTTGGGATTTTTGTGCTCTAATAAATATAAAAAAAATCACTTTCACTATCTACAAAGATAAAAAATCTCTATGATACCAAAAATGTTAAGTAAACTATCAAAATATTAGTCCAATATTTTATTTAAATGTGATTTTTTTTTATCTTACATGTGATGTTGAACTTGTTTATTAACTTAAATTAGGTAGGATAGGATAATGATGTTTCATATTCTCTTTCTTTCATGAAATTCTATGTTATTCTTATAGATTTAGAAACTTGGATGTGTAAACCCTTTATTTTATATGTTATTCCTTATCATTATACTCATCATATTTATAAAATATAAGGATATTTATATTGTATCTCTTTCAATCCATATTTGAATCAATAAATTATCTTTGTGATCTCTTAATGTAAATTTGTCATATTGACATTTTAAACATCTCCTAGAATATTTGATCTATTTTTTTAATGCATTTATGTTTTTGATATCTTAAATATCTCTTAAAAATTTCTTAGGTTATTCATCTATTTCTAGATTTTTAATTAATAATTAATTTGTATTTCTACCCGTTTCAATGAATAATGTTAAAGATGGATAAATGTCATTACAAAATTAGAAAAATAGGTTCAAGAAATGAAAGTACTCAGCCAAATAAAATCATTAATTTGACCCATGAATAAAAATACAAAAGGGAAAATCTAACTTGGTAGTCTCAATTTCTTGTCTACCTTGATGTTATTTAATAGAATAATAAGTACAAATAATAGATACAACTCAAGTTGCTTGTTAAGTATTATGTAAAACCTCTACAAATTGTGAAAAAATAGATTATTTTCTTTTTCCTCAACACAATTCTTAAATAAAGCTTCTAATGAGAATTATATAATGTCTACCTCTATTTATAGTTGTTCTAGTAGTGCTAAAGCATCCCTCTTGATTCTAAGAAGGATTATCTTAAAGATGGAATTGAAAAAGATATACTTTTGTTTCATTTTCTATTTTTTCAACCATGTAGGTTGAAACCATAGTGTGCATTTGATGTGATTCAATCTCATAGTTGCAATTCCAAATTTAAATATATATATGGTTCTAGCTAGGTTAAAATCTATAAGTGCATGGTTAAACCAAATAAAATTATTGTTTTTATTTCTCTACATTCAAATTATTGTTAATATTTATACTTTTCTTTGGCCTTTGAAATAAGAATTGTTGTGATTTTTCACTCTTTAATATATTTTATCATAACCATATTGGAAGGTTTTTTCCTCCCAAACTCTTTCTATTTTTTTTAGTTTGTTATGTGTAACACCCAACATAAATTGAAAATTATATATTACCATTGCCTTTTGATTTTCTTAAATTTTACTAAACTAATTTTCTTTTTTTTTGTGTGTGTTTGTGTAGGCCTTCAATTAGTTATGATCCCTATACAAATGATGTACAACTTGTGCATTGAGATTTTACAAAAAGAAACCTAAAATGAGAGGATTTTTTTAAAATTTTGAGACTCCCTTATTGGTTATGCCTAAGAACTACCAAATAAAACACACAATGATTTTCCTACACATTATTTGTATCCATGATGTTAAACCACGAAGAATGGAATAGTTGATGGTGTTAGTGAGCCTAGTTGAAAGAGCCCCTCTTGATAATATTAAGCTTCCCTTCATATCTAAGGATAAAACGAATAATATTTCTCTAATATACTCAATATAGTTTATGGTTTCTATTATGAAGGTGATGCATTGCATATCTTTATCAATTCACAACCACTTGAAAATAGGAGCATATATAGAAAAAAATTCTCAACAAATCACAATGAGCTACACACTAGTATTAATATATAGAAGACCACATCAAGGCTTAGTACATCACTTACCAATAGAAAATAGTAGTGTTATGCTACTTCATGAATCAATTCATAAAAAAAATCCCAAACCACAAGTTGAGACTATATTTTGTTCTAAATTCTTGATTTACAAAAAATAGACAATTGAGTTTTCTATCATATTAAACAAAATTTTCTCATCGACCATGTAGGTCCAAAGAAAGCTCTCATCAAGATTGAAAATTCACTTGAATATAGTGATAAACATACCAAATCACTAACCATTTGTAATTATCAATTTAAGAAAACTTTCCAATTTGCAAATGGAAAGAAACTCAAAGCCTAAGATATAATGAAATTAGATTAATTGTGAATTAACTTAGAACCACATCCATAGTTGGTAGAACCTTGTCATAAATATCCAATTTCTAATTTGTAGAATCTAAATCCATTTTGATAATTCAACTATAAGTTTAAGATAAAATCACAAAAGAAAATAACATAATTATAGAAATGATCACACATTATGTATCAAAGACAAAAAATATATGCAAATTTGGCAAGAAATCACAATTACAACATAATTGGTAATATTCTTATTGATTTACGTTGAAGTAAACTTAACTAAAGAAGAGCAAGAAATGGCCCTAAAAATCAGAGAACAATTTGAACATTTAAAGAAACAAGGTGATTTTTAAGGATAGAGAAACAAAGAAATAAAAAATGTTAACATGCTAATAGAGAAAGTGTATTTTGCATTGTAAGTTTGAAGATGCAAAATAAACTAGGAATACATGATGATTGTTGTATTTATATTATTGAATATGTGAGGTGAGCATAGAGTCTACTCCCTCTAGTTACAAGGTTCAACCTTAAAACAATAATGAACAAAAAAAACTTGAGATTTATATAAATAGAAAGCATCAAATAGTTTCTCTATCAAAAATTCCATGGCAAAGAGAATGTTAAGAAAATCTTCACCCATTTTTATGTTGTCTAAAAAAAGTTTACTTGGGACTAAGGTCTAATTAGAAAATTATATAAATACTCAAGTAAATTCTATTTATTATTTTTTTTAAATAATTTTTGGGTTAGGCCCATGTGACATTTGATATTTTGGTTTTTCTGGGCTGGGCCCATGTGACTTTCAAGGTGTGCCTTCTTACCACCCGCCCCTTTTTTGTGAATTTGTAATTTTATCTCTTTTAATATAGATAACTGGAAAATTCATCCAAAAAAAATAAAAAATAACTAGGTTGATTCTAATTGTTAAAATAGCGTATCCAAGTGAATCCTCATGGAATGCATGTCAAGAAATTTTTAAAATGAAATAATGTATAGAAAAATAAGGGGCTCCTAAATTTGAAAAAACTGAAAATGCAAATAGAATAAGACTTACAAAACTTCTTTTTTACTTTTGATTTATCTATTCTCTTTCAAAATGCAAATGAAATAGAGTTTACAAAACTTCCTTTTATTTTTGATGAAAGAGAATATACATAGTATATGTGTTAATAACCCATATATTAACCGCCTCTTCACTAATATACCACATAATTAGATATTACACATATATTTTTTTATATACCTAAAATAATCTTTATTTTGTTGATTAAATAAAAAATATTTACAACAATAACTATTTGCAGTCTTCCAAATATGTTCTTTAGTAGAACGAAGGAACAGCATAAATAGTACCCATGCTAGAGAGGAAGCATATTCGTTCTTCTAGATTGCACAAGATTTTGTTAATTGGAGAAAGAAACTTCTCATTTACAATATCTTTGGCAAATGATTTTGAACGTTTGCATAACATCATCGCCACATCACTTGATAGCTGCAACAAGTTTGATTTTTTCTTAGGCATATGGCACTGTTGGCACTTGTCCTGAGGACCCACTAATAAGGGAAAAACAGACAAGAAATGGACAGGCTTAGCTTTCCTGAAGATCCAGCTGAAACAGTTTTAAATTGCCAACAGTCCATTATATCGTTCATTTTTGTTTCTTCCATTTTAAGCGTGGAAAAAGAAGCCTTCCTTGATACTCTGCAATCTCTTTTTAAAGAGACGTTAAGAAAAAGATAGTTTCATACCATTGGTGGGGATGACCAGAGATTGGATGCTTCTTATGAAGACAAACCACATACATGCACGCTACACTGCAAGCTCCAAAATGGGTAGTTGGTGATCGGCATGAGACTAAAAAGAAGGCTTGTTTGATAGTGTACAATCTGTTTTGAGAGAGACTTTAATGGCGGTCGGCTCACCCATATTACTGATGGCACATTTGGTGGACTCAGAACAGCAAACAAGAAATGGACAAGCTTACTTTTGCTGAGGATCCAGCTGCCATAGTTTTAATTTAGCAACGGTCTATTATGTTGTTCTTTTTTGTTTTTACCATTTTAGGCGTGGAAAAAGTAGATTTTCTCAGTACTCTGCAATCTCTATATAAAGAGACGTTAACGGAGGTGGGCTCACCCACATTAGTTATGGCACATTCGATGGAGTAAGAAATAGATGGCTTGACATGCAATCTTTTCTCTTTAAATGGTGATGACTAAATATTGGATTCAATTGTTGTAAGCTCAGACACAAAGTTTGTATGATATATCCTTCCCTTTTTTCTGATCGATAAAATATAGATTTCAATAGATTTTGTTACTATAACCTTCTGGACTGAAATTATTTTCAGTCAGGCACCTTTCAAGTAGAAAAGGGATTAGAAGTTGCATTTGAATAAGAAAGGCCAAGATAAATAATGTCTCATAGTTTACTATCTCTTGCTTTCCTTTTCTGTAATAGAAAATGTGTATATATTTTACAAAATCTTATATGTACTGATTAGAATTTGAATCTACCACTTCTAATTTGTATGTGGGTTATTATTCGATTACTAGTTTGTTTTGTATTTATTGATTTATTTTTCTTTCAATTTGGATTGTCATTTATTTTAAATCCTTTGTCAAATTATAATATGTTCTCATTATTCTTCAATACAATGCTTTAATTACATTAAAATCAAGAGTCATCTTGATACATTTTCTTGTCTCTATTAATATTATAGCCAAACACTAAAAATTGGCAAAGAGAATGTTAAGAAAATCAACACCCATTTTTATGTTGTCTAATAGAAGTTTACTTGGGACTAAGGTCTAATCACAAAATTATATAAATACTTAAGTAAGTTCTATTTATTAGAAATTTTAAATAACTAGGTTGAATGTAATTGTTAAAATAGCATATCCAAGTGAATCCTCCTGAAATGCATATCAACAATTTTGTTTTAAATGAAATAATGTGAAAAATAAGTGACTCTTAAATTTGAGAAAACTGAAAATGTAAATGAAATAGAACTTCCCAAATATAAAAATACAAAACTTCTTTTTTACTTTTGATATATCTATTCTCTTTCAAAATGCAAATGAAATAAGACTTACAAAACTTCCTTTTACTTTTGATGTATCTATTATCTTTCAAAATATCACTACTTCGTAAATTTGATATGATATATGTGTTAATAATCTCATATATTAACGGCCTCTTCACTCATATACCACATAATTTGAAGCTTATTCATTGTTATAGATTGCACAAGATTTTGTTAATTGGAGAAGGAAACTTCTCATTTACAATATCTTTAGCAAATGATTTTGAATGTTTGCATAACACCATCGCCACATCACTTGATAGCTGCAACAAGTTTGATTTTTGCTTAGGCAAATGGCACAGTTGGCACTTGTCCTGAGGAAAAACAAACAGGAAATGGACAGGCTTAGCTTTCCTGAAGATCCAGCTGACAGTTTTAAATTGTCAACAGTCCATTATCTCATCCATTTTTGTTTCTTCCATTTTATGCGTGGAAAAATACTTCTTCCTTGATACTCTGCATTCTGCAATCTTTTTTAAAGAGACGTTAAGAAATAGATAGTTTCGTACCATCGATGGGGATGCCAAAAAGAATCCTTCCTTGATACTCTGCATTCTGCAATCTCCTTATAAAGAGACAAACCACAGACATAGATGGCGGTGGCCTCGCCCACATCACTGATGGCACATTTGGTGGCCTGATCAGAAATATACAGTTTCCTATCATTGTAGGTGCAAGTTTGATTTTCCCAACAAAAAGGTACCAGCAAACAAGAAATGGACAAGTTTACTTTTGCTGAGGACACCAACGGTCCATTATGTCGTTCATTTTTGTTTCTACCATTTTAGGTGTGGAGAAAGAAGATTTGCTTCGTACTTTGCAATCTCTTTTGAAAGATAGTTTCATACCATTGATGGGGATGATCAGATGGGTTGTTGGAGATGCACAATATGATTACTTCAACTGTCATTCTAGAGGCGTAATTTCCAGAAGGTCCATTAAAAAAGCAGAAACAAACAAGAGAGGGATAAGTTTGGTTTTGCTGAGGATCCATTGACATTCGATGGACTAAGAAATAGATGGCTTCACATGCAATCTTTTTTCTTCAAATGGGCATGACCAAATATTGGATTTAACTGCTGTAAGCTCAGCCACGTAGTTTGTATGATATATCCTTCCCTTTTTTCTGATCGATAAAATATAGATTTCAATAGATTTTGTTACTATAACCTTCTGGACTGTAATTATTTACAGTCAGGCACCTTTCTAAGTACAAAAGGGATTAGAAGTTGCATTTGAATAAGAAGGAAAAAGATAAATAATGTCTCCTAGTTTACTTTTTCTTGCTCTCCTTTTTTGTTATGGAAAATGTGTTTATAATTTACTAAATCTTATATCTATTGATTAGAATTTGAATCTATCATTTTTAATTTGTATATTGGGGTTTTTATTCAATTATTGATTTATTTTGTGTTTATCATTTTTTATTGTTTAAGTGTGATTCATTTTTTTGACAATTTGAAATATCATTTATTTTAAATTGTTTGTCAAACTATAATATGTTTTTCATTATTTTTCAATGCAATACTTTAACTACATTAGAAATTTGTAGTCATCTTGATATATTTTCTTATATGTATTAATATTATAACCAAACATGAAGGATCAATCTCTACCAAAATATTTTATTAAGAGACTCGATGTAATCTATAAAAGAAAGCATTATGTTGACAAAAATAATTATTTCATCTAAAAAAATACAATTACTAAGCA
Source organism: Sequoiadendron giganteum (assembly GCA_007115665.2). NCBI lineage: Eukaryota > Viridiplantae > Streptophyta > Pinopsida > Cupressales > Cupressaceae > Sequoiadendron > Sequoiadendron giganteum. The sequence continues at coordinate 52,464,267 of CM021110.1, read as the reverse complement.
TTTTAACATTCAATATTCCAAGACAAAAGCATAGATTCTTGTAGGTATGACAAGTCTCCAAATGCATGGCATGCGATCCCTCCCATCTCTAAATGACATGGCTACTAAATGCATGCCGTTCCCATCAATCAACATAATGGTTATTTTTCCCTCTTATTTGCATGCATTATATAGAGAGTTCAAATTTGAGTGAAAAACTTAGAACTATATTATTCTTTTGCTTGCATTTTGAAACAAACTTCATTGCAGCCAATTAAATGTAGAACAATCAGTGGTTGTAGCCTTTGGAGGGGAAATGAGAGATATGGATCTTCTTATTGACCATACCCATCAAAGAGGCATCTTGGTATTGAAGATAAATTCGGGCTCCTCCCATATGCATATCTCTATTATATAGGATACAATTGTTATTTTCTCAACCCTTTCTCATTGATAACCTATTAGTCCGCTTCTTTTGTAGCACTTTGTCATATCTAAAATAAATAATAAAAACAATTGCTAGTTTTTCCCTATGTTGACTAAGTTCTTTTATATAAAGAAACCTATTTATTATTTTCAATTGGAAAACCACTAAGTATATAGTAGGACGAAGTAATAAATTAAACAAAAAAAAGTAGATTTACAAATTTCATACCTCTCAATCTTAGCAAAAATTATACAACATCAAATTTTTTAAAATTAGTACTATTTCTCAATTAACATCAACATGCAATTGACAAAAAACTACTTCTAATCCATTTCAAGGACTTTATTCCAATACATTATAATTATAGTTTATTATCCTTGATTGAGAATCTATTAGGTACCAACAATATAGAAGCTTTTAATGCTCTTTTTTAGAAAAACAAACTTGACTTGTATTTCCCTTCTCAAGCATTGAGGTGATTATATAAATCACAAATATTATATGGGCCTTTTATTGAAGCCTTATAAGAGTAAATAAGGGGTCACAAATTATTTATTGAGATAGATTCTACTCAATTTGATAGGCATGATTTTGATTCATAATTTATTTGTTTGTAATGATAGAATTTTAGGTAACAACTTTTCAACCAAGACAATTTATTTGATTTTTCAATTTCAAAAACATGTATACATTTTTTTATTTTTAAATTTCACAACTATAGAAAGCAATCATGGCTTGTGTGTGTGGTAGAGCACTCAAGTAGCTTTCAATCTATATGCATAGTTTTCACATATTATATCATAAAACTTACTCTCATAACAAATAATCTCTTGATTTAAGCATGCTCTCATGTTATTCCATTTAAAACGGACTTCATACTAAAGCCATGAATTGTATAGCATATATATTTCCCTCTTAATGTAACTAGTGAATCTTCTATTTTTCCATGCATTATCTCTCCAAAATCATTACATAATAAATAAGTAACAAAATATCAAATTTTCTCTTTTAAAAAATAATTTACATCTTTATATTTTTATCAAAGCTTGATATTGTCATTATCTCCATTCTATATGGCGGAAGAGCTTGCAATACAATATATTATCCAATGTTTTTCCTTCTACTCTACCTGCAAACCTCAAGAAAGCTATTCTGAAATATGGAAAATGTCAATCATATATCGTACTAAAAAATTCAATAGATATATAAATTATTCATAAATGATTGAATGAGTGAATGTATTTCGATTATGCTATTGAAATTTAATTGTTTGTAGAAAGTAAAATTAAAAAAGATCAACAAGGAATATGAATCAATGTGTTATAACAGATTATTGAAACATAGAATAACATCAAATATACATGACATATGTCTATATATATGAGTGAAAGTTCAAATTTCTATGATCCCAATTTTTTAAATAAAATAATTTACAATGATCTAACATTTAAAACTTAAATTACTAAAAAATAATATATGTTTTGTCTTACAATGGCTTGGCCACTTTTATATATGTTTTGTCTTATAGTGGCTCGGTCACTTTTATCGTGTGTGTGTGTGATGTAAGTTAACGAAATGTAGATTTTTTATGTATTATTTGTTTGTATTTTTTAAAGATAAAGTAATTACATGAATGCATTTTTTAGTAAAATTTACAAGTGTATAAATTAGTTGTTGATAAAATTCTAGAAAATGAGGTCAAATGAGCCTACAATTTTTCATAATATATTTCATTTTTCCTTCACTTTTTTATGAATTTATAGTTTGAAACTTTAGTAAATGAATGTATTATTTCTCCATTTTGATAAATATATATTTTTAAATAAATCTTGAAATTCTTATGAACTAAAAATACAACTATTTCAATTGATCTACAATTTTTGTCTTAACTATTTATCTAAGATAGAAAATAAAAAATATTATTTTGAAATAGATTGTCCTATGGTGCATCATTTTTATTTTTTTCAAAATTTTAATTAACATGTGAATTTTTCTTGAGAAGATAATCAACCTTATATTATGGTGTTAATGATCTATGTTTAGTCAAAATTAAAAAATATATATAAACACTAATTTTATTTTTAATTAAAATTAAACTTATAGATTTATAAAAAGGTATTTTATATATTTTTAAAATGTTATTTACATGAGTAGGAGTTTTTCAGAATGCTAATATTTTTAAAGAATTTCATTATAATTGTAAATTGACACCCAAGTGATGTTACTATATCTAACTAGAAAACACGTTTAATTGAAAAAGTTACGGCCTAAATATAATTTAGCTAGAATAAATCAAAATAGAACATATTCTTTACCAAAGTTAATTTTTACTTAGAAATTCTTAAATTTAGTTGTACTAATAAGTTGGCCTAAAGTGAGATATAGCTTTGAACTTCCATACAAACACACAAACACATTTATATTTGTTCTTGTTAAGTCATTCTTGTGAAATAGATTGAAATGAAATGGTCTTGTATCATGGATACTCTTGTTCAGCATCCCCTCATTGGTGTGTTTTCCAATTATGACCTTTCTTCAAAGATTTACAAAGATCATTAAGGCTCACATTTACTTTCAACTTAGATTGAAGTTAAAAGACTCAAATATTTCATAATTGGGGAAAGTAAGAGTAAGCCTTACCCAACCAACTTCTATATTATTCATAGGAATTGAGAAATTCACTCCTTTAGCTAGGGAAAATCCTAGGATTGAAACTTTTTAGAGATCATCAAGTAGAATAACTGGTTAAGTATAAGTGTTCATACCTACAATTGTGGATTACAATAGTAATAGTTTGAAGGCTCTTTATGTAGTTTTTTGGTATTGGTGTACATATGAACCAAAATACTTGCTAGAAATAATTGTTGTATCTATTGATCCTCCTTGTAGGTCCAAATGAAGAGAGGGTAGTAGACTTGACGATAAACATACAAAATATGGCTACATGTGTCACTTTAACACATGAATTATGGTTCATAGTTCAAACCATCTATTGCTCAAGGTTCTCCATATAGACAAGACAAGAAAATATTTTCATGACCATAGAACAATGAGTTTTTGAGAACGAGTTTATACTTTGCTCCATTTATTAGCAAATAATTGCATGGATTAATTGAAAAAAAATTACTCTAATATGCCTACAAATTTAGCATATTGGAAAAAAATAGGGAAATGGTGGATGAGAAATCAAACAATTTTGAGGGACAAACATCTATAGATAATTTTGTTACCATAATAGATATTTGAAAATAAGATGGAATAGGGTTTACAAACCTTCCTTTTATTTTTGATGTGTTTATTCTCTTTCAAAATCTCATTACTTCAAAAGTTCATATAATATAAGGTTATTAATATATGTTTTTGAAAAGTTAAGCAGCATTTTCAGGGTGTCGTACCCTTCACAAGGGGCACTAGGGGCCAAAAAAAAAAAAACATAGTTCAAAACAAACTTTGAACTATAGAACAACTAGAAACAGCTGTCAATAGCTGAAGAAACCAAAGAAATTAAGCAGCCCCATACACAGAAGGGTCCAAGCTGGCTCCACAAGCCTGAGTCCGAGGAGCCAACACAGATTTCTTCTTCCGGAGAACGACCGACCAAGGAGGCTCAAAAGCAGGAAGCGAAGAGAACGCAGAAAGGAGCGACTCCGCCACAACTACCACGGGACCACCGAACAACCAGGGAGTCCGCACTGAGGCAGGCGAGGAGGAAACCCCCAAAGGAACAAAAGTATTTCCCAACAAAGGGGGTTCAGGGTCTGACAGCGCAGCAACAACAGGGGGCTCTGGCACAACAGTGTCAACAAAACGGACCAGCGGAGGAACCACAATAGAGAGGTTCAGGAGAGGAGCAGTAACAAGATGGACGACCTCCTCAGGAGAAACCTCCAAAGAAGACCCAGTTGGCTGCAAAGAAGAAAGGTCCGGGATAGAGCAGCAAACAAAGGAACGACCTCCTCAATATCCAAAGAAGAACCAACAATGAGATGATCCAAGAGGGCATCCTTCCACCAAGTCGCAACGCCCTTGCTGTGAGCATGATGATAGGCAGAGACCAAACGACCCACCGAAAAGCACCTCCTACACCGAAAGGGGAGACCCTCATAGTCCAGGAATTGCTAATATATATTAATAACCTTATATGTTAACTATCTCTTCATTCATATATGCATCATAATTAGACATTACACTAATACATATTTCTTTTATATTTAAATAAGATGTAAAATTTGTTGATTAAATTAAAAATAAAAATAAATAAATATTTTCAGTCTTCCATGTATGTTCTTTAGTAGAGCGATGAAATAGCCTAAATAGTGCTTGCTCAGACCATCAATGCTAGACAGGAAGCTTATTCATTATTCTAGCTTGCATAGGATTTTGTTAATTGGGGAAAGAAACTTCTCAGTTACATTATCTTTGGCAAATGATTCTGAATGTGTCCATAACATCGTCGCCACATTGTTGCAACAATTTTATTTTTTCCTTAGGTATATGGCACATTTGGCACTTGTCCTGAGAACCCACTAAAAGGGGAAAAAACAAATAGGAAATGGACAAGCTTACCTTTCTGAGGATCCAGCTGACACAGTTTAAATTGCCAACTGTCCATTATATCGTCCAGTTTTGTTTTAACCATTTTAGGTGTGGAAAAAGAAGCCTTCTTTGATACTCTGAAATCTCTTTTTAAAGAGACGTTAATGGTGGTGTCATTGGACTGAGAAACAGATAGTTTCGTACCATTAATGGAAATGACCAAATGGGTGGTTGGAGATACACATGATTAAATCTTAAAAAGGCAGAAACAAACAAGACAGGAACCATAGAAATCTTAGGCGTGGAAAAAGAGACGTTAACAGTTATGGCACATTCGATGGAGTAAGAAATAGATGGCTTGACATGCAATTTTTTTTCTTTAAATGGGCATGACCAAATATTGGATTCAACTGCTGTAAGCTCAGCCACGTAGTTTGCATGATATATCCTTCGTTTTTTCTGATTGATTAACTATAGATTTCAATAGATTTTGTTACTATAACTTTCTGGAATGTAATTCTTTGTAAAGAGACGTTAGCAGAAGTGGCCTCACCCACATTAGTTATGGCACATTCGATGGACTAAGAAATAGATGGTTTGACACGCAATCTTTTTTCTATAAATTGGGATGACCAAATATTGGATTCAATTGTTATAAGCTCAGTCACAAAGTTTGCATGATATATCCTTCCATTTACCTGATCTATAAAATATAGATTTCAATAGATTTTGTTACTGTAACCTTCTCGACTGTAATTCTTTTCAGTCAGGCATCTTCCAAGTAGATAAGGGATTGGAAGTTGCATTTGAATAAGAAAGGATAAGATATATAATTCTTTTGGTTTCTCTGAGGGTAATTCTTTTCAGTCAGGCATCTTCCAAGTAGATAAGGGATTGGAAGTTGCATTTGAATAAAAAAGGATAAGATATATAATTCTTTTGGTTTCTCTGAGGGTAAGGTTCTTTTTATATGGAGTTTGGGTTTATTTTACGATTTAAGATATACAAAAGAAATATGTATAAATTTACAAAATCTTATATAAAATTCTTTTGAAATTTTTAGGATAAGGTTTTCTTTATGTGTTGTCTGCACCTAGTCTAGTTTTTTATTTAAGATATACAAAAGAAAATATGTATAAATTTACAAAATCTTATGTGTATTGGTTAGAATTTTCATCTACCACTTCTAATTTGTATGTTGGGGTTATTATTCGATCTACTTTGTGGTTAGAATATTTTTATTTTTAAATGTGGTTAATTTATTTTATCATTTGAGCTATCATTTATTTTAAACTCTCATCAAACTATAGTATATTTTCTCTTATTTGTCAATACAATGCTTTAATAACATTAAAACTTTTTAGGCATCTTTGTATCTTTTTATCTCTATTGATATTATAGTCAAATGGTAAAGGACTCAACTGTCCCAAAATATTATGTTCTAAGACACTTAATATAATCTCTAAAAGAATGCATTATATTCACAACATTAAGTGTTTCATCTAAATATAATACAATTGCTAAGTATTTTAAGGTTCAACATTCCAAGAAAAGAATCACAGGTTATTGTAGCTATGAAAAATCCCCAAAAGCATGGCACATGATACTTCCCATCCCAGACTAATATTTATGCTATATGTAGGTCATTCCCTCCAATTAGTACAATAGTTATCGTTCCCTCTTATTGGTATACATTATATAGAGAAATCAAGTTTGAGTTATAAGTTTGGGACTATTATTCTTTTGCTTACATTTTAAAATAAATACCACTAGGAACAACTAAATGTACCAGTTATGGTAGCCTCTTACTTGGTCACCTAGGAGAAATGAGAGATTTGAATGTCCTTATTGATCATGCTCGTCAATTATGCATCTTGATATTGAGGATAAGTTGGGAATTCTCCAATGTAGGTATATATGATATAGGATAGAGTTCTTTTCTCAACCCATTTTCACTAGTAACCCATCAATCCTCTTTTCTAACACTTTATCATATATCTAAAATCAAAAAATTCAATTGTTAGTTTCTAACTAAATTGACAAAGTCCTTTGATATATTTTTCAAATTTGGAACCTACTTGTTGTCTTCAATTGGGTGTGTCGCCAAAAAGTGTAGTTTTGGCACTTTTTCACTCATTTTGGCCTTTTCCCTTCGATTTTGGCCTTGTTTTACCTTGATTCAGTCTTGAAAGCTTGCAATCCAACAATAACCTAATAGTATTTTACTAAGGTTTTGTGAAGTGTTGTAACACATTTCCTCACTTTTCTAACAACCTTTCAACATAATTCACCTAAACAACACCCTTTTACCCCTTTCCAAGCCTTTTGCCAAGGTGTTGTAAAGTATTGTAAGGCATTTTTACACTTTCCTAGGCTTATCATCCATTAACTAACCATTTTCTTATGCTAATTTGTCCCCTTAATATACTTTTAGTCCCAACTTAAGTGTGTTTCGGGAGGCAAACCTGATAAACTTCATTAAGCATTATTTGATTCCCAACCACCACTTGAAATTGCCCAGGTGGACTAGATCGCCAACTTGGGTGACCTAGTCCCTTTTGGCATAAACTTCAAATTTAAAACAAAGCCTAACGAGAATCTTGTCTCCTAAACCCTAGTGTCGGTATATCATGTTGCATTTAAGGAAAATTAGGGTATTGCATGTCAAAATAAGGGTTTTCACCTTCATTTCGCTCTCTCCCAAGCTCATTTTTACATCTCATCACAAGTACTCTTGCACTCAAGACTTCCAAAGCAAGCAATCAAGCACAAGGGTTTCACAAGCAACCTCCATTGGAGTTGTTCTTGCATGTTGTAGACCTCAACAACAAAGGATTTGGTGAGCTTTTACATTGTTTATCATTCAAGCATCTCTCCTTTGATTTGTTTCTCATTTGGGTTTAGCTACCATCAAAGGGGTTTGACTTAGGCAAACCCCTATTCCCTAACCCCAACATTCTCTTGGTCTTTGCATGTGCTTTGCAGGTTTTGTACTCAGATATGGTGAAGTGCAAAGTGTTGGAGAAAGTACAAACATTCCATCCAAGTCACACCAAAGCATCAAACCCTGGAAAGAGCAAAAGAACAAGTTACAAGTCATTTTCGAGAGTTTCAAACATGGATTGTTGCAAAAAAGGGAAACATCAACCGAGACCCACGGAATCAAAACCTAAATCCTTAGAAAGCATCAAGAGGACTAGGTTGCCACTATTGGCGACCATGTCCCTGTGCTAAGCCTGGAAAAGGGTTTTTACATTTTTGGATACCCTTTTCCCCGAAACCTAGTCTGGCAGAATTTCCCAATAGGAGGACTAGGTTGCCCGGCTTGGTGTAAGTGTCCCTCTGCTGATTTCAAACAAATTCCAGAGCATTCTGGGGCCTCTCATCTGCAACAACTCATTTCTAGGTGCACAAGTTCTAAACTTTCCTATTTACTTTTTTTTTGCATACATTTAGGGCATATAGCTTAGTTAGTTTGCTTTAGTTTAGATTTACTTTGTTTACATTTCATACATTAGATTAGTATCATTTTATTTCAGTTTCAGCCACACAACACACACACACACATCACAACCTTCATCAATCAGCCCCCCCTTTGAATGCAACCGCCAAAAATCCCTTAACCACCAAGTGAAAAGAGTGCCATTCCCACACACCAAGAGCTCCTAGGGTGAAAAACGCTAAGGGCCTAGTATAGGGAATCCTCTTTCCCTACGTCCAATGTTACATTTTTGGTGGTTCATTTTGGTGAACCCAACCATAGACCATTTTCTAGCTTTCTGATTTTTTATTTCATCTTAGAGATAGCTTGCATTGCATTGAAAATTTTGCATTGTTTGCAACCTAGGGTTAGTGGAAAAAGTGCATTAGTGAAATTTCCTATTAGCCTTGCACTTTGCATTACATTTTCAATAAGAAAATACAAAAAAAATTGCATTTCCAATTTCTGTTTGTATCAGGAAATCAAAAAAAGTATAAAAAGTAATTAAAAATTCTAAAACAGCACTACTGGGACTAAGTTGCCACACTGGGTGGCCTAGTCCTTTGGCACTATTCACTGTGAAATTTCTAGCAATTTTCCAGTGTTTCCTGTATTACAGTCCCCTGGTTTTGCATTTATTTGATTTGTTTCATAATTTTAGTTACAAGCTCTTTTGTCACTTTTGCTTAAATTGCCTTAGCCTTAGGGAACCTTGTCTGAGTATTTGTCATTCCTTTGTCAATACAGTTATGAGACGAAGTTCTAGGACCATGGCATCTAACAAAAACACTATTGTTGTAGATCTTGGGATCCCTCTAACTTCAACTCCATGTATTGACAATGGTACACTAGACTTAGAGACCATCCTTAGCAATTCTGAAAACCTAGGAGACACAATAGGTGATAACAACGACCTTCCACCCATATCCATGCGGATCTAGTTGATTATCAACATGAAATCAGCCTTGAGCCCATCTCTAAAACCACTATCCCCACTAACAAAAACCTTCACCGCTTACTTGACCATGATGATGGCTTACATGTCATGAAAAGGATAGCAGAAATCTATGAAAAAAATGCACCTAAAGTATCTCATTCACCCACTCCCATGTTTGTCCAAGGAGGACCTCCTACTCCTCCCCCCTCCACCACTGTTTCTATTCCCACCTATACATCTCCTAGCATGACAACCATTGTGCAACAGGTTAGTAATGTGGTACCTTCCCTTAGCACTCCTACTAGCATCTCTACCTCTCTTGTGGCATCCCACCCCATTGCGTCTTCCATTGTCCCTACCCTTATCATCCCTACCACTTACCCTTCCACCACCTTCACCCCTTCACCTCTCTCCCTTCCACCTCATAGCACTTACATCGACAAACTCTTATTACACAAATTTTTCACACTATAACCTCAATGCAACAAAAAATATCCACCATCAACCAAAGCCAATATGGCTCCCCTACCCACTACGTTCATAGTAATCCATTATCCCTTGACATCCTATGCAATCCCTTGCCACAAGGAATAGAGATCCCTAGATTCAAGAAGTACGAAGGGAAGGGTGACCCTTATAACCATGTTAATGCCTATACTGCTCTATGTAGTGACTTCACTTTTGATGACAAGTTGCTCGCTAAGTTATTCCCAAGGACTCTCAAAGATGTTGCCTTGGACCGGTTCTCCTCCCTGCCTAATAATTCCATTAGTTCATTCAATGAAATAGTGGATTCCTTCATTAATCACTTCCAAGTTCATATGGCCCCAAAGAAAACCTTGGAGGACCTCATGAGATGCAAACAAGACAATAACGAGAAGATAACTAATTTTATCTCTCATTATAAGGCTCTTTATTCCTTAATTGATGTTAAAATTCCTAACACCCATCTGCAAAATATGTTCACCAAAAACCTTGTGAAACCCCTACAAGATAAACTTACCCTCATGAAGTTCCTATCTTTTATGCACCTATGCCAAGCCCTATGTGACTACCACAATTCAACTAGCAATCGTGACTCATGATCCACTCCTAGTCGTGTTGAGAAGTCCAACAATTCTTCCCAATCCAACTCTCAACCATTCTATAAACCAAACAAATGGTTTCTCCAATTTAACCCTTCATCCCAAATCACTCCACCTATTAATAACCAAGTGGTCATTGTTAGGTTTGCAGTGCCCTTTAATTATGGGGATCCTAAGAATACCTTCACACCCTTTCCTGACACCCTTCATAACACCTTGACCCAATTACTCCAACAGCAAATGATCTCTTTACCTCTTGTCCATACACCTAGTCCTAATAAACCATTACCTCCATCTTATAATGCCACTTCTTATTGTTACTTTCATTGCCAAAATGGACATGACACGGCACCTTGTGTAAGACCTAATTGATTCAGGTCATTTATCTATTGCTAGCATTAATGATAAAAGCAATAAATCTATGGCACCCCGTAACCAAAACTTTCAAATCTTCACCAACCCCATGCCCAAACATAATGTGTCATTTGTCAAAACAAGTGAAACTTCACCACCTGATATCATGAATTTGGATTCACAAGATCTACATTTTGTTTCTCTTCCCATAGTAACCTATGTCACACCTATTGATGAAATGGTAGGAGCAATAGACATTATCCATTGTAAGGGCCCAACAAAAGGACCTCTTGAGATCACCTTTTCGGTGCAAGATATACTAAGAAATCTTCCTGATGGTCCTCTCTACATAGTTGGTCGAATTTATGATAAACCCACTAATGGGATACTCATAGATCCCGCCTCTGGCGAGAATGTGATCATAGAAGAATTCCTAGTATTACAAAATATTGCTCAAGATGTATATCATTGACCCACTACTTGGGTCAAAACACATAATGGTTTTGTGTGCCCAATAATTGGATTGATTGCCCTCCTGTTACAAATAGGTCCAAAAACATTGGACATTATCTTCTCCATTATCCCATAATTGGTCCAATTTTATTTGTGGCTTGGGTACCCCTGGCTTCATTCTATGAAAGTGGTCCCATCTGTCATCCACAAGTGTGTGAAGTTTCCCATTGACAACAACATATTCATTGTCCACCATAATCGCTTTAATCCTTTATCCTCCAAGGGTAACTTTTCCCTAGAAGCCTTTTGGCCTGAGCCCATGAAACCCATCACCCCTAGACGGGACTTCTTCTCCATTGCCTATCAAAATTTTAAAGCCAAGAAGATCTTTGAACTCTCTCTGTGCAACATACCTCCTTCTACCTCGAACTCACCCATCCTTGATGAAGCTATGTTTCCACCTGACTCTAATATGCCTAGTCAACCCACTCCTGAAACCTCTTCCACGTCATCCAAGAGGCCTAGGGATCATGATAGCATTTTTGTCCTCCCTCCACATACTAAACAGGTCTATAAAGCTAAGGAGAAATTGGATGAGCCACCCATAGTTCCTCCTATCTCTCCTCTCAAGGATGATACACAACCTATGGTGGACTATCTCGCCCCTTCCCCCATGCACCTTGATAGAAAATAAAAAAGGAATAAAGAGGCTAGGAAGCTTAAGCATCGCCATCATGCTCTTGCTCGCCAATCTCATGAGGAAGAAAAAACTAAAGATCATAACTCACTTATTCCCAAAGCCATGTCTATTGATCCTCCTCCACCCCTGCAGACTGATCCTATACCTCCCGCACTACCCATTTTACATGCCACCACTGATATTGTCATACGACCCACCATTGTCAACAACTTAGATGATGATGATGATGATGATGATGAGAACACTCGAATCGATGAAGTGGTACACCAAACCTTGAATTCACTATTCTTCTCTTCCATGAGCATTCACGAAAATTCTCCTAAGACAAGCATTGATCTTGACGCTAGTTCAGTAATTGTTATTGTTCCTCTCGCTATTCGCACTCCTAAGTTTTATAATGACCAATATTGGGAGGCAAATGACTTTCTCGTAGAGTAACACACATGCGCCTTACTAGTCTTTCATTTTATTTTATTTTTGTACTTATTTGTCATGTATTCCCCCATCTTGTTTCATGTTCTCTTACTTTTTGGTGACATTCTTCTATATGTATCTACCTTCTTCTATTTGTCATGCATTCCTTTTCACTTTTTCCTCTTCTCATTTTATTTTTCCTTTCATTTTGGGATGATGCAAGGCATTGAGACAACAATGTCTCCTTCATGTCGACCCAAATGTACCTCTTTTCCTTTTCTTTGTTTTCTTTTTGCCTTTCATTTGGAGATGATGCAAGGCATTGAGATCGCAATGTCTCCTTCATGTTGACCCAAATGAATCTCTTTTCCTTTTTTGTTTCATTTTTTCCTTTCATTTGGGGATGATGCAAGGCATTGATACCTCAATGTTTCCTTCATGTTGACGCAAATAACGCTATTTTCCTTTTTCTTTTTCCTTTCATTTGAGGATGATGCAAGGCATTGAGATTACAATGTCTCCTTCATGTTGACTCAAAAGCAAGGCTCTTTTTCATTTGTCTTTTTCTTTTCTTTTTTATTTTCCTTTTCGGGATGATGCAAAGCGTCGAGACATCCTACGTCTCTTCCATGTTGACCCAAATCGACTCTTTCTTTTCATTTTCTTTCGCTCTCTCAGTGTCTTCTTCTAGTTCTATGTATTTGTGGGAATGATGATAGTTTCACACTATCTAAAAAAACATTGCAGCAACGAACATACTAACCCCAAATCCATAGATCCCTTATGTGTTTGTGGTTTTTCATGTTGGGGGCAACCCCCTTTCTTTATTTTCCTTTCCTCTTTCTTTTACATGACGCAGCCCCTCTTGGACACCTATCACTTGGCATTGGGATTTTCAAGTAAGTATCTCATGTCCCTTTTGCATTTTTCCTTTCTCTACTTTAAAGCAATTGCTCACAAAATGATGTGTAGCAATTCCTTTAAAGTGGGGGCATACGTTGGCATTATTTTGTTTTGCATTTGCATTTTTTTTTTCTTTTACTGTGCTTCCTAAGTGTAGCCTTTTCATTTCACATGATGCATTTTCTCACTTTGTGGGCATAATTTGGTGTAATGCCATTTATAAGTGTGACTAATCTTAGCATATTAAATTCCTCTTAGTGGCCTGATGCAACACACTGCATCCCCTAAGTTGTGAATCTTCTATCCTTTGATTGGTCCTCTCTTGGAGACATTAAAAGCAATGTTCCCTAAGTCAAAGACCTCATATGAACTATACAAGACTTCTTAGAACACTCTTTTTTCATTTTACATTTTCTCTTTTTGCATTTTACATTTTCTCCTTTTGTATTTTACATTTTTTTGCATTTTTCATTTTGCACCTTTTGCATTCGTGCATACATGGCTACCTTGCATAACACAACTTGCATACAACTTGCATATTTGCTGTTCCATCTTTCACTTGTTCATGGGATCTAAGAATCCAAGGATTTTCTTGTCTCATGAACCACACCCTTGTCTTTTGTGGTGCCTTATCAAAGTTATCAATCTAGGTATAACTTTGGTCTGTTTGAGCGGGAAGCCCAACTAGCGGCATGACTTTCCCCATAGCCACTGTTTTGTGTGTGAGTGCATACCAACTATGTGTGTGTGTATTTCACCACATTTTTGCATTCTCACCCAGTGAACAACCAAAAGTCTCGTCAGCCTAGAGTGAGTACATCATTTTCTTTCAGACAAACAGCCTAGATCTAATCCACACCTAGTTGGACAAACGGTTGAAGCTTGATTCGACCTCTTCACATTACTCTTTGTGTGATTTTTTGTGCTTATGTTTGGTTCCCCATGGGATCTTGATCCTGGGGGCTTGATCATATTCATCTCACCTTACTAGCATGAGTACATTAGATCCCGCTCGACATGCATGATTCGGCTACTTTAGTGTGAGTTTGAAGTAAGTCCATACTCTCACTAAACTGGGGGCTAAATGTGTTGCCAAAAAGTATAGTCTTTGGCACTTTTTCACTCATTTTGGCCTTTTCCCTTGGATTTTGGCCTTGTTTTACCTTGATTCGGTCTTGAAAGCTTGTAATTCAACAATAACCTAACAATGTTTTACTAAGGTGTTGTGAAGTGTTGTAACATATTTCCTCACTTTTCTAAGACCCTTTCAACATAATTCACCTAAACAACACCCTTTTACCCCTTTCCAAGCCTTTTTCCAAGGTGTTGTAAAGTGTTGTAAGGCATTTTCACACTTTCCTAGGCTTATCATCCATTAATTAACCATTTTCTTATGTTAATTTGTCCCCTTAATGTACTTTTAGTCCCGAATTAAGTGTGTTTTGGGAGGCAAACCTGATAAACTTCATTAAGCATTATTTAATTCTCGGCCACCACTTGAAATTTCCCAAGTGGACTAGGTCACCAACTTGGGTGACCTAGTCCCTTTTGGCATAAACTTCAAATTTAAAACAAAACCTACCGAGAATATTGTCTCCTAAACCCTAGTGTCGGCATATCATGTTGCATTTCAGGAAAATTAGGGTTTTGCATGTACAAATAAGGTTTTTCACCTTCATTTTTCTCTCTCCCAAGCTCATTTTTACATCTCATCACAAGTACTCTTCCACTCAAGACTTTCAAAGAAAGCAATCAAGCACAAGGGTTTCACAAGCAACCTCCATTGGAGTTGTTCTTGCATGTTGCAAACCTCAACAACAAAGGATTTGGTGAGCTTTTACATTGTTTATCATTCAAGCATCTCTCCTTTGATTTGTTTCTCATTTGGGCTTAGCTACCATCAAAGGGGTTTGACTTAGGCAAACCCCTATTCCCTAACCCCCAACATTCTCTTGGTCTTTGCATGTGCTTTGCAGGTTTCGTACTCAAATTTGGTGAAGTGCAAAGTGTTGGAGAAAGTACAAACATTCCATCCAAGTCACACCAAAGCATCAAACCCTAGAAAGAGCAAAAGAACAAGTTACAAGTCATTTTCGAGAGTTTCAAACATGGATTGTTGTAGAAAAGGGAAACATCAACCGGGACCCACAGAATCAGAACCTAAATCCTTGGAAAGCATCAAGAGAACTAGGTTGCCACTATTGGTGACCATGTCCCTATGCTAAGCCTGGAAAAGGGTTTTTACATTTTTGGATACCCTTTTCCCCGAAACCTGGTCCGGCAGAATTCCCCGACAGGAGGACTAGGTTGCCCAACTTGGTATAAGTGTCCCTTTGTTGATTTCAAATAATTTCAAGATCATTTTGGGGCCTCTCATCTGCAATAACTCATTTACAGGTGCACAAGTTCTTAACTTTCCCGTTTACTTTCTGTTTTGTATACATTTAGGGCATATAGCTTAGTTAGTTTGCATTAGTTTATATTTACTTTGTTTACATTTCATACATTAGATTAGTATCATTTTATTTTAGTTTCAACAACACAACACACACACACACACACACATCACAACCTTCATCAATAAGCCCTCCCTTTGAATGCAACCACCAAAAATCCCATAACCACCAAGCGGAAAGAGTGTCATTCCCACACACCAAGAGCTCCTAGGGTAAAAAATCCTAAGGGCCTAGTATAGGGAACCCTGTTGCCCTAGGTCCAGTGTTACAGTTTTGGTGGTTCATTGGGAAACTACTAAATATATTGCAATACATAATAAAAATAAAACATAAGAAAAGCATAAATTTACTAATTCCATAGCTCTCAATCTTAGCAAAAAATATGTATCAAATTTTTAAAAACTTATGTCATCTCACTATCAATATCCACATCTAATTGAAAAAATACTACTTCTAACTCCAATTCAAATAATTTCTTTAAATACATTATATTTAGATATTATTATCCTTGATTGCCAATTGATTAGGTGCCAACAACATAGAAGGTTTTAATGTTCTTTTCTATAAAAAAACTTGGACTTATATTTCCCTCCTTAGGAATCAATATGATTATATAAATCATTGATATAGCATGGGCCCTTTATTCACGCCTTATAAGAGTAAATAAGGGGGTTACAACTATATATTGAGTTGGATTCTATAATTATATGTTGAGATAGGTGTAATTTTGATTCATAATTAATTGATTAGTAATAATAGTTCTAGCTAACAATTTTCAACCAAGATAGTTTACTTGATTTTTCACTTTCAAAAACATGTATGCATGCTTGATATTTTGATTTTGTCATTATAGGAATCAATCATGTCTTGTGTGTGTGGTAGAGAGGACAAGTAACTTTCAATCTATATTTATATTATTTTATATGTTATATAATGTAACTTCCTCTCATATAAAGGTGTGAATTAAGCAACATGCAGTGTTCCCCTCTTAATGTAACTAGTGAATTTTGTACCTTTCCATACATTATCTCTCCCAAATCATTTTATGATTGATAACGATGAAAGAGCTTGTAATATTATATAGCATTCAATGTTTCTTGTGATCTATCTATAAACCTCAACAAAGTTATGGGAAAATGGGTCCAAACTCGACGATATATCCTACTATAAAATTAGTGGATATATAAATTATTCATAGAAAGTTGACTAAGTCAAAATATTTACTCATTCAAAACAAGAAAACATCTATAGATATGCTATATTGAAATTCAATCATTTGTAGATGATAAAATTAAAAATATGGACATGGAATATTCATCAATGTTATACCAAATTCTTTCAAATATGATAAAGATTTTTGAAACATAAAATTAAATCAAATAATATATATGACATTTTTTCATGTATATATGAAAAATTTCAAAGTTGCGTCGCATTTTTATAAAGAAAATGGTTAATACTAATCTAAATTTTAACTTAAATCATTAGAAACTTGCATATATGTTTTGAATTTGAAATAATGTAAACTAATTAAATGTAAATCTTTTAATGTATTTTATTTCTGTATTTATTTTAAATAAGAAGTTATTTGAATGTAGTTTTTTTTTTAATTATAATTTAATTTAGTCGTTAATAAAATGAGGTTAAATGGGCTTACATTTTTTTATAGTACAAATTTTATTTTTGCCTTCAATTTTGTCTTTGTATTTAAAACTTGAAACTTTAATGCATGAATTAATTGTTTCCTCATTTCAAGAAATATATTTTTTAAATAAATATTGAAAGTCTTGTATATTAAAAACACAAATATTTTGATAGGCCTCCACACTTTACCTTAACTACTTCTAGTCACAGTAAAAATATTGTCTTTATATATATATATATATAATGTGTGTGTGTGTGTGTGTGTGTGTATATAATTTAGAATTTTTTCTTGAGAAGAAAATTAACCATATAGTTTGGTGTTGATGACCTACTTTTAGCCACAATAAAAAAGAATATTAAAATTGATTAAAATATTTATAGATCCATGAAAATGTTTTTTCTTATTTAATTAAAAAAATATTATTTAGATATGAGTAGGGCTGTGAGGAAATTATTATTTTTAAGAATTTCATTTCTTTTGTAAATTGACACCAAATTGATAATACATGTGTATCTAGTGGATACTTCCAGTTGGAAAAATATGCTCAAATCTAATTTAGCTAGAGCAAATCCAACTAATTTTTTTTTTTTAAATTCAATTGTGTTGTTAAGTTTACCTAAAGTGGAACATAGCTTTGAGCTTGATGAGGGTGCAACCTGGGACACAAAAAATCACACAGAAAAACTAATGAATCTTATTATTTTCAAAGTATGAAATTCTTACATGCAGAGGATCTACAATCCCCGAGTTCTGCAATACATGCAAATTACAAAAAGTTACAGAAATTCCCCTTTTCGCAACATGAATCTTCTTTCCCCCAAAAACTACCCACAAAAATTAGAAACTACCCCATAAATAGCCCAATTCTCCATTTGGAGCCAAAAACAGCATTCTAATTATGCACCAACTTCCGGAAGCCCTAACTCAAGATCTAACTATCGGATCTTCAATGATAATACCTTTTCGAAAAGGTCTGACGAAAATGAAGTGCCAAAAAGTGGGGCTTAAAGGCTAACCACTTTTGTTTTCCGCCAATTTTCAGGCCCATCCGGAGCCTTTAAGTCCCTCAAAATTAGCTCTGAAGATTTTGTAGGGCAAAAAGCAGAAATTGAAACTTGAATAACTTTTGAACCGGGAATGATCTTAGCCTGATTCTTTCACCAAAGTGTTTATTATTCTGTCATGAAGCTTCCCTTAAATTTTTGTCTACTCACGCCTTCAAATTCATACCTGCTAAAAATAGCAGTTGAGCAGAAAAGCAGTTCTGAAAGTTGGAAATTCTTCTTCGACGAAAAGAGTATCCAAAAATGCAAAAACATCTAAAAAAGCTACATGAAAGTAAAATATATTTTTGGGTGATGTAGGATTGCCCTTACACCACTGGATGCTCCTGCATCAAAGCTTTACACACACATGTTTCAATTTTTTATTGCTATTCATTCTTGTATAATAGATAAAAATAAAAAGGATGTGTATCATAGATGCTCTTGTTCAACATCCCCTTCATTTGTGTGTTTTCTTCTTGTGACATTTATTAGGAGATTTACAAGGATGTTTAAGGTTTACATTGCCTTTCAACTTAGATTAAAGCTAAAAGATTCAAATATTTCATAAATATAGAAAGAGTGAGTCTTACCAAAGTAGCTTTTATATCATTTATAGAAGTTGAGGATTTCACTCTCATGCCTAGTGTACAATCTAGAATTCAAACTTCTTGGATATCATCAAGTAGAATAGTTGGTTACTTGTATAAGTTTTCATAATTATATTTGTGAATTTCACTATTCATAGTTTGAAGGAACTTTATGTATTTTTTGGTTATTAGTTCACATATGAATCAAAAACTCATAATAAATAGATGTTGTGCTTATTATTCCTCCTTTTAGGTACAAATGAGGAGAGAGTATTAGAACTAACCCTAAAAACATAAATTGTGGGTACACATGTCACTTTAGCACATGAATCACGGTCTATAGTTCTAAAGAATATATTGCTACATGGTGCTAATAGGTTTAGCACATAGATGACACAAATATACCTTGTCATTTTCAAAATAATAATGAGTTTTTGGGAATGATTTTATTCTTTTTTCAATTTCTTTGAAAATAATTGTAAGGGTGTAGGTAGACCTTGTTACTCTTCAGTATTTGATGAAGGGTACTCCCCTTACAAACTAGACTCACCACAATGACATAGGTTTACACAACGAAAATGCAAGAAGTAAACGGGTTTTTTTATTCGCTAGAGTGAAATAGTAATTAAAAAATTTAGCCTTATTATATGGGATTTTTTTATTACAAAAGCATCAATCTCACATGTAGAATAGAGCCTTCGAATTCTTCTCAGCGATCTCAGAATACACCTATTGGCTACTCTGCCACCTTTTCCCTGTCTCTATATACTATAATCCTCCTTCATGTCAGTCTAGCCTCTCGACATTCTTTTCCTCCCGTGTTGTCTTAGTATTGCCTTGTTGTCCAAAAAACATTCAGATCTTGCAGGTAGTTATCTCATTATCACTAACCTTGTTTCTTTCCATTCACGCTAGACAATTATCGTATTCCATCCATTAGCTTCATGTTAGCAATCATTGGCCAATGATCATGTTGATTCACAACAGTGATGTACAATCAACGAATAACTTTGTGCCACATGTCGCCACCCAACTCGTTCATCCATCATCATTGATCTACTCTCATTTTCATCCATTCTTCCACCATCGTAGTGTCGAGGGGACTTCAAATCCTCTTGCTTCGATACAACCCAGTCCCATAGATGATGCTTTATAAAAATGTCAGTTCTTTGTCATCATCACTTTATTGGTAGGTCAAAGGGACTCTTCATAACATCCCGTCAAACACATGTTGGTCTTCCTGATTTCGGAATATTGAAGGGACGTGTATTCTTGTCAGCATGAAGTATCGTCATCATGCCTTATTGATCTATCGAAGGGACTTTGAATGTCGTCTTGGTGATATGTGAACTTCCTACTGATGAGAGTTCTTTGCTCCTGTTAATTATTGTTTCTTTCGCCATTGGTATGTCGATGGGACTTGACATAGAGTCCCTTCAAGATCTCCCTATCATTTCGATAAGCCAATCCACTAAATATTGAATGTCAAATATCAAAGTTTGTTCCTCCCTCATGTTGATTGCTCTCTTAAACCAAAACTAAGCCCTTATTGGAAAATAAATAACACAAATTGATGCAAGATTATTTGTACACCTTGGATGCTCCTGCATCAAACACTTGGGGTAATTTAAAAATGTTTCATGAGTTGAACACATAAGAAAATTTAGAACATGTGTGCTTGTCTTGGACCCATCTGTCTACCTTATTTTTTTGAACATATTTTTGAACCTGCTTCTGCAATTTGATGTCCCTTCCATCCTTCATTCTTCCCCTCTTCATTCCTCTTTTCACAAATTCTAATTCCCACCAGTTTGCACTATGAAATGCTAGAAAATCATAATCATCAATTTTATCTTCTTTAGGAAACTCGTGCATTACCTCTTCCCTTATCACTGTTGCAACAATCATTTCATTTTCAATTTCCATTTCCTCCATGTGTTCCTCCTTTCCTATATCTTTTGAAAAGTAATTCTCAACTATAGATTCAATGTTAGTATCATAATCAAAATAATCATACCTTCCACCTCTCTCATTTGTACCCTCAACAATGTCAATAACACTATCAAAATATTCTTCCTTGTCATCCTGAAATAAACTATCATCAACTGATGTAAACGGAAGCTCATCAACCAAACCAGCATGCACTTTCTCACCTTCTTCCTTACAACTATAGTACCTTCATTCATAAATGTACTCACTATTTTAATACCTTTGTCTACACTAATCTCATCATGCTCACATAAATCAGTAACAACATTTTCACAAAAATTAGGTTTACCTCTTCTTTCTCCACCAAAACTTTCATTCTACCCTTTCTACATGCAATCAACACAATTGTAATTTGCATTATAAAATCATGATCTTCATCCTCATCCTCCTTAACTAATGGCCTAACTCCATTAAACAATCATTATTACATACCTTTTCTTCTTCCTTATTCAAAGGTTTCAATTTGTGCCTGACTCCATCTTTCATCAAATAGTACATTAGCATACCCATCATGCATTGCTTTCCTATCAAACTTCCAAGATCTTCCCAATAACAAGTTAAAAACATCCATAGACATAACATCACACAAAAATTCATAATGATAATCACTAATCTTAAACCTTAACAAGCATTGGTCACTAACCAAAACCTTATAGTCATCCTGAAACCAAGCTATTTTGTATGGGTGTGTGTGCCTTCTCCTTTGTAGTTGTAACTTGTTCACTATTTCTTCATAAACAAGATTGTCAATACTACCACCATCAATAATCATATTACAAACTTTACCTTCACACTTACATCGAGTGTGAAATAGGATCTTTCTTGGTCTGATTCCTTCTCATCATTCAGAAAGGCTCTTCTGACAACAAGGGACTCACCCCTTTCAGCATCTTCAGAATGTGATGACTAAGCATCTTCATCTACATGGGAAACTTGAGCATTACCTTCTAGTCTTTTGTTTTTCCTTCCTTTATGTTGAGGACACTCAAAGTCTCTATGTACTTCTTTATATTTAAAACAGGTTCCACAAAAGCCTCCTCTTCCAAAGCCTCTACCCAATCTTCCTCTACCTCTAAAATTTTTTTCACAAAACTTGTTTGAGCTTTCACCTCTTTCATCCTTGTTGTCCTTACTGTCTCTAATTTGTTGTTCATCCTCTTTTTTCTGCACATAATCTATACCCTTCCCTTTTTGCTTATTCTCAAATTTTATGTTCAATCTAAATCTTCTACCTTCAATGCAAACTAATATGCATCCTCAATGGTGTATATTCTCACTAATGTCAATTCCTCTTGTATGCTTGGCTTCAAACCATTAATATAATGAGCTACTTTCTCCTTATTCACTTCAGAATGTCTTGTTCTAATCAATATTTTATGAAATTCATTTTTTTTTATTCCTTCACCGTCCTTATTCCTTGTCTCAAATTGTGCATCTTCTTGAGCAGCTCCAACTCATAATCAATTGGAATAAATTGCTTCATTTTTTCCACCATTCTATCCCATCTAGAAATTCTATCCTTCCCTTTTCTTCCTCTTCCAAGATGGATCTTTCGACTCCACCATATACTTGCATGATCTTTTAACTTGGTCTTTGCAAACCTTACTCAGTGAGGATCTTCAATCTCCTCGAACTCAAAAAATTCCTCCATGTCGTTGACCCAATCTATCAACTCTTTAGGATTTAGACTTCCATTGAAAGTTGAAACCTCCATTTTAGATTTCTTTTCAAGGCTGGATATTTCTCTTAGCAATCTCATTTCTCCAAGATCCATTTGATCTTGTCCTTCCTCTTCCACTTCCTCTTCAATTTCTTCTTCACTATCATCTCTTTCTCGGTGCACTTCTCTCCTGTGAACCTCTTCCTCCAAGGTATCCAACTGCCTTCTGATGGATCTAATTTCATCTCTAAGAGGATCTCTTCCTCTACCACCTTTTCCTCTACCCCTATCACACTAGACAAGTTTATGAGACATTTTGATCTCAACCCACACTCATAGGTCTTGTTGCAAACTACCTCATGTTCGGTGATTTTTTCACAAAATTAGGACAACCTACTCTGATACCACTTGATGAAAGGTACTCCCCTTACAAACTAGACTCACCATAATGACACATTTTTGCATAGAAAAATGAAAGAAGTAAATGGGCTATTTTATTATCTCTGGAGTGAAACAGTAATTACAACATTCAACCCTTATTATATGGGCTTTTCTGATTACAAAAGCATAAATCTCATAGGTAGAATGGAGCCTTCAAATTATCCTCAACTATCTCAAAATACACCTACCAGCTACTCCACCACCTTTTCCCTGTCTCTATATACTATAATCCTCTTTCATATTAGCCTAGCCTCTCGAAGTTATTTTCCCCCCGTGTTGTCTTAGTACCGCCACATCGTCTAATAAACATTCAAATCTTGCAGCTAGTTATCTCGTTATCAGTAACCTCATTTCTTTTCATTCACACCAAGCAAGCATATTCTGATGTAGGAGCATCCAGTGGTGTAACGGCAATCCTACATCACCCAAAAATATAGTTACTTTCATTTAGATTTTTGTAGATGTTTTTGCATTTTTGGATACCCTTTTCGTCGAAGAAGAAGTCCCAACTTTTAGGACTTCTTTTCTGCCTTTTCTACTCAACTGCTATATTTAGCAGGTGTGAATTTGAAGGCATGCGAAGGTATAAATTTTAGGGAAGCTTCAAGACAGAAAAATAAGCACTTTGGCGAAAGAATCAAGTCAAGATCATTCCTGGTTTGAAAGTTATTCGAGTTCCAGTTTCTGCTTTTTGCCCTTAAAACTCTTTCGAGCCTTGTTTGAGGCACTAAACGGTCCCATACAGGCCCATAAATCATCAGAACTGGTGGAGTGGGTTCTTAACACGTTCTTCACCTCGAGACCTTTCCAATGGTTTAAACGGTTCGAAAAACGGAGTCCCGGATCAAAAGTTATGGCTTCCGAAAGTTGGTCAATTTTTGGAAAATTGCCAATTTTCGAATTATGACTCAATTTTTGAATTTCAAATTGTAACTTTGGGCGCCAAACCGCAAAAAATCATTATTCAAAGGTGGTTTTTGGCTCCAATGAGGGGGGGTTTATTTTGGTGGAAGTGGTTGATTTGGGGGTAGCTTCTTGGGGAAAGAGCGCACAATGAGAGAAGGGGGATTTTGGTAGTTTTTGTAATTTTGCATGTATTACAGAACTGAGGATTTGAGATCCTCTGCATGTAAGATTTTTCAAACTCAAAATATTAATAATAATCTATGGTTGCATGTGTTATTTTCTGTGTCTCGGGTTGCACCCTCATCAAGGGTGCACAGTGAGAGAAGGGGGATTTTGGTAGTTTTTGTAATGTCGCATGTATTGTAGAACTGAGGATTTGAGATCCTCTGCATGTAATATTTTTCAAACTCAGAATATTAATAATAATCTCTAGTTGCGTGTGTTATTTTTTGTGTCTCAGGCTGCACCCTCATCAAGTGGTATCAGAGCGGATTTTCTTGAGTGTGTGGACAGATCGCTGATCGTGAGGCAATTTGCACCAGGACTGTGGTTGTGGGTTCAAGATATTCAAGATGCCTCCAAGAGTGGTGCGTGCTAGGCAAGGTGGTGCCGGAGGTGCCAGAAATGTTGGTGGAAGAGATCCATTAGCGGTTGAGGGTTTCAGAGCCCTCTAGAGACAAATAAATGCATTACAAAGAGAGTTAAGAAGAGGGGTAAACTCGAGAAGAGGAGAAGAAAGTGAGGATGAAGAAGAGGTGGAAGATCCAGATGTAGAAGAGGAAGAAGAAGCTATTGATCAAGATCAAATGCGGCTGATAAGGGCCATTTCGAAGATCAAAAAAAGACCTAGAGTAGAAGTTCCCAATTTTCTCAAAAGTCTGAACCCGGAAGTGTTGATTGATTGGATCAACGAGTTGGAAGAGTATTTCGAGTATGAAGAAGTAGAGTACCCAGATCGGGTTAAGTTTGCAAAAACAAAGTTGAAGGGCCACGCCAGTATCTGGTGGAAAGAGGTCCAACTAGAAAGAAATAAGAGAGAAAAGGGAAAAATCACCAGATTGGATTGCATGGTGGAGAAACTAAAGAAGCAGTTCATGCCAATGAACTATGAGTTAGATCTATTGAAGAAATTGCAAGGATTGAAGCAAGGAAGTAGATCTGTGAAAGAATACACATAATATTTTCATAAGATGATCATCAGAACGGGACATGCAGAGGCCAACAAGGAGAAGGTAGCTTGTTATCTTAATGGTTTTACAGCTGAGCATTCAAGAGGAGATAAGCCTGGTCAAAATGGCCACCATTGAGGACGTGTACCAATTTTCTCTAAGACTTGAAGAGAAGTTGAACAAAGATTTGACAGCAAGCAAAAAGGATGAGGAGGTCAAAGCGAAAAGGGTAGCGGAAGATCCTTTGGAAGCCGAAATGAGGATGAGAAGAAAAATGAAGATGTGGGTACCAGTCGAAGCCAGAGGAATGATAACTTCTACTGCCCTCGTGATCAAAATAGTGGTGATCAAAGAGGTAGAGGATGAGGAAGATTTGGGCAAGGACCCGGAAGAGGTGGTTTCAGAGGAACTTATTTCTGGTGTGGTGAAGAAGAGCATCGAGCCTATGAATGTCCACAACACCAAGGAAGGACAGATAGAAGGCCAGAAGGTCGTGCAAGGGTTGCACATGTAGATGAGGAGGCTCAACCTGAACATTCAGATGATGCTGAAAGGGGAGAAGCCCTAGTGGTTAGAAGAGCCTTGGTGACTGAAGAGAAGGAGCCAGAACAGAGGAAGAATTTGTTCCGCACAAGGTGCAAGTGTGAAGACAAATTTTGTGAGGTCATTATTGATGGTGGGAGCACCGATAATCTAGTGTAAGTTGAAGAGGTAAAGGCATCCACATCCATATCGGATTGCCTGGTTGCAGAAAGACCACAAAGTTCTAGTCAATGAGTAGTGCTTGGTTAGAATCAAGATCGGAAGCTATCATGATGAGGTACTTTGTGATATCATCCCCATGGATGTATGTCACATATTGTTGGGGAGGCCGTGGCAGTTTGACAGGCGAGCTATACATGATGGCCATGCAAACACTTATTCCCTAATGAAGGGTGGAGTCTGCCATAAGTTGAAACCCCTAAAGAAGGCTGAAGAAAAGGTATGCAGTAGTGCTAGAATTTGTTATGTTGATGGAAGGAAATTTTTAGAAGGCATGAAACATGAGCGTGTGTGTTATGCATTGATTCCTAAAATGGATAAGGAGGGTAGTGAGAAGGTTCCAGTAGAAGTTTCTGGGTTATTGAATGAGTTTCAAGATATCGTTTCTGATAATGTACCTGAGGGTTTGCCACCGGTGAGGAAGATCAGTCATTAGATTGACTTGATCCCAGGAGCTAGTTTGCCGAATAAGGCAGCTCACAGAATGACTCCTGCAAAAAATGAGGAGTTGAACAGACAAGTTGAGGAGTTGTTGAGAAAGGGTTTGATTCGAGAGAGTCTCGGTCCATGTGCAGTACCTACAGTACTAGCACCAAAGAAGGATGGGGAGTGGAGGATGTGTACAGACTCTCGGGCCATAAACAAAATAACGATCAAGTATAGATTTCCCCTGCCAAGGATGGATGACCTAATGGACTGTTTGAGTGGAGCTCAGTACTTCACAAAGAATGATCTGAAGAGTGGATATCACCGAATCCAGATTCGAGAGGGAAGTGAATGGAAGACCACCTTTAAGACCAAAGAGGGCCTATACGAGTGGTTAGTCATGCCTTTTGGGCTAACCAATGCATCGAGCATATTCATGCGGTTCATGAACGAGGTACTGAAAAAGTTCCTAGGAAGTTTTGTTATTGTGTATTTAGATGATATTTTGATATTCAGTAAGTCACTGGATGAGCATATAATGCATATTGGTAGAGTCCTTGAGAAGGTAAGAGAAGAGAAATTGTTGATTAATCTGAAGAAGTGTACTTTTGTAAAGGAGTTAGTGTACTTGGGGTTTGTTGTCTCGACAAAAGGTCTCAAGATGGACCCAGAGAAGGTGAAGGCTATTTTGGAATGGCCTATCCCAAGAACTGCTACTGAGGTGAGATCTTTCCAAGGTTTGGCCAGTTTTTACAAAAAGTTTATTAGGAACTTCAGTAGTATTTGTGCACCCCTAACTAAAACAATGAGAGGGGATAGAAAGGAGTTCAAGTGGAGCACTGGAGCAACAAAGAGTTTTGATCTATTGAAGTAGAAGGTGACAGAACAACCTGTTTTGGCCCTCCCAGATTTCAATAAGGTATTTCAGGTGGATTGTGATGCCAGTGGTTGTGCTATTGGAGCAGTGTTAAGCCAAGAAGGTAAGCCCATTGCCTATTTCAATGAAAAGTTAAATGATGCAAAGAGAAAGTACTTTGTATATGATCAAGAATTTTATGCAATAGTTTAAGCATTAAAAAAATGGAGACATTATTTGTTAGCGAAAGAATTTGTTCTGTATACTGATCATCAAGCATTACAGTACCTAAGTAGTCAAGGAAAATTAAATCAAAGGCATATGAAATTGGTAGAATCTTTGCAAAGTTATACCTTTTTTTTAAAGCATAGGAGAGGGAAGTCCAATCGGGTTGCAGATGCCTTAAATAGGAGGCATATATTGTTGACAGAAATGTAGATTGAGGTAGTTGGGTTCGGTGAACTCAAGACATTGTATCTAGAAGATCCTAATTGTGGAGAGGATTGGAAAGCTTGCAAGGAGCCTATTACAGTTGACAGGATGAAGTGGTTGGATTTCATAATTCAAGAAGGCATGTTGTTTAAGGGAATTCAATTGTGTATTCCGAGGAGTTCCATGAGGGAGAACCTAATAAAGGAGAAGCACAGTGGAGGAATGGTAGGACATTTTGGTCGGGATAAGACCATTGCCATTAGCACTGAGCATTATTATTGGCCTCAGTTATCACAGGATGTGAAAAAAAATTTGCAGAGTTGTAGGGTATGTCAAATGGCTAAAGGAGTGAGCCAAAATACAGGGTTGTATCAGCCCTTACCAGTACCAGAGAGGCCATGGGAGGATATATGTATGGACTTTGTTCTTGGTTTTCCAAGGACACAGAGAGGGAATGATTCAGTATTTGTGGTAGTTGACAGGTTTTCAAAGATGGCATATTGCATCCCATGCCAGAAGACCCAAGATGCAGTCCACATTGCTGACTTGTTCTTCAGAGAGGTGGTGAGGCTACATGGTCTTCCAAAGAGTATAGTCTCAGATCGTGACACCAAATTTGTTGGATACTTTTGGAGGACCTTGTGGAAGAATTTGAAAATAGAGTTGAAGTTCAATTCTGCACACCATTCACAGACTGATGGGTAGACTGAGGTTGTGAACAGAAGTTTGGGTAACCTACTTAGATGCTTGGTAGGAGATAAACCCAAGGGATGGGACTTGATCTTACCCCAGGCAGAATTTGCTTACAACAATTCTGTCAATAGAAGCACTAGTAGATCACCATTCCAGATTGTGTATGGAGGTAGTCCTAGGACTGCTCCAGAACTGAGAAAGATGAACCAAGAGAAGAAGACAAGTGCTGAAGCCAAAGATTTTGCAAAGCACATCAAGAATATGCATGAGAAGGTAAAAGAACATATTAACAAGATGAATATGCAGTATAAGGCTAAGGCAGATCAGAAGAGGAGGTATAAGGAATTTCATATTGGTGATGAAGTGATGGTCCACTTGAGGAAAGAAAGCTTTCCAGTGGGAACCTATAACAAGTTGAAGATGAAGAAGTTCGGTCCCTATAAAATTTTGAAGAGGCATGATTCAGGAAATGCATATGAGGTAGAGTTGCCAGGTGGATTCAACATTTCCCCTGTGTTCAACATTGCAGATTTGATAAAATATCATGAGGGTGGCGCAGAGGAAGTACCAGCAATGGAACAGTGTGGTATTCTAGCACCTACTTTAGAGAATGAGGAGATTGAAGAAATCTTGGATAGCCGTGTGGGAAGGAGTACCAAAAACAGACAGTATGAAGAATATCTGGTGAAGTGGAGAGGAAGGCCTGTGGAAGATTCATCCTGGTTGTCTAAGGCAGAGGTTGACCATTTGGGTTTTCCTCAACTACCTGAGAAGTGACGGGGTCACTTTTCAAATTACCCTGGGTGTCTGATGCAAGAGCATCTAGTGGTGTAAGGGCAATCCTACATCACCCAAAAATATAGTTACTTTCATTTAGATTTTTGTAGATGTTTTTGCATTTTTGGATACCCTTTTCATCGAAGAAGAAGTCCCAACTTTCAGAACTGCTTTTCTGCTTTTTTTGCTCAACTGTTATTTTTAGCATATGTGAATTTGAAGGCGTGCGAAGGTATAAATTTTAGGGAAGCTTCAGGACAGAAAAATAAGTACTTTGGCGAAAGAATCAAGTCAAGATCATTCCTGGTTTGAAAGTTATTCGAGTTCCAATTTCTGCTTTTTGCCCTGAACACTCTTTTGAGCCTTGTTTGAGGCACTAAATGATCCCGTATGGGCCCAGAAATCGTCCAACAGTTCAAACAGTTCAAAAAATGGAGTCCCGGATCAAAAGTTATGGCTTCCAAAAGTTGGTCAATTTTTGGAAAATTGCCAATTTTTTAATTATGACTCAATTTTTGAATTTTAAATTGTAACTTTGGGCGCCAAACCGCCAAAACTCATTATTCAAAGGTGGTTTTTGGCTCCAATGAGGTGGGGGTTTTATTTTGGGGGAAGTGGCTGATTTGGGGGTAGCTTTCTGGGGAAAGAGCGCACAGTGAGAGAAGGGGGATTTTGGTAGTTTTTGTAATTTCACATGTATTACAGAACTGAGGATTTGAGATCCTTTGCATGTAAGATTTTTCAAACTCAGAATATTAATAATAATCTCTAGTTGCGTGTGTTATTTTCTGTGTCTCGGGTTGCACCCTCATCATATTCCATCCATCGGCTTCATGTTGGCAATCATTATCCAATGATCACATTGATTCACAATAATGGTGTGCAATCAACAAAAAACTTTGTGTCACACATTGTCACCCAACTTGTTCATCCATCGTCATTGACCTACTCTCGTTTCTATCCATTCTTTTTCCATCACAGTGTTGAGGGGACTTCAAATCCTCTCGCTTTGATATGACCGGGTCCCATCACTGAGGCTTTACCAAAATGTTGGTTCTTTTTCGTCATCACTTTATCGATGGGTCGAAGGTACTCTTCATAACATCCCGCCGAAACATCTTGGTCTTTCCAATTTTATAATATCGAAGGGATGTGTATTCTTGTCAGTGCAAAGTATCATTGTCACCCTCATTCACCTTATCGCTTCATCAAAGGGTCTCTGAATGTCATCCTGATGATATGTGAGCTTCCCATCGATGAGAGTTCTTCACGCATGTTAATTGTTTCTTCTTTCACCATCATTATGTCGATGGGAATTGAAATAGGGTTCCTTCAAGATCTCCTTGTCACGTCAATAAGCCAATCCACTATACGTAGAATTATGGATACCAAAGTTTGTTCCTCCCTCATGTTGATTGATCTTAAACCCGTACTCAGCCTTATTGGAAAATAAATAACACAAATTCATGTAATATTATTTGTATGCTCTGGGTGCTCCTACGCCAGTATTGATACAAATATAGTGTATAATAATATTTACCTAGGGAATGATGTATGAGAAGTATATATCCTAAGGTTGAGCTACAATTTTTTGGTCTACATCCTTCCATAGAGCAACATTTAATCTTGTGGATCTGAAGATAATTTGATAGAGATGTGAAGGTGTTATATCCAATATTTCAAGTCATTACACCTTCTGTAATAAAATTTATAAGTGACAGAGTTTTAGTATGTGCTCTGGCAATGTGAAGTGATGATAAAGGCTTGTTGGAATGCTCTGCATTCCTCTGAAAGTGAATATTTTTCCATGTATCTATCTGGATATGTTCAATGATATCCTATGCATGCTATGTTGTAGTATCAAGCGGTTTGGTGATCTGCAATTTTAGTTTTCAAATGACAGTGTGAGCTACAGATGGTTTCGGATGCCTAATTGGTCTACAAAACTTATCTTTGGGTACTTGCGCCAGTTGGAGAATGTATAGATCAAATGTATAAGTTTTTGTGGATATTCTACATGTCTCGGAGTATCTCAGGTTTGAAGCGCATGTATATCTTTCTTGTTTCCAGGACCACACACTTGTTTCAAGTCAATTTGTGATGTTATGATGTTGTTGAGGCTGACTAAGGTATAAATAATTATTGTGCAACACAAGTTTATGTTTGAGCGGAGTTCAGAGAGTGATTGTAGATTTTGTATGAGTCATGCTGACTCATTTGGAAGAATTGTAAATAATGTCTTATCATTTTTCTATGCCGCCAATTAAGATGTAGTCCAATATGTTACAAGTTTGATATTCCTTATTTGTGGTCGACTAAATTTGTAAATGTAAAGTGTGTGGATGAGTAATATTGTATATCAAATTTGTGGAGAATATGATGGAAGTGTGTGAAGATGTATGAGTGTATGAGCAGGGCGTGACAAGATCTACTAAAAACCTAATGAGCAGAATTGATGACTATTAGCGGTTCAAGCCATAATATCAATCATATTTGAGTTGTTCTTTTTCATTTTAGGCAGTAGTAGCTTCCTTGGGTGAAAGCCCCTAAAATAAATTTAGGGAGGGGTAAAGGCATAAATTTGTGTCACACTTTCAGCCAACTTATCAGCACAACTGAATTTAAGTATTTCTACTTAAAAAACAATTTTGGTCAAACATATGATCTAGTAAGATTCATTCTAGCTAAGTTAGATACTTCCACAACTTTTTCAACTAAAATTGTTGGCTAAAAATATATGGAGCACCACTTTGAGTCCACTTTACCAAAAAAATAAAATTATTTGAAAAACTTGAAGTTTCAATAACTCCTCCTAATGTAAATAACATTTTTTTTTAAATATAAAAAATACCCTTGTGTAGATCCATAAGTGTAGTTTTCAAAAATATATTTATTTTAATAGTTTAATTATTATTTATATTTGAACCACCAAAAAGATGATATGCTAAAAGGGAAAGAGGATTCCCCAATTAGGCCCCTAGGGTTTTCACCTAGGAGCTCTTGATTAGGAAATATACTCTCTTTCACCTAATGATATGCTTTTGGCGAGTTCATTCAAAGGATTAGGGGTTATGAATGTGTGTGATTGTGATGTCTAAGTGTTGAGAAAGAGGAAAAGAGGCTAACTATTGAATACAAACTATTAAAATGCAAGTGTTGGAAAACACATTATGATGTACAAATGACCTAAGAACATAAACAAATAGCTACAGAAATGAAGAGAAGTGAAGGAATGCACCTGGAATCTTGTAGAGGAATGGAATGGGGACTGGAAATGTTGTTGAATCTAGAATTTAAGCTTGCTAAGACACTTACGCCATTTTGGGTGACCTAGTCCTTTTCAGGGCAAATTTTGGAAAGGGTATCCATATCTACCAAGATCTCTAAAAAATAGGTTCAGCAGGACTAGGTTGCCATTTTTGGTGACTTATTCCTCTTCTGAATTTTTGAAGATCAGAAACTAGAAGTGGAAGCCCTTTGTCTATGTTTTTTGCTCCTTCAGGTATCCGGTCTCGAAAGTGAAGAATCTGGTCTGTGAGTGCCCTCCAAGATTCAACTCGAGTTTCTCCAACCTTGAAGAGCTTGGACAAGTTTTTGAATGTTCTTCCACCTTGGTTCTTTGCCAAATCTTCCTACAAGACCTGAAAATCAGACAAAGAGAAAACTTGTTGATTGTTAGGGATTAGGGGTTTGCCTTAGTCAAATCTCTTTTGAGTAATCAAACCAAGAAGATAAAAAAATGGAGTTTACTTGTCTTGATGATAGATCTTGAGTTGTAGCAATGGAGATTATGCCCTTGAATGCTCCTTGAGAGATGTCTTGTTGACTTAGACTACTCAAACCCTAGCTTTCTTGAGAAGGAGAGATGGGAGATTGATAGAAGAAAAAAATGAAGCTTAGGAGAGGCAAAATGAGGGGGATAACCCTTATTTATACAAGTTGTGTCCTAATTTTCTCGAAATAACACCATACAGGCTGACCTTAGGGTTTTAGAGACAAAATCCCACAAGAAATTTAAGTTTATTTTAGTTTTTAAGCCACATGGGACTAAGTAGCCCAAGGTGGCGACGTAGTCCACCTGGGAATTTTTGATTGCATGTCAGGGATTAAAGTGTGATTATTATTGTTTGTCGAGATTGTCTCATGAAAACACACTAAGATAAGACTTATATGTGTATTAAGGGATCATTATAGCATAACAAAGGGTTGATTTACTGATGACAAGCCTAGGAAAGTGTAAAAATGTTTTGCAACACCTTACAGTTCACATTGGCATAAGGCTTGGAAAGGGGTAAAAAGAGGTTGAAAAAGGTCCAAAATTCATAGGTCAGGGTCCAAATGAGTGAAAAGTGTCGAAGGCTACACTTTTTGGCGACACAATATTTTATATTTTATTTTTACTAAAAATATGTTATCAACACAAAATATTAGGTTGATTACCATGCCAAGGAAAAATACTAAAATTTATTATAAAAAATTGAAAAAAATATGATGCACTAGATAAAAGAATCTATTTCAAGATGGTATAATTTTTTTTCCATTTTAGATAAATATATAATATGCAAGTTTGCATCCAATCGAAACATTTTTTTTTATTCACGCAAATTTTAATATTTATTTAAAAATATATATTTATCAAAACTGGAAAAAAAAAATCATGCACTAAAGTTTCAAGTTATAATTACACAAAAAAATTGAAAGAAAAAAAGTAAAACTTACAATAAAAAGTTTGACGTCTCCTGCAACTTCATTTTTCAACATTTTATCAACAACTAAATTATAGTGTTAATTTATTAAAAACTAGTTTAAAATAATTTTTTGATTTTTTTTTTAAAATACAAACATAAAATATACTAAACAATACATATTTTTCTAATTTACATCATTTCAAAATTCAAAACATACATGCCACTTTTTAGTGATTCAAGTTTAAAATTTGGATCATTGTTGTCCGTTTCTTTTATAAATTGTGACACAACTCTATGCTTTTACCCAGTAGTTACTTCCTTGGGTTGTATCCTAGAATCAAATTTCTAAACTATTTTTACTTGTCAGGTTGGATTAGGATAGTAGCTCCTAGCACCGTTTCTCACCATGGTTTTACCTTGTGGGGTTTTCCACGTAAATCTAGTGTTATTTGTGTTCTTGTGTGTGTATTAATCTTCATTCTTCTTTTGGTTAAATGGATGAATGCTAAATTGACATAACTTCAACAGTAGTTAATTAGGATTGATTTTAAAGCATACTGATTCACCCCCCCCCCCCCTCTCAGTATTCTTGTGTGTTCAACAATTGGTATCAGATCAAGGTTCCTTTATATTTTCTTAATAGAAGAGGTACAAGCTATCTTTGAACACATGGAGAATAAAGTAGTATCCAAGAAGAATTCCTCTCAAGAAAAAGAGGCCATACTCCAAAAGGAGGAGGATGAATATGAATTTGAATTCAATAAGGAAGATTGTCCAATGGATTTTGTAGGAGAGCTTTATTCTACTCTAAATGATTTGAATGAAGAAAGAGAAAAGAATGAAGAGCTCTTCATCTCCAACTTGAAAAAGCAGTGAAGAAAATTGGCAAGTTGAAAGTTCAAGTTGAAGAAGAGAAAATAATTGAAGAGTGTATGAATTTCAAGCTCATTGACAAAACTGCTAAATGTTCCAAGCTTGAAGAAGAAATAGTTTCTCTGAAGAAAGAAAAAACTGTTGAATGTTCAAAGCTTGAAGAATAAATTTTTTTCCTAAGGATAGAAAAAATTGTTGAATGTTAAAAGCTTGAAGAAGATAGTGTTTACCTGAAGAAAGAGCTAGAAAAAATAAAAGAGAAAATTGAAAAAGGTGTAAAGCTGAAAGGAGGTTTTGAGATTCTTGATGAGTTGAATAACTCTCAAAAGCCATCAAAAGATAATTTTGGTCTTGGTTTTGAAAAAGGTAAAATTCCTATAACCGGTGCTTCTACAAATCTATATGAAAATTTCAAAGAAGGAAAGTTTAAAACAAAGGAGGAGAGAGCTTCCACTGAAGAACCTAAGAAGATTGTCTCTAGAGATGCAAAGACAGATCAAGATAGCAAGAAAGAAGATGGATTCGTTCATGTCCAACGACAAAGAATATTCGAAGGTTTCCACCTACTAGACAATATGCACCTACTAGGTTCAATCAATATTTCCAAGTTCATTATTTTTCTTGCAATAAATTTGAGCAATATGATGCTATTCATTTCATGGTTATTGTTATACTTGCAAAAATTTTGGTCATAAGTCTATAGAGTGCAAAAATAAAGTAAGAAGGAATAACTTTGTTCTAGAGCACAACATTGTGTGCTACAAGTGAAATAAGGTTGGGCATAAGGAAATTTTTTTTAGAAGTGGCTTTGTGAAGCCACCTACTCAGGACCGGAAGAAAGATGAAACCCTAGATCAGAAAAAGAAAGGTTAAGGAAATGAGAAGGATGATATTATGCTTGTGCATTCTACACAAGATCCTAAGACAAACTGAGATAGAGAATTATCTCGAGGGGAGTTATGATTTGCAAACCATTTAGCCCCTGAAAAGGATAAAATGTTTAGGAGTTTAGCATGAAAGATGAATTGGGCAGATTCCTCCTATGTGCGTATTTTCTTATAAAGAATGAACCTTTTTATCAAGGTTTTGGAGCAAGTGAATGGTTTGTGGAGGTGTGTTGAACATCCTTTTATCCTTGATGATAGAAATTTCTGGTAGAAGGGTTGCCTAACAAGTCTCAATGCATTTATGGCAGAAATTTAGAGCACGTGAAAGGCTTTTTATAAGAGTATTTGGATCATTTAAGCTTATTGAACCGTAGATAAAATAGGAATGGGGTGATTATACTATTCTATCTAGGTCATTCAATTATGTCCTAGGAGTCCTAATTAGATTGACTAACAATCTCACAAGGTGAGTCAATTCACAATGAGGAGGACCTAGGAGGGGATTCTTTCAACTTTAAGGAATTCACCACCAAGGAAATTCTTGGAAAAGACAAATGAACATTCAACCTACAAAACCTAGTTATGCAAGCTAAATGAGGTATGCAAATAATGAAATTATGCAATAGGGGGATAGAATATGTGTACCTAGGAAGTTTGGAGATGTTGTGAGGATTCCATAAATGCAAAGAAGCTACCAAAATGTGCCTTGGAGGACTAAGATTCCCAAGATGGCGTATTAGTCCCACTATTGTTTTTCGGGGAAAACACATAATCTTCGGATGTCGAAATCAAATCTAAAAGAATCTCTGAAAGATATACCTAGGAGGACTAACATACCCAAGATGGTGTATTATTCCTATTTTGAATTTCTAAATAGTCCGAATGTGATCCTGAGCTCCAAGGTCTACACTTGCTTCTTTTCGAATCTCAGGCTTTGGAACTTCTGGATCTAACCTATAGATGAGTTTTCATGAAGATGACAACTTTGTAATACAAATTTGCATTCCAAATGATCTTCGGGACTTCAACCTAAACCTACAAACACAAATATGTAAGATGAGAAAAACTTGTTAATTGTTAGTGAATGGGGGTTTGCCTTGGTCAAACCCCTTGTTGGTAATTAAACCTTGAAATGAAATAAAATAATGAAGTGAAATGGTGAATGAACAACATGCAATGCTACAACTCACCAAACCCTTGTAAAGTTTGCAAACTTGTGTGAAATGGCTACAATGGATATGGGTCTTGAACCAAAGATATGGGCTTGAATTTCTTGCTTGAATAAAAACCCTACATCACAAATGTTAGCACAATAACACACATGATGCAAGAATTTCCTTTGATATGATGCTTGAATCTTGATGATGGCTCCAAATTCTTGATGAATTTCTCTTGAATACTCTTGCTCTCATAAACTTTCCTTAGGAATGAATACTCAAGCTGCTAGGATGAAAATGAATGAATGAACCTTGTATTTATACTTATCTATGCTTAATTTCCTAAAATTATATCACACCAAGACGACATATGAATTCATTAAATAAAGGAGGCTAAATCCCACCAGAATTTGAAATTAAATCATAAAAATGACTCAAGGAGGACTAAGGCACCCTAGGTGGCATCTTAGTCCCAAGTCATGAAATTTGGGGCACGGACACCAAAAAGGGACCCAATTAAGATGCCTCAAAATCAAGGTTTAGAGACCTCGAGGGGACAAAGATGCCCTAAGCGGTGTTTTAGTTCCGACCAAAAATTAGGGACAGATAGATCAAAATCATTAGGATTATCATTTATGCATTGGAGAATGTTGAGATTAGCCAAAAAAAGGTGCAATTCATAGGGTTTGTGGACATAAAATAGGACCAATTAAGCCATAAATGAGGATAAATAAAGCAAGGTGGGCCAAAAAAGTGTGAAAATGCAAGGGTATGCATTTTAATACACTACATTTATCCCCCACTTTAGTGAGAGGATGAACTTACTTCAAACTCGCACTAAAGTAGCCAACCATGGAATCAAGAGGGGTTCAAATGTAGAAATGTTAGTAAGATAGGATGACAATAATCAAGAGGGATGATCAAGCCCACAGGATCAAGATCCTATGGTAGACCAACATAGGCACAAAGGAACAGACTTTTAGATGATATATGAAGCCAAAATCATATCGCAAACATACACCATCAAAGATAGGAAAAAGGCAAAAGAGAAGAATTGCAACGGGTCAAGCTTTGATTGGTCATCCAATGCAGTGGACTAGGTCTAGGCTAAAGGTTTACAAGTTGGATGTGATGTCCACTATGCAAACAAAACACATGCTTACAAGGGCTTGTGGGAGGGTGATCCCACAATACTGGTTACAATTTTTGGGCAAACTAGACACCAAACTATTTTTTTTAACTAAATCTTCACTTTCGGGCTCCTATAGCGGCTAAACTGTGTGGAATTTGAAGATGATGAAAACTAGTGATTTGTGACGTTTTATCTATAGATTCTAAATATATTTTTTTCATTTCTTTTGGAATCAGATTGCACTTATTTTTCCATCTCCTTTGAAAACTAGTTTTAAAAAAAAATAACATTTTTAAGGAGTGATGCTCACCGTATACAACATAAGGTTTTTTGTATGAAGGATAAAATTCTTTTTTTTTTTTAATTTAGATTTGTAACTACGATATCTAGCACTTTCATTTGGTTTTATAGTGTTTTATTGAATATTTTTTCCTCAATCAAGTTTCAAAATCAAACCAATTACTATTCAGACATAGGCGGACTATATACAACATAACTTTTCTGTATGTATCAAAATTCAATTTATTTATTTTTAATGGATCAAGGACATCAATACCCAGCCCGAAAATATTTTTTAAAATTTTATTTTGATAATCTGCTATTTTTCCACATGTGCAGAACAAAGAGCTTGATTTTCGGTTAAAAACCTATGTTTAATAAAACTAAAAAAACATATACACAATAAAACCAAAACATATTAAAATTATATTCATTGGATAGATCATTCTAAGGAATACCATAATCAT
Source organism: Sequoiadendron giganteum (assembly GCA_007115665.2). Taxonomy (NCBI): domain Eukaryota; kingdom Viridiplantae; phylum Streptophyta; class Pinopsida; order Cupressales; family Cupressaceae; genus Sequoiadendron; species Sequoiadendron giganteum. The sequence goes on along the minus strand of CM021110.1, from coordinate 52,425,670 downwards.
TTGAAATAAATTTTAAATGAATTCATTTGATCCCCCAAAAGGTAAATCAAAAGTGATTTTTTATCAACATTTTGATAAGTGTAAAGGAGAATCATTTATAGGTATGGTTTAAAACTAGCGAGGTTCTATCCAAGGGGGTTTGATCTAAGGTGGTTTGATCAAACCCTCTTCAATTGGAATCCTTAAAATGGAACTTCTTAAGGCTTAAATCATTATATTTTCTAAAAATATATGATTTTAGCAAAAATCAGTTCCTCTCAGAAATTGTAAACTAGTTTTGTGGGATCACCCAGGAGCTAGTTGTCCACTAGGTGAGCCCCAAGGGACCATATCAAAGTCATACCTCCCTGACTTTAATAAGGTACAAAAATGCATGATCACAAGGGCTAGTAAAGCTAGTTTTTCACTAGGTGAGCCCCATGAAGTCCATATCAAAGCCATACCTTCATGACTTTAATAAAGATAAAAAGAGAAAATGCAACGCAACAAGAAAGAGAGAGATGTTCGAAGGGATTTTTCTTAGTTCATGCGAGGTATTACTCTTAGGGTACATCATGCTTAACATCTCCAAGAGAGGATAGATACAAGGTCTCATCATGGGGAACATCATACCCAATGCTTCCAAGCAAGGACAAGCGCAAAAGGTCTCATCGTGTTTCCAAAAGAGGACAAGTGCAGGGGAACATTTTATCTAGTATTTCCAAGAGAGGACAAGGAAATATCACGCTCTCAGAGGGATTGAAATCTAAAGACACCAGCAAGAGGAAAAATGCATCGCATAAAGAGAGAAAATCACATCAAGGAACATGAAAAGAGAATGCAAATTAAATCATGCTAAAATAATGTCAATGTATACCCCCACTTTAAAGAAATTACTAACACCATATTGTGAGAAATTATTTTAAAGTAGCCAAAAGATGAAAAGGAAAAGAGGGTTGCCCCCCAAAAACACATAAGGGAGATTTTTGGATTCAGAGTCAGTATTTGTCTTTACTGCAATGATATTAGAGAGCTCAAAAATGTCATCGTTCCCCAAATACACATAGAGCTGGAAGAATGACACACAAAGAGTGAAAACAAAGAAAATCATTTTGGGTCAACATGGAAGAGACATAGGGTGTCTTGACGCCTTGGGTCATCCCCAAAAGGAAAACATAAGACAAAAATGAAAGGAAAAGAAAAATCTTTTGGGTCAACATGGAAGAGATATAGGGTATCTCAACACCTTGCATCATCCCCAAAAGGAAAAAACAAGAAAAATTTTAAAAAGGCAAAGAACTTACTACATATAGAAGAATGAAGGTAAAAATAGAGGAACGCACGAAAATAGAGAAACATCAAACAGAACAGCGCAGGGGATCACTATACGCACATGCATGCGAAAGAGAAAAGAAAATGAAAAAGGCTAGTAAGCCACATGCAGATCAACCATCTAGCAGGTCATCTACATCCCAATCTTGTTAATTATATGTGGAATGAAAATCACTAACGAGAGGGATCACATCAAGTGTTGTACTAGGAGAATCACCAAGCTCAACACATGGTGAATTGCTCGATTTAGGAGGATCATCATGGTTGTTATCGTTTAAGCTCATGGATGAGGAAAATAATAGATTCAACTCATTATGTGCTTCCTCATCGGTTTTAGTTGTTTCTTCATTGTCATCCAAGTTAACCACAACAAGAGGATGAATGACAATATCCGTAGAAGGTTCTAATCCATGTTGTGTTGAATTTGCAATCTTTGGTAAGAGAGGAGGCTCATCGTTTATTGCTTTTTTCAAGTTCAAATTTTGATTTTCAATGTTGTTCGCATTATTCATCTTTCGACCAATAACACAATGCCTATACCTACGCTCTCTGGCATTGTGGTTCCTTTTATTATGATTTTAAAACTATGTTTGTGTAGGAGTGGTTTTATCAACCATAGGTTCCTTTTATTCTTGTGACGGAAGAACGGAAGAAACCATGGAAGGTTATTCAACCACTTTCTCTTTGGCTTTATAAATTTTCTTAGGAGGAAAATTAGGACTTTTTTTGTTTTCTCTAGGTCTCTTGTAGGAAATAGGTAAGGGTTTATTCATGGATGGGTATTGGTTTGTTGGAAGGGCTTTAGGCTCAGAATTTTTTTGTTTAGGTGGTGGAGGTTCAAGCATGGGTGGAGGTTCAATCATGGGTGGAGGCAAGTTTTCAAGGGATAGTTTGGTTATGCATTTGTCTTTGAACTTTTGGTAGGATAGGAAAATGAAGTCTTCACGATGTCTTATAGGTACCATGCGCTCCGGTAAAAAATAATCTAAGGAGAAATTTCCACAAGAAAATGGGGGTCTAAAGCCACTATGGTTTACAGTGAATATTTCATTGTTGACTGGAAATTTTAAGCACTTATGGACAACAGATTGGACCGCATTCATGGTGTGAATCCATTTGTAGCCTAACTTCACATGAAATTGGTCTGAATTAGATATAATAGAGAATTATACATTTGATTTCTTTGGTCCTACTTGTAAAGGGAGTGTGATCAAGCCCATCGTAGCATGAGAAAAACCATCATGTGTTTTAATCCATGCTTTTGGTTTATCATATATATCTTGAGTGAGTTCATGTACATATAAGAGTTCTTTTGTGATCACATTCTCTCCATAGACACAATCAATTAAAATCCCAAGAGTGGGCTTGTTATTGATTCTATTGGCTATGTAAATAGTACCATTAGGTGCATGTTTAATTATTTCTTCTGAAGAGAAAGTAATGTCAATGGTTTGTTGTTTATGAGGCTCGATGTCACTCACTCCTATCATTGTATCAATAGGACTTTGTTCATTAGTATCCATAGGACTTTGTTCATCAACATCCATAGGACTTTGCTCATGATTTCTCATATTTTCATCATCCGTGTCAACATTCATTACATCGAGCTTAGTTTTGCAAGCCTTAACAAATGAAATATTATAGTTGGGCATGGGATTGATAAATATTTGCAAGTTTTGGTTGGGAGGAGCCACAAACTTATTACCTTTGGCATTAACACCTCCAATTAGGATATGATTGGAATCAATGAGGTCTTGCACAAGATGTTTAAGACACTTGCAATGTTTTGTATCATGTCCTTTTTGTTGGTGATAAGCACAATAGGCATTGTGTCTAAATCTCAGAGGTAATGGCTTGCTAGGGTCAAGGGGTCGGACGGGAGGTAAGGTAAGCATGTTTTTGTTTAATAGTTGGGTCATGATATTTTTGAGTGTGTCAGGTAAGGGTGTGAATTGTCTTTGCAGATCCCCAAATATATAAGGATTACTCTTCTTTATAGTGGCTATTTGGGTATCAACTGGTTGGGTAGATTGAGAGGTAGAATTTAGTTAAAGGAAACTTTTAGTTTGTCTTCTAAAGGTTGATAAGTTTTTTAGTTTGAATTTTTGGACTTTTCAAGATGGATAGGGGTAGCTTTTGGTTCACTAGCACTTACAAAAATGTAATCATGGTGAGGTTATCCCTTATCTTTCTTTGTAAGTTTTCTATGAACATATTTTGAAGGTGGGAATCAAGAATCTTCACACCGATTTGGGAATAAAGCGACTAGTAGCATGAAATAAAATCAGTGACTTTTTCACCCTCATTTTGCTTGCATCTCATCAAATCAACCAATGTCATTTCAGGAACCATTTGCACTTGGAAATGGTTAATAAATGCCTCAACAATTTCATTGAATGAACAAATTGAGTTATTCGGTAATGCAAAAAACCAGTCCAAGGCAATGTCTTTCAAGGATCGGGGAAAATTTTAGCCAAAATTTTGTCCTCAAGGATAAATTCATTACACAAAGCAGTGAAGGAATTAACATGATTAGCAAGATCTCCCTTTCCTCCATATTTCTCAAATCTAGGGACCTCTATACATTGTGGCACCAGAGTTCTTAATATCTCTAAGGATAATTGGTTAATTTTTACATAGTATGAAGGTGGACCATTTTGATTTTGATTTATGGTAGAGACTTGACACTGAAGGGATGAAAATATTTGTAAGAGGTGGTTAATAATAGGATAATGGCTTGTGGTTTGGGATGGAGGTGAATATGGTGGTCGTGTGTATGTGTTGGAAGGATAGATGAATGGATTGCTTGTGGGAGGAGGTATGAGATTAGATGCCACATAGGTATAAGGAGCACTAGTGGAAGTGTGTGAGGTAGGAAGGATATGACTCATAGGTTGCATCGTTGCGATCACTTGAGGAGTTGTATAGGTGGGAATGGATGCTATGGTTGAAGAGGGAGGAGTTTGATTTCCTCCTTGCATATTGTTTGAAGTTTGGGCACCATTAGTGGTGGGAGGAATTTTTTTCCAAAGATGTGAGCTATGTTACACACAACTTATAGTCCTTCATCACTTTCCATCATGTGGTGAAGACTTTCTATTGTAGGTATAACAGTGTTAGAAATGTTTTCAGTACTCACACTATCTTGTAAATGGGGCTAGGTCTTCATGCATTTTCATTATGTTTTCTTGAGGAATATGATCAACCATTGTTTGAACACTTGGCATAAAAAAAGAGGTGCCAAAGGTATGGTCCATACCTAGTGAACTAGCGCCAACAATAGAAGTAAGAGAGCTTGATAACCCAAGATCCACAACGAGTGTCTTATCATGAAATTCCAGAGTCTCGCATTTCATCTAACCATAGTATTAGTAGTAGGACACCAAGTACTATAGCTCATACAAGGAATAAACCATGGAAAGTGTAATGAACACAATATCCTATGCTTGCAATTACACTTGAAATGAAAGAATTTGGAATAACAAAAAATTTGGAAACTAAAACAAAAAATTGAAGGAAGCCCACAAAAACATAGAAAAGAAATTTCAAACCCTAAAAAACTGGAGAGTCAAAGTCAATAGGGACTAAGAAGCCAGTAAGGGAATTTCATTCCTCCTAGTGAGATTCTGAAGTTCTAGGGAGTGAGACAAACAACAAACAATAGAGAGATAATTCTAGAGAAAAAACCCTGAGAGGGACTAAGAGGCCAAGAAGGGCGTTTTAGTCCTAGCAAAGGTTTTTCTCATAAAAACAGCAAGATTTGAGTTGATAACAACTTTCTCAAGTTGCCTACTCAGGGACCTAATGTTTGGAAATAGGAAACTATGCAAATGGATGTAAAGAAAAACAACTACTAACAAGCAATTGAATGCAAGATTTGAATACAACTTTTTAATTTTCAATGTAATAACAATGTTTCTAAATGAAATTAAGAGAATAAATAATGCACTTTTCAATGTAATAACAATATTTCTAAATGCAATTAAGAGAATAAATAATGCACTTTTCAATGAAATGAAATGATGCAAGAAAGTAAAAATGTAACCTATATGCACTTTTACTAATGCATAAATAGGAAACCCTAGATGCACTTTCACTAATGCAAGATGCAAGAAACCCTAGATGAACTTTCACTAATGCAAGATGCAATGAATGCAATCTAGATCTAGGACTTTTATTGACTCCAAATCAAAAAGAAAAAAATGTTCAAAGAAGTTGGGCTCACCAAAATGAATAGTAAATAAAATAGGAATGGGGTGATTATCCTATTCTATCTAGGTCATTCAATTATGTCCTAGGAGTCCTAATTGGATTGACTAACAACCTCACAAGGTGAGTCAATTCACAATGAGGAGGACCCAGGAGGGGGTTCTTTCAGCTTTAAGGGGTTCACCACCAAGCAAATGCTTGGAAAAGGAAAATGAAAATTCAACCTACAAAACCTAGTTATGCAAGCTAAATGAGGTATGCAAATAATGAAATTATGCAACAGGGGGATAGGATATGTGTACTTGGGAAGTCTGGAGATGTTGTGAGGATTCTGGAAATGCAAAGAAGTTGCCAAAATGTGCCTTGGAGTACTAAGACGCCTAAGATGGCGTATTAGTCCCACTGCTATTTTTGGGGGCAAACATTGAATCTTTGGATGTCAAAACCGAATCTGAAAAAATATTTGAAATATATACCTAGGAGGACTAAGATGGCCAAGGTGGTGTATTAGTCCCATTCTAAGTTTTTGAAAACTCTGAGTGTGATCTTGAGCTCCAAGGTCTGCACTTGCTTCTTCTCAAAACTCAAGCTCTGAAACTTCTGAATCTGACTTGTAGGTGATTTTCCATGAAGATGAAAACTTTGTAATGCAACTTTGCAACTTTTACAACTTTGCACTCCAAATGATCTTCGAGACTTCAACCTAAACCTACAAACACAAATATGCAAGATGGAAAAAACTTTATGATTATTAGTGAATGGGGGTTTTCCTTGGTCAAACCCCTTGTTGGTAATTAAACCTTGAAATGAAATAAAATAATGAAGGGAAATGGTGAATGAACAACATACAATGCTACAACTCACCAAACCCTTGTAAACTCTACAAACTTGTGTGAAATGGCTACAATGGATATGGATCTTGAACCAAAGATATGGACTTAAATTGCTTGCTTGAATAAAAGCCCTACATCACAAATGTTAGCACAACAACATGATGCAAGAATTGCCTTTCATATGATGCTTGAATCTTGATGATGGCTCCAAATGCTTGATGAATTTCTCTTGAATACTCTTGATCTCATAAACTTTCCTTAGGAATGGATACTCAAGTTGGTAGGATGAAATGAATGAATGAACCTTGTATTTATACTTATCTATGCTTAATATCTCAAAATTATATCACACCAAGCTGACATATGAATTTATTAAATAAAGGAGGCTAAATCCTGCAAGAATTTGAAATTAAATTATGAAAATGAATCAAGGAGGACTAAGACACCCTAGGTGGCATCTTAGTCCCAAATCATGAAACTTGGGGCACAAACACCAAAAAGGGGCCCAATTAAGATGCCTCAAAATCAAGGTCCCAAGACCTTGGGGGGACAAAGACGCCCTAAGTGGCATTTTAGTCCTAACCAAAAATCAAGGACACATAGATTAGAATCATTAGGATTATCATTTATGCATTGGAGAATTTCGAGATTAGCCATAAAAAGATGCAATTCATAGGGCTTGTGGACATAAAATAGGACCAACTAAGCCATCAATGAGGATAAATAAAGCAAGGCGAGCCCAAACAAGTGTGAAAATGCAAGGGTATACATTTTACTACACTACACTTATTTGCATTCAAGATAATTTATGTTTGGAGCGAAGAAGAGTGATTAGGTTTTCAAGATTTTATGTGAAACCCTAGTTGTAGTGTTTGAAGATTTAAATTGAAGGAATTCCAATGGAAACACCTCAAGTGATCGATGTGGTGGAGAAACCCATGCTTAAATATAAGGATTTTCCATTCAAAGCAATGGAAGTTGAAAAAGATAAGTGCACTTTTGAAAGTTCCTGTGGATGTGGTTTACTCTGAAGATGTAAGGATTTATATTTATGCCCTGTTGAATCAGATTGATCATACTTCATCCTTTGAAGTGGTTTGGCATGAATTGTTAAATGAGAATGGTGTGTACAAGTTGGAGTACACGAATGTAGCTGAAAAAGGGTTGGACATCTGAAAATATTTTCTATACTTTTGCAATAGCAAGGAATGGGTAAGAATCTTTTTGAGTTTCATTCATGAAAATTTCATTTGGCTAGACAAACCTACATGATAACTAAAGGAAGCCATTAGGGTTGTTACTAGTATTTGTTCCTTCGGACCAGTCTTGGTATTGAAGTCTATAAAGAATGAAATGGTTATGGAGATTACCAGATCTAAGTTTAATAAGAGAACCCTAACTGTGAAGGACATTATTGATCATGGTGTCCAGTATGCATCAATGGGTGTTGCACACAAAATTTACTTCACAAATAGAGAACGCTCTGCCACCACCACCGCAATTCATATCGCACATCAACTGGTGAAGGAAGGTGCTAATATTGACCTATGTGAGCTATTAAGGGAGTAGATGATGGAAAACTTGAGGAGAATAAAGGAAACTAGTTATAATTTTAGGTTTGGTTCATTGATTATTTTCCTCACTTTATTTTTTCATGAATGAATTTCCTGGATTTAAAGGAAAGATTTGGGATAATTTTTCTCTGGTTGTTGGAAAAATCAAGAAACATATTGATAGTTTTCAAAACAAGCAAGCATATACTACTTTCTACTAGGGATTATTCAAGAATCTACAAGTTGAGATGTAGGGTAGAGAAATGATACCCTCTAATTTGGTCCAGAAGTATAAAAATGAGGTAACTTTCATGGTGAATAAATATCATTGTTCTATATGGAGGTTGTAGAGCCAAGGACCTCATGGATTTATGAGTTTCCTTATGAGGTTGAACCTAAATATGTTCAAGGTTATGTGGATATTTTTTTGTCAAAGTCTAAGGATCCTAAAGCAAAAATATTTGGAACATATAGATAAATCATGGATAAGATGATCCAAAAGAAAACTGAGGAAACAAGTGAGAAGAGGGTGGATAAGTTGTTCAAGAAATGGGACATTATGAGGTATTCTAAAATGGTGCCACCTACCTCTAGTCAAACTTTGGTAAATATCCCCTTTGATCTTGAAGAAAATGTTTTTGAGAAGTTGCCAAGGAGGTCTAGTAGATCCTCTTTTTCTATCGCATCTACTTTGCATCCCTTCAAATCAACACAATCAATTGGTGGAAGAAGATAAGTTGCATTTTTAACTCCACTATAGAAGAAGACCACAAGAGTTGTGTAAACAAGGCCTAAGTAGAGGGCTGAAAGGAAGAAGATTGATGAGGAAGATCCTGAAGAGGAGGAAGAAGATGAAGTTGAAGATATCTCCTCGCAGAAAAAGAAAGGGAATAAGATTACAAAGGAGAGAACTGAGAAAACGCCTCTTGTAACATATGATCCTCTTGATTTTGGTGCAATTTTTAATAGAACTGTCAAATATGGTTTGTTGAATGATACAATGGAGTTGCATCTGGATGTTCCTCTAGAAGACAAGAAGACTATTGAGAAGGTTTTCATTGAGTATATGTTGAAGTAGAATATTCCCTTCAATGACATTGTTGACAAAGCTTTGGATAGCGTAGTTGAGGCTTTGATACAAAGAAGAGAAGATGCCATCAAAGTTGATGAGGAGTTGAAAAAGAAATAAATTGACAAAGTTGGGATCTCTATCTCCAAGAGGAAAAAGAGAAGATAATCTGGATACAAGCTAAGGAGCTCCACACCAAGAGAAGAATAGATCTTCTAATGAGAATAGATGAGGATATTGAAAGGAAGATTCAAAGTGAAACTGAAGATGCTACAAATAAAATCATTGATGAATTGCAAAGTGAAGTTGATGTGGTAACATAGGAGACTCAAGAAAAGCATCATACAAATGATGAAGTGAATATAAAAGAGCTTCTAACAATGCATGAATTTTTAATGAGTCCCCTTTGGATGATACAAATGATCAAACTGTCTATGGTCAACAAGAAGAAGATTTCTCAGGTATGTATAATGAGAAAAATGTCTCTGATATGGAGATGGAGAAGGAAAAAGATATGGAGAAGGAAAAGGATAAGGAGATAGAAGAAAGAAGAAGAGAAAGAAGAAGAAAAAGAGAGGGAGAAAGAAAAGGATATGGAGAAAGAGAAGGATATTGGAAAATTTCAAGTCTAGAGAATTCATATTCCTCTCTAGTGGACTTTACCAAATAATTTTTGGCTCAGTAAACGCAAATTTGACCAGTAGTGACTTTATAGTTACTACATGTTCCTACTTCTAATAGAAACATTAACTTGTTTGAAATGTCTCCCCTACACATGTTGAAGTTTGGTGACATACTCCATTCCACTACAAGACAAGAGCTACTATAGCAACAATTGGAGACTGTGGATGTGTTGGAAGAAGAAATAAATTTATTGGAAGAGAAGTTGTCGAAAGCAAAAAGGGATTCCTCATTGTCCAAATGAAACAACTAATGAAGTCTATTGAGACTTATTCTTCTCATTTGGAGAAGAAGGAAAAGAAAAAATTGAATGAGAAGAGGATGAATGATGCTTCCAAAAATTGTGATAGCACATTGGCTATGTTGCAATCTTGCATTAAGGATATTCATAATTGCTTGGAGGATGCCAAGGTCTTGTATTTTTTTTGTTTGAAATGGCCAACAACAAGAAAAAGCATTAAGGATCAAATAAGTGCAATTGAAGTGTAGATAACCAATGTGGTTGCAACATATGATATGGTTCAAGATAATTATGGTGCCATGAGGGCATAAGTAGAAATTCTTCACTCCCAGGTACAACAATTGCAAGATCAAAGAGAAATTCAAAATTCAAGTGAAACAATTGAAAGAAGTAGTGAGCCTCTGATTGGCCTCACTCATAGGTCTCCTAACAGAGGAAAATTGGGTAGCTCAAAAGTACAAGGCACCATCTTCTTTGGAAGATGTAAAAGATACATTTGTGTAGTTATCCTCTCAGGTCCAAACCCTCACTATTGCTAAGAAGCAATTGGATAGCAACCTAATTCAGCTCAATAATATCTACAAGGGCATTTTTCCATCATCATCAAAGTGAGTTGTGAATGTTTTTCATGTAATATATTTTTCCTTTTGTTGGTGTGTACATATGTGGAGTAGATATGTAGTTTTACATCCTAGAGTGAGTAAAAGTTGTATAGATTAAGGGGGAGCTTGTAGAAGTGTTACTTGTATAGAGAAATTTTGTTGCCCTTTGCCCTTGATGTCAAAAGGTAAGAGAGAGACATGTGCTCTAAGCGGGGGTATATTTGTGCACATATTTTTGGTTTTTCCATCAATGACAAAGGGAGAGATTTTTTTGTATTAAGAAGATTGGTTGTCATTGATGTCAAATGTGTGTTGAATATTGTATAAGTTCTGAAGATAGTCAATGTGCAGAGTCAGTTGGTGCAAGTCAGCATTGCAATATATGGAAGAGTGGTGATCAACCTAATGTCTAAGTGTGATGCAGAGGTGGGTACACAAGTTCTAACATGTTTCCAATATGTCTACATTGATATCTTTCCAGCTTGGTGTATTGCATTTAGAGAAAAGTTATAAAAGTTTTGCTAAGGCATTCATAGTACATATCTTAAGGCTGAGTTATAATGTTTTGGTCTACATCCTCCTACAAAGCAATATTTAGTCTTACAAATATGAAGATAAGTTGATAGAGGTGTGAAGGTGTTATATCCAAGATTTCAAGTCATTACACCTTCTGCAGTAATAGTTATAAGTGACAGAGTTTTGATTTGTGCTCTAATAATGTAAAGTAATGATAAAGGCGTGTTGGAATACTTTGCATTCCTCTGAAAGTGAATATTTTTCCATGAAGTTTTGTGGAAATTTTCAATGATGTCTTATGCATGCTATGTTGCGGTATCAAGTGGTTTGATGGTGTGCAAGTTCAGTTTTAAAATGATAGTGTGTTGTAGATAGTTTTGGATGCCTAAGTGTTCTACAAAACTTATATTTGGGTACTTGTGTCAATTGGAGAATGTACATATCAGTTGTATGAGTTTGTGTGGAAATTCTACATGTCTCGGAGTATCTCATTTTTGAAGTGCATGTAGATATTTCTTGTTTCCAATACTGCGCAATTGATTTAAGTCAATTTGTGATGTTATGATGTTGTTGAGGCCAACTAAGGTATATTATCGTTGTGCGCCACAAGTTTATATTTGAGTGGACTTCAAGGAGTGATTGTAGATTTTGCATGAGTCATACCGACTCATCTAGAAGAATTGTAAATAATGTCTTATCATTTTTATATACTGGGTGATCCCACAATAGTGGTTTATAATTTTTGGTCAAATTGGACACTGAAATTATTATTTTTAAATAAATCTTCACATTCAGGCACCTATAGCGGCTAAACCGTGAGGAATTTGAAGATGATGCAAACTAGAGTCTTGTCACATTTTGTCTATAGATTCTAAAAATATTTTTTCCAATTTTTTTGGAATCAAATTGCAGTTCTTTTTCTATCTCCCACGAAAATTGGTTTTTTTCAGAAAACAACATTTTTAAAAGTGATGCACATCGTATAACGCATAACTTTTTTTTCATGAAGGATAAAATTCTAATTCTTTTGAATTTAGATTTGTAACTCCGATATCTAGTGCTTCCACTTAGTTAGATAGTTTTTTTGAATATTTTTTCTTTAATCAAGTTTCAAAGTCAAACCAATTACAATTCAGACATAGCGCAACCGTATAACACGTGAATTTTTTTGTATATATCAAAATTCAATTTTATTTTATTTTTTGGATCAAGGACTTCAATATATGGTGCACTCATATTTTTCAAAAATAAAATTGATAATTTTCTATTTTTCCACATGTGCAGAGCAAAGACCTTCGTTTTCAATGAAAAGCCTATGTTTAATAAAACTATAAAAAATACATAATAAAACCAAAACATATTAAAATTATATTCATTGGATAGCTAATTCTGAGGACTACCATAATCATTTGAAATAATTTTTAAATGAATTTATTTGATCCCCCAAAAGGTAAATCAAAAGTATTTTTTTATCAACATTTTGATAGGTGTAAAGGAGACTCATTTATAGGTATGGTTTAAAACTAGTGAGGTTCTATCCAAGGGATTTGATCTAAGGTGGTTTGATCAAACCCTCTTCAATTGGAATCCTTAAAATGGAACTTTTTAAGGCTTAAACCATTATATTTTCTAAAAATATGTGATTTCAACAAAAATCAAAATCTCTCAGAAATTGTAAACCACTATTGTAGCAGCACCCTACTACCAATGAAGATGTAGGTTGTCATATTACAAGTTTGATATTTCTTATTTGTGGTTGACTAAATTTGTAATTGCAAAGTGTTTCAATGATATATAATTCAAAGATCAAAGTTGAGAAGATTATGGAAGTGAGTGAAGATATATGAGTGCATGAGCAGAGCATGACAAGATCCGCTACAAACCTAATGGGCAAAATTGATGACTATTAGTGGTTAAATCCATAATATCAGTCATATTTCACTTGTTCTTTTTTATATTAGGGAGTAGTAGCTTCCTTGGGTGCAAACCCCTAAAATAAAGTCAAGGAGTAGTTACTTCCTTGGGTTGTAGCCCAGAATCAAAGTTGTAAACTTTTTTTACTTATGAGGTTGGATTAGGACAATAGCTCCTAGCAACATTTCTCACCATGGTTTTTCCCCTATGGGATTTTCCATGTAAATCTTGTGTTATCTATGTTCTTGTGTGTGTTGATCTTCATTATTGTTTTGGTTAAGTGGATAAATGCTTAATTGGCATAACTTAACTTCAATAGTAGTTAATTAGGATTGATTCTAAAGCATATTGATTCACCCCCCTCTCAATATTCTGACATGTTCAACACCCTAACAATTTCATACTAGGTTTGACACCTTATTATGCATGTAAAAGTAATTACATTCATAATTTATTTCATTTTGAGGCCAAATTGGGAAAAAATATTTAATTCCTTGACATCCGAAGTTTTTGAGGCTAAAAAGTCTCAAACATGGATGTTGGGCGCTCTATTCTTTGGAATTTTCTTTTGAATTAATACACACTCCAATAGCATCCCTTGGTGTTTTAAAAGTGATGTTTGGTTGGCCTAGGTCCAAAAATCAATTAGGATGCATAGATAAACAAGTTTTCCCTCTCATTTGGGAAATTATGATCTATTATGCACTATGATGAATTATTAATTATTATGCTCTAATTGTGAAGATGCATGTGACTTCTTCTCTACATGCTTGCTACAACTATCTATTGTGTTATCTGGACTAACCCTTGCAGGTGTTCAAGGAAATGTGTTCCTTCTTCATCAACTCTTTGTGGAAACCTATGATGTGACATCACTTCAACAAGGGTTTTATACCTAAGGTAACTTTATCTTATGTTATTCATTTATTGTAGTCATTGTTTGTTTACTTTGCCTCTGCCCCCATGAGGGCATGCAATTTATATCATCATTATCATTATTGTTGTGGAGGTGGGAACACCAACATGGGATTTGATGAGGTAAAATCTTATATAGCACAACCTTTCCCCTCTTTTATGTGTGCAAATTTGGATCCAAAATTTTTGACAGTGATAGGTTGCAGAAGGACAAGGTAGACTGAGATTGTGTGACTATACTTCTAAACATCTCAAAACCCTAGGACTACGTCAGCCCATCCTCTTGTCCCTCCAATTTAGGTAGGTTTTATTACAAGTGCGCCTTTATCTACACATCTCATGTTTGTACCTATTTCAGTGATTTTAGATTGGTTGTGAGGATTTTATTCATTTGCCTCAAGAGAAGTGTTCTAAATTGGATCCAAAAGCACATAAATGCATCTTTTTTGGTTACGTAAGAAAGTAAAAGGTTATAAGCTTTGGAATCCTCTAACCCATAAAATAATCTTGCCTAAAGATGTGATTTTTAAGGAATTTAGAGTTTACCCAACAAAAGAACAACCAAAGGAGAAAGATAAGACAAAGAAAGTGCACTTTGAGACAAAGATTGAGAAGCGAGAAGATGCACATGTGCAAGAACAATTAGATGGATCTAAGGATGGAGAAAAAGAAGATGGTTCAAATAGTTTAGAGGATGTATAGGATGAGTACACAAAAGAAGAATACGTAGGGCCCATTATTCCTACCTTGAGGTTGTCCACAAGGCAATGAAATCTAGCTAATAGATATAGCCCATTATATGTGAAATTGAAATCTTAAAATTTTATGAGATGCTCAAGAGGGGATGCTGTGGATTGATAGAGAGCCCATTTTAAAATTTGATGTATTAATTGTTTGATTTTATTTCCAATTGATGAGTCTCACATCTACATTTTTTATACAAGTATTGAATATAAGGTGGTTGAAGTCTCCAAAGTGAAATTTTATTACACAAAATTTGGGACATATGGAATATCTTGGAGAAATAAGAATTTTTAATTATATTGGGTTGGCAGCATATCAATGTTCATGACAGTACTAGTTTTAATTACTTAAGGACCACGAGTTGTACACTTGTATATTTGTTATTAAATAGAAAACATGTATAGACGTTGACAACTTTCACTATGTTTTTGGACAAATTACTTGTAAGATTGTACAAACAAATTAACATAATATTTTATTTTAGTTTTGCTATATTTTCATATGTGAACTTTATTCGTAATGAATTACATTGTATTTTGTTTCATATGAAATATGCAGTAAATCATTAATGTTGATTCCTTGTGTACCATCTAGTAGATAATTGAACACATTTTGATGTGTCTATAAGAAAATTAATAACATGATAGTTATTAACACAACAATAAATATCTGTTGATCTTTTAATATTTAAAGAATCATATATAAGTATTTTATTAACAGATCTAAATATGAAAGATACCCTCACAACCATTATAACCTGTTCGACTACTAGATCCTCCCTCTCTATATCCAATTCTTAAACAAAATACAAAACTACAGGAAAAAATGTGCAGTAAGCAATCTTGGATCTACTAAAGATATTCTTGGTTTCAAAATCTTCCTTATCTAGAAAGCAGGACCCCTCAAGATATCTGATATGAAGAAGGTAAAACACGCAATCATTCAATGGCATGAAGTTGAACAACGAAGTGATAGAAGCTCAATTTCTTCCTTTGCTCGGACACGTAACAATCCAACGATAGCGAGAGCTGTACAACGTCATTAATAAGACAAATTACAGACATGCAATCTCTTCTGAAATCGACGTTTATTGCATGGTGGCAGCACATTTTTCTTAACAAAGAAAGAGACACGTTTCATTGCCAGTCACTGAATTCAATGGTGGGTTGTGTGCTCAACTACGTTGCCTATTAATTAAGACTATGGTAATGTAATGTATTGCATAAACTTTATTGCTGGATTGCTTTGGAGCTCTGCATCAAAACTCTGGTATTTTTCCCACCATTTGATAGTGCAGTGCTTTCGATTTCATAAGTTTTTTTGTTATTTCTTTACGTCAGTTGAAAGAGGAAGTGGTTTTTGGCTGTCTGCAAGTGTGTTATTATTTTGAATTTGAGTTTGTTTGGCTTTATTTTTGTTTCTGCAATTCATTGAGGAGGAGCTGTGTAGAACTAGTCGTTAACAACGGGTGTTGAATACAACTCGCCGGTGCTTTCAGCTTTTTCTCCGGGCAACATTAAGTTTAGTTAGGAAAGAAGTGAACAACAAGGAGACAGGATGCATGGAATACTTAAAAATTTAGCACTGGTTTCTGTAGTACTGAAATATGGCTTGCTTGAAATGGGTGTGAGGGTGTTTGTAGGTTTGTTTTTGTTAGAGATAAGTAATCAATTTCAATTAAGAAATTAGTTCTGTTTAAACATAAAGTTAAATCAAACAGCAATTTTCTATTTCATATATATATAAGTTGTAAATAATTGTGTTGTTTCTGTGAATAATCCAATATAGGCTTTAGAAATATTTATTTCAAATGTATATGTTTGTATGTTAGTTCCAAATTCAGAAATTATGTTCATATTATGAAAAAAAAGTCTTTGAAATCAATCAAGAATTTTATATTCATTCAAATTAAATAGCATTGTTGTAGCTCCAAAGATTTGAGACACACTTCCTTATCTTTCTTTTTTGTATGTTGTTTTATTGTCTTCATTTTTTTACAATAATATGTATCTATTTAAAAGATGCTAATATCTCTCAACATTTTGTCACTCTTCCTTATCTTTCCTTTGTGTATGTTGTTTTTTGTCTTCATTTTTTCACAATAATACATCCATCTAAAAGATGCTAATATCTCTCAATATTTTACATGTTGTCTTTCTATATTCACTTGATGGTAGTGTCACAATTGTATCAAGCACTTGTTTTTGTTTACTACATAAGATTACATATGGTATATATGATATTATATTGTTTGGAATGAGCAACCCATTCTCTTTCATTGTTCTTATGAAATTTATTATTATGCTTATGTATCTTTCTCCTTGATATGTGTGTTCCCATGTTGCTTGTCTATCAAGATATCTCCTACCCAACATATCTATTGCATTTAACTTCGATAATTTTCCCATGATGTATCTAGAGATAATTCCCCATGCATGCTCTTTCATGTTTTGTTGAATAGTATGAACATTCTCATCTTCATAATTACTATGATCTTCAACCGTTGATTCCAACTTACACATTTTTCTCTTACCTTTTTGTATGTTGTTTTTTTTCTTCTTTTTTTCTCAATAATACATGTATCTAAAAGATGTTAATATCTCTCAATATTTTGCATGTTGTTTTTCTATCTTCACTTGATGGTAGTGTCACAATTGTATCGAGCACTTGTTTTTGTTTACTACATAAGATTACATATGGTATATATGATATTATATTGTTTGAAATGAGCAACCCATTCTCTTTCATTGTTCTTATGAAATTTATTATTATGGTTATGTATCTTTCTCCTTGATATTTGTGTTCCCATGTTGCTTTTCTATCAAGATATCTCCTACCCAACATATTTATTGCATTTAACTTCCATAATTTTCCGATGATGTATCTAGAGATAATTCCACACACATGCTCTTTCATGTTTTGTTGAATAGTATGAACATCCTCATCTTCATAATTACTATGATCTTCAACTGTTGATTCCAACTTACACATTTTTCTCTTGCCTTTTTGCATGTTGTTTTTTTTCATTTTTTCTCAATAATACATCTATCTAAAAGATGCTAATATCTCTCAACATTTTACATGTTTTTTTTCTATCTTCACTTGATGGTAGTGCCACAATTGTATCAAGCACTTGTTTTTGTTTACTACATAAGATTACATATGGTATATATATGATATTGTATTATTTGGAATGAGCAACCCATTCTCTTTCATTGTTCTTATGAAATTTATTATTATGGTTGTGTATCTTTCTCCTTGATATTTGTGTTCCCATGTTGCTTTTCTATCAAGATATCTCCTACCCAACATATCTATTGCATTTAACTTCCATAATTTTTCCATGATGTATCTAGAGATAATTCCCCACACATGCTCTTTCATGTTTTGTTGAATAGTATGAATATCCTCATCTTCATAATTACTATCATCTTCAATAGTTAGTTCCAACTTACACATTTTTCTCTTGTATTTTCACATTGATATTTAACACATCTTTCTCTTTTATTCTCATTTTGACATTTTCTTTCTTCCTTTCTTGTGCATTTTTCAAATGTTGTCATTTTCTTTGACATTGTCATGCATATTCCCTTCAATATTCTCTTCTTTTTCAAAATTCAACCTTGGCAAACCATACCTACAAAGTTATAACAAAACAAAATTATTAATCGAATAATGTGCAATACAATTTAGATGGTTATTATTTCTTGAAGGCAATGTCATCTCTTGTCACTTGTCTTTTTGAGAAACTTACAAAAATGAAATGTCAATGAAGCATATATTTTATACACATTCTAAGCTACATGTGTTTATTTACAATAATTTTAGTGGAAAAAAAGTTAATCTTTTGAACTCATCTAACATTGTTTTTAACTATGTGCGTTAGAGTTTTTGGAAACATAAAGATCAAAATACAATGTCATATGATATTTAACATTTCATATTCATATTGTAATTCCTTTCACAATTAATTAATCATTTCATATTTATCTAATACATAATATACATCACAATAAAGAACTATGATTTCAAAAATAAAAAATCACAAACTTAACATATCATATATTTCAAACACCCAAAATAAGCAAAGATTAACATGTGATGTAAATAATACCTTTTCATGAATTATCATATTAGCCTCTAAAAAACTTTCTATATATCTCATTATGTTTCCACACTTAATATATATTGATCTAAAATATTTTAAAATAATCCCTCCTCTAACTACATTAAGGGTTATATTAAGTTTAATTTTCCTTATTAAAATGTTATTTTGAGTACAAAAAGGAGAATCAGTTTTAAATATTCATCCCGGTTCAAATGCTTTATGGGATGAATGTTTATTATTTCTTTCAAATGCTATAGTGGATAGTATTAATTATTCACAATTCATTGTGTTAAAATTTTATATTGAAGATAAGCTTTGTAATATATAGATTATGAGTTGTGCATTGGGGAATTGTTGTGTATAAGATTAATTTATATTATTAATATTTTGTATTATTTTTTGTCAATTTCAATTTTGGAGATTAAATTTAAACAATTTAAAATGTATATATTTGAGCAAGAAAGATAAGATATATAAGTTTTTAAAAATAATAAATATATTAAAAATATCATTATTTAATTAAAATAGAAATATATAAAGCTTATGCCTATCTATAATTACAAAACCTTGTGCTTTGTAGCCACTACACAATGGTACTATAACTAATTGC
Organism: Sequoiadendron giganteum; assembly: GCA_007115665.2. Classification (NCBI taxonomy): domain Eukaryota; kingdom Viridiplantae; phylum Streptophyta; class Pinopsida; order Cupressales; family Cupressaceae; genus Sequoiadendron; species Sequoiadendron giganteum. The sequence goes on along the minus strand of CM021110.1, from coordinate 52,406,364 downwards.
AATAGTTGTGTGACCATTATGTAGTGACCACATAGCCACTACATAGTGGCACAAGACTACACAGTGAACTACAACCACTATGCAATGATAGCAACTACTAGTTTAGATTTTAATTTTATTAAACTATCTTTTATAATATACTTATATCATTTGTTTATCTTAAAATTATTCTCTTCCTATGATTCTATGTTTGGGGATTTATTTTGAAATGTGATGGGGTAGTTGAACTTCTAGTAACATACCATTGTTTAATAATGTGATTGGTTGCCAAGGATTTTTTGAACAAACTCACACCATTACATCTATGTTGTCATTCTTAGTTATGCCTCTTAATATAATGACAAAAACACAAAAACCTTTATGAGTTTCAACATAATATGTAGATAGAATAGAAGTAATGAAGCCTAAATCCCTTCTTCTACACCTAATTTAGTGTGGAAACATAGTCTTGACACCCAAAAAACTTGAGTAGATTGTTGTAAGGGATGGTCCATTTGACAAAAACCTAACAAATATGTGGAGAATCCCTCATAACTTTATCCTACCCTCTTCTCCCCTTAGGCATGAAAAAGCTTCCTCAACACCTATAGAGAATGTTCAATTTCCTAGAATAGAGCATGTAACCCAAGACACAAGATTATCTTATACAAAAATATCCATTGCAAAAATGATATAATACAATGATTGAAAGATCAAAATTTACAAGTAAAATCACTAAAGAAGGCATATGTTTTTCTAGAATATGGAGTAGAGGCATTGCATAAGAATAAAAACATGGCAAAAAATTACATGATCATGCTATCTTGGAATATTTATAGGTTTCAACACTTCATCAACGAGAATATTGTCCTAGCAATGTATGAGGACAAAGATGGTCAATTCTCCCAAGAAAAACTTTAAATAATTTGAAAATGTCCTATATTTCATAGAGAATGCATTGAAGAAACAAATAGCATGCCCTTTTCATCGTTTAGTTAGCTAGTGTTCCACCTAGGCCAACATCATTCCTTGAGTAGCTCAACTTTTGGGAATTCCCTATTACAAAGCTATGCACCTTGTGCATTTCAACTTTCCCATGACTAATACGAAGATCAAATGAAAAATTGGCACAAAAGCACTTGAAAATTTGATGCAACTGTTAGACATATTTCTTCTACAATCACTACACCAATGAAAATATCACCTTTGCAACCATAAATATGGTTCCTCTAATGGTTTGCTAGTCGGAATTGTTCAACAAGTAAGTCATTCTTTAAAAAGGTTCTACTAAAACTTAGTATATATTCGTAGAAGCTCTATATAAGGAATAACACCATCTACAATGCTATAACAACCATTCGAATCTGCGGTGTGTTATGCTTATGATTCTGAAATTTCCAAAGCTTGGGAGATTAAAGGTGACGTGTCTAAGGTTGCTAAACTTGTTAAAAAGAGTTAGGATGGTGTCTTGTGGTTTCACCCTCCCAGGGGTTGGATTAAACCTAATTTTGACAGGCGGCAAAAGGGAATCCGGGATTGGCTAGGAGTGGAGGTGTGTTACGTGATGATAAAGGTATGTTCATTGTTGCAATGGTTGTGTCTTTAGGGGTGCAGACTAATCATCTAGTTGAAGCTTTAGGAGCCTACCATATTATAAATTTGGCTTATAATATTAACTTTAAGAGTGTTTGGATTGAAGGCGACTCCAAGAACATAATTGATTGCCTCATTGGTATGTCACCCCCATCGTGGACTATCAAATATTGGATTGATGAGACTAGGGCCACTTTATCTAAGTTTGATAAAGTTAAAATTTCCCATATCTATAAGGAAGGGAATGGAGTGGCAGACTTCTTTGCCAATGAGGGAGTAAGACATAATAGAAAGGTGACGTGGCATAATTTCCATGATTTGCCAGTTAACGTCAAGGCCCTTATCAACTATGATTGCACTCATGGGAGAGAAGCCGCTTTTAAATATGATTAAGGTGAAAGGTGCCAAGTACAACGATATCATAAGATTTGGTGGCAAACTTGTAATTAATATGATAGCAGGGTTGAGTTCACACGTTTTGTGGGTGTTTTGGTTTTGTTGCGCTCTCTTATGTCTACTCTTTCCTAGTTTGGGAATTCAGGGTAAAAATTTATCAAAAATGGCAGGAACTAGGAAAAAAGTTGAGCCTATTGTGTGCACCAAGAATAAAGATAATTCAAAGGTGTGGAAGAAAATTGAGAAGGGAGGGTTGCAACCATTCATTGAGAGACTTCATGGGCCTGAGCTAAGAGCAACGGATTACTTTGTGAAGCACTGGAACAAAGGTGAGATCATTCACAGGAAGGTGATTGTGGATGAGGAGCTTATAGGTGTCGTTACTGGTCTTCCTGTGGATGGTGTGAAATTCTACCGGGACAGGAAATTATCGGATGAAGCTGTGATCATTTTTTTGAAGACAGGGGAGGAAAAGGTGAGACTTGTTAAAGTCTCAAATAGCTATTTTGACTCGAACAGGATAAAGAAAATTTGGAGGGAGGTGCTCAAAGTTTTAATGGAGTACATCACGCTAGACAGGAGATTCACTAGAGTTTACGAGTATCATTTGGCTTTACTTGAAATCATTTTAGATATAAGGTTAGGGTTTCTTTCCCCTATTACTTGTTATGCTCCCTGAATAATAACATTGAGGAGAATAGGAAAAATCCTGAAAAGAATCTGGTCCTGCATGCTGGCCTAATTCGGCTCATCTATGAGCATTTCAAAAGTATGTCGGCGGTTTCTAACCCCATCTTTGCCTCTGCTTCGGAGGGTTATGATACTGAGTCGAGTTCGCCTGAGGATGTCAAGGGTTCAGACTTGGATTGGGTGGAAGAGATTACTCCTTCACCTAGCAAAAAGAGAAAGAATACTCATGTTGTTAAGCCTTCTAATAAAAAAGTCTATCCTCAACAAACCCCTCCTGATGAGTTTGTATCGAAGGAATCTTGTAGGGATGAACCTCCTATGAAAAAATTGGTCGCCTAGTCGGAGGACTCGTCGGACGAGAATGTTGTTGAACTTGTTAAAAAATTTCTCTCCTCCACCTCTTTCCAGTCTGTTGGTAGAGATGAAAGGCCCATCCATCATTCGGACCTAAACCCTAATGACCTTATTTTTGAACCTGATAGGGAATATCATGGCCATATTATGTCTCTTGCTAGAAACAAAGCTATTGATAATTTTAAAATTCTGAAGTGGACCTTTCATGAAATTAAGGACCTAAATTTGAAAAATAGAGCTTTGACCAGCAAATTGGAAATTTTGGAAACCAAAGTGGCGAAGCAGAACCTGGTTGAACCTCTGTGGACGGTGGAAGAGAAGATGGCCATGGTGGATTACATCCAGGAAGAGGTGGAATTTACCAAAGGCCTTAAGAAGGATGGGGAGATCCTGGGTAGAGAGGTTGAGAAAATTAGGGAAGCCCTGAAGGCTACGGTTGAACACAATCACAGAATTGTCAAGAATAACACCATTGCCCTAAGAGATATTGCGGAAAAAATGGATACTGCTCAGCCGGGTATCTTAATTGTGGATCTGGACACAGAGAAGAACAAAAACAAAGATAAATATGGGGATTTGGGCCCTTCTAAGAGAACTAGAGCCAACATGAAAAAAAGACAGGATGTTGCGCCTCTAGAGGCTCAAGATCTTAGAATGGTTGTCCAGGATATGGATATCCTGGAAATGGATGTAGCTGAGACCCTGAAATCTTTGGGTTAGTTCCGATTCTGGTCTGGTTGGTCTTTGGTTGTCCTTTTAGTGATTTTTTGTTGCTGGTTTCTATTCTTTTTTGTTTATCTTGTTATTGCAGCCTTTCTTGTCTGGGGTTATCTTTTGGTCAATATTTTCTTGGTCTGTAAACTTTGTGGTTTCAAGTCCCTGTAAAACCCATTTGTTCCTCTTTTAAAAACAACCAATACACTAGAGATGTGTGTTTATACCAACAAGTTCCATTCTTTCTTAGTTGAATTGGATGTGTGAGACCAAACACAAAAATTTCCACAAATAATTAAGGAATTATGTCAAATAGAATGACAATGAGATGCAATTTATCAACTATACAACATTTGAGTAGGCATATCATCATGCCTCAAAGATTGAAGTCAAGTTCAAACTTAAGTCAAAGAAAACAAGCACAAATGGATAAGAGGGTACACACAAAAGTAATCCCCTAGAAAACATGAAGCTTGGACTTTGACCACACCACATATGGAAATTATAGTAGAGATCACCACTTTGTAGCCAAATACACCTCAAGCACAAACATAAGTCAAAGAGAAGCAAAAACAAGAAAATAAATGTGTGATTTGCATGATGTCATTGCCAACAACCATAGAATGTACAACATGCTCAAGGAAATGATTGTCCTAATTACACACTTTATGTCAAATAAGAACAAAAATTCAAAATCCACTCCTGCAATTCTAATCTATTTGAATTTGAGGTTTTAGAAGAATGATAATGCATGTTTCATACCAAGTTAGGTTTGGGTCAAAGAAAAAATCCTCTTTTATAATCATTGACAATGGAATCTCAAGAACATGGTTAATCGTGCTTGACAATTGCCAAGCAACCTCAACCATACACCTTCAAGTAGCTTCACGATGATAAAGAATTTAAAATATGGTAGTGTACCTTCAAGAATGTTATTAACCTTATGTTTTATCAAGTCACTTTCATTATAGCACCCCTTTATGTCTATGGCATGCTAATAAGAAGACCACACATCTATGATGTCAATGGATAGAAAGCTACATTGTTGGTCCCTAAAATTAATCGAAATAGTTAGCACCTCCCAAAATCCCCTTCAAAGATTAATGCCACTATGATATTAACAAAGTGGCAAGAAATTCAACTCAAATGTGCAATTTTTTGCATTCTTGTAGTTTGAATAGAGAGGAAACATGCATTGTGATGCATGGTTAGTAACTTCGTGTACACACTACACACCCTCTTGTGTGTCTTCCCACATGCATCCCAACACACTACTTTTTCAAGCTTTAGATCAATCTCATGCTAGGATATCCTCTTGAAAATGACCCACTTTATCGCATATCATTTTAGGAGAATGATGAGATCAAATGATAGATTTAAGAACTTGCCAATTAGAGAAAATCTAGGGTAAGTGTACATCTACTTATTGTAGGGCCATACTCCACAGTTCATGTAAGGGTATTTTGGCACCTATATATAGACTATAACATACTTGAAAAAATTATTATAAAGAGAATATTCTCTATCACACATCAATAATATTTTGAACCAACTCTAAGGTACATATTATTGAACCAAGACTAGCCTAAAATAAAGATATCACCAAATGCCTATTAATCAAGGATATTTCTAGAAGGAAAATTTCAAGACAAAGAATTCCTATGCAAATGGTTGTGTTGCATTCAATAGCCCAATGCATGGGAAACAATTGTGCAATTTACAAGTGACATACCCAATGCCTTCACTAGTTATGTTCTCATTGCCTATCAAAATGACATATCCATCTATAGAAAGACATGGGAGGAACAAATTCAACATGCAAAGCATGTCGTAGAGACACTTCACATCACAATTTTCAATTGAAGCATATTTGGCATTTTACAAATTGAGCATATGTGCCATATAATTAAGCATGCAATGATACATATAGACTCAAAGAAGATCAAGGTCATCAAAGACTAACCTTGCATAGCTTCATATTTTTATTTACCCCCAAAAACTTTATCAAAGGTTCATTTTTTTGTTTCATCCAATCTCATGGCCATTGATCATGTACACAAACAATATTTTACTAGGAGTTTAACAAATAAAAAGTACAACAATGTTTTTTTATTGATGTTGATTTGTAACTTGATTCATTATACTAATGTACTACACATCAAACATAATTTTAACTATTGGTGAGTGAATTTGAAAGAGTAAACTATTGTTCTTAAGCACTATTTTTTTAGAAGGTGTTGGAAATGAAATAAACATGAGAGAAGAGAACATGGAATTTGAAAAAAGTAATTCTACCTTGGTGAGTCCCATTGTGGGTAAAATCTCCATAAAAGATGTGGTTATTTCTCATTTCCAATTTACCAATTTGCAAGAATACAACCCATGGCTTAAATATAGAGAATCACAAGACCATTGTGAGATGAAGAGATAATCTTAAAATGACCTTTACATTTGCTAGGCTGCCAAATAGTAGTTGTTTCTATTAGATTGTGCAAAAAGAAAAAATAACAAAGGCCTAATATATAAGATATGGCCACAAGATCACTATTCTACCAAGCACCCAAAAATCAAAATAGGATAAAACTGTCACAAATCAAGAAACAAAATGCAAATGCTAGCAATGAAGAAATGTAAAAGCTACATGCATAAACTAAAATGCCCACACTATGTAAAACAATCTAAATGAGTGGGTACATATATAATATATGAAAAGAAAGAGCTCACAAATACAACCAATAGAAAGTGTAACTCCTAAATATTTTAAAATAGGAAAGAGTAACTCTTATAGAAAATGTCGACTCAACCTCCATCAATCACTCCAAAACAAACCTAAGCAAGACATAAACCTACAAGCAAGAAAATAAAAACAACTTAATGAAATGAAATTAAAAATCTCATCACCACCCCCTTAAGCATAGCTTAGATGAGTGATAAATGAGTCCTAGTAAATATTTAAGTTGTTATAGATACCCATGTACAATAGATTCCCCTTATAGAGAAGAAGTCCTCCCCTCAAGGAAAGAGAGGACAAGCCCCCAAAGAAGATAGAGAAAATCCCCATTAAAGAAGAGAGAAAGAAGGAACATGCAAGACCCGCTCCCCCCTCCCTTCTCCCTCCTCCCTCTCATCCCCCTCTTCTAACCCCTAACCCCCACCCCCCACAAATGTTAATCTAAAATGGATGGATGATATTGAATGCTAAAGAAGATAACTATCATTGGACAATGGTTTTTCCCTTAATAAGAAATAGGTGCATAGGTGTGTGTAGGTCATCCTAATTCATGAAGGAATAAGAAGAAGATACAAAATGTGTCTAAAAATTATGCATCAGTCCCTATATCAATGTTGAATAATGTCAATATTTGATTAGGAACCGCAGGCCTAATTATTCAAGGTGACAACTCAAAACTATGTGGAGAATGAGATGGAATATGTTCCAAAGAATATGAAGATGCAGTTAATGTGGCATTGTCATTAAAGAGGGAAAAAAGTCAATAGTGTCCTCTAGATCCAAAAGATGGGATTCAACAAATTAATAAAAGATGTGTGATAAGAATGTGTCTCAATGCAGTACATCCGGTAGACATGAATGATCTTTCTTAGAAGAATCATTAGACACCTTTGAAGAGGCAACACTAAACTTAGTAGAAACAAGTGAAGGTGGAATTTTGATGCATGTCATGTCACTACACTCCCCATTGCATGATGTGTCCACATCAAATGCCTAAGTATGAACATGTAGGTGATCCCACAATAGTGGGTTACACTTTTTCGCCAAACTTGACATTGAAATGAACATTTTGAACTAAATCTTCACTTTCTGACACCTATAGCTACTAAACCGTGAGGAATTTGAAGATGATGCAAACTAGTGATTTTTAACATTTTATTTGTAGATTCTAATTTTATTTTATTTTAAATGGAATCAAATTCCATTTTTTTTTCCATCTCCTTCGATAACTAGTTTTAAACAGTAAACAACATTTTTAAAGAGTGATGTGTACTATAAAAGCACATAACTTTTTTTCTATGAAGGATAAAATTCTAATTTTTTTGAATTTAGATTTGTAACTACGATATCTAGAGCATGCATTTGGTTTCATAGTGTTTTATTGAATATTTTTTCTTAATTAAATTTTGAAGTCAAACCAACTACAATTTAGACATAGGTCTACTATAAAGTGCATAAAACTTTTTGTATCGAAATTCTTCTCTTTTTTTTGGATCAAGGACATCAATACCAAGAGCATAGATATTTTTTAGAATTTTTTTTTGGTAATCTACTATCCTTCCCCATGCAGAACAGAGAGCTTGATTTTCGGTGAAAAACCTACATTCACAAGAACTTAAAAATAAATATAATAATCAAATTAAATATGTTTAAAATTATACTTTTTGGGAAGCTTATAATAAGGATTACATACTTACAAAACATAAATTTTAAATGAATTCATTTGATCCCCCAAAAGGTAAATCAAAAGTGGTGTTTTATCAGCATTTTGATAGGTGTAGAAGAGACTCCATTATAGGTATGGTTTAAAACTAGCGAGGTTTTGTCCAAGAGGGTTTGACCAAACCCTCTTCAATTAAAATCCTTTAAATGAAACCTTTCAAGGCTTAAATCATTATATTTTCTAAAAATATGTGATTTTAACAAAAATCAAGATGTCTCAGAAAGTGTAACTCATTATTGTGGCAACGCCCCATATATAAAAGGGGCATTAATAAGTGGCATAGTATCATGCACATGTAAAAGGTTCTCGAATGATGTACCACTTTTATATGGTGATTTAAAATCTCCATACAATCGCCAAATGATGGTCCAAGCAATGAAAAGAAATTCAATCTACTCAATCTGATGCAAAATATCCTCTAAAACAATGAGACCAATGATTTTGTAGATCTAATCATTATTGTTAAACCTTTCATTCTTTTGATATGTCGCTTGGTCCATAAAGAATTATAAGAAGATAGGGTAATAAACTTTGCATGTGGCAATAAGTATTGAGCTCTTCATTCTATGACATATTATCACATGCAATGTTTAAAACACATGATGAAACCCCAATTAGATCAATCAATCAAACGACCAAATAAAGAACTCCACCCAACATGGAACTTTATCTCAATTCAAATACAAAATTACTATTAATGACCCTGTAGATAAGTACAAGAATGTGGCACTTTAACATAGTGTATTTATCGTACTTGATTGTGTTTCAACTAAGTTTTAGAATGTTTAAAATGGACCAAAATCTTGAAAATATAATCAAACTACAAAATAGGAACTAATGGACTGCAACATTGTGTGATGTTCAAAAAAAATCCACTTTCAAAAAAACAACTGAAAAAATAAGCATCACGCATGAAAGTTATGAACAAAAGAAGTTCCAAATAATAGAAATTTTTGATCAAATTGAATTTACAAAACATAAGGTTAGCAAATCCAAATTTTGAAAGTACAAATGCAAAATAAAGAAAAAAAAATAGGTAGCTTGAACAAAATTGCATCTAATACCATATTGGATGAGTGTGAAAAGGCTCCTCAAATACAAGTCGTAAAAATGAAAACTCCAATAATGAGGGTCTCCCAAGCCAAAAAGGTTGATGATGTCAACACAACCAAGAGCATGCACAATTAGCAAGGTTGTGGGGTCTACAAGTGAGTTGGTGTAGGAGTTGGCAAGTTGCCTATGTGGCACTCCACGTGGATGTAAGGTGGAGTGAGCTAGTCAAAGTGACAACCACCATATGCACAACTAGGCAAAGAGAATATCCAAGAGGTATGCTAATCGTTCTAAAAACCTATGCAACTAACTATCAAGGACACAAGGATAGTTGAATGGTAGTAATATTACTATCATAGGATTTTCTTGAGCAAAGAACGCCAAGAATAGGACTATGCTTTGAATGGACTATCCAAAACTTGAGTCTAGTACATCGAGCTTTGACAAAATGAGGTTGTTGGCTGATACACTTATGTGTCAAGTATACCACAAGCCATGTAGGAGGTGTCATAAATGCCAATGGGTGCTAGATGACCTACAATGATGTTGAGGATTGAATGTAAGGGAGTCAAGTGATGCTAAGGATGTTGAAGTGGATGTGACCTATTGGAGCATATAAAGTATTCCCCAATAGAACAAACCTTCTACCATGCAATAGGAAGCCTCAAATCATGCAAAAAAGAGCCTCAAACCAACAAAAAGCCAAATCCATGGGCAATCAAGTCTTTTTTAGAAAACGGAAAGACCATTTGGTATAAATTTGAGCAACTTACAAACTAGAGAAAACATCTAGGAGTCTTAGGGGGAAATGCTCTAATTTCAGCAAATGGATAGTGAATCTTAATGTTTTCAATGCTTCCAACCTCAACAATAGGCTCAAAAACTTGAGCTAGAGTGCCCCAAAATACATGCAAGCGACAAAAATTAATGCAAATCAAGTACTAGAAAATCTACCAAAACCAAGATTCAAGTATCCATTTTGAACAAAATAGAAGCTAAAACCTACTTTACCTAGCCTTCTAGACACACCATCCTATCATATGCTATGCTATGCCCCATTATGCAATAAATACGAGTGAGTGAATAAATATATAAGATACGTGAGAGGAAAGAGGTGGCAACTACAACCAATAGGTAGTGTAACTCATGAATCTACAAAAGAGGAACGAGTAACTCCTATGAAAGATATTAACTCAACCCTCAAGTATCCATTTTGAACAAAATAGAAGCTAAAACCTACTTTACCTAGCCTTCTAGACACACCATCCTAGCATATGCTATGCTATGCCCCATTATGCAATAAATATGAGTGAGTGAATAAATATATAGGATACATGAGAGGAAAGAGGTGGCAACTACAACCAACAGGTAGTGTAACTCATGAATCTACAAAAGAGGAACGAGTAACTCCTATGAAAGATATTAACTCAACCCCCATGACTCACTCCAATACAACCTAAGCAAACTAAACCTAAGTCTAAGAAAATACATAACAACCTAATAAAATTAAATTAAAAAACCTACTAGAAATCTGAACCAAAAAATGCAGCATTCTGAATGAAGCCTTAAAACTCTAAAATGTGAACAATAAATTTAGCTCTCTAGACAAAACCTAAAAAATCTAAAAAACATAGTGTTTCTTGATTGTAATCTCTTGTTCAAAGCTCTATAATTCTCTGCAAATCCATAATGTTTCTTTGGCAAAATGACAGTAAAAGAACCACATGCGGATGCAAATGGGTAAATGACTTCTTGATCCAAAAATTCTAACATTACAACTACAGTTTGTTTGCCTCTAAAATGGATTGCATATAGAGGTCCATTTTAAAAGTGGTGAATCTAGTAGCGATAAGATTGTATGCTCTGCTTCTCACTGGTCCACATTAGGATCTGGATGAATCAGAACTGCAACAACTGTTCCATTTGCTTTTGTTCTTTGCTAGCACACATATTATAAGAAGATTTCTACACTACTACTTTGTCTTCTTTTTGATCTCTCAAAAGAAGCAAAGAAGAATTTCTACTTGCATTGATGAGTTCTTTGGTTTGGTTGGCACTCGCCAAAGAAAGATTAGACTTTCATTTTTACAGTTAAAAGGTGAAGCTCTCTCCATCCTTTACTGACTAGTATTTGTATTCTCTCCTCATGAAGATTGCATCCATCTCATACATGTATGAGCTGCTAAAACTATACTACAAGCATCAAATGGGACAACATCTACTTCCTGAATATAATGTCAATCAAATCCTTACTTCACCCACCCTGATGAGTACCAGATAGTTACATCCCCCAACCCAAGCTTCTTTACAAATCCTTGTGAAATCAGATTTGCTTGTGAACATAAATTGAAGAACGCATCATCCTTTGTCCTCTTAATATGAATTTTAAATAAAAGATTTTAGTCAATTCACCTTGCTCTTGGTCCTCTTTGATAATTTAACATACAGTGCAACATAATGTTATGTATATTGTAGCTGCTTCTAAAATCTTTCCCTTCTACTAGGGTGGTCATGGCCTTCCCTTTGGTACTGCTGTTTGGGGGCAATTTCCAAAGTTCGTGATTGGTGTGCCTGAAATGATTCTTAGCATCTTTATCCTTGCAAATAACTGTGCAGGTTATCCTGCCATTTTATATATCTTTTTTTTCCCTTAGGCTTGGATGTGCCTTGCTGATTAAAAGTCTCTTGTTATGCATCTTTATGGAGTGACATTGAGAACATGCTTAAGCAATGGTCTTAAACTATGAAGTCTTCCTATGAACTTGACCACCATGCTTCCGTTTTGTGTGTCCAACATAAATTTGATTAATTGCTTCCTAAATTTGGTTATCCATTCTTGCACGCCTTGTCCTTACTTTTGCCTATAATGTTGCCATTGTATGTCATGCTTTTTTTCATATCAAGTAGGATAAAACAGAAATTTCATGAATATCTTAAACTCCTACCATATTAACTGGTCGCAATTTATTCAAACCAAATAATGGGCATAATAGTATGTTTGCCAGATGCAAAAGAAATCCACGATTCTGTTGATGATAAAAGCAGCCACGTGTGTAATACTTCCAGATTCTATTTCAGAAGATTAAATTTAAATGTAACATCAATGCTATTTAAATTTATATATAATCGAATTTATAATTAATGATTAATGCTCATTTATTTAAGGAGGCCGACCAAGTTAAGTGACACGTTTTTATTAATTAAATAATTAATGATTATTTATGGGAGCCGACTTCTTCTAGAGATTCACACCTTTCCACAAAGATGATTTTCTTAAGGGCCGACTTCTCATTTTGAAAAAGATGTGATTGGCTATATATACAAGGTGTTTCCTCATTCATTATCATCAAGTCAAGCAAATTGACAAAAGGAGAAGTAGTGAGATCTGAAGCAGCACATTTGTAGCAGCAGGTGGAGCCTAAGGAAAGTCATATCATTTGTATCTTTGCATCTAGGAGAGGTGTTGTTATTCATTGTATCATTTAGGCATTGTGTTGTGTCCAAATTGTAAGCAGATTTCTGCTCTTAATCATTTAATATATAGGAGATATATTGGTTGGGTTTTTCTCCCTCAGGTTGGAGTGTTTTCTCAGGGTATTGGATGTGTTCTTGTGTCAATTTTGAATTAATTTTTGTGCATATATCTGATCTTATAAAACTAACATGGTATCAAAGCCAGGTTTGAAGAGGATCTCGATCAGATTTGTGCTTTATACAGCAATACCCTTATTTTATTTTTCATCCTTGCTCACCTCTATCTCTCTGTCAAGATGGTGAATGGTCTTAAGATTGAGGATAGGTTTGAGGGAGCATCAAACTTCACCTCGTGGAGATTCAAGATCATGCTCACCTTGGAGGAAAGCGAATTGGTAGAGTTTGTGGAGAGCTCCGCCCTCGAGCCTACGGATGAGGAAGAGAAGGCCCTATGGAAAAAGAAAGATACTAGGGCAAAGAAGATGTTAGTTGATTCCGTAAAGGATCATATTGTTCCTATTGTCTCCAAGTTAAGGACTGTGAGAGAGATGTTCAAAACCCTGGAGGAGATGTACGAGATCAACAACACTAGTCGGGATCTTGCACTGAAGCAACAACTCCATCATTTGAAGATGGCAAAGGGAGAATTTGTCATTGCCTACTTCATGAGAATAACCGAATTGAGTCAACTTTCGTCTATTGGGCATGTTGTCAAGAGCAAGGATTTGACCATGCTGGCTCTTAATGGTCTCCCTTCATCTTGGGAGTCCTATATTCAAGGAATCAGTGCAAGATCAAAACTTTCCAAGTTTGATCGGTTGAGGGTAGATTGTATTCAAGAAGAGTCTAGGTTGGCTGCAAGAGGTATTGGGCAAAGCTTCGTTAATGAAGATATTCATGTTCTTGCCACTCAATCCTCGAAAAAGAAAGGGAAAGATGGGAAGAAAGGCTATTTCAAGAGAAATGGAGATAAAGGAGTTGATGGTGGCCCCGCATTCAAGAAGAAAAGGGACCTCTCCAAGGTCCAATGTTTTCGATGAAACAAGTATGGTCACTTTGCAAAGGAATGTTCTACCAGGCCTAGGCAGTAGGCTGCCATTGCAAATGTCGATGAAGCCTCCATGCAAAAGGATTCAAGTGAATACCTATTCTATTCAGCCTTGTCAAGCAATGTAACTACCGACACCAACACTTGGCTGATCGATAGTGGTGCCTCTCATCAAATCACCGGATTTAGGGAGCATCTATCTAATTTGGTGGAGAAAGATTATAACGAACAAGTCATTAGTGGAGATGATGCTAGTTATACAGTTAAAGGAGTTGGGACTGATGGCACTCTCAAATTTTGCAAATTTGAGGTGCCCATTTCAAGAATTTTGCCTCTGCACTTTTAGAAGTGCACTTGAGGGGTCAATCTAAGTGACCCACTTTGGAGAATCAGAATTCGAGGCCTATTGATTTTCGAGCAAAACCCATTTGCGGACATATTTGATTGACATATGTGAACGTGTGTGTCAATTTTCAGCTTCCCACGATAAGTTTTGTCAGGGTTTTAAAAAGTGAAGCTGGAGGGTTTTTGCACTTTCCTGTTGTTTGCAGACTGTCAGTTTCGTAAAATGGCCTTCTGTTTGAGATTGGATTTCGCAACCATTTGAATTTCATGTCAAAAAGAGTGTAGTTTTGTACTCTCCATACCTAAATGATCTCGAGTGTCAATTTTCAGAGCCTCATGATCTGATTTGTTATTTTTAACAAGTCAAAACCAAATACAGTTTGTTCAGTTTCACATCTGCATTCCTGACAGTCTTTCTGAGTGGTCAATTTTGACCCTGAATATATTTCGATCAATGATGTTTCAAGAAGAGCCCTTTTGCAGGCATGCTCAGGGTATCTAAATGTTCTACTATGTCTAGTTTCAGCTCGCTAGAAGTTGATTTGGTATTTCTTCAACAAGGTGATTTCATGAGTTTTAATTGGTTCAGAACAGTTGTTGTTCCAAGGAAGTTCAATTGAGTAACTTTGTCGATTAATATCTTCCACCTCCTGAAATTTTTTTCTGAGCCATTTGTTGCACTGTATTTTCAAGTCAAATGACTATATGTCTACAATTTTCATTGCTCTAGGGGGTCGTTTGACCAGTTTTCCAGTTTGATTCCTGGGCCAACTTGGCCAGTTTTCACCATTCTCCAAAATTGTCAGAAAACAGATTTTGATGAAGACCCAGTTCATGTTTCCACTTCACATGATTCAAAACGTAGTGTCAAGTCATTTGGGGGTAAAATTTGTTTGAAAACGAAATTTTTTTTAGTTGGGCCACTTGGGGCCCGACATGCTTTGCATTGTCATGACACCATAAGTGTTGCAATTTTGCAAATAGGGGCAGCACTTTATCTATGGTGATTCAAAAAAATTATGTGCTTACATCTGGTAGCAAAATGAATTACAAAGCATAGGTATAATTGTTTTTGTTGCTGCAGACGTGCACCAAGCATGTAAGGTGGAGGATTCATTGTTGAATCGTGAATGCAAGTAAATGGGAAGGTTGGCATAGAGAGAGGGATGACATGGTTTCATTTAAGCTCCCTTGGAACGAGGTCATAACACTTTCAATATTGCTAAGTTGTTTATCCAGTTGCGTGGTATTGAAAAGGCAAATCTTTTAGCAAGTTCTATGCAAAGAATGAACCAATGCAAAAGTAGCCAGCACATAAGGTGCAAGAACTATGTCTTTCAACAATATAGAGGCTAAGAGTTTTGTGTGATGTAATATTTTTAATGCGATGTGTCATCTCTCCTTTTCTATTTACACACAGTGCTGAATGGCTAGCTACTGCAATGCATGAAACTACTCTTGGGCTAAGATAAATGTTGAAACAAGGGAAACCCAAGGCTACACAAAGTGAAATAAATGTATTAGAAAGTAATATGCAATAGGGTAGCCACTATGGTATGCAAAGTTTTTTGTATACAAAGGAAACATGACAAATGGCTGAGGACGCTATTTAATGATAAAGGAAATGGTCAATTGGAGCATTGTTCAGAAGGAACGGTATAAGGCCAGACCGAGTACGAAATGAAATTGTTGAAAACTCTTTAGAAACTTTTGAGCAATGTATTTCTCATGCGTGGCTTGGAGAGGGTCTATGGCAATGCACAAGTGGATGTCCTGTTAAAA
This sequence comes from Sequoiadendron giganteum, assembly GCA_007115665.2. NCBI lineage: Eukaryota > Viridiplantae > Streptophyta > Pinopsida > Cupressales > Cupressaceae > Sequoiadendron > Sequoiadendron giganteum. Next base: position 52,390,482 of record CM021110.1, on the reverse strand, counting down.
ATCCTTTGAAACTTCTAACGCATTGCAAAATGAGGAGGGGCGTGGTTTGTGTTGGCAGTGGAAATGTATCAAAATTGTTTGAGGAAATTCTATTTAGGAAATCATTGTGCTTGCGGAGAAGGTGAGTTAGTGTCACGCCTGGCTTGGGGCATCACATGGATCTGTTAAAAATGTTTTAGAATCTCCATAAAACTCTTGGAAAGCGCAGTTTGAAGGGATGCCCGTGCGAGGGAAGGTAGTGTTTCACTTGTTTTCTAATGGGACAAAGTCACAATACTGTTTAGTTTCTGCTGGTTTGTTTGAGCTGCCACCGTTCCAGAAGCCTTCAAGAAAATGCTTTGGCAGAGAAAACCAGTGAAGATGGCCATCGCTCAATAAATTGAAAATTGTTCATAAGGTGCTAAAGGAACCCCACGCACTAGTAAGGGTATCAAATGCAAAAAGAGAGAGCTAGGTGCCAAGCTCGAGTAGGATGAAGATTGTTTAGCGGCCATTGCCAAAGCGGAGAGAACACCAAATGACAAATGAGGAACAGAAATTAGGGCACAAAATGGAGAGTGGATGAGATCAACGTTCAGCAAACAGGGTTGGCTCCAGCCAAATCTCCGTCGTCGCCCGCCATATCGCAATCGGGATGTTGATTGCGGGATGGTGGGGAAGTAGTGATGGATCATTTTTTATGTTTTTCTTTTAATTATCCCCCTATTTTTATAAGTCCAGTTTGTCGTATAACTTGAAAGGGCATTTTAAATTTGAATGTTTTACTAGTTTTTATCAATAAAATTTCAATAGGGGGTGGGACCCACTCTATATTTTCTCAGTTAATGGAGGAGAATGCTCGTACAAAATGCAAAAGAGAATTAACGGAAGAGATTTAATGTTGACTCCAGCAAAATCCAAACCATTGCCCGTCGTATCGTGATCCGGAGTTGCAATCAAGATTTTGATTGCGAGATGGTGGGGAGATGAATGTGGGCCCAAGACTTTTGAGCGCTTACATATTTTTTAAATGTTGCCAGATGCAATGTTTAATTGGCTAAAATGGGGGGCTCCAAAAAAAATATTAAATTTCTTCTCCATGGGAAAAATGTAATGGCCTGACAAATGTTTATTTTAAATGTTTTATTTTAAATAAATGTCTAAATGATAAAGTAAGGGTGAAATTACTTTAATATGAAAGTGCACGGGATGGGGTAAATAAAGTATTTACTATGAAAGTAATACGATTTTGCTAGGGTGAAATATGAAATGGTGAATACTTTGTGCAGCTGGGTATTTTAATGTGACCCCAATATAAATGCAAATGTTGGGTAAAGTATTTTAAAATACTTTGCACGGGAGGATAAGATAAGTGAAAATATTTTATTCACTGGAGGTGAATAAAATAAAATACAGCAGTGCAACATTATTATATATGCAACATGTTTTAAAAGGAGAAGAAAATGATTTTTCATGGGGATAGACATATTTTTCAACTGCAAGAAGTGGAGAATTTACACATGGACATATTTTATGTTAGAAAACAACTTGGGCACATATTGTTTTGAAAATGAAATAAAGTTTGTTACAGGGAGAGGAGAGAGGTTTTGCAAATTATTGTTCTACAATGGAGATGTTTCCAGATGGCTTTTCTAGATCGGTTTTAGGGTTTCTTCTGGATTTTCTTCTCTCTACATACTCTTTTCTTTTCTCATTGTAACGGGTTAGCAAGTCAGAAATTTGGAGTGGAGCTGCATAGCAAATTGTAAAATCTGTAGTAACAGAGAAAATGCAAGTTGGGTTTTGTGTCATTTTATTGTAGGATTTGAGTTTATGGAGATTTAGTGTTTTATAACAATACTGGCATTTGAATTTAACTGATAAATCCAGGCTCATGTCTCTCCTATGTGCAAATGTATTTGAATTTTGAATGAAGTAATCAAGGGTTATTCTGTTCATCTCACTGTTGTGGTGTGTGCAATTATGGTTTTAGCTTTAATTCAAGGAGTTAATTAAACTACTTAAATGAGATTTCAGATTGATATGTTATGTACAAAGATTTGGTAAGTAGTATTGAGCTAAGGTACAAATTGGTGATATTGTAAGGCAATATAATCAGAGATATTATATGCTATGTGTTGAAATCTGCTATGAACCGTTAAGTGTCGGTGAATTTGAATTTGACTCCTCCAATGGAAGTATGGCACTGGTCTGATTTGCATTTGTTCTTTGTGATTCAATGTTTGTTTGTGTTCACTTGGAGCTTGCTACAATTTTAAAACTAATGATTATCTTTCACTATGAAGTGTTGTAATTATCTCATGCTCCAAATGGTCGATATTACTAATTAACAGCCAATTCTTTTCAATTTTATCCCGTTCTGTTGAGCTATTAAGTGAGATTATCTGTTATAGTTAATGTTGTTTATGATTTTGTTGCAGAGATTGTAAACACATTAAGGGATCACCCTCCCGGGTCTTGCAGAGACCAAAGTGTAGGAGGTCTTTTCAAATCCTCGTCAATTAGTTCAGGTCCTTCGAGCTGCCTCTGATTGGAATTGGCAATTCCATAGGTAGATTAGGAGACAAACCTGGTTTACATTAAAAGTCACCAACAGGGACCTCATCTCTTCATTTGGAGGCAATTCCTTACAGTGGGATGATGTGCTATTTGTTCTAGGCATCAAGAGAAACCTTGTTTCCATCTCAACCTTGGAAGACGAGGGTTATCAAGTTGCTTTTTCAGAAGGCAAATTTCTTATTTGGGCAAAGAACTCCAACATCAAGACTACTCAGGTGATTGGAGTTAGACATGGGTGTCTTTACAGGGTATGCACTTGTCCCCTTTAGACTCTAGTGCATGATTCCTCAAGTTTGTGTGATCTTTGGCATCAAAGATTGGCTCACCTTCACTTTCAAGTGCTACCTATTATGGAGAAGATGGTGACCGGCCTTCCTAAATTCATCCAGAAGCATGAAGGAACCTGCAAAGGCTGCACTTTGGGTAAGAATACAAAAGGCCCATTCCATAGTAGTGAAAGTAGATCCAAATGTGTTTTAGATCTTATTCATTATGATTTATGTGGTCCAATGTTTATTGCATCTTTGAGTGGTTTCTTGTATTACATTATTTTTATTGATGACTACTCTAAAAAGACAGATCTATTTCTTGAAATATAAAGAATCTGAGGAGATATTAGAGAGGTTCAAAGAGTTCAAAGCTCAGGTGGAGAATTTGTCCAGAAAAAGGATCAAGGTTTTGAGATCCAATAACGGAGGAGAGTATACTTTTGTTATCTTTTGTAACTTTCGCATTGAAGCGGGGATTAAGAGTGAGCTTAGCGTTCCTTATAATCCTCAACAGAACGGTGTTGCGGAGAGAAAGAACAGATCTATCGTGGAAGTAGTCAAAGCCATGATTCATGAACAAGACCTACAAATCTCTCTTTGGGCTGAAGCATCCAAGACTGTTGTCTATGTCCAAAATAGAAGTCCTCACAAAATCTTGGAGAACATAACTCCTCAAGAAGTATTCTCTGGGGTGAAGCCTGAAGTAAGTCATTTGAGGATCTTTGGGTGTCCAATATATGTTCATATACCAAAGGAAAAGAGGACAAAGTTGGAACCTTCTGGCAAGAAGGGAATTTTGGTAGGCTATAGTGAGACATCAAAAGCCTACAGGATCTACATTTTGGATTGAGATCAATAGAAATGTCACATTTTAGGAGGATGTTGCATTCAGAAGATCCAAGGGCACTCATATAGAGATCAATGAAGAAGAGCCTCCTCAGGATATGGAAGTTGACCATGTTCCTGAGAATCAGAGGTAGGTTCCAGAACCTAAAGAAGATGATGATCCAATCAAGCCCTTGGAGCCTACTGATGGGCCTACAGATATTGTGATTGGAAGGAAGAGACCTCTTTGGGCCAAGAAAATAATGCAGGAGGCAAAAAGTTTTGCAGCCCCAAGAGGAACCTTCAAAGAAAATAAGAGATCTAATAAGTTCTCCAGTTATGTAGCCTTGATGAGTCAGATTATTGAGTCAAAGCCTTCCAGTGTTGAGGAAGTTTCTAGTCAACAAGTTTGGAAAGATGCTATGACTGAAGAGAATCAATCCATACTTAAGAATGATGTTTGGGACATTGTTCCTAGACCCGAAAGCAAATCTGTGGTGTCTTCTAAATGGCTCTTCAAGATCAAGCATGCAGCTTATGGGAGCATTAAGAAGTACAAGGTCAGATTCGTGGCTAGAGGGTTCTCACAAAAAGAGGGAGTTGAGTATGAAGACACCTTTGCTCTTGTGGCTCGTTATACTTCTGTCAGGACCATTATTGCTATTGTTGTATCTAGAGGATGGAAGATTCACCAAATGGATGTAAAGATAGCCTTTCTGAATGGTGTAATAGAATAAGAGGTTTACATTGAGCAACCTGATGGGTTTGAGGTACATGGGAAGGAGTCTCATGTTTGCAAGCTGAAGAAAGCCTTGTATGGTCTTAAGTAGGCTCCTCATGCTTGGTACGAAAGGATTGATCATTATCTGTTAAGTTTGGGTTTCTCAAAGAATGATGCAGATTCGAACCTCTAGTTCAAGGTAATAAATGGTGAAGCATTGGTTTTGGTTCTATATGTTGATTATTTGATTATCACTGGAGAAGAACACCTCATTCTAAAATGTAAGGAGTTAGCTTATGAGTTTGAAATGAAGAATCTTGGTCTCATGCATTACTTTCTTGGCTTAAAAGTCTAACAAAAGCCAGATGAGATGATTCTAAATCAAGGGAAGTATACCATTGACATTCTGAAGAGGTTTGGAATGATTGATTGCAAACCTATGTCTACACTTTTGGAGACCAACTTACATAAGTTGAAAGAGGTTGCAGCTAGTTCAAAACTAGTGGATCCCACGATGTACAGACAGTTGATTGGTTCACTGATGTATCTAGTTAACACTAGACCGGATATCTGCTATGCAATAAATGCACTTAAACAGTTCATGTGTGAACCAAGACAGATACATCTTGTTGCAGCTAAACATATCCTAAGATACTTGTGTGGCACAGTTGGATATGGATTGAGATATTCTATAGGTGTGAATTTGGAGCTACATGGTTTTACTGAGTCTGATTGGGCAAGGTGTGTTATTGATCGGAAGAGTACCTCTGGGTATTGCTTCAGTTTGGGTTCTGCTATGATATCTTGGTGCAACAGGAAGCAGTCTTCAATGGCGTTGAGTACAAGAGAGGCAGAGTACATTGCAACTTGTGTGGCAGCTTGTGAAGCAGTGTGGCGTCATAAGCTCCTTGCAAGATTGTTTGGACAATCAATGGAACCTACTATCATTCATTGTGATAACCAAAGTTGTGTGAAACTTTTTGTCAATCCTGTGTTTCATGACGGAACAAAGCATGTTGAGATCAAATACCATTATATCAAAGACATGGTATTGAGGAAAGCTATACAGTTGAGGTATATCAACACTGATGAGCAAACGGCAGACATTCTCACCAAGCCCCTCTCCGAGATAAATTTGTGTACTTTCGAGATAAGCTTGGTATGGTGGAGAATCAAGCCCTAGCTGAGAAGAGTCTCAGTATTAGTGATCCTCTGTTAATGCATTTCTCTATTGAGAGAGATTTGAAGTGCAAGCCTTTGATAATGCATTTATCTTTGAGATTTGAGATGAAAGCCCTTATTTCCACCCTTTGGGAGAGCCATGGTGGATGTCATGTGTGTGACTCCATGACAGCATCACGTGAGGGAGTCCATGATGATCTTTATTGTACTTGTGTTTCACCCTCTGGGAGAGCCATGGTGAAAGTCACGGTGAAGTGACAACATGACATTGAGTGATGAACACTTGTACATACCATCAATGGAGGTAGCCATGATGGTTGATATCACAATGAAGTGATATCTAATATCACAATGAGGTGGTATGCTTTCACGATGAGGTGATAAGCTCTTTTCTCACTTAGATGTAACCATATTAATTGACATCACGATGAGGTGATATGTTGAGAGGGAGTGTTGATGATAAAAGCAACGTGTGTAATACTCCCAAATTCGATTTCAAAAGATTAAATTTAAATGTAGCATCAATGCTATTTAAATTTATATATAATCGAATTTATAATTAATGATTAATGCTCATTTATTTAAAGAGACCGACCTGGTTAAGTGACGTTTTTATTAATTAAATAATTAATGATTATTTATGGGAGCCGACTTTTTCTAGAGATTCACGCCTTTCCACAAAGACAATTTTCTTGAGGGCCGACTTCTCATTTTGAAAAAGGTGTGATTGGCTATATATACAAGGTGTTTCCTCATTCATTATCATCAAGTCAAGCGAATTCACAAAAGGAGAAGTAGTGCGATCTGAAACAGCAGATCATTCATTTGTAGCAGCAAGTCGAGCCTAAGGAAAGTCATATCATTTGTATCTTTGCATCTAGGAGAGGTGCTGCTATTCATTGTATCATTTAGGCATTGTGTTGTGCCAGAATTGTAAGCAGATTTCTGCTCCTAATCATTTAATATATAGGAAATATATTGGCTGGGTTTTTCTCCCTCAGATTGGAGGGTTTTCCCAGGGTATTGGCTGTATTCTTGTGTCAATTTTGAATTAATTTCTGTGCATATATCTGATCTTATAAAACTAACAGATTCTTCACATTCTTGGACTCTCAATATTCAAGGGGTGATAATTGTAGCTAGCGTAACAGCTACATATTTAATTGATATTCTAATGTAATGGTTGGAACAGTGTATTTCCTCATGAAAATTATAAAACATCAAGTTGGATCCATCTTAATTAGAAATTGTGACTTATAAGGAATACATTTAATTACCAACTCATGCTTGGGGTGTTGGCTTAATGAATATCTTTCTTCGGTTCCGTGCAGGTGATCCATTTCATGCTATGGCCTTATTTCCAGTTTCGATGTATGGATTCTACAAGAATAAGCATGTTATGAGAAGTTCAAATGATTCTGTTCTGACAGACTACACAAGATTTAGAAATACAGCCCTTTATTGCTGGACCTGGGTCGGGGATAAACCATGTCCTAAGTATCACCTTCTTAGATTTGCAGTATGCGGTAAAAATAAATTTGAATGCAAACACAGTTATTTTGACCCTGCCACAAGTCGAAATGATAAGTTTTCCAGATACAGAAGAAAAGTGCATGTTTTTGGTGCACAAAAAACAAACGTATGTTCGCAGAAAGACATTTCTGCAGATCAAGCAAAAATGTGTATAAGCAGATGGACCAAACAAAAGACAGTTGCACTGGTCTCAAAAGCTACAAACAATATAAAAGCATGGCTAAGTGAGGCTGGCTTTAAATACAGCCCCCAATCGACAATGGCAACATTTTTTGTATTATGGATTCTCTTGTTTAGTCTGCCTTCTTATGGTGATGATGATGGGCCGAAGATCTATGCCTGTTTGTTGAAAGAGTGCAGGTAATACACGATGCCCGAAATATCACTAAAAACAAGTTTTCTCTTTTACAATTTTGTGTAATAAAATATTCCTTATTCTATAATAGTTTTATTTCAAGTCTGTTTAGGTTATCTTTTGCATGTTGATGTAATTCAGCTGGTTATATTTTGAAATAAGATGATTCTTAGAACTACATGCAAATTAATAATTATATGTGGAGTTCACTATCAATATGAATAGGAAATAGAAATGCTGATAAATGTACTTCCACAAGAATCATATTCAAATGTGGCTTTGATTATAAAAGTACTAATTTTACTTGAATGATAAAAACTATAGGAATTTTCTAGTCCTTCATTCTTTCTGTTTTATATTAAGGAAAAATAAATGTAGTATGCTGACTACGAAAATTCCGCTAAACAAGGGAAGAAAAATTTATGCTACATAGGTTATGACTGATCTTATTAGTCTCCATCATAAGTCAGATTCTACCTATTCATTCCCAAAAAACTATTTGCTTTGATAGGCACTAACTTTGGCTAAGAGTAGGCCTCCACATTTAGCTCTTTATAAACATGATTAGTTACCAGTTCTGTAAGAAAAACAGACCAATTTCCTTTACGAAATCACTTAAGATTAGATGGACCATAATTTCGATATGACTAGAAGCAAGTCGATGAAGAGCTGGTGAACAGAAACATTCTTTGAGATATTCAATTCTTTTTGAAAATTCTAGTTTCCAACCTTGCGCAGGGTTGGTTAAATTGCTTTGTCTGCTCCTGCTGTAATGGAGCTGCCCAGAGTATAATCGTCAGAGAAGAAGGAAGTCTCGAGATTTGGGAGCTGTGCATTCTTAAATCTTTTCTGGTAGACTATGAACTGCTCTAAATCAAACTTCTTTGCAATACTTGTCATTATTTGATATGCTAAGTATACACTTGATAATGACCTTACTAACATCTTGTTTTGTCAAGGCTCATGGACTCATTGACCTCCCATATAGTAATTGGGGTGGGATGGCTTAAACATTCATCAAGAGGTGTGTTGTGGGTTACTACTATTTCCTTAGATGCCTTTTCCTTGAGTGTAAGATCAAATTATCGATAGACCATAACATTATTATGACTAGGAGAAAGTCTTATAAAATACTAATAGAGAAGGCCCCATTTTCTTGTAACAACAGCAAGCCTTAATTAAGAGCTAGCAACCAAAAATATTAGTTGAGATATGTCAATTCTTATCAATAATTTTAATTTCCAACCTTGAAAAAGATTGGTAACATTGCTTCCCCCCGCCCTTCTTGTACTGGGATTGCCCATGGCAGAATCATCAAAGAATAGGTAAGGTCTCAAATTTTGGGAGCCTTGTATTCATAAATATCTTCTAGTGGGCAGCTCTAAATCAAACTGAAATTTTTTTCATGATCTGGTATGGTCTGTATATACTAGAAAATGACCTTATTAGCATCTTATTTTGTCAAGTCTTGTGGGCACATTAACCTCCCAAATAGGTATTGGAGTGGGCCGGCTTAAGCACTTGTTGAGAAGTGCGTTGTGGGTTGGTTTTTTCCTTAGATTCCTTTTCCCTTGGTGCAAGATCAAATTTTTCAGTAGACAATAATATCATTATGACTAGGAGCAACCCATTTTCTTGTGACAATTGCGAGCCTTGAAGAAGGGCTAGTAACCAGAAATCTTAGCAAGCATTTTAAATGACTGAAAATTTGTCTACCAATCTGCTTTTCAAATTTCAAGAGTAACTACAACGTGAATAATTTATTTTAAATGTACTGATTGTTGAGCATCTAAATGCATCTAACATCATATATTTGAAACAGGTCAGAATTGCAAATAACTTTCGGTCTGACCACCATTAGGGTTTTGATATGAAGATGCTCCACTACCGTGTAACATACTACCCACCACCAAAAGAAACTGCAAAAAATTGATAGCTCAAGTAACTATATAGAATCACATACATTGTAAATTTCCTCAATATTTCACAATAAGACAATTTATTATTTGCAGATGCTTGTAGATATAAAAACAAGAATGCTATTGGGCACTCAGCATGAAAGAAGTTGAAAAGATATGCCCTTATTAGATATTTATACATTAATGTCCCATAGAATGAGAAGCATAATGAGCATGCTTAAAATGGCCAGTGGTTGAAAAATTCTTTTGTGATTTAGGAAAAGCAATGGACAATCAGCTGATTGGTAGATAACATCAACACAGATTGGCAATGTTCAGTCAGAACTTAAGAAATAAAAGCATTAGATCCATTCGTGTCATTATCAAGGAAGGAAATAATGCAGAAACACGAATCCACTGTTGGAATAATGATCCCCATAGGTTTAAATGGGAAAAAGGTTAAGTCTGAGGAAACATAACGCAGAATATCACTAGAGAAGAAGAGAAAAATCCTTCATGAACAAATCCAAACAAATTTATTCAATAGAGAATTACTATCCATATAAATAGCAATTATTAAGTATAAACATTGTTTGAAGCATTTCTGTTTTTCTTGGAATAAGCTACCTGAGAATTCATGCAGTACTCTCTATGAGGCAATTATATAACATTACTGCACCTGTAAACTTTATTCTTGTTTCTCTCCATGAGATTCTTCTACATCTTGTATGGAGGATTCTTAATCTATAAGTAAGGGATTCTGCATTCAATCAAGACTAAGACAGACTCAATCTTCAATATAAACAATAAGAAGGTTTTCTCTAACAATTTAAAAACGAAGCAATACTAATTTCATTTTAATAAACTTGTTCCCAATTACTTGGAGATTTTGTTACCTGCACATTCTCATCTCACACTTTATGCACCAATGGCCTAAAAATTTGCAGAGCATACCAACATTGAAAAATGAGTTGAGACAGATCACGATGAGGTAAACATTGAAAGAAAATGTTTACAAGAACTAGACCTTTCACCATTTTGTTCAAACCAATCCCTAGTTATCCAAACAGAATCTCGACAGTTATGAACTTAATAACTGTAAAGAGACCATCTCTACTCATCTACATAAGTGAAATCTGTAGGGAATTGTAATCCAAAATGGAATGTGTGTAATACAATAAAATTATTGAGAGACTATTACCTAAATTTTTTAGCCCTTGGCCCAAATTTTACAAAGCAATTAAATAGTATAGTTTCTCTTAACATCCCTCTTTTCCCTACATATCCATATTTTAGAAACTTAGACAGGTGACCTCAAAGGTGATTCACAGGTGTATATAGTATATACCCTCTACTTTTAACCTCTCTGAAAAGAATTCAAATCTAATGTTATAGGCATTTCAGTTGAAGAGTGTGGCCTAGACAGTATTCCCAAAATGAAGCAATAACTGGAAAAAATGCAAAAAGGGATCAAATACTACACATTTTAAAAAGAAGGTAAGCCAGGAAGATTGGAAGTTTTTAAGATCAGCTAACTGTCCCTTCTTATAAGGTGCACCTTATGGAAAGTAATTTATTAACCCTGATTTCACCCCTTGATATTCTTAGAGGAGGTGTTTAACTTGAACAAGGAATGAACATTTGCAAAATATAAACCATTTTGTTGGAAAAAATACGCAGAGATAACTTGTTCAGTCTGTAATTGGTAAATTCTTGAGCACTTCCCGAGTTTCCTAAAAATAAGCAATGGTAACCAATGTTCATTTCCTGCAGAACTATGCAGAGGAGATACTTGCTGTAACAGGGCTTTGGAAACCAAAAATACAATGAAAAATTATTATGTCTGATATTTATGAAGTTGATTTGTTTGGCAAGAAAAATCCCCAACTTTTTTATTTGAAACTTCTAAAATTTTAAGAATAAGGATATTGTCAAATTTTCACTTATTTTTTCCAGAGTGCCAAGCCAACTCTTACTCTTTGGCTTGCAGAGTTATTCATGAGTACTAGTAGTGTGACTTTGATAAGAACTACATACAACCTTCATTGCAAGATATGCAAATTATAAGACATAAAACAAGGTCATAGTTGGAAAGCTCAAACTCCTGTAATGTGCAGTTTGGAAGAGTGTATGCACCAGGTATAAGACAGCTAAAAGCTACCATACACCAGAACAAATTCTCCAGCAAATAATTTGATTTAAATGCACAAGCGAATAACAAAGATCCCTAGATCTTAGAGCATACATAGTTGAAAGCATTTGAATGTGGTCCAACTGACCAAAAGGGTCGAAGCTGGCAATATCGATGAATCTCAACAGTTATGCACTAGAAGACAAATCAACCTATGAGCCTTCTCTACAATATCAGTGACTCATAACTTATGATTTGCATGACCACCTGGCGAGATCATGGTAGGGGGACAGAGGCAGGGATAGGGATGCTGTGGCAAATCAGGTACGGGGAGAAATGAATAAGGTTATTGGGAGGGGAGACAGACAGGAACAGGACCCTTGTCCCTATTCTGTAATTTCCTGGTGACTATATGACTTTGGAAACCATAACCTAGATTGTTTGTATAACAGATCATATAAAGAAGGCCAGAATACATTATAGATCTGAAGGTTCACAGTCCCATACATCTAAAATTCTAAATACTAGGAGCAACTTACCCCGCTTTAAAAGTATCCTCCCTCTCCTCAACCCCAACAAGCTTGAAAATTCAAGGAGAAAACCTGCACCAGTGATGTGGACCTTGATGAAGGCCAGGTATACTACCTCTAAATCTTATCCTTCAACATAACAGCCCCTATGTGATCCATATTTCCCAAATGTTCCTAACCAAATGCATGTTACTTGAAGACAGCATTATGCTATGTCTCACTTTCAACAAGAAATCTTGTATAGCATCAGGCTTACTTAAGCTTAGATCTATGAAGATCATTTTAAATGTTAACTAGAAGCACTTTATGTCATGCTTGAAAAAAATATGTATTTTTTATAGTTTACACCTTCACACTGTTCTTTGTAAAATCTGGGACACTGTGATCATTAATCACTCCAGTGTTGCCCAAACACTCACCTACATTGAAGATCTGCATCACTATGAGTACCTGAATTTCTACGGCTGAGTTTTTTAACCAAAACCCTACTCTCAGATACAAACAGATGTAAGGAAGAAATAAGCGCATTTTTATTTGAAACAAACAACAAACCAAAATGGTTCATCCGTAAAAATTCGTCAATACAAAAGAACAAGAACTAGATTGATCAATATGCATTTATTTGTGAACTGAAAAAGATGGGTGCAGTTTCCATGAGAAGATACAACAATGTCTAATTAAAAAACAGTAAGGAAAGTGGATCCATGAAAAATATTACCTGAGCTCTTAGCAGAGGCAATACCCACTAGCAGAATCGAGATAAAAATTAATCTTATGGCTGCCATCGCTAGATCTTGATAAAAAAATAAGAAGAAACTCCCATCGGAAAAAATATCCACCTTTAATAGTTAAAGCATACAAGTGGCAATGTCAAGTTGATGCCACCATGGTGAATGGAGAAGTTTCCAAGTTAGCACTTCTGAGCTACATGGAAGATGTAAGATGCTCAGTCGATTAAGATTGGTATTTGTTTGGAATTGAATTTTTTTTTTTTAATATTGGTAGCAACCGAGGGGCGGTTGTTACAGGTTGCTCACAGCAGAATCATCAAAGAAAAGGTAAGGTCTTAAGATTTGGGAGCTTTGCATTCTTACTATTTTCTACTTAGTTTGAACATTAGATCAAACTCCCACTATTTATTATCATCCGATATAGTTTGTATACACCTGAAAACAGCCTTCCTAATATATTGTTCTTAACACTTTTCATGGCAATAACCTCCCAAATAGGGATCGGGGTGGGCAGTCTTATATTTCTCTCTTTTTGCCCAACATTTGTCTCTGTCTCCTCATTTTGCAATCATTTTGGCCTTTTGGTCCCCTTCTTGCCTCCTCCATTCAATTTGTCTTCACCTTTCTGATCCTTTCTTGTCTGCCCAACATCATTGTCCCGGTTGCTAATGATCTGCTTGTCTACTTATTTGGCCAACACCACTGGCTAGACTGATGATCTGTCTATTTTGGACTTTCGTTTTTAGGGTTTGGACCCCTATAAATAGGTTTCTTTTCCCATTTCCAAAGGTAGAAATCAACAATCTTCTCCTGTCACATTTGCATATACCCTTTGGGATTATTTGAGGACTAGGGGAAGGAGTAATTTACCAAAGGAAAACAAGTTACATACAAGAACCATTGAAGATTCAAGGATAGGAGACTCACCAAGGGTATACCAAGTCTCTAGAGTTCCTAGCTGTGGTCTACAAGGGTGTCTTTTATACACCTCAACATCACCTACAACCATCTCTTCACAAGTGCTTAATCCTTGGAGGTTGATGTGCCTACAAGTTGATTCCAGGTAAGCATCTCTCTATTCCACCCATTTCATTTATACAGGTCAGATTTCTCATATATGATTGTTATTTTATTATTGCATGTTATTTATTTTATTGCCATACTGTCCTAGTTTATCCCCTGGATTAACCATCTCTTAACTTATTGCCTTGCATTTACACCCTAGCTTACTTGTCAACTTTGTTAGCCTTTTATGTGATGTCCCTGATTATGGTTTTTACAGATTCTGGTTTTTTTGTAATTTTCTGATATTCTTGAACAAATGCAACCGAAACAGCAACCGGGAATCTAATAACTGTCTGCAAACTCATGGAAATAAACCCTCATGTGCGGTTATAAAACCCCTATTTTCATAGCAGCATTTGCTAATCATGTGCACACTAAAAACCCTTCAACTGTACTTACAGATCTACTGATTTACAGCAACCTTAAACCTAGATTAGAATTACATTCAAATCTGGAAATTAAAATTGTTTTTAACAGCAGTTGCAAGATCGGCTGAAAACTCCAAGAATGAATCCCAAACTGAAACCTTGTTGCAGATCTTTGCTGCTGGGTTAGTTTGGACAATAAATAAATTGAACTATATGAATGTAGGTTCAGCTGGGACTCTTATTGCACCTAAACAACTTACAGGTATAGTTTGACGATTTCTTTCTAAACTGAGCACAATATCCTATTCTAGCGGTCCAATAATCAGCTATCCCTGCGAAGTGTGATCTGATGCAACTTCTAGATGGGGATCCCTTCAATACTGAGCACAATTTCCTGATCCAACGATCCAATAATCAGCAATCCCTGCTAAGTGTGATCTGATGCAGTTTCTGGGTGGTGGTTTCCCTTCAACTTATGACCTTATTCACTCTTGAGTGGATTGGAAGTTTAGTTGGATCTGATGATGGCAACCTCCCAGTCATGCACTCCAAGAGATGTGCCAAATGACGATTAGCACTGAGATCTAATATTGATGACCAGATCTGGCACCTAAACCCTCAACAGCATGGAAGAAGATGGCGCTCCAAAGAAATCACAAATAATTCTCCAAGATTTGCTTGCAGTCCTAATTGCTTAAATCTGAAATGAGAGCAAGGATCTTTAATCGGCATTTCTAAATTTTCTATGTAAATTGCAAAATGAGGTAAGGTTTTTGTGCTAACCTCTGTAATTGCCTTCAAGGGTTTTCATCCTTGCTGGCTTGCAGTGATAGAATCTC
Source organism: Sequoiadendron giganteum (assembly GCA_007115665.2). NCBI lineage: Eukaryota > Viridiplantae > Streptophyta > Pinopsida > Cupressales > Cupressaceae > Sequoiadendron > Sequoiadendron giganteum. The sequence continues at coordinate 52,375,476 of CM021110.1, read as the reverse complement.
CAAATATCAGCTGGAACATATGAAAATCAGTTACTCAAACCCGCAATTATACCTTCTTTGTTTTGGACTCGTAGGACCAGTTTCTGGGCGCCAAAATTTGAATGTTTTATTATTTAATATTTTTATTTTTTATTTTTTATTAATTTAGTGTTAAGAAACACTTTTGATTAATATTAATAATGATGTTATAGTTGGCGAAGGAGAGGAGACATAACATTTTACCTTGTTGACCAATACATTGCTCACATTGGTATCCTATATAGATTGTCACTGTTATGTGTCCACTAAGATACGTCCACTACCTTTCCCCGTGTAGAGATTAATATTATTAGAAACCTTCATCTTAAGAGTATACATGGTCTACTTTCAAACACGAGCTGGCTTTTACAATGGAACAAAAATCGTTCATGACCAATCTCTTTATGGGGTTCCAAATCCAACACAAGTTCCATCCTATTAATTTTAACGACTTTTACATTGCATCTAGTCCAAATTATCCAGCAAGAAGGAATGAGTGACATCTTCTCTTGAATAATTTGCATGAGCATGTTCAACCGCAGCCTAAAATGCAGCTGTCTTCTAGGAAGCTGACTAACGACTGCTATATCTACACTAATACTAGTTTTCATCCAAATTTTCTTAACCTTCTTATCTTTAAGGAAATTCTGATTAAGAAGCTCTTCCTCATTCATCCAGCCCCACAAAACTTATTTCTGTGTATTGTCCCTAATCAGTGCACACACATACATACTGGTTAAGTTATTTATACTTTGGAATTGCCAATAGTAAACCAAATATATTTTTAAAATCTTGGAGATCTTTGCCTTCAAGGCATTGATAGGCCAACTCAACCTTGACAGTTGTACTATCTTTGTTCCAGGCCACCAAATCAGGTACTTTTAAAAAAATCACATGTAGGAGTTTTTTTGACAAAAGAATTCCTATTAGTGAGGGGCTTCTTTTCGATTTTTGTTATATAAAAAGTACTATTACTAAGGGGCTTGCTTAGGATAATTTGTCATATAACACATTCCTTGTACTTGCATACATAGATGGAAACAACAGGCATTTTATTAATGTGGTTGGCATGCAATTACTGAGACATTAACTGGGTAAAGATGCGTAAATATTCCTCTTGAATATTCACAGTGAGGACTGCATTACAGCCTTCATCAAGTCTATCATGTCAATCCTCTGTATTCATTTGATGTTCATCATTGGCATTCTATTGTAACTGAAGCCAACTAATTCATGTTAATATTCAACTCTTCCATATCCAGCCTACCTTGTGTAAATAATGTAGAGAAGCGACCAAAGATCCCTCCAAGTAAAGTTTAATACAAACAAAATGTATTGGGAGATACACAAGCCACGGTTTTAAAATTGGGTCACCAATGCTCTCTCCAAAGAAATATAAACGAAATTTCCACTAATAAAGTTTACAATATTTGAAAGGAAATCAATGTTCCTTCAGAACAATTGGTAAAAGAGTGTATTAGCTGAAAAGTGTTTATACAACATCCTATCGCAATGCATTGTAAGATTCATGCACATTATAATATTATGATAAAAGCCAATCGATCATCAGCTTGATAATGGAGCATGTTTGTAGGCTTGAGTTTATAATGGTGTGTTATCAAGGGCAAGTTCAACAAGTTTCCTATATTTTGGCCAAGGATAGATTGTTTGAACTCACAATTTGTTATGACCCCAGTTATTATCTTTTCATCATAGATAATGTGTGGTTATGGAGTAGCCAACCTATTGGTGTAATTATATATTGCACCTTATACTTAAGTTTACTTAGGTAATTTATTTTATTTACATATATAAATTAGGAAATAATAAGCACATTGTCAAACTTCTTGATTGATGGAAGTCTTCTGTCATCACTACCTCATTCACTCCTTGATTGATGGTAGTTAAGTGCCACCACTCCTTCATCAAGCTAACTTCCCTTGGCACCAATACTCCTACATATTGAATCAGTCCACTAGATCACTGTGGCTAACTCAACTCCCCTAAGACACTTGTCATCCTAACTTGTGCATTCTAGACTCTATATACTGTTGTCATTATTTGTATCATGAATGAAAATATTGAGGTTAATCATTATCTTCTGTATACAATTGAATTCATGTAATGTTTTCCTTTTGTATGTAATTGAAATCATGTAATGTTGTTTTTGTTCCCAAGGTAGATTTAATTGTTGCAAGCTAATTCTTCATTAAATCTTACATGATATCAAAACAAGGTAGTTTGCATGTTATTTTAGTTTTCTTGTATCTAAGGTTTATAGTCTTGCAAATTGAGTGATTTTAGATCACCTATTATAGGAGGCCTCCAGGAAAGAAAACAAGCCATCACATTAAGTTTAGAAGGTCCAAAATAAAACAAGCCATAACATTAAATTTAGAAGGTCTAAAATAGCTAGGTTAGGTTTTTGTGTCATCTCCATCGCACATCATGAAGTAAACTTATTCGCATAGTTCCACAGAGTTTCGGGGACGGGGACGAGGGGACGGCGGGGGACACGTTTCCAAGATGGGAGACGGGGGGCCTAAGTTTGGGGACGACGGGGGGACAGCGGCGGGGGGGTGGCACTGAAATACATATAGTACTTGAAAAATTAGTTATAAAAAGATGTATAACAATATAATTATATAACTATAGAAGCCTAATGAATAAGTAAAGTTAACACATTGAAACAAAACTTAAAAACTTAAAAGTTTAAACACAATAACACATTGCAATAATATATCATTTCATTGAACTAGTGAACCACTAAACATTGAAAATCAAAATGAAAATATAGACATTGGAAAATGCAACAAGAACTAGATGTTTCATAATTTGAGTTTCATAATCAGGATTCATGAATCATAATTACAATCAAGTATCACTGTATCATCAATGTTCAAACTTCAAACTTCAAAAATAGAGTACGAAATGGTAAATACTAATAGTAAATGGCTCCAGGCTAATGGCCTGATGCCTTTGGAAGTCTCCCAAAAGTTTCCTTGGAGTCTCCCAGAAGTTTCCCTAGAGTTTCCTTGGGTGGAGGGGACGTTTGGAAGTCTCCCAAAAGTTTCCCTAGAGTCTCCCAGGAGGGGGACGGCGGGGAAACGGGGGGACGGAGGAGGGACGTTTCCTAGGCGTCTCCCCGTCTCGGAAACATCCCCATCTCAAAAACCGGTGGTTTTTCCGAGGGGATGTGTCCCCGTGGAACACTGCTTATTCTGGATCACTTGTAAGGTTTAATTTTGCATTTTGCATTTTGCAGACTTTTCAAAACATCTTTGAACAAAAAAGACCTTACCATTGCATTTGGAGTGGCCCAAAAGCTACAAATCAATTGTCTATTTGCAAATTTTCATCACCAACAAAACAAATTGGCCCCAGGTATGCAACCTGGGGTTGTAACATATGACTCCATACACTCTCTGCACAACTCTATGTCATCTTTGTGCAAACAAATCAAGGTTGTCATGATTCTCTATCCACGTGTGAAGGTATTGTGCTTTGTACGTAGGAAAATTATTAAGTTAACAGCAAAAATCAGCTTCCTATTCAGATCTGTCCCTGTTGTACAATCTATAGTACCTAGCCGGCTGTGCTTTGTGTTTCATGCCCCTTAATACAGCTGGACATCTTCTATTGAGATCTTGTACAAAACAGAAAGCATTGTACTGTCCAATTGTCCATTTGCTGATTTTTATCACCAAGGGAAAAAGGCAAAAAAATTAATCCAAGCATGTAGGTTGGGGCCATACACCTTGGGCATAGGTCTAATGCAGGAAGGTATAGGTTTGATAAGTATTCTGCAGAGATTTCTTTTTGCAAAAGCTTTTCTTAAAAAAAGAGAAAAATAGAAGAAAAATTGAAAAAATTAAATGCAATGTGCTAGCTATAAGTAAGGGTTACAGGGGTTGCCACAGGCCCACAAGGGTACTGGGCCCCTTGTCACCACCTTAAATGACAACACCATTGGTCAACCACCAAGGGAAAGGAACCAAACACCTTTTTCAATTGATAGGCAAACTGTGATGAGGGATATCTTGGCCATACAGAGTTATTTTTAAGTGCATTTTTTTCCTCCCTACCTATTTTTTCACCAACTAAACATTGGTGCAGTTCTTGCTGATTGCATTCAAATTTGAGTCTTTTTTTCAAAAGTGGAGGATATTCTAAGCACTACGCATTGGTGCTCACTATTTGTTCTTATTCTACCATTTGATTGTACTTTCAACTTTCTGGTCCACATTGGGCATTGTAAAACTCTGATAAATGATTTTGTTATGGAATGTCTTGTACTCCTAAACGATTTTGAGAATTCTCCATATGACAATGATACAAATATGGAGCTTGCTTATTTGGAAGATATTGAAAGTTGTGATGACATGGAGACCTCTTCTGATGCTCATTCTCCTGCACCTCTAGCAGATTCGACCATTGTTCATTCTCAAGCATCTAGAGTGGGCACATTATGGGATCATTCCACTATTAGTTCCAATCAAGGTTGCTTATTGGATTGAGAACGTGGTTGAGATTCTATACATCTCTTGAAAGATGTGCAGGTTGTCAAGGTGAAATACTTTTGGTTAGAAAGCAATTATGCAAACATTTGGTTTGAACTTTGTAGTTATCTCAACCTACAGAGAAGGCCCAAGGTTAGAGACGCCATTCCTGTGAATTGCAATGGAATGACAGGAAAATGATTACACCAAAAATTTTGTTGGTTGGAGAACATGGCCAAATTTAGTTTAGTAAGAGGCCTATCGTGTTTGTGTGTAAAATAAAGACCATAAAATCAGTATCTGATAAAAAAAATTCTCTCCCTCCAATACTTTTATGGATCATACATTAGGAGTTGTGGCTTTATCATATGCCATATATGTTTAGACTGATATGGATTTGAGTAGTTAAATGATGGGACAATTGGTGCACTCAAGGAGTTTTGGGCATCAAATTACCTTAATATTCAGCCTATTTCCAATTTTGAAGAACTGTTTAAAAAGGTAAAAATCCTAAGTCTTTGTCTCTAAAACCTGTTAGTGAACAGCAAGCAAATAAATTTAAAGTTTACACATTTTTGGAATAATTTTTTGTTATTTTCATATATCTCTAATAGAGCAGCAAATATTTATCTTGTGAGTGTTCCAAATATTGTGAAAGATATATGAAAATAATTTAAACCAACAACTCAAAAACCAAAAAACTGAAAACTATTATATACTATTTTTTAATTTTAAAACATGCTTTGACGCGTCCCTGGGACAGTCGGGGGACGGCTCAGGCATCCCCTGGCCATCCCCGGGACTGCTGACCGTCCCTCTTTCCCTGTTGACCGTTTCCCCATTTCGGGGACATTTCCCAGCTTTTGGAAAAAAAAGGGGATGCCAGGGGACCGTCCCCCAGCCGCCCCCCTATACCCAGGACGTCCCGGGGACAGGGACGGGCCATTTTGAGGGGGGCACGCATCCCCGGGTTTCCTTGGTTTTCCTTCTATTTCATGGTGAGCACAGACTCTTCATCATTGATGTTTCTAGTTCTACCATGTTGTAATTGCCATGTAGGATCCATCCATGTTGCCTCTAGGCATCATTTCTTAAAAAATATACATATCCAAGCCCAATGTTGCAGCGATTGACCAATTTTCTCTTTCAAATGGAGTTGTGAAAATGTTTTCTAGTCCTCTTTGGGGTCAAATTTCTGTGCCTGCTTTTGCATGTCTTTTCTCCACCTAAAGAATGATAATAAATTTACAGGCATTGGACCACCATGATGGAGTAAAGCTGTGTATCCCAAAGCTTGTAATGAGACATGACCAATCACCATAGCCCCATTATCAAAGAAGATCAAAGAATGACATCTCAACTGGAAAGATACAAAACATATATACTTATCCTAAAACCATTTCTGCCTCCCTATGTTCCAATGAAGTAACCCTAGTAGATATTTTTAATGTCAGTTGTGTACTGAGACTGTACAATATTTTCCCGTTTTACTCAACATTTTACATGGAGGTAGTCAATTATAAAATCAATATACGTGATTCAAGATTCTAGTTCTGCCTCCTTGTGTTTGAATGGAAATAACCAGAGATATTTTTAATGTCAGTTGTGTACTGAGAGTGTACAATATTTTCTCATTTTACTTACATTTTACATAAAGGTAGTCAATTATAAAATTGATATATGTGATTCAAGATTTCTCTTTCATTCCAAATGCATTTTCCCTGCTCCACATATTTAGTTAGTTCCCTTTGATCACTGCGACTAAATTTAAAATCTTTTTAAATGTTGATTATGTCATTTTGTAGAGAGGAATTGGTTCACTGCATTGCAAACCCAGCATGTGCAGCAAATGTTGCTTGCATCGAAATCTGTAATAATCGTCCTGATGAGAAAGCATGTCAGGTCTCTCTTTGTCCTCTCCACCTCCCATTATTGTCCATCTTAAATGACATGTATAACAGAGATGAAAGTTTAACCGGCATTATGCTTGCACAATGTTATATTTCTTCATGCATTCTTGGTATGATTCAGAATTGGGGTATTGATTTCAAGCATTGAAACCTGTTTCCAGATTAAATGTGGAGATCTGTTTGAAAACGATGCCGTAGACCATTTTAATCAATGTGCACTGTCACAAAAGAAATGTGTCCTTCCAAAAAAAGGTGAAGGAGCATCTTTTGTTCCAGATCCTTCTGCTCTTGTTAAAAAGTTCAACATTGCCGATTTCAAAGGGGAGTGGTACATAAGTGGAGGCTTGAATCCAATGTTTGAGACCTATGATTGCTAAGTGCATAAATTTTATCCTACATCAAGGAATCTTACAGGAAAGTTGTCATGGAGAATATCAACCCCCGATGGTGGTTTCTTCACTCGTCATGCTATTCAGAGATTTGTGCAAGATTCTTCCCAACCTGGGATTCTTTACAATCATGATAACGAGTATCTTCATTATCAGGATGACTGGTATCTTACTTTATCCTATACATGTAAAAAAAATGTCTCATGAAAAATTTGTTTCTATCAGCATCTTATAACTCTAGTTACCATTAAAAAATATATTTTATTGATTTTACGCAGTTAGTTGGCCTATGTAATCATGGAAACTAAACTTTTTTAATGCATTTTTTTTTGTCATTTACCAACAAAGAAACCTGAGAATTAGTGGTTACCTATGGTTATAAATTTATTTCAATTCCATGACTTTAGCCTAATAATTCTCTTGAATAGTGTACTTTCTCTGCAATATGATAGTTTTCATCTTCAATGTAATTTTTTGGTCATGGAGCTGCAACAGGAACTATTTTTGTGGAGCAGGAGGTTCCATAAGGAGAAGAAAAATTAGGCTACAGGATAATTTAGACTCTTGTTCAAGAAAATTGGAGTCCCTACTTTTGAGATTTTAGATTTATGGGGTGCTTTTGAGGTGGGGCTGAAATTCCCCCCCACCCACTTCTTAAAATTTTGCTGCAACATGTAATTCATCAATAATTTATTTAATTCTCCCAAGAAAAAATTAGATTTAACTATATCATTGTAAATTTAGCATTACTTGTTACTAAAAAAATAATCATAAGTGATAAGACCACCAGCTTCCTAAAATTTTGAAGCTGAAGTTTTAAACTTGCCCAATATTACAAAATCCATAGAATCCCTCCCAAAAATTCTCAGCAACACTCACTGAGATATTGTAGGAAGCCCCCTCGATGGAACCATGGCCTAACACATTATCCTATTTATAGATTCAGCTATACTATTGTAAATTTGCTCTATTTTAAAAAGTTGGAAGTTTTGAGTTATATTTCATATTTCTTATAATTATATTTTTTAATTGATGCATCCACATATTTTCATATGTACCTGTATTCCCAAATATGAATATACCCTAGATACCTTGTTAGTGCATCTTGTTCCTTCCATACTTGGTAACTATGTCAAAATTCTATGGAGAATACTTTATCCCCAACCACACGAGTGCTATTTCAACCTATTTGCCCAGGAAGAAAAGTATATTGCGTTGAAACAACTGATTTAGTTATGGGTTCTATTCTGGTAGAGTATTCGTACATAAACAAACCTTAGAACCATTGCATTAGGTCTTTTGGTTATTACAGTACTCCAAGTGGTTCCAAGTTTCAAGACGTTCATGTAATCAATATGAAACCCTAATACCAAGTTCTGGTTCCCTTCAGTAACCACCTTTCTTCTCGATGTAACTTAGGCATTAATAGGAGCCTAAAATATAATACCTGGCAAGTTTCTTTGCAAGGGAATACCCCAAACATGCAATTCCAAACTTACTGGGTTTTTAGGTAAAATATTTACTGCTATTTCGCTTGATTGGGCTTTCCAGTTTTCCAAAGGATTCTGCATGGATTCCACGTAGTCATACCTAACACCCCAACGCTCCAACTAGAGGACTCCAATGTCTAACAAATTTACAGTAATGCAAAAGCAAGGAATGCCATTTTAATGTATAGAAAATACACAACACAAGGAAAAGGAATACAAAACTTATGCTTAACTTCGAAAGTTCACTCTCCCAGCAGACTGCTTCACACCGAAACTGTAATACAGCCGTCCGTAAGAATGACGTGTCTATGTGAAACCCAAAATATCAGTTGCTCTCTCCTCACACACTCTCAGATACAACGGAGAAAGTCTTCTTCATGGTCCTTTACTTCAGCACCTGTATATTTTCTCTGCAATTATGCAATATGAATTGTCCTGTCATGCTAGGTTATGTTTCAATCTCTATCAGTTGCTTCGCATCGCTATGTTGAACAGAGTCAGAGCAAGATCTTGTGATTTGTAGCTAGTCCTCCCAGCTTCTCTATTTGAAACCTATGGAATACTGGAGAGGATACTCAGAACTCTGCATCGCCCCTTGTCCTTTAAGATGAACAAATCACCGTCGCACAAGTATCTAGGTTAATTAAATAAATAATAAATTTAGATTCAAATTGGGATTGAGATATTAAATGCAGAATTATTAATACAATTTAAATAATTAAACATAAAGTTTTGTGAAATGTTTTTATAGTGGAATATGTTTGAAATAGTTGAAATTTGATAATTAGATTTTGATCATTTTATCTCGTCATACTTATGTTTAAAGTAGGGTGATATCTATATACATCATTAGAAAAATCGGTTAGTGAGGGTCATGTTCTCTTCAATGACAATGAACCAAGATCAAAGACATTAAACAAAATATAGTATGCTTATGATGATGATGTAATGATAATAATGCAATTAGGATCCTACTATGATACTCTCATGTAAATCATCTTCTAATGATTCCTATTTCCTTGGTCATTTTCGAATAAATAAAGAACGTCCTTAAATACAACATAGCACATAGATTCACACTTGCAAATCTAATCTAAGGATCAAGATTGATTTTTAGGGATGAGCAATGATGGGAATAGATAGGATAAGATTATGAACCAGATTTCACACAAAAATATGTTACTTGTAGATTTGGAATTGTAAAAGGACACTTTAATGAAAGTGAGCCTAAAACATAAAGGGAAAAAGGGCATGGGTATACAATTTTCACCATTACATTTTCACAAAGGTTGTTTAAGTAGTAATTTTATCTCCAAATGGAGAGTTGGGTATGTAGTTGCTTTCAACACATGATTTTAAAAACACTAGTCCATCGCTAATGAGGTTGCTAGTCTTATGAGAGTTTCTTGTAAAAGTTAAGGCTATGTGTTTATTGGAATTGAATCTATAACTAAAAAATCCTTATATCATAGCATACATATCTTTTGCACTCAAACCCGTCCCTTATCCAATGGAGCCTTGGGACTTGTGCTTCTTCTATAAAAAAAATTAATCTTAAATTTTGTTAGATCCATCTAACATTAACTTGAGGTGTCCATGTTCATTAGATCAACTAGTTATTTTGTGCAAAATTAGTTTCTTGATCTTATCTTTAAGTTCATTTTCCATATTTTATACAAAATGAATAATTGAAATAAAATAGATCAATTCATTCTTGTTTGCTTCATATGGATTTGGACTTGTGTCAATGGCATGCAAAATAAAACCACCTACCTCAAATTTATTTGCAAAGATTGTGATTTGCTCTTGTGAATATGTAATTAATTTCTTATTGTCTTTCTTTTAAGAAATTTAATATTTTAAATTATTACCTAATCTTGTATATTCTTTTGTGATTGCACATTAATTAGGAGTTACGAGAATATTGACAAAATATTAGCATAACTATAGAACTAATATTAAGTTGAAGAGATTATAATTTAATTTACAAAATTTATACTCGAATGCTTGTTATAATTGTGTCCTTAATATTTTGAATTGTTACTTATATTTGTATAAAATATATTGCAGGTATATACTTTCATCTAATATAGAAAATAAACCAAATGACTATATCTTCATTTATTATTGAGGCAAAAATGATGCCTGGGAAACTTATGCAGGTGTTGTTGTTTATACACGAACCCCAACTCTTTCCTCTAGTATTATGCCAAAGTTAAAAAAAGTTGCTCGAAAGGCGGGACTAGACTTCAAAAATTTCAAGAGGACAAATAATACATGTGGCCCTGAACTCCCTCTATTAGCCAAATTAGAGAAAAAAATTGAAGAGGGTGGGCAAACAATTGCAAAGGAAGTAGTAGAATTAGAAAAGGAGGTTAAAAGCATTGGAAGGTCATTAATGAGTTTATTTTAGAGATTAGGAAATTGAATAGAGGAATTAGAAAGGATACATAGAATTTCTAATAAGAAATGAACGAAGAAATGACTTGTCCTACCATGACTTGCTTATTTTACTTAGCATGTGTTGACCCACATGTTGAATGACTTGTCCATGGTGATCTATATGATGAATGACCTTATTGGTCAATTGTATAGGCATTGTTGTAATCATTGGTTGATGTAAATTATAAACATTAGTGCATTGAGAGACACTATGATTTGCATATTGAGGTAAGGCCTTATTTCATTGATCAAATTGTGATTTAGTCTTATTTATGCTACATGTATTATATCATATTGTTGAGTTTATGTATTGCTAATGCTTGTTGTTGCTTATGTTATTTCATGTTAATTTGTATTTTATTTTTTTATTATTGCATGATATGTTGTGTTGGTTGGTTGGAAGCTTTAATTCCTTACAAATACTAGATTACAATAATGGAAATCTTGTATTGAGTTATCAATCTACTTTAATGTGGAAGCTTAACTATCAATATTGCAATTATTTTCTCTTGATCCATTCTTTGTATACAATTTATCCATTCTTCAAAAGAAGGATGGGGAAGATCCATGTGAGTGAGTGGAAACATTGTGGTAAGCAACATGAGGAGTGTTCATGTCCTACACAATCTAGCCAATCTATAAATTTGAAATTTGAAAGCAAATGAAGGATAACCTAATTCAAGGCTCCAAGTGGTGTAAGTATATCATACATATTTAGATCTTTCATTTGTTTATGTATATTATTGAGTTACTTGATTGATATTAATTAATATTATGCTAAACTTTAAGATCTTATTGTTAAATTGTTGTCAATCTAATGTAAAAAATGTGCTTCTTATGTATGTGTTTTCAAATAATATTAATACATTTTTTTTTGTGAATTTTGTGTTAATTTAATTGTTTTTCTTTTAACTATTGTAACTCTCATTAGGTGGTACATTGTATCAAATTTTATATGAGTATTATAATAATTATGCATTATTGCTTAATTATATTAATTGTTATCATTTTTTAAATAATAAAAAATATCCACTTCAATCCTAAATATTTGAAAGTTAACATTCATAAATTAAACATCTATGTCAATTTTAGAAGAATTTATTTTGTTAAAATATATATTACATGTACATGGTGAAAATGTCTATTTACATCACAAATTGTTAATTTTTGTGTGCAAATATATAGCAATTGAATATAATATTGTAGTTTTTAATTTTAGCATTTAATGACTAATATATATCAGCTAACTTCACTTCAAATAAATCCCACAACCTAACATCCCTTTTTTTATATTTATTTTCCATCATTTTAAATATTTATGAAGAGTTTCCTAAGTTGTAGCAAAAATATTCAATTTTAATTGAATTTTACACAAAAATATTATAAATAAAATATTTGACAAATATTTAATCCATTTGAATCTATATGTCAATAATATAATGAAACCCTTAAGATATAATTGTGTACATTCTTATTTTAATCTTTTATAAATAAATAATTTGAGTTTATATATACTTAATTTGAAAATTTCTAATTTGAAAAAATATTAAATTTCACTTTCATTAGTAAATGTAGATTTTAATATTTTATGCACATGTGTGTATATATATACATTAAAAATAGTATGGCTAACAACACTTTGCTCATTGTATAATTTTTTTTTGAAAATGTAGTGCTCACTCAATTCTAGTAACCTCTCATTGCAATCATCTCTGTACTCATCGACATGGGCTTCTAGAGGTTGTTTGTTTATAAATGATGTTGGATCTGGCATATGCCATTTTCCTAGCATTACTCCTATGGGTTCTAGTACCCTAAGAGCTTCTAAGCTTGGGCCTGATGATTGCAATAATGGTAACTTCATTGGTATTGATCTTGTAGTTTCTCTAGGTTGTATTTCATTGGGTGTTAAAGAAAATGGTTAAAAATATCCTTGTCAGGTTTGGGTGCCAGTAGCATGGGTATCAAGCCACCTACACTCATGGATTCTAACAAGGACTCTCCACCAATAACTATCTTTATCCCCCCTATTTGTGTTAATTTAAGCAACAAATTAATGTCTAACCCGCATGCTCTTGATGGTGATGGTTTGGTTTTTTAGGGCAATAATAACACCATGGCCCTACTAGATTATGTTCCAATGACTATGCATTCTCCTAGTCTTTGTGTTGTTGTTAGTGCAAATTTTATAGCTTCAAGTTTAGGTTATCATCAATCCTAGACAACAACTGCAGGTATTAAGGTTATTGCACACCCTTTTGAAGATAAAATGCAACCCCTCCCATATGCATAATATTCCCCTATGGTGGCTTGTGGATAAGACATGGTTGAAAATGAATATTTTCATATACGATGGGGTTTGGCAAATATAAATTCAATATTTTTTGGCCTTCTCTTCCTAACTTAAATAATTGGGGTTTAGATTCATAGAAGCCTCTCCATAAGGAAAAGATTGATTTATTTCCTTGTGTCAAGGGCTTCTTCATAGTGGCATTATCCTCTTCAAATGATTGGTATTGAGTGCTTGATGACATGTTATGGGTTTGGGGAGAGCACTCTCTCTTGATCAGGCCTTGGTCTAGCTCCTTCAACCCCCTCTCTGAACCTCTCAATGTTAGACATGTTTAGTTCAATTTCCAAATATTCCTATCCAATTATGGGAAGATTCTTACTATGAGGCCATTAGAAATCCTGGTCATTTCTTGAATGTTGACTCTACTACTTCCTACATGTGTCACTCTATGTTTTCTCATATTCTGGTGGACAAAGATATCTACAAGGCTCTTCAAGAGGATAATGGGATGACTTGGACTCAACCACTTAACTATGAGGGTCTCCCATTAAGATGTAGATTATATTTTTTCATTAGCCACTTGGCTTCTAATTGTCCCTCTCCTATCGCACGAGAAAAACTATGTAGTGGAGGAATGCCCATTGAGATCACTTGACCATTACTACTTCTAACTCTCTAGTTGATGGTTACTCTCAGGATGTTGGTTCTTCTCTTCACATTCCCCTATGGTTCTTAAGGGGGTTTCTAATGTGGTTGGTGCAACTTCAGAAAATATTGCTCCTTCAGCTCCATTGGCTTCTATTGTTGATTTCCACACACCTTCTACTCTAGTTACTACATTTACTATACAATAGGCTTTACCATCACATTTTTCTATTCTTAAGACAGTTATTTGAAATTTGGCTACTTAAACTAGATGTTCCTCTATTTATGTTGCACCCATGGATGTGCCTCTCACTTCTCATCATCAAGGTTGCTCAACATAACATCCTTCTGGAAGGCCTAGCCATGTCCACAAGCCTCGTTACACTATGTGTCAAGTGCATGTAGGTTGGTCACGCAATTAGAACTCCTTGTACATGACTAAATTGTCTCATCACCTAGCCAAAATAGAATGGCATGGTGATGTGCTCTTGGATACTGACGAATAGTCGGTCTTGCTACATCCTCACCATTTGTTGAATCTACCTTGACCAATGTGATAGATCCCTGTATGACCTCCATAAATGTCTATAGGCTATAATTTATCAAATATGACTTGCTAATACAACAAGTCACCAAAATTCCATGGCCTCCTCAACACATAGGTGTCTACCCATGGGTGGGTCTAGATTAGATCCACTAGAAATCCTATAGGTCATGTGTATGTAATGTGCTCAAAGCCCCACATTTGAAGAAGTTTGAAGGTAATCAAACAATGTGCCTTATAGTGCACATAGCACCCTATATCATTATACAAATGATCCAACATGCTCTGTCCCCGGGTGAATATGGTGATTTGGCCCTTCATTGCTCGAATGGTATGAAAAAGGCCCCCATGAAGGTGTGAGCCTCATCCATCTGGCGCTACAACAAGAGTAATGGTTGCAACCATGATGTGATGGATGATTGGTATAGCTACAAAACTATGTAGTAGCCAACGCATGAAGATGTGCTCGATGGTGTCCTCATACATGGCATGATGAAGATAGTACATCTAGCTAGCCAAAACATAGTTCATCGATTGGTGCTCCTTGATCCTCATGGCCTCATCTTGCATGGCTAGTTGTAGGATTTGATACACATCCTCTAGTGTGATTGTCATCCCCCCATCAAAAGATGGAAGGTGGAGGAGTAACCCGACATCTTTGAGATGTCTCATCCTTATGAAAGTCAGCATCTAAGCATGGCCACACAACAATGTATACATGTGACCACCTGCATGCTCAGAAATATTTGGAGGAACCTACAATTACATTGAACAAAATAAAATCAATTCCTCCTCACCATGATTAAAATAAATTCAGATGCTAAGTTTTACCCAAAAACCTAAGATGCTAGTGCATTCCTAAGACCCTAGCATCTATTATAGACACTAGTGTGTCCCATAGACCATAGCATTCCCTTTGGACATTAGTTCCCATGTTGGATGTTAATGCTTAGGTTGGATGCTAACAGTCCATAGGACCCATTTGGCATGAAAATATTCAAAAATCACAAAATTAATATACAAAATTTCAAAATTTGACTTACCTCGTGGACCTGGACGCCTTATGTTATGTGATCCCTTAATGCCTACAACATGGATGGGTAGTATGGTCGTATGTTTGACATCTTTTCTCCCAAGGTTACTTAGACCTTTCCTAATCCTTAGAAGTTGAAGATTCAAAATGAATAGTAAATATTATAAAGGTTTTTATTATTTATAGTAAAAAAAAACCTTTACCCTTTTCTTTAAGCACCCTTCATTGACCTTCATAACTTGGGTCTGTGAACTCCAATTTTTACATCATTGGTTGTGTTGGAATCTTGGTTCTACCCTCTTTCCTCTCAATTTTTTTCATCCTAGTGTTATTTTGAAAAATGACCCTACCAAATGCATTTTCATCAACCCTCTAGAAATTTGTAGTGGAAGATTGCCACCCTATTTTTACATCCATAAAAGAAAGCAAAAACAGGGAACATAGATCTATCCTTGATTTTCACCCTAGATCAGATTCTCATTCTCAATTTTTTTTGGACTAGCACATCTATTTTTTTCTTGCAAGATGATTTTGGTTTTTTGACATAGTGGTTTTGCAGGATGTGGTTCCTAACACTATGGTATTGCAAGTTCCTACATTGAGGGCTTCAATCTCTTGCTTGGATTTTTTTGTGTCCTCTATAGTCTCCTTTTGGGTATCCTTTACATGATTATTTGCTTCCAATATTTACTTTCCTATACTTTAGCTTACATATACACTTAGTGTCATACACTCACTAAAATGGGGGCTAAATGTAGCATTGTAAATTGTGCTCCCTAATGATGCACAATTTCACACTCTATTTGCCACTTACTTTAGTTTCCACTACTCTATCCCATTTTAGGATCATTTATAGCCTTGGCCTTACCCCCAAATCAAGATATATGTTGGATATTTTCCTAAAAACCTTATCAATGATCATATGCCCAAAACTTTGGTCAATGCTAAAATCTGAGTTAGTTCCTTAGTCAAGTGACCTCTTATTAGTCGTTCCTTCTTGGTTGTGTTTGTGGTCCGTAGACTCTAGTGTGGCACGCTAGCATCCCACCTATATGTACAAAAAATAAGGCACTTGTAAGAGTTGGTCTTTTCCTTGAGTGATGTGACTTTGATTTTGATATTTACATGCTAAAATGTTTCCTAAATTCAAATTTTACATGTCGGCCCACACCTACGCTCATTCTTTTGCTCCCGATTTAAACATGAATTTTTATCATTACAAAGTAATGGACATTGTGAACTCTATGATGAAGCCCTATCAAAATGAACATTCAACTCTGCAATTGTGAACAAGATTTACTACTATTTTCTATTTCTACCTTGGTTAAAGCTCCATGAGTATTGTAGAATAGTTGGGATCATTGATTGATGATCAACTTGTACCTCTTCATCACAATTTGGTATGGTTCTAGCTTGCTCTCACATTCAATATTTGATCACCTCGCTCCATTAACCTTGGTGAAGTGACCTATTGTGATTTTTCCCCCTTAAGTATAGCATTTCTCTTGAGTTGGATCTTGCATTATCTTTTTTGAGGCACATAGAATCCACTCTAACACACTTCAGTAGGGTTTTGATTATTATTTCATTTGTCAATGTTCACCACAATCTTAGACACACTTAAGATTTAGAGCACGGGAACTATTGTTCTCTATCAACTTGGCTATTCGTGGAGGTAGGAATACCGAAAAAAGGGTTTGAATGAGGAAAACTCCTATATAGGCACAACCACTTTTTCTCCTTTGTGTATGTGCAGGTTTAGATCTGGGATAGGGAATAGTAAAAGTTGGCAAAGGAGATTAGTACAAAAATTGTCACTGTCACCCAAGTTCTATAGTACAATCAGGACCCTAGCATGATGTGTTGTCATCTACACAATGTGCCCACGTCCTAGATAATGACCTTCAATTTTTGATGACAAGGCTCCTCTCTCTTTTCCCTTTTTTGATCTCGTGTCGCCAAAAAGTGTAGCCTTTAACACTTTTCACTCATTTGGACCCTTACCTATGGATTTTGGACCTTTTTCAACCTCTTTTTACCCCTTTCCAAGTCGTGTGCCAAAGTGTTGTAAGGTGTTGCAATACATTTTCACACTTTCCTAGGTTTGTCATCACTAAATCAACCCTTTCTTATGCTATAATGACCCCTTAATGCACATACATGGCTTACTTCAGTGTGTTTTGTGAGACAATCCTGACAAACATCATTTGCCACATGATAATTCTTGACAAGCAATCAAAAAGGAACGTGTATGCGAACACACATGCATGATGATGATAGACTATACACACAAAGGAACGTGTACATAAGGGTACATAAGTAGACGTACCTATCCACACTCATGCAAGAGTTTCTTATGTGCATGAAACTATCTGATGGAGCCAACAACATGCATATGTATACATATAGATATATCACTCATAGTCTCTTATCAATACTGTAGTAACTATGTATGATTTGGTGTGAGAATCGAATGTGTATATAAATATATATATATATATATATAATGTATATACATATATCCATATGTATATATGTATCCATATACACGTATGGTGGAAAATGGACATGCCCATATGAATGTATCAATACATGTACACATACACATACATGTACATAGAGGCATATGAATATGTGTGTGTGTGTATGTGTGTGTGTGTGTACAACCAACATATTAATATAACAATGTGATTGCTATTTTGATGTATTCATTGTATATTGATTATATATACATGCTTTATTAACCTATGATAAATATGGATATATATTAACATAAACATATGTATGAATACATGTATATGTATATATATTATGTGTGTTAATATATATATATATATACATATGTGAGTATATATATATGTATAAGTTATATATTTATATTTAAATATTATTTCATGTGAGATCGACTATCTAAAGCAATGATTATCAGTCGATTTTAATGCTTTATACATTTGGCTTTGAATTCAATTATCTTAATCAACTTGGTGGCTAATTTATTAAACAAGTTAAGTTTGAACTTTGGAACAATAGTGACTATATTTCTTGAGCCGCTTAATGCTCATGTTGTCGATGATAGAAGATTTTGTGATATGCAAACTTAACACAACCATAAAGTTGATATTTAAGAAGAGAATAAGTCGACTCCTTTTTAATAGGGAAACCATGGACTTGATAAACTATATTGCCATGTTATTTAGCATCGATCAAACAACTGTATAAGCATGGAAAACATATCGATGACTTTGTTTAAAATGATTTAATGAGTGAATCAACACTTAGCATGACTTAGTCGACACTTTAACTTGATGGCACACTTATGTTATTGATTGTTCCTCTGAAGGAGGAAAACCACACCATCTATGAGAGAGCATAATAATGCTTGGTGCCACCTTTGAATCTTTTAACCTATAGAAGTCTACTTTGAGATGCAAATTAAATTTTAACATATGGAGAACTAAATTAGTCTTTTTTTGTTGTCATTTAACCCATTCAATCTGTTGTTTTTTGAGCTAATTGTATGCTTTCATATTTGCCACCTTTTAGCATAATTTGATGTGTTGCTATGCATGCAATTTGTTGTCATTTTACATGCCTAATCTATAGGTTGTATGATCTCCAGGTTATTGTATAAATATATAGGATAAATTTCATTAGATGGGACACATTCTTCTATGCATATTTCTCATGTAAAGTCTCTGCATTTTATATACATTATGTCTGCAATATTTTGCCAATAATAGTGAGGGAGAGTCTTGAGTTTTAGAGTGAGATTATTATTATTTTGAGAGGATAATTTGCCAACTTAAGAGTTAAGAATTGTGAGACTTTGTTGGAGGATCAATATCGAGATAGTTGTTGTTCTAAAAGTGTTGTGACTGAAACCAATCAAATTGGAAAGCTTAAACACAGGCATAACGACATTTTACTTTTTTTTATTATATTTTTGAATGAGCTATGTCTTGATTGATTATACTAGTCTTGTTGTTACTTGCATATAGAGGAAAGTATTGTTTGCTTTGAAATAAAAGTGAAAACTATTTACTTTGTTTGTGCATTGTTTGTAAGTACTCCATGATAGGAGAGACTATTTGTCATAGGTATTATTATTATACTAGACATGTGTAGTCATGGGTAAAAGAGAGTATTTTTATCTTAGGTATTGTTATTATACTAGATATGATCAAGCATAGACAAGCTTAAGGAGTACTCATATCTAGATAATTAATTATGCTAGATGGCTAGTAGGTTACTACTAGGAATGTTGTCTAGTGAAGGGAGGGAACTTGTGCTTTGTTTATTGAGTTCTGATACCTTAGGTTATGCTAAAGAGATAGGTTATCCTGGGGAGTAGCTTGCCCTTGTTTAATGGACTTAAGTCAAAATAAGCTAGTGTAAGTGAATGGTAGACCTTCACTCAAAGTACTAAGTGAGAATACTTTGGCCAAAGTAGTGTGATTTTTCGAGACTCCACTATAGATAGTGAGATTATCAAAACTCCACTGTCAGCTCACAGTGTCCACTTAATTGCATGAAGGGTACCTAGCGTAGGTTATAAATCCTCGTCATGTAGGGCACCACACTAAGCTCAGAATGGTATGTCGTACAGGGTTACCCATCCAATACCTTTGTCAAAGGGAAGGGCCATCTATCATTGATAGATGTGCGAGGAACTGCATATGAGTCTGTGGTTGGTAGAAAAGTGCTTGAGTGATGCTTCTCCTCCTCAGCAGGTGAAAAAAGACCAAGGTTTTGAAAGGCGAATTCTTGGACCATCTATATCTTATTTTATGAAGCTCGGAGGAGTTATGTATGTAGTTTTGTACTTTCTTGGAATATTGTACTTTGTGTAATATTGTAATGGAATGGAAATCCTTATTGTAAGTTGTATAACATCTTTGTTCATATATTATCAATAAAGAAAGGAATTTTTTTTATTGCAATGTCTTGTTACATATCTTATTTTACTTGCACAGTAAAAACTTAGGAAATTTACTTCAAGTGATCATTTGGCATATTACAATAACTCTACCTTAACGGTATGACAGAGACATGCTCTATGCAAACTGTCACGTCAATAATATTTTCTACTCAGAGTAGACTCCTTCCTATCATCTTATTTGGTGTTTGTGATGACTCACAATTGACCATTCAATGGTCATCTTCATTCCTTCCTGGATTTGTCGTGTTTCAAGCATTTTGGATTCTCCCTTGCAACTGGTTGCAGTCTTATGTTGCGAATTATAAATCTAGTTATTGCAGGTTACAGTTCTCCTTAGTTGACACGTCATTTACAATCATAAATCAAGCATAGAATCATACTAAATTCCATAAAAAATTCATACATCCACACATACAAATACCATCATATCATAATTATATTTTTGCATACTAAAGTCTGGTTTAAGATGAATGAAAGATATAAAAGATGTATAAATCTTTAGGATTGTACGTGAACTTGGCAGGTTGAAATGCTAAAATTCAAGAACTTAATTAAATAAAACTAGTTGTTACCTAAGCTCATCACCATGGACTTACATTTCCCCAAGAAACATCACCAACCCCTGATCCCCACTCCCTCCAACCATTACATCCTTCCAGCAAGTAAACCCTTGGACCCCCACCACATTGACCCTATCCACACGTGAACCCTCAATTCCTTGTCATATTGCATCCTGGCACAAGAAAATTCTATAAACTCCAATGTATCATTTTCTCAACCTATAGAGTATTATTTTCTCAACCTACTAGTAAGTGTTTCCTCAAACCCTTGAATCTTTTGACATGCACTTTCATGGATCCCTACCATTGAAACAAACAAACTCATTGATCTTCAAGGCCAACTATGAATAGACCATAGAATGAAAACCTAAAGGGAAATGTGATATAAATGCTACATCAACACTTCAACCTAAAGGATTTCAACAATGGTTGGATATTTTAGTTTGATCATTTTCAAAATATATTTACAATCATTGTAGTTTGATTATCAAAAAATATCTGTAGTAGTAGATTTGAGTAATCATTTGAATAAAGTGTGAATGAAATACTCTATTCCAACCAATTTATATATGCAAATCTATTTATTCTATGTGGGCATTTGAAATCTAGATATTTTATGTGAATGCAGTTGATTTTCATTGCACTATTCCATATTAGAGCAATTTATATCAATATTTTAGTCAAAGGTCATTACACATGAAGGAAAGGTTCTCCAAGTTGTGTCCTCACATCAATAATTTGTTACACTCTATAAGGGTGACATGTGGCATAGCACCTCTTTGGCATACCACATGTAGCACCGCTTAGGAAATACCAAATTGTGGGGTCTATCATTGGTGACAAAGCCAGGTTCAAGTAGACAATCATATAAATCCACATGGTAGTAAGGTAATAGTGGGTCATAGTCAAAGAAACTATAGGTACAAGGCCATTGAAAATGAATATGTGGTAGGGAAGCATAGGGTACATGAGTTATTGGTAGGAAATAGATGTTGTTTGATGTTGTGCAGAGAGTAAGAATCATTAATTGGAAAGATGTTTTTGTGTGACCAAAGGTGATACTATTGAGGAGTCAAGAAACTATTGATTAGGTATGTGTGTCACCCACCAATGGACATGTCGATGATGATTTGTCAATGGGCAAGTTAGAACAACCTACAGGCCTGAGATAAAGCTATTGTTGACTAGCTAGATGTTGACTAATTGAGTCGACCAATATGTATTGCCAATTGTAGGAGAAAAGTGATGTATGTTAGTTGTTAGTGGAAACATTAAAAAGGCCAAGGACATCATGTGTAAGGGTACAAAGGTTTTTATAAAAAATAGCCTTTACAAATGGATCATTGTACCAATACTTAAGCCCACAAAACTTTAATGCCACAAAACCATGTATAGTACCTCCCAAATATATACAATGTATAGGAAAAAGATCTTTCTTAAGCCTCATGCAACAAATAGAATCTACCAAGGCCTTCTTGAACAAAATGGCGACCATAAAAACTTGCCAAACTGCACCAAAATTCATGTTAGCAACAAACAAAGAACATAAAACATGCATCTAAAAAATTAGGGTTAGCAAGCTTCTTGATGTTTGATTAGATGAAACAAAACATAACTTACTTTTTTAACCTTTGAGACACAATTACGAGGTAAAAAATAGTCCACTTTTCACCAAAAACTAGTTATACTTAAAATCATTCCTAACCCTAATGCTCTTGAATGATAAATGAACTAAACCTAGAGCATTGTGGCTTTGATACCAAGACCTACCTTCCCCACCACTATATTTATAGTGTTCATGGGTGGGCCTATCCTTCCTTGATCCATTGGTCTAAATGACATGCATGGGTAAGACACTTCTAGATTTGTCTACCTATCTATGGATAAAGGAAATCACCAATATGCTTTCTATTTCCTAGCTAGATATATTATATTGATCCCCTATCCATATATGACTTGACTATAGGGAGAAGTGATGTAAACTATCCCATACCGTATACATATAGGGTGGAAGGGACCTCAAGCATCCAGTATATACAAAAGAGTGGGAGATTTCACTTATGAATAAGACGACAATATTCTATGACTAATATTTGGAAAATTAAATTAGACCAATGTTATTCCATTAATAAAGTTATGAAGAGTACATTTATAAGAAATAAAAGAGAAAATTTGGTGGAACACTCAACCAATAGGAAGTAGAACTCACAAATCTATAAAAGAAGAAAGAATAACTCCCATGGAAGAATGAAACACCTCTCATCGTATGCCTCATACATCAACTAGCCTAAACAAGCTAAAATAGGTGTAATAAAATACATAATAAAGTAACAAAATGAATAGAACCTACAAAACATATAACCTTGTCATGCTTGGAACAAAAAAAAATCATACAAAATCTAAATTTCACCCCCACCAATAATATCCATATTATATGTACGATACAAGAATTCTACTTAGCTACAAAGCATCATTCTAAGTGTCCACTAAAACTAGTTATTCTTATGTTTTTGTTTGGGAGGTCAATAGTTGTTTAAGGGGCCTCAACAAAAAAACAAAAGCAAAAAAATAGACTCAATGAGAGAGGCAAGGTGAGCCATTTATGACTAATAAGTCTTAGGTGAGGTGTACCTTAAGATAGCTTCCCTGAAGAATTCCACTCTTTTGACCAAAAAATTAGTCCAAGGGGGTACCCTAATCTACAACCTTCTTAATAAATTTGCTTGATTGCTAGAAATTTGAAGAATTTTTAAATTAATTAGAAAATTATTCAAAAATTTAAAATTTTGAAGACACTTCAACCCAAAAGAGCTTTATTCACTTTTTTTGGCAAGATTACGATGTTGGGAGAAAAAATAAATTGAAGTGAGATGTGTGCAAGTAGAGGTAATGAGATTGGCAATTTATTCATTAACCATTGGGTGGAAATGAAAAATGAAGGGTTTGAGATACTTTCTACTGTAAACTTAAAAATATTTGAAACAAATGATCAAATATCATGACAAACATTTCACACAAGGAGAACTAAAATCTCATTACAATAAAAAAACAGCAAGCATAAACTGTGGAATTAAAACCAAATCAACCTTATAATTCAAGGCAATGTATCATCAAATCTTGGAATGAATTAGAAATAAAATGTATACATTCCATAATAAAATAGTGAGCATTGAAACAAAGGAGGGGTAAAAATTTATTCAAACACAACGAAATACAAAGTAGGGGCATCAAACAGCTTGGTCAAGTTCCACTAAGTGATCTAACTGATGAGACAAACCCATAGGTAATTGATCCTTATCCCCAATATTCCAATTTTTCATTTGATCAGAAGCCCATTTGGCCAGGCAATCCGCTACACCATTCCACTCCCTAGGGATATGAGTGAAAGAAACAGACTCCAAAGAATCACACAAATGAAGAATCTAGTTAACCGCCAAGAATAACTGCCAACTAACATCCTCAGAGTGTTGTTGAGTCAACAAATGCACCACCACCTATGAGTTTGATTAAAAAATGAGCCATCTCCATCCAAGAGCACAAGAACACTCCACAACATATAAAATAGCTAAATCCTCCATCAAATTATTAGTATGATGACCTTTATAAACAGAAACAATGAATTGAACAGTTCTCGAGCTATCTCTACCAACTCCACCAATGCCAACAGGACCAAGGTTGCCCCGCGAAGACCCGTCCATATTGATTTTCAAACTGCCTTATGGAGGAAGACTCCAACTCCCCACCTTGTTTATCTTTCATAGAGGGTGTTTGCATCTATTCCTCATGAGTTGGACATGTGGAGGAGGAAGATGGAGACGGGTGTAGCAAATAACATCAACAGGATACACAGTCTCCATCAGGTCACACTTTGCTGATAAATTTTCCCCCAAAGAGTGAAGAATCTTCCACCATAGGTTTCGGGCCCCCAACAACACATATTGAAAGATCTAATGATTCCTCTCCAACTAGATATGTCAAAGAATAAAAGAAGGGCCCAGAGTCCAAGCAACTTGAAGAAAAGAGGTTTTGATCACTGCCTTGCCCCATCGAACAAAAAACTCAGCCAAAGAAGAGGCATGCCAACAAGATTGATTCCACACTTCCCACCAAAAATGCCAGATATGTCTAGTGAAGGAGCATTGGAAGAAGAGATGAGATACACTCTCTTCACTAGCATGACATAACACACACATCGAGGGGCCCTGAAAACCACACTTGCATAAATTATCCCAAGTAAGACACTGATTGTGGACCACCAACCACAAGAAAAAAATGCACTTGGGCCATGAGAACTTGTACCAAACTTACTTCCACCAAAAAACCCGATCGTCCCCAAAAGTCTGTCACACTAGCTCTACATACCCTGCCAAGACAGAAAACCTTCTAGACAAATCTCTGCTAGCCCACATGCCAAAATATCATTCCCAACCAAGGTAGTGCACTCACGAGATTGTAGAATCTGAGCCAACTTAGCCCTATCCTCCATAAATCCTCCAGGAGGACATTCAGAAGGAAGTTTCTAGCGATACCAAACAACCAACCCACAATTATAAGCAATCTTATAATGATCAACAATGTCCCAACCAGCAGTGATAAAAGTATCACAAAGGGGCTGAAGGTGAGGGTGAGTAGATAGGATAGAAGGATGACCATCCCACAAGTCCAACCAAAAAAGAGCTTGAGATCTCGAATGACATATCCAAAAGAGACCATTCTTAACCAACTGATCCCCCAATTTCAAAGTATTCCAGATCATAGAACCCCTTCCAACCAAAGGAAAATGAGGAACATCAGACACATTAATATCCTTAAGATACTTATGGGTTAGAATACGGGCCCAAAGCTTATTCTGGCTAGAGCACCAATGCCAATATTATTGGCATATGGCTTCTAGTGTTGTCATTGATGGCAACCTAAATTCACTCATCTGATCTACAGTCTAGTATTGACTCATGCTGGTAGAACATAATGAAGAATAGGCTAATCTGGTTAAAGGCAATGATGTCAATCTAAATACCTCACTGATCCATTAATTTGAATAGTGGATCTCAGAGGAAGGTTTGTTGATGTTTGTATTACCTTATTCGAGAAGTATATTGATGCGCATTCACTGGTGTACGATCTAGGAGATCCGATGCACTAATTTTTTGATTATCTGTGCTAGAAGGTCAACATGACGAAATTAGTCATTGCAGATGTTTAAGATGTAATTGGTTAAATGTATTTATTCTTGAATATGTTTATTTGGGTCCTCTCTATGTATTAACCGATTTTGGAGGATACGCATAAAGAATTAGTGGTGGATAAATAGCCGACAGTTGAAAAGTATTTTATGTTTTATGTAAGCTGACAGATGAATGATAAAATCCTTGACAATGAATATATTTATGAGATCGGTGGTATCATTTTGAATATGTCAATGTGTAGTATGTGAAGTATATGAGTGTGTGGTGCGAAACTCAACAGGATAGTTTAAATTCATCTGTGCATGGATTTGTGTTGCAAATTGCAGAGAAGAGCAAAGCAGAGCAGAGCGAAGATCAGAATCAGATTGAGGATCCAGAATCCAATCCTTGAGCCTAACCAGAACTGTAACTTGGCATAAGTCGATGCTACTACTTCAGTTCAACCCTTCAGATGGTTTTAATCTAAAATTTTGTAAGGCAGTGAGCCTTCTTCTTGAGTAGTGAGCTCTAGGCAGTGTGCCTGAATGCAAGTGCATTCCCTTTTGTAAACCTCATATTTGAGTACTCAAATTATGGATTAACCTCCACCGTGTTTTTTCCCCTAACAGGGTTTCCACGTAAAAATCCTTGTGTTATGGTGTTGTGGATGATTACTTTGTGTGTTTGCATCTTTCTTTGGTTTAATACTGAAATGTTTTAATTATCAGATTAATAAAGCTAAGATTTGCATAACACTAATTCACCCGCCCCCCTCTCAGTGTTCCCTTGAGTCCACAAATATAACTTAACAACAAGAAATTTCCCATTCAAGATAGAAAATCGTAAGCCAAGGCCACCCTCTTCCTTAGGTCTGCACATAGTTTCCCACTTAACAAGGCTCCATTTTCCAGTCGATAAATTACCATTCGAAAGAAATTGTCGAGAGAGAGTATCAAATTATTGAAGAAAGTACATGGGAGCAACCTGAACCAAACACCTATAGATAGGGAGGGTTTGAATAAGAGACTTTAAAAGATTCAAGTGAGTAGCAGTAGATAACCAATGGTGAGTCCAATGATTGACCTTTTTCCACAACTTGTCAAGAAAAATCTACCAAGAGGACCTAGGATGTCTACCAATAGTAAGGGGAATACCCAAATAAACAAAGGGGAGAGACCCAATCTGACATCACAGAATTTCAACAATACGTCGTTGAATAGCCAGAGGGGTGTTAAAGAAGAAAATAAAAGATTTATGCTCATTAATTTTTTGACCTGAAGCAGTAAGGTAAATATCCAAGGCATACTTAAAATACTTCACTTCTCGAAGACGAGCCAATCCCATAATAGTAGTGTCATCCACAAATTGGAGATGTGAGAGTTGTGACAAGCTATTGCCCCATTGCCACCCATGGAACAAACCCTGAGAAGCACAAAACTTTAGAAAACAGCCCAAGCCCTCAACTATCAGAATAAATAGGTAAGGGGAGAGAGGATACCCTTGGCGAAGGCCCCTGGAAGCACCAAAAGGATTTGAGGGTTCTCCATTCATAATAACAAAGAAAGATGAAGAAGTAACACAACTCATGGTCCAACTCACCCATTCTGGGCTAAAACCAAAAGCTAAGAGAATTTTCTAATGAAAACTTCATTTGACTTTGTCATAAACCTTGGCCATGTCTAACTTGATGAACATAGATTTGTCCTTAGAAGTTTCCATAGAGTGAATAACCTCAACAGCCACCACCACCCCATCTAGAATTTGTTTGCTAGCCACAAACCCTCCTTGTTCTTCAGAAATTGCAACAGCAAGACAAGTTTTGAGCCTCTCTGCAATCAATTTAGTGATAATATTATACACCACATTACAAAGAGCAATAGGTCAAAACAATTCAAGCTTATCAACACCTTCCTTTTTGGAAATGAGAACCAAGAAAGAGAATTCATGGCTCGAAGCATCTAATTACTATGAAGAGATTCTCGAACAACTTCCAACAGATCCAGATTAATAATATCCCAAAACTCCTGAAAAAATTCAACAGGGAAGCCATCCGGGCCTGGAGCTTTACCCTTGTTCATCCCAAACACGACCCCTTCTAACCTAGGCATCGAAATCAGACGAATGAGAGAATCATTCATTGCATTGGTGATTAGAGAGGCAATGCAAGAAAGGATCAAATTCTCCTCCTCAGTAGCAAGAGGGGAATCTTTAGCAAAAAGAGCAGGGTAAATCTGGAGAGCCTCACGAGACATATCCAATAGAGAGGAAATCTGCAGACCTTCAGAAGTAACCAGAGAAGAAATGTATCCCTTGTAACATTGAGCCTGGATAGAATGATGAAAAAAAGTAGTGTTCCTATCCCCTTCCTAGAGCCAATCAATCTAAGCCTTTTGTTTCAAAAAACTCTCTTCACGAAGCTTCCACTCTTCCAATTTTGCATTGCCTGGGACTCCGCCCTTCCAAGAACATTCGTGAAACCATTATTCCAAATTTGGCAAGTAATCACAGCAAGACGGTCCAAATCATCCCTCTTCTTGGAATGAAGGTTACCGAAACAAAACTTGTTCCATCTCTTAAGGTGATATTTGACATATTGAAGTTTCTTAACAAAGAAGTACATAGCAGTGCCATAAGTTGGGCCTCCTTCTCTCCACCACTTGGCCATTAAGTCATACAACAAGGAATCCTGAAGCCACATAAGCTGAAATTTAAAGGGAGGATTCTTAGGAGCAACAAAAGAAGAAGCAAAAAATTTAATGGGTCAATGATCATAACCTCTCCAGTCAAGAATTTTAGAACTAGTAACTAGGCCCCCGCCAACCCAAAAATAGGAGACAAGAAACCTATCCAACCGTTCAGAGATAGCTTCATGTCCACTTCGTCTATTATTCCAAGTGATAATCCCATTAGAGGGCTTAACATTCACTAAAGCAAGAGCATCCACCTAAGCTCAAAAAAGATCAGAAACAGGACCTAACCTAGGCAAACCCCCTCTTTTCTCCTTCAAGCTCAACACAAAATTAAAATCATCACCTAAGATTCAAGGAAAATAAGCAGCACAAGAACAGACATACCTTATATGTGCCCAAAGATGGATTTTACCACAGATGTCAATTGGAGCATAAACATTAGAAATGAGAATAGTCTCACCAGAATCCAAGTTAGAAGCAACCATGGAGATAGAAGAATGACTAGAAATCCACCAAAGGGGAGAAATCTTGCGAGGATTCCAAAAAAGGGCCAAACCTCTAGAATTTCCCTAAGATCCAATACACTAGCACTGACCAAAGCTCCAAATACGAGAAGCAAACTGAAGCATAACATCAATAGAAACCTTAGTCTCCTGAACATAGAAGATGTCTGATGAATGAACTGCAACCAAATAATGAATAGCTTGTTGACGAGAGGTGTTATTCCTCACATTCCAGGAGAGAATAATCATGGAGGGGATTGAGAAAAGTGCACATCAATGGGTTTAACAGACTCGGATTCCACCAATAAATCCCTAGTAAGCTTAATCTTCTCTAAATCCATCTTACGTCCTTTTGAAGAGTTGTCAGGAGAACCTTTCTTGAGGAGGCGTTGGTGCAACCCCAAGCCCTGAGAAGACCCCTTACATGTATTAGAAGCTAAAGTCCTAATTTATTGAAGTTATCAAAACAAATTTTCAACTAACCCTTTGAAATATTTGAAGGAATAATTTTTATTTTTTTTATGAATAGGTAGATATCTATATTAATATATAAAGATAAAATACATATTCACAAAAAAAAGGATTGGTGGTAAAAAGGCACACCCCAAGAGTCACATGGGTAAAGCTCAAAAAATTAACAAAATAGAGTCACTTGGGCCTAGCCTAGAAGTACATAATCATAACAACATAAAAAAGGCCATCAAGCGGCCAAAGCAGTGCCAGCAGAGCTAGGAGGGTCTCTATCATCCATCTTTTTCCCCCATACATCAGTGGGGTCGAGAGTGACATTAGGAGGAGGACCCCAGCCATCGTCAACTTCTTTTTCTCTCTTTATCTTCCTCGCACTGGGGTGATATTGCAAGTGCCAGACGCAGAAAACTTTTACCAAAATTTGGCCAACCAGAGCCATTTCCAGGCCAACCAAAGTCACTGCCAGGAGTGGTATCAGAGGGCCACCCAGAACCGCCACCATTGCTCCCCGCAACTCCACCAAAGGGCCACCCCTGTTCTGTCCACGAAGGAGGAGAGATAAATTGTCGAGGAGGGCAAGAGCTGTTAGAAATCTTGAACAAGATTAATAACCAGGAACACCTGCAAAAACAAAGATGAATCTTCCACAAGAGGATATGCAAGAGCTTGCTTGATATTAAGACCTCTCAAAATGATGAGGACAAGGGATTATACAAATGATATAAAAACCCTCCTTATATAGGAAAGGGTGAGGTACAAGATGCAGTAAGATGTTGCCATGTGTCTTGATCTAACAACATGTGACAACAAGGAAACCCTAAAAAGATTAAATGCATCCTAAGGTTAAAATAACCTAAGTTAACTTATGCTAGTGTAGTAAACAAATATTTACACTAACACCCCCCCATAAGTGCAACTTAGGGAGGAAAAGAAAATGCAATGATTATGCATGACGATGATGGGTCCCGGCTGATGGCCATATTAGGTACCCATGTACATAGGATGAAAATGCAACTGATCTCCCACAAATGGAGAAAAGGGGAAAACCCAGTGGGAAGAAAACTCCTCTCCGAAAAAAGGAGATGAAATGCAGAAAGGTGATGATTGGAGGACTCAACATCATCCCCCCAAGGACAACAATCATCACATGAATACAAAAAAAAAAATTAGGAGACTAGATATCCCCCCCATAACGGAGAGTGGTCCCCTCAAGGATGTCTTCAAAACCTATGGAGAAATGAGAAGCCAAGTCACCAAGACCTGTTGTGAACCCATCTGGATGCCACAAGTCATAAGAGATGGATGAGCCCTGCTCTGCTGAAACAAATCTTAATGGAGAGGAGGAAGAAGATGATGCCGGAAGAAGAGCCAAATCAATCCAACCACCACAACCCTGGCGAGGGGGAGGAGAATTGCTTCCTACCCTGGAATCTGGAGAAGCCGGAAAGGATGGAGTCCGATCCCAAAACTTGGTGAACTTATACACTCGAGAGTGATGATCAACCTGACCATAGGCAATGAGAGTATCAAACTGATCCCTGATGATAGCTAGATCAGATGTGAACTCAATCTTAAGACCCTCCTGAGCAAGCTGATAAACAGAAAGTAGATTATGAGCCATTTGTGGAATATAAACAACATCAGCAATAGACTTCCCATCCAAAGTAACATCACAAATTGCAGCAACATGAACCATGTCTGCATTGGCAGTGAACATTCTGTCAAACTCTGGAGGACGCATAGTCTCCCAAAGAATGTGATTCGTGGAATAGGTGATGTGCCTTGAAGCTCCTGAGTCGATGACCCAACCTTCCTGTCTATTAACTAGAGTAGTGATCAAAGCATGCCCCTTGCCTGGTTTCTTAGTTGAGACAATTGCAGCAGTACCTGAAGATGATTCTTCATGTGGAGGAGAGGGGGATGAGAGGACAGAAGAAGAGGGAAGAGTGATTTTATGATGCTTGAGAAGCTCTCTCAGTTCATGAATCTCCTTCTTAAAACAAGTCTCCTCATGATGACCAAGCCCATTACAAAAGTTGCATTTGGGCCTCTCCTTCTGAGGCTTATATACCTTGTGTTGTGATGATTCAAATCCTGTCTTGGATTTTTCCTTATTCTTGCCCTTCCCTTTGGATGGTGCTACAATGAGAGCATGAGTCTTTGAAGATGAATCAACTTGGTTGAGTTTAGATTGCTCCCTAGTCAACCGCTCACAGAAGGTCTCAAATGAAGGCATAACAAAACTATTTCCAAGTCCATCCATTGTAGAATAAAAAGAAGTGGCAAAGTAAGAAAAAGAACCTTTTAATTTAGACAAGATCATGAAGATGCATTCTTTGTCGGTTTTGTCCTTACCGCACCCTGCAAGCTGAGTCCTCAAGGACTTGAATTTCTCCAAGTAATCATCAATAGAGGGAAAAGTATCAACTGAGAGTGAAGCAATCTCCGACTCTAATTGAAGTGCCCGAATATCACTTATTGAACCAAACAATGTTTTGAGCTTATCCCAAATTGCCTTCGGAGTATCACACCCCTCGATGTGGAAAAATAGTGGATTGGAGATATGAAGAGCGATTAGTCCCATAGCCTCCTCACTCTTGATCCGATGCTGAAACTTCTCATATTCCCTAGTCAGATTAGGTTGGTTCACATCCAATGTAGACTAGAGACCTTTAGACCAGAGGAGATGCTGCATACCAATTTTCCAAGTGTGGTAATTGTGGGGAGTCAGAAGCTCAAAACCTAATTCAGCCATTAGAGAGAAGAAAAGACACAAGAAAAAATATCTCTGAAAAAGAATGCTAGAAAATCTAATGAAAGTGTTGAAATGCTGGAAAAACACAATAATACCCTGCTGATTGCAGAATTTCGACAAACTGAAAATGTATCACCTCCAAAACCCTAAATGAGAGTTTTCACTTCAACTGGATGGTATATCTAATAGAAGTAGAAAAACAAAAAATAGAGTGTACCATTGAAAGCTTGACGTTGAGACCTTTCCAACGGTATATTGTTTTCCGTTTTTTGATATTCTGGTGAAAAGTTATGAAGAAATGAAAATCTGCCTTGAATGTGTGAATTGCAGGCTAACTAGGGGCAATAAATAGGCCCCCTTCGGCTTAGCACCCGGTGGCAGATATGACCGACGCTGTGATTTAGTCGGTCGGTGGTCGGCGGTCTGCACTCGGTCGATGGTCAGCAGTGATAGAGCCGGTGGTGAGCGCCTGGCGGTCGGCGGACGTGGTGGTCGACGGATGTGACGGGAGGTCGGCAAACGTGACGGGTGGTTGGCGAGACAGTCGGTAGATGGGACAGCAGTCGACCGACTAATGTGACGGCTACGGATGGGAAAGGAACTTTTCGCCCCCTTTTTTGAAATTTGATTTATATTTTATTTTTGCAATTTTATTTTATTTTTTTTCACAAAAAGATGGCCGAATAATATAATTTTGAATAATTTTCCACAGAACGGAAAAAAATGCAGAAAGATTAAAATAATTTTTTTTTTTAATTCTGCACGATTGTACCCTGTACCTGGCGGGTCATACGGCCTGCTGGGTAAAAAAATTTTGCCTCACGAATAGCAGACACCAAATATGGGTGTGTTATATGTCGATCTTCGTCTCTCGGGCTCTCTGGATCTGATGGTGTGGTCGATTTGAGGTGAAAAAGCTCCTGCAGGTCTGCAATCTCCAAATCTTGCAAAACTTCAGATCCTCATAACTCTGGCATAAAATGTCGGATTTTGGCAAAACAAAAGTCGATTCTGACTTTTTCGACAGCCCTGGACTCGGATATGAGCTCAGATTTCCTCCAACATGCACCGAAAGTGACCTTCCAGAGAAAACCTAATATGGAGACAACCTCAGAGAAGATCTTACAGCCATAACTCAATCCTCAGATTTGGGAAGAGTCTTGCAGGAATGGCTCTGATACCATGTTAGAAATCTTGAACAAGATTAATAACCAGGAACACCTGCATAAACAACGATGAATCTTCCACAAGAGGATATGCAAGAGCTTGCTTGATATTAAGACCTCTCAAAATGATGAGGAAAAGGGATTATACAAATGATATAAAAACCCTCCTTATATAGGAAAGGGTGAGGTACAAGATGCAGTAAGATGTTGCCATGTGTCTTGATCTAACAACATGTGACAGCAAGGAAACCCTAAAAAGATTAAATGCATCCTAAGGTTAAAATAACCTAAGTTAACTTATGCTAGTGTAGTAAACAAATATTTACACTAACAAGAGCCACACCGAGGAGGTGGTTGAGAGCGGGGGCGAGTAGAGCCGCTCCTTTGCCGGCCCCAAGAGGGCGACTGGCCGTGAGAAGAGGAGGGCGAGGTAGGCACCCGAGCCATAGTACACAGAGCATTGCCTCAATGATCCAAAAGCACCTGAAGGTGAGCCACCTCAAGTGCAACTTTTTTAGCTTGCACTTGGATCTGCAGAGCACGTTAGAGAAAACCATAGCTTTAGAATACAAAGAAACATTTTTATCCATTTGAGTGTGAGCAAATATTTAGACATTTCTATCTTTCCAGATATTGAAGAGGATTTCCACTCTAAAAGTGTGCCAAAGTTGGGTCCACAAGGTGGGAATTCATGGGTCCAAGCCCTAGTGGAAGGATTGGAAGTGGTACCCAGATACCCCTTTCAAAAATTACAAGCCAAGGCTTGGCTATATGTGGCTATCGCTACACTTTCCTATGATTGACAGTCTTAACCAAAGATGGCTTCTTCAATCCTTCGCTCATGTCTGGAAAAAAATATTTGTTGTCGTTTGGTCTGCAAGTGTTGAGCCGAAACTCACCCACTTTGCTTGGTGTATTCTTTTTCAAGGCTTGCTTGTGGGGTCTCGGCTTGTTCACTTGATCACCTAAATTAAGTGAATTCTATTCCTGCAGATTATCTTCACAAGGTGGGAATTCATGGGTCCAAGCCCTAGTGGAAGGACTAGAAGTGGTACCCAGACACCCCTTTCAAAAATTACAAGCCGAGACTTGGCTATATGTGGCTATCACCGCACTTTCCTATGATTGATAGTCTTAACCAAAGATGGCTTCTTCAATCCTCTACTCATGTCTGGTGAAAAATATTTGTTGTCATTTGGTCTGCAAGTGTTGAGCCGAAACTCACCCACTTTGCTTGGTGTATTCTTTTCCAAGGCTTGTCTACGAGGTCTCGACTTGTTCACTTGGGAGTTTAGGACCCTCAGTGCCCTTTTGTGGGCAATTTGAGTCTTTTAAGCATCTCTTATGGTTTTGCACCAGGTTTTGCACTAGAAGGAATGAACTTTCATTTAAACAGTCATATAAAAATTAAGAGATCACCTAAATTATATCAAATGTATCAAGAATTGAAATTTTTTTGTTTAACCTATAAAAAAAATCTTGAGATATTAGATATTACATAAAATTTGTTGTGAGATCTTAATTCATAATTTCTCACACACAAATAACTAGAGAAGACAAAGCATCTCAAGTTCTATTTGATATGCTCTTCGTATACAATTACACATTTGAGCTTAATTTTTTAGTGGATTTATTGCAAAGAGATATTATGTACTTTCTTTGAATGAGTAAATTTCATTATAAAATGGTCAAATGTTAGAACTAGAACTCATTAAATTCTCAAAATTTAAATTATGACCTAAACTATACAAATGGCATTATTTTTCATCTATTCATTCCACCCTTAAGCATGGTGAAGGTGCCCCATCCTTCCCTTGCTATAAAAATAGCTTATAAGATGTTTAATGGAAAATTATTTTATTTTCATTTCTTTCCAAAAAAACCTAAAATCTTCGTAAACAAGAAAAGAACAAATACAATGTTTCTTTTCATATTGTCTTTCTTTTGTTAGAAATTGTCAATAATCCTATAAGTTGATTTTCATTCTACAAATACACAATATTTCCAAAGATTTATAATTAGTACCATGTCCATATCCCCTATAATCCCTTATCATACCCCACCATCTAATGATGGTCTACCATGGTTGCAATTTTTTTATAAACTATTAAGAATGTCACTTACAATCTAGTTTTAATAATCTACAATGTAATTGCTCATACAAAAACCTTAATATATTAAAAATGTATAATGATTTGTATGAACATTTTAACATTCATATGGAATGTTTAAAAACATTTTACCATAATTAATTTACTTTAGAGACACAAATAGAGACACAAATGTTAGGTAGCTAACTCAAATAAGTCTCCCAAGTATAATTTTGTTCACATAAATGATTTAAAATAATGTTTTTCAAGCATTTTCAAAAATAACATCAATTTTTAATATAATGTAGCTAATTAAAAATATGTTCAATACATATTGCTTCTCTAATAATTCCAACTCATTTTTCCAAAAAATTGCATGAGAACATCACCCCATATAATCTCACTTAATAATTATTGTACTCTATATATATTTGATGACATAGTGCAATTATATTACAAATCGATGTCTATAATTCATATGATATTGGATTTCTAAAACACAAGATTGCAATGAAGAAGGCAATACTTAAGACTACCTCAATAATGCCATATACCACAATTTCTCCAAAACTCGCAAAGTGACATTGTGGATATATCTAGAAGACTTGAAAAGGGGTCTAAACAATGACATTTGGTATAACAAGGTTAAACCAACTTCCTAGAGTGTCAATACACAATTTAATAAAATAAAAAATTCTTAGGCAAGCAGTCAACTGTGTGTCAAAAAAGAAAAAGGGAACATCAATGAGAACTTTGTGATACTTTCAACAAAGTTTATAAATATATAAAGAACTTCTCAAAGGTTATAGTTAGAATGCATTGAAACCTATCATCAACTAATATTATGATTCTCTCCATCCTCCAACTACTAGTTCACATTCTCATTTAGCATCCTTCTTTAAAAATCCTTCAAGCTTTGAGTGTTGTAATTAACTTATATGCTTAAGCCTAACATCAATGAATGTTGTGATTCTATTGGTTCACATAATTATTTACCATCCATCTTAAAACCCTTCAAGCTCCTTAGTGTTGTAATTAACTTATGGATGTACATCTTTATTCACACTCCAAACACCTTTAGTGTCAAAAGAGAGATTGCATTTGGGTGCTTAGAAGTTTTGTGAGTTTGTTTCATACCATTAAATTAAGACATTTTTAATAGATAGTGGTTCCATAGTTTTTTTTGTTTTATTTCAAGTAATTATCAAATTATGATCTTTTGTATTTAATAAAATTTAGATGTAATTTTTTTTAAAGAGAGAAAAGACTATGCATCTATGTGACAAATTTATGGTCAAGAAGCTACATAATTTTTTCCCCCAACCACCCTACTCTTTTCATCTACAACTAAACATTTTCTAGTATTTTAAAGAAGATTCCAAATTATTTATTGTGCATATTAAAAATTTACATGGAACCACCCATGCCTAAAGTTGTAAAGGGGAGGACCCTTAAAGTTTAAAACTTCACAATTGCAATAAACAATGACAATCCAAGGGTCAAAGTTAAATGAAGGCCCAAAACTATTTTCTAGTCGAATAAACAATTAGAAATTTGAGAATAAGATGCAAATATTCTAGACTAACCCAATGAGGCAACATATCATCTATCTATCATTAGTGTT
Source organism: Sequoiadendron giganteum (assembly GCA_007115665.2). Classification (NCBI taxonomy): domain Eukaryota; kingdom Viridiplantae; phylum Streptophyta; class Pinopsida; order Cupressales; family Cupressaceae; genus Sequoiadendron; species Sequoiadendron giganteum. The sequence goes on along the minus strand of CM021110.1, from coordinate 52,338,250 downwards.
ATATTAAAATCTTTCCCACAAATAACAATATAGTGAAAGTAAAGGATTCAAAGGCTCACATTTTATTATTCTATAATTTAAATTGGCATTATATTCACAATTCTTATCACTTTTAAATACATAATATTCTTTATGGGAAGGGCTCATAGAAATGGTGGCAAATTAACTAGCAGTCACATGCACAGGCATGCAACAATCAGTCGATAGGGTGCACCGCAAATGGCTATTGAATGGGTAGTGTGCAATAGACTCTTTTTTTTTAGTGCAACGAGAGATAAAAATAACCTGTAATATTTGCAGTTGTCTAATTGGTGCAAGGAAGAGACAGTGTGCTAATAAGGCAATATGAAATAATGTGAGGTTAGTTCATAGTAGGAGGCAGATCTTATGAATTTGGACTTTATGTAGATTTCAAAGTTAAATTTGAATAGCTTAACCTAAACATATTATAAATCAGATAATTTTGACACAAAGATTATTTTATATATATTCATTTAATATGAGAATTGTAAAGCATTATAAACTAGATGTTATAGTCCTCTTGTTCGTTCTTATAATGTGAGATTAAGAACCATTTGCATAAAAATGGGAAAATGGTCTTTGTGTTTTGTAATGGAAATTTATTAGTTGAAAATTGGTTATGAAATTCTAAATAAAACTACACGTCATGTTGAATGAATTTTATTATTTGCAATCTATCCATTAATTTTAATTTGAGGTAATTAATCATCAATAACCTTTTTTTTATTAATATGTAACATTTAATAATTTTAGGTAGAACAGTTGTTTAAAATTCACTTTAATGAATAATTTTAGGTATGAAAATGATTTTTCCTTATAAAAAGAGAATTAAAAAATTATATAAAATTTAATTTTTTAATAATTAATTTGTTAAATAATAATAATCTGTTCAAAATTTCAGACACAATATAATTTTAGCTTTGTCTTAGTTTTACATTTACTAGACCTAGATGCACGTCTATATTTGACCTTTTTGCGTAGGTTAATCAATGAATTGATTGATTATTATTTAATTATCTTAAGATACATATCCATACAAATACATGGCAGAGTTAAAGTTGTGGATTAAACAATATCTAGGAAAAGTATGGAACATTAAAAGATTCTCCTTTCTTAAAGACTTATTAGTCACGTCATATATTACTAACGTTGAATAAAAAAGTATAATTTAAAAAAAGTCATTCCATTAGTATAGTCATCTCTTTTATTACTAACATTGAATAAAAAAGTATTCTTTAAAAAAGTTATTTTTTATTTGAATATTAGTTATAGTGGTCATCACAAATTACTTTTTCAAAAAAGAAAGATCTTTTTGAAAAGTTAAGCAGCATTTACAAGGCGTTGTACTCTTCACAAGAGCCACAAGGGACAAAAAGGAAAGAGTCTAAAAAGATAACATAGAAGCAAACTGTTACAGAGACAACACTTTGACAACACAGAAACCACAAAAAGGCAGCCAAAAGTCAGAACACCGGCACAGGCAGCAGCTAACTGGCATTATCCCATTTTTTAAACAGGAGGTCCACGACATCATCACCAACCCAGTCTTTGTTCTCTTGGCCATTATTACCCTCCAACTCCTCCTTGATAATAGTGGACAAGGTGCTAGTGACAAAGTGGCCCTACTTCATTGTAAAGCGGGTCAATCCACGAAGCCTTTTGTTGAGCATGTCCATTTTCTTCTCCAAGGCACAGGGCTCCTCCCTAGCGTCCATAGTCCCCGAGATCTCTTCAGGCTCATCATCCAGGGGATGCGAAGAAAGAGAGTTTGAGGTTTCTTTTGGTAACTTGTTGTCTTCCAGGGTAAATTGGGGCCCCTCCACATTCTCGTCCTCCTCTTCCTCAATTTCCTCGTCCTTATACTTTTTGTTGTCAGACCGCTCCTCCTCTGAATCCTCGATTACCTGTCTCTTTTTACTATTTTTTGCCAACCTTTCGGATCTCCTTATGGTGTTCTCCCCACCAGTCATTACCGTGGTTTCCACAATAGTATCTCCTTTAGAGCCTTTTCTTATTATGTTTTTTCCCTTCCCCTCCCTGACACTCAGCTCCGACATACCTTTCTTACCATCCTTTCCTTTTTTGGCAGTGTTGGCCCTGTAGGCAAACTTTGTTGGGGTAGACTTCAAATCACAGAGGCTGGCAGCTGCACTAGCATGTACATTACCCAACCCTCCCTTTAGTTTTTTGGTAGTTGGTTTGGCTTTGGGGTTTCCCGTGATACCCAGATTGGATTTTCGGGGAGGGCTTTTTGACTCAGCTGGGGAAATGTTCACAACAGTTAGGAGTTTGATTTCATCAATGCACACAGCCAAGATGGCTTTGGGAGGACAAAGGGTCGGGTGGAAGTGGTAAAGTCTCAAGATAAGCCCTTGATGGAGTGGAAGAGGCAGAAGGTCATTGGGGTTAAGGTTGGCTAGCTCTTTGCATTTCTCGACCGAATTTTCCAAGTCCATAAGCAAAAAGAAGGGAAAGCTAAGCAACATCTTATGTCTTAAATGATTTAACAGGGGAGAATGATAGAAGAAAAAGGTTTTGAACCTAACTTCTAAGGTGACATATTTTATTAACGCTAAGCACACCTGGTCCCAAGGCTCCGAAAGAGCTTCTCACTCAAAACCCAACTGGTTCTGCACTGGTTCCTCGTTCCCCATGAAGAAATCTTTCAAACTTTCATTGTCCTACTTCTTAGTGTGCCTAGGGTATTTTTTCCCGGTACATAGCATTTCGGTGGCTTGCGCGATAACTTCTTCACTAACTTCAAATGAAATACTGCCAATCGTGACCCTTCGGTCCTTCCACAAATTAGCAAACTGGCTAGACAAATTAGGGTCATGGCCAACCAAAATCTCCATGAGAGGAGCAATGTCACCTTCAGCACAGATGTGCCAGACTAATGGATTCTTTCGAAATTCATCATAGTTGTTCGGCTCAGTTTGAACGCGGTCACCACCCATTCTATCCACCTACACAGAAAACCAAAGAGTTTGCGGAAGACACAAATTGTAAAAGCCAGTAGGGCAATGTATATTCATCACAAGGTCATTTAGGCGAGAAATGCAGCGATGGGTAATGACGCCAGTGTGCAGGTCACATGCGCGGAAGGGAAAATCACCACAAAGTGACTTGACAATGGAGTAAAAGTGGATCTTGGGAAGATTACAACTAGCGAAACAAGAATTGGCGGGCATGCAGGGTTCCTTAGCCTTGGAGTAAGTGCGTGAAAAACAAGACATGTTAGTCACATGGCTAAAAATAGAAATATTCCTATGAGTGTAATAAGAGATCCACACTAAACTAGCAAGCATGAAGGCGTTAGAAGGAAGCATTCCTTCATAATGAGGGGTTAAATCAGTATTTAAACTCACAGTCATACGGAGGCTATGATGAGTTAAAACAAGATATCGCACAATCTTAAAGAGGAGAGATCGCATGATACAACCTCTCAAATTCATCAAAATCACAAACTTTTTTCCCTTCATAAAGCCGCCTTTTTTATTCATGTTATAAACCTCAAAATTTAAACCCCACCACCTGTCAGCCACCTCAGTAATAAAGCTCGTCCACCAGGCCCAAAGGACAAACAAGTGGGTCCCCCAACCAGCCCCCAACACCCGAAGATCTTTAAACTCATAATGAGTCAAACAGTTAGACTCCCTCCACATGTCGTAAATCTTAGCGTTAGTGCTCATCCACTAGACCCAAAAGATAATCAAGTGGACCCCTTATAAGGCCTTTCGGGTAAGGCCTCACAAATTGCATAGAGTGTTATCATATATTAAACAAAAAATGCAATGTACAAAATACTATATATTTCTAAAAGCAATATAGAGGAAGAGTGAAACAATAAAATGTTCAAAAGAGAATTCTATAGATCAACATTATACATATACATATACATACACATACACATACATATGCATACACATACATATACACATACATATACACATACATATACATGTACATATACATATACATATATACATACACATACATATACATACATACACATATACATATACATATACGTATACGTATACATACACATACTTTTCGCCCTTCATTTATTGTTTGTAGTTATCTTTGTGCATCGTTGGCGTTATACTCATTACCATATAAGCAATTGTAGTTAAATCTTCTTTCTTTCATCAAAAAAATATGGTTAGGGTTAGTAATTTTTTCACCTTTTCTATTATCCATGTACTTGGCACTAAATATTATAAAGAAATAGAGAAGATTTGCCTGGGGCTTTTAATGACGACCTGGAGCTTACCTCTTTAACAAAGGATGTTCCTAAATGTTGCTCATTGGTCAATAAGGATTGCAAAAAAAATATGAATTTAGAATTGAGAAGGCAACTATTACATTGTGAATGTCTTTTTAATATCTCTTTTATAGTTTCCCTATTTTTTTATAATATTTAGTGTCAAATAATGTAACTTGAATTTTGAATTGACAAGCGAACTGTTATATAGATTGGTTCAGGTACGATATAATTTTACCTTTGTCTTAGTTTTATATTTATTAGACTTAGATGCACATCTATATTTGACTTTTTTTATCTACTCTAATCAATCAATTGGTAGATTATTATTTAATTATTTTAAGATACATATGCATAGAAATACATTGCAAACTTGAAGTTACGGATTAAATAATATTTATGAAAAATATGGAAGATTAAAGTATTGTCCTCTTTTAAAGAGTTATTAGTCATATCTTTAATTACTAATATTCAATAAAAAATATTCTTTAAAAAAACATCAGTCCATAACTTTAGTTATGGCATATTTTTCCCAATGCTAATGTGGCAGTAGATAATTTATTACTTTGATGTTTTTTTTTTTCATTTTTTTTATTTGAATATTAGTTATGATCGTCAAAGTAATTACACGCAAACATATAAAAAAATATATATGTATCCATGTGGATATAAATGTATATCTATGGATGATCACAAGAGGAATACCATGGTTTCAACATTGCAATATATAAAAATATATATACAAGTATTGTACAGATTTCTTCGTTAACCATTTTCAATATTTGACTATTGTTATATGTTTGCCATTGAAGATAATAGTGCTATTCAATTATTATAAACATAAGAAGGGAATTTAGAATATACATAGAAGAACTCAAAATTCCACCATATAAAAGGAATCAAAAATCATAGTGACAATGCAGAGTAAAAACAATATGGGCACCATGTTAAAATCAAAAGGATGGGAGGTCAATGAATGTGCAAATATATATATGCAAACATAAGAATAAATTATGTTCATATTTGTAAAACATAAGTCTTAACATCCCATAGTGAGCATTAAAAAGGCAAGAGTAGGAGAAATGCTGGAAAGTGCAAAAGAGTAGTCAAAGAGTAGGCTCGCTAGTGGAGCCTTTTTCTGGAGTAGGGGTAGATATCTTTACTATGTTTGAAAGCAACAGTTTACACTCTGCTTCGAAATCATCTTTTGTTGCTTTCACAATCGTTGTTTTAAGTCGATCCTCAAAATTGTAAGTATTTGTTCTGATGAAGACAGTAAAGATGTATGATTTACAAACAAGGCCTTTAATAATAGCAACATGATCTGTTGTAGACTTAGAGCTGTCCTACAACATGTAGAGGTCTTTTGTTGGAATTTGCAATAAACTAGTGGCAGCTTCATCAAAAACAATACACCAAAGGCTAGTTGAATGGTCTTGCAACTTTAATTTCAAAAGATAGTGATAGTTGCATTCCTCGATTTCCATCTCGCAACGATCACAAAACCAAACATCAACACGGGGGGCGTCTACATTTTATTTTGCATTCTTTCCTATTAACCAACAAGGGCCAAGCAGGATAACAAAAAGACTCAATTTTTGCAATTTGAATGGTTGCTTTAAAAGTGGCTTCAACAATTTTTGGCAAGCCAAGGCAATTGTTCAAGATGAATGCAATAGTAACTCTATCATTTGAACGATGCAACCTACGAGGTGCAAAAGAAGATGAAACCATTTGTTCTACTTTGATTGAGCCCTTGGATCTAAGAGTGTTTGCCTTAGGAATAAAAGGGTTAATGTCAAGGACTGTTGTTGTTGATTTGTTGATAAATTTACCATTAAATTAGCCTACACGACCACCCCGCACAACAACTATGACTATATCACCAAAAATATACATCCACTCCAAGGCATCCCCTTTTTCTTGCCAACTTGGGCCCCACAAATTAACATCAATGAAAGAAGCAAAGATATCATATAGTTTAATAGTTCGTCGGATTGTTTCGGATCCATTTTTCCTAGGAACAATTGATATGTACTCAACATGTACTACAATGCCAATAATATCAACCAAGCTATTATCACTATAATTGCTTATGTCACTAACTGACACAAATGCAGAAGTTTTTTTTGGGAACAAAAATCTCATCTGCACATCGTTTTATTGTTGATTTTTCATCCAAAACAATTTCAAGGTTACTATTTAATTTATTGAATTTTTTATTTGCTTCCTTCACTGATCCTCTTAATATTAAATAAGTTGCACCCACCTCAACTCGACCATAATGCAATTCAACAATATCATCGAAACAAGTAACATGTATTTTTGTACCCTCCATATTTATAATGTCAAAACTAAAAAGTTGCCCTTCACCTCTTTGTTTGTGGAAATTGTACATCTCTCTAATATGTGTTACACGCCCTTTCACTATCCAAACATTTTGATAAATGTTCAAAGCTTTAATAGGGCTGACATTTGGAGGGTTGTTTTGTTTTTTAGGGGAAAGCTGTAGACCAAATTTAGGGGTTCGTTTAGAAGGAGAAGGTGAGTTTGGCCCCAACATTTGCTCTTCTTTCTACTTGAACAGATATCTAGGGGTCCCAATGATTTGACAATCAAACTTAATCACAACTAAGTTGAATATGATTAAGGCCTTGGAAAAGAAGCAAAACAATATATTGGACACATTATATTAGGCACATACGAAGGAGAAAGGGAATTTTAAAAAATAGACAAGAAACAACGCAACCCACCTTGAATCTTGGACATTCCTACAGACGTAGTCTTTTAAACATACAAGGGACCTTATTTTCAAGGCACCTAAAAACAACAAATCATTGCATTTGGAAGGCAGGGTTCCTATTTGCATATGATGTCCATCAGACAAGACAACCTTGTATCGTTCAACCTGCCCTGCATCACCGCCATTTTTTTTTAAGGACGAAAGTTGAAGGATCAGAGAGGGAATGACATCTCCAACATTGATGGAATGAATTGGAAATGAAGTCAAAGTTGGTTGTTTCTTTGTAGCCTACAAATACAAGTTCAATCAAGGAAAATGCACATCATCACACCAAATGGATAAAACGAGTAAGGAAAACAAAGGTTGCAAAGAGATATTTTTATGTGTTCTAAAAGATCAATGCATATGTACTTCCACATCTATATGCTTTACTAGGGCCAGCCATGTGTGTATACACCTAAAGGCCAATAAAACTGGAAACATAAATAGTAAAGCGTATGCAGTGTATCTTTTTGTATTTGAGAATCCTAAAATTAATGGAATTGAAAGGCAATGTTCAAGTTTATTACAAGAGAGGAAGGAAACAATAACAACAAATTTGCAGCGGGTATAAGGAAAAGGAAATGCAAACTTACGGAATCAAGATTTGGAGGCTGGTGGATGACACCTTCAGAGCCGAACTCCATAGCGGGACTTGTGGGAGGTGTCACCAAATCAATTTTGGGGGGCTTTGGAGACCCATCCACAAAACCCAATTTTGCATACATAGTTCTGAGACCTTTTAGAGGGAGGAAATGTTGCAATTATAGTTGTCTGATTGACACCTCTATTTCACAATAAAAATAAAAGATTAATGTATTGCAACATACAATGCCAACTGGTAGACAACTTAGAAATATTGATAATCTACCAACCATTTTACTATTTTGAACTACAACACCCATGTAAAACGACTTATAGATTCCGTAGAACAACAATTTTAACATAAACAATAAATAAAACATTTATGCAAAACACCCATGTAAAACAACTTACCAATTGCGAAGAACAATAGTTTTAAAACCCTCCAATCTGTTATAAAACCAACCACAGAGTCGAGTATAGGTTATTGCTACTCATTGACTTTACAGGTTCTATTTAATGTGGGTTTGGTGCCAAAGAGTGTAGCTCAAATTTTGAATGGACAATCCAACTCTTACACAGACTGCTTGTCTTGTATGAATATGTTTAGTGTGGGTTTTTGATCATCTGTGATTTATGTATGATTCTTAAGTGTTTTTCTAATAGTTTTTTTTGCTACCTTCATCTTTTTTAATGCAAACAATATAATATACAACAACAAGAATGAAAATGATTAAGTACATAGATGCATTGAATTTTCCCTTTGTTTACACATTTAAAAAAACACATATAACTAGATATATATATCCATATGTACTTCCGATGGGGGGGTTTCTAGGGGTTGTTTATAACAAGATGGAGTTTGCTAATTACGTGGTTTGGCGAAGGTGGAGTTGGTTGCTTCAATACGCAGAAGTAGAATGGTAAGTGTTTGCTCACATGAGGGTTAATGCATCTTGATGTTGCTGCACCTTGGCGTTGGAGGAAATAAATGCAATATTCAATGTTGCAGTATGGGAAAGCATACTCCAAAATGTGCAAGAAAATATAGCGATTAAGTTGTATTGTCGAAAGAGGCATTGTGGTCCTTTGGTATTTTTTACTCTTTCTAAATCAAAGTCTACATAAATACAAATAAAGATACCATACACATCTGTTTCGATATCATAAAACATATTGATATAAGACATATAACATGTTCCATACAAACAAAATAACCACATCAATTAACACTTTATTATAAGTAGCTTCAAACAGATCGGGGAAAAAGAAATCCACGAAACATATTGGTGCAAGACAAGCAGTCTATGAAACAATTGTAAGAGATGTTAGAAAAACACTTAAGAAGCATACATAACTAACAAATGAACGAAAAAAGAATATCATGAAAAAAACATAGAGTAAGAGGGCAATAACCTGTACAAAATGCTATGAAACAAACACCACAATGGTTGTTTCAACAATGCAACTTAATCAAAGTATACTTTCCCACACTACGGCATTCAATATTCCATTTACTTCGGTCGCTCACATTTACTTCACCCGCCCTCATCGTACAACAACGGTAGAATGCATTAACCCTCGTGCAAGAAAACACTTACCATTGAGCTTCTGCATTTCAAGGACACCAACTCCACCACCACCAACCCACGTATCACCAACCTCCACGTCACCACCCAAAAACCCGAGCAAGTCGCTGTCGACCGAGACATCTCCAACATCGGCAAATCCAATTCACGGTTGGGCTGACGGAAATCCCAGCAGAAACTTCAAACAAATAGCCTATCGATCGAGACATCTCTGGCGCTACCTATGATTCTTAAGTGTTTTTCTAATAGTTGTTTTACAATTTCCCTATTTTGTCTATAATATTTAGTGGGAAATAATGTAGCTTGAATTTTGAATTGACAAGCCAACTGTTACATAGAATTTGTTGTTACACCTTGTTTAGATAGTGATAGAATTTCTGGTAAGCAAGAATATGTTGCAAACTCAAATCTATACATGCATTTCATTGACCTATTAGAAAAACACTTAACAATCAGAGGAAAATTAGAGATGTTTCAAAAACCACATTAAATAGAATGTTAAAATATGGAGAATAGAACAAGCAGAGTACAATAATGAACAGTATGGTATGGGGAACTAGAAAAAATAATATCATGAAGAACAATTTATTATGGGGAAGTTCAAACAATACCATGAAACACATTGATAGAACAGGAAAAACAAAATTGGAAAAGACCTATTAGGAAAACACTTAAGAATCAGAGCAAAATGACAAATGTTTTCAAACCCACATTAAATAGAACTTTAAGATATGAAGAATAGAAGAGGCAAACTACGATAATGAACAATTTGTTACAAGGAACTGAAAAAAAGAATATCATGAAGAACAGTTTGTTGTGGGGAACTTGAAACAGACGAGGGAAAAATAATACAATGAAACATATTCATATAAGACACTACCATCCCACATAATTAGCAAGCTCCACCGCCTACATAAACAGGCATGACCAGTGTGTTCTAGGGACCTTCAAGCAGATCAAGGAAAAAATGAATATCATGAAACATATTGATACAAGGTTCGAGCTATGTTCTTTGTTAATAAATATTAAAGAGAAGTACAAAAATTGTATAAGAGGTGTTAGAATAACAATTATTTGCTACAAGTCGTTTTACATGGGTATTTTGCATAAATGATTTGTCTATAATATTTACTACCAAGCAATGTAACTCAGATTTATAATTAAGTATGTGGTGTTATATGCATTTTGCACAGATTATTGCATCATATAATTGTTGTCATAACCTAAAGAAAATATCATGAATAAAATATGAAGAATAGAAGGGGAAAACTATGACAATCAACAATTTGTTATGGGTAACTCAGAAGAAGAATCTCATGAAGAACAACTTGTCACGAGGAGCTTTAAAGACATAAGAAAAAAATAATATCATGAAACATATTGATACAAGACAAATGAATGGAAAGCCACATTCCTAAAGCCAATAGGTAGCAATAATTTGTGCAAAATAAGTGTAACACCACAGGCTTTATTGAAAATTCGACCTATTACGTGGTACTAAATATTATAGACAAATATAGAAATTATAAAAGAGCTATTAGAATAACACTTAACAGCCACTAAACTAATTTTATCTCCTATATATATGCAATTACTCCTATGTTAATCTACAATCGCTCCTATGTTAATGGGTATAATGCCAAAGATGCACAGAGATAACTAAAACAATAAATTAAGGCCGATAAAATTACTAACCCTAACCATATTTTTTGACGAAAGAAAGAAGATTTAACTACAATTGCTCTTATGGTAACGGGTATAACGACAAAGATGCACAGAGATAACTACAAACAATAAACGGTGAGAAAAATATTACTAACCGTAACAATATTTTATTGACAAAAAAAAGAAGATTTAATTGCAATTTCTCCACCCGTAAAGAGCAATAATCTCTTTGAAGTCTCCAAAATGGGTATAACGCCAAAGATAGAAACATGTAACAAAAAGACATTAACAATAAATTAATCATCTATGCAAAACACCCATGTAAACCGACTTATAGATTCCGGAGAACAATAATTTTTCAATCTACTTATCACAATGTGGACCTTACCTCTTGAACAAAGAATGTTCCTAAACATCACTCATTGGTCAATAAGGATCGGGAAAAAAAAAAGAATTTGCCTTCGAACAGATTAGGAAACAAGAATATCATGAATAAAATATGCAGAATAGAACAGGCAAACTACGATAATCAACAGTTTGTTATGAGCAACAGGAAAAAAGAATATCATGAAAAACAATTTGTTACGGGTTGTTACAGGGAGCTTCAAACACGCAAGGAAAAAAGAATATCATGAAACGTATTCATACAACACAGATGAATGCAAAGCCACGTTAAATAAAACTCCTAAAGCCAATAGGTAGCAATAATCTGTGCAAAATGAGTATAACCCCACATACTTCATTGAAAATTCAAACTACATCACCTAACACTAAATATTATAGACAAATAGAGAAATTGTAAAAGAGCTATTAGAATAACACTAAACGGCCAAAAATTACTAACCCTAACCATTTTTTTTTACAAAAGAAAGGAGATTTAACTGCAATTTCTCCACCAGTAAAAAGCGATAATCTCTTTGAAGTCTCCAAAATGGGTATAACGCCAAAGATCGAAACATATAACAAGAAGACATTAAGAATAAATTAATCATCTATGCAAAACACCCATGTAATAATGAGTATAACCCCACATAATTCATTGAAAATTCGAGCTACATCACCTGGCACTAAATATTATAGACAAATAGAGAAATTGTAAAAGAGCTATTAGAATAACACTGAACAACCACCAAACTAATTTTATCTCCAATATGTTTTTTCTTTCATACTAACCCTTGTTTACTCGGTCCAGTTACCTCAACATATGCAAAGAGTAAACGGAAATAGTTGCCAAAGCATACAATATTCTAGCAAGTAAAACATGAGATCATCACTATTATCTTTATTTCTTTACAAATGTTCAGTACAAATCATTACTAACCAATCTATTTGCAATTCCCCTATTGACTCCATGATCCCGATAAATATAGCAGCGGGGTTGGTTGAGTACCAACCATCGTGTCGCTTCATTACAATAATTAACCTTTCGGGAACTAGTCTCCGAACTACCGACTAATTAAGATAAACCATCCAACTAATTGCCAACTAACTTATTCATTTTATTCTTGGCCGACTAATTACATTACGGCCCACTACATCATCCCCCCCAACAAGTAGTCGTCTTCCAGGCGACTAAAAATAAAACAAAGGCTTACTCAAAATGGAATTAAGGAGGAGTGAGAGAATGCACCCCTGGGTGTACAGATGAAGATGGGTTGGTGGTGGATTGTTGCTGAAGTCGCTCGAGCTTCTGAGTGGCTGCCTTTTGTCGTTCCCGAGCCAGCATTACAATTTTGACTGCCTCGGCGAGCTTGACTTGAGCAGTCACCAGCTCCTCTTTGGTACCTACCAAGTCCTTCTCTTTTTCTGCTAACTGTGCATCTCTTTCTATCAGCTGGTTATCTTTCTCAACCAGTTGTCTCTCCTTCTCCGCCAACTCCTCCTCCTTCACTGCTATGGTCCGTGCTCTCTCAACAGTCACTTGAGCCAACTGCTCTTGTGACTTGCGGATTTGCTTCGCCAACTCTCTGTGACATTCGGCTACTTGCCCCAAGGCCTTGTCTCATTCCCCCTTTGTTGCTCCAATAAGGAGTGACTGCTGGTGCAGTTGCCAGTATGCCTCTCTGTAGCATCACTCCATGCCATAAAGTGCCGCTAGGACCCTGCCATGTCTTCTTGCTGCTGCCGGTCTCACAGGCTGCCAAGCGGCTGTCATTTCCTCAAGCTGTTCTTTTGTTGACACATTCGGCCAACCTCGTGTTGTAAAGCACTGGAAGAACTCCTTCTCACATCCCTCTGCATGAACGCCAAAATGTGCTCTACCTCCTGTGCTATTAGAGGGCCAAGTTCGGTGAGAAGTTGTTGGCTTACCTCCCCGACCTCCTACATGTGTCGACCCATGGCACTCAATTCCTCTATGTACCTGTGCAATGTGCCAATAGGATCTTGAGGGTCTGCTGGTGTCATCCCTGCTCTTCGAACTGGGCCTGCTGATTCATCTCCGCTTGATGTTGCCCCTCCAAGCTGCCCCCATCTCCGTTACCTGGGCTATTTTGGTGAAGTAGTGGTGCGGTCTATTGGAGGGTTGACTCGTCTCCCTGGTGCCTGCAAGGTTGCTGCTATCACTACTTGGCCAAATAAATTGTCCATCCCGCTCAAGGGTGGCTGCTCGCCTGGCAACTCAATGTTCCTTTGTATATTTGCCGGCTAAGTGGCCGGTTGTACACTCGGCCCCCTCTAGATGCTCCCCTGGGTGCTTGGTTGAGTGGTGTCTGGTAGAGATATGAGTGTTGGCTCCTTAGCCGCACCTGGGGATGCTGGAGGAGTTTCTGCCTGTTCCCCCATCCCATCCAACCATGCATCCACTACTTTGTCACCTTCCTCCATTACTGGTGGGGCAATTATCAGGATGGCCTATTAGGGTGTGCCCGCTCTAATCGCCTCCTCCACCTCCTGTAACCCTACCTCCCCTGCAACAGAAACATCGTCTGTGCTCATGTCTCCTCCTTCGTCCGAGGACACCTCAATGGCAGCTTCTTCTGTAGTGTCGCCCTCTCCTGCTTCTTCCTCCTGCTCGTCCTCTTCCTCCTCAGTAGGCTGAGTCATCTGCCGTCTCCTTTTTGTCAGTGGAGCTCCTTGTTGTGCTTCCTCTCCACCACCCTGAGTGTCCAGATTGGCCCAATAAAATACTGTCGGCCACCCCTCCTCAATTTTTGTCAATGGTTGTAGCGTGCCCCAGTGACTAGTCGATACTTGTCAATGGATGGCGTCGAGCAATAATCCTATAGCATGTTGTGTCATGTAGCATGCTTTATGGCAAAGACTCATGAAATCTCTCATCTGCTCTGAAAGCCCACTTGCCCAGTTGTAGACATTGCCAGCCGCCAGCCCAGTCATTAGCCCGATCATCCATATGGCAATGTCAGACGCTCTGCTTGCTCCTATAAGCCTACTCTTGATCAGGTCCAATACACACTTCCACTCATCATTGTCGAGGAAGTGCTTCCTTAGCCCTCTTTTGCTTGCACCCCAAATGGTATCTTTTTCCTCCTCTGTGAGGTTTGACTTGCAGACCTTGTTAACTAAGGCCTCTTGTTTTTGCCTTGACATTTTGCCTGGAGGTTTCGTTGGCGCCATTCCTCGAGAAGGGGTTCCAAAAACCCTTGTGAATTCAAGGGCGCCATACCATACTGACACTTCATAGCCCCTAAATTTAATTGTAGACCAGTGGCTATGTCTGTCATAACCGACTACTAACTGGCGCAGGTAGGGTTCAAAATCTTTGCTACTAAAAAACGGTACCTGTGCTGCTTTATCCACTTGGACTTTCTCTAATGCCTGCTTCAGTATGTGTGTATCGAGCGTTGTAACCCACCATGACCGACATTCTGCACCTGTAAGATTTTCCCATGTAATTGTCTCTGGGGTGACTGCATCATCACTGCCCTTGGTCATTGTCGTGCCTCCCGCCACCTTTGGTCGAACAATACTCAGCTTCCTGGCTTTGCTGGTACTAGCTGCCATTCTTCCTCCTTTGTGATATTTGTTCTCCAAATAGCACCAATGCTCTTCGCTCTCTTTGCACTTGCCTGCCAGCTTTAACTTGTTTGCCAAATAATTTAACCTGTCTGTTTTTATTGAATTTCTCGGTGTGATTGGTAGCCGGCAACGATTGCAGTGACGGTCCTCTGTCACCCAATTCTCCGCGAGTCCTTTCCACTTAATTTTTCTGCAACACACCTTTGTACTATCACCTGACAACTCCGTACGGTCTTCTTGTTGTCGTAGTTGCATACAACTGTTGGTTTAGGGTGTACGATTTCTTGCTTAATTCGTACGGTGACCCTCTGCTTAGCTCGTACGGTCCTTGTCTGTACGATACCTTCCTTGGAGCGTATTTTTACTTGATCTTTTCGTGCGGGCTTTCTTTTCTGTGTACAGTCCTCTTCTTTTTGGCGTACGTATTTCTCTTGGCTTACAAATTCCCTTCGGCGTACGGACTCCCTATGTTGATTACATATGGACTCCCCTTGGCGTACGGACTTTGCATGTAGTTTGAGTACGGCCTCTCCTTGTACGGTCTCCTCCTGGCTTGTGGGTTCTTCCTGGCGTATGGCTTTCTTTTGGCGTACGGCTTTCTCCTGGCAATCGCGTACTGTTCTCCACTGATACTTCTTTGGGCTATGTATGGATTTCCACTGGTACTTCCTCTGGCTACGTACGGATAACCGCCTCTGGCTACGTGCTCTCCTCGCAACCCGGATGCCTTTCTTCCAGACGTGTACAGTGTTCTCCTTGCTTTGGCACTTCTCTTGGCGACTTCTTACTCTAGTTATTCCCTTGGCAACTCGGATACCTTTCTTCACAATGCATACGGCCTTTCTTTTATAGTTTTTGGTGGATACCCCTTGCTTTTTAGGGCATACGGTTTGTTGGGTTTTTTCCACTCGTGCAGTTTTAATGACTTTGGCTATTTTTTTAATTTTCCATCTTTTCATCTCTCTTTTTAATACTCTTTTTTTTTTTTTCTCCCTTCATTAAATTCGCTTTTTTACCTTTATTTTCTTTCTCTTTTAAATTTTTAAATTTTTTCTCTTTCTTCCGTCAATTCTCTTTTTTTCAATTTTTTGTTTTTTCTTATCATTTATTTTTCCTTGATCATTTTTTCTTTTCATGCCTCTCTTTTGGCCTCGTTCTCGAACCTTTAACTCGGAAGCATAGTACCATTTACAGGTATGTGGAGGTTTTTTGTAACATTCTTCTTCGCAACATGTACCTATATATTGCACATCAAACCATTTATCAAGTAAAGGGGCGGGACCCATACCTTTATGACTGTCGTCGACATATTTCCCGCCATATTGTTGATACCATGTGACGTCTTCGCCTTCTACCATGGGGAATCCGATTGGGTTGGGTATTATTTTCCAGAGTCTGTCTTTTGTTGCTATCTTTCTTACCCTTGGCACCTTCCTTCTCTCTCTTCTCATGAGTTGTAGTATTTCCTCCGTATATCCGTCCACATGTGATAGGAACTTGTCCTCTGTCATGATCACCGTTTTTAGACAAGGGGCCGTTTTTTCAAAGTATTCTTCCCATTGTTCGTCATCCCAATCTTCTTTCTCTTCGTCATTCTCTTCAGGTTGGGGTTCTCTTGTCGCTTGTTCTTCCTTCTCCTTTTGTGCCTCTTCATCTATTTCTTTTGCTAGATACCCCATCCATATGCCTTCGTATGGTGCAACGTAACTCCAGTGTCCACCCATTTGTTTCCATAGTGCAAGTGTCTCGAACACTGCATTGGTTAGGTGTTTGTTTATCCGTGGTACTGCAATTCCCTCCACTTTCTTTTCCACCAATCTCTCTTCCATTATCTGGTTCTTGCCTACCCAGATTTCTTCTCCTGCGTATCCGGGGCCTCCCAAACCCCAGTCTTGCTCTCTTGGTGCCTCTATCTGCACAGGCCAATCTTCATTGGTGGCGTATCCGAGCATATTGATGGCTATAATGTGTTCCTTCTCTTTTCTCTCTTGATATATCTTTAGCTTAGATCCGTTGATTGCACTCGATAGGGGTGATCCATCCAAATTCTCGAGTTTTATAGATCCATTGTTGCATATTTCCTTGATTTTGAACGGTCCTAACCACCTTACCCTGAACTTCCCTGGTTTGATCTCGTTACAGCCGTTATACTTTAAAACTAACTGTCCTAGCCGGAAGTTCATTCGTCGGAGGTGTTTGTCATGCCAATGTTTCCTTCTCCGTTGCATATTTTTCGTGACCCATTGTGCCATCACTCTCCGCTCATCCAGTTTGTTGAGTTCGTACAACCGTTCCTTCAAACTCTCTGTATCCCCTAACCGGTTCTCTATGGCTATTCGTAGGCTGGGTACCGTGTATTCCATTGGTACTACTGCTTCTTGGTCGTACATCAACTGGAAAGGTATGTGTCCTGTTGTTACTTTGTATGTTGTACAGTATGCCCACAGGACGGCTGGTAGCCGCTCTTCCCAATCCGCTTCCTCTACACCACATGACTTGTGGATGATTGCCACTAGTACCTTATTCGTAGACTCTGCTTGACCATTGGCTCGTGGGTAGTACAGGCTAGATAGATTGTGAAATATCCGGAACTCTGTTGTCATCAGTCGGATGATGTGATTCACAAAGTGTCCTCGATCACTCGTAATTTGGATTGGGATCCCGTACCGTGTCACTATTTGTTCGTAGATGAATTTGGTTGTGCTCTGGGCTGTATTATCTAGCAATGCTCGTGTTTCAGCCCACTTCGTGAGATATTCTGTCACCACCACAATGTATCAACATCGATGTAGGTGGCTCACTTTTAGTGGTCCGATAAAGTCCAATCCCCATCGCTCAAACAACTCCTGAGGCTGGGATGGATAGAGTGGCATAAAATCCCGCTTCAGAGGTTCTCCCACTCTCTGGCAAGTATCACATCCTATCACCCACTCTCGTGCGTCTGTGTGCATCGTTGGCCACCATAGTCCTGCCAGAAGAATTTTTCTCGCCATGGCATCTGGTCCCATATGTCCGCCAGCCAAACCCTCATGTGCTTCCTTTAGTTCCCCTGGTATTTCTTCTTCTATAACACATCTTCGGAGGATCTGGTCAGACCCCATCTTGTATAGTAAGCCATTAATTAGCTGAAATGTTTTGCTTTTCAATATGAGTTTTCTCCTCTCTGCTAGTGCCATCTCCTTAGGAAACGTGGATGTGGACAAGTATTCTTTTATTTTTCGTACCATGACGGAAGTATTGCAATTTGAAAGAGGTGTGCATCGGGAAAGTCTTCGTTCACGCCTCCTTCCGCAGGTTCGCCCGACCGTATTCTTTACAATTGGTCGGCGATCACATGACTCTTCCCCGATCGTACTATGATAGTGAATGTGAACCCCTGAAGTAATAGCAGCCACCTACTTACTCTGCCTTGGATTATAGGTTTGTTCACCAGATACATTAGGGCTTGATGGTCCATGTAGAAGGTGAATGGTGTTGCTAGCAAATAGTGCCTAAATTTATGTACGGAGTACACCATCCCCAGTGCTTTGCGTTCGGTCGTACTGTAGTTCTTCTCTGCCTTCGAGAGTAGCCGACTAGCAAAGAATACTGGTTGGTCCAGCCTGTGTGCTCCGACTTGTGTGAGTGTTGCTCCTATGGCAAAGTTTGAGGCATCCACATGTACGTGGAATTCCTTGTCCCAGTCCAGGTACACCAGGATGGGTGAGCTGATTAGCCATTCCTTTAGTTCCTTGAATGCTTTTTCTTGTCCTTCCATCCATAGGAACGGTTGTCCCTTCCTTGTCAATAAGTCAAGCGAGTATGATACCTGTGCAAAATTCTTAATGAACCTCCGATAGTACCCGACATGGCCGAGAAAGGACTTCACTCTTGTGACATTTTCTGAAGCCTCCATATGTACAATGACCCTTATTTTGTCAGGATCAATCTTTAGCCCGACTTTACATACAATATGGCCTAGTAACTTTCCCTGTGGTACCATGAACCTGCATTTCTTTGGGTTCAATGCTAGACGTGTTGCTCAGCATCTTTCCATGCATTCTCCAAGAGCCTTGAGATGTTTTTCCTTGTCACTGAAAATAGACCAGTCGTCTAAGAATACCCCGAAATTGCCTACCGACATCTTTTCAAATATATGTAAAATTATCCTTTGGAATGTGGCCGGTGCATTACACAACCCGAATGGCATCCAGTGGTACGCGTATACTCCATCCTCTACCACAAAAGTTGTTTTCAACTTGTCTTCTTTGGCAATGCAAATTTGGTTATATCCAGAAAACCCGTCCAAGAACGAGTACATTTCGTGCCCATCAACCTCCTCCAAAATGGTGTCGGTGAAGGGAATTGGAAGCGAGTCCTTCACTGTTACTGCGTTTAAACACTGGAAGTCGACACATATCCGGATTTGCTCTAATTCTTTCTTTAAGGAAATGACAATTGGTGACACCCACTCGCTCACATTTACTTTGAAAATGATGCCCGCCTCCAACATCTTCTCTATCTCCTCTTGTACTTTTGCGGCATAGTTCTTGTTCATCCTATATGGTCTCTTTCGTACGGGTTGGGCTCCTGGTATGAGCTGAATCCTATGCACGCACAGCTCTGGTGGTACTCCCTTCAAATCCTTGTACGTCCAAGCGAAGGTGACCTTGTACTCCATGAATATTTTAAATGTCGCCGCCTTCAGTACGGGGTCCCAATCATCATCGACGAGGATCTCCCTAGGCTTCTCTTGTTATCCTAGATTCACCCTTTTGATTGTCGGTTCCTTGTACTTGATGGGTTTATCTTGTTCAAGCTTATGGGTTGGCGTCTCGTCCAACTCTGCCCTGCCTTCCTTATATTCGCCATATTCTGGCGGGAATGCCTCACTGGCGGAGCCCTTATCTTCGCCTTTTTGTCCTTCCTCAATCTGCAGCATGTTGCAATCTGGGTGGAAGACTTCATAATCCTCCATCTGCCAGTGAAATAGCTCGTTCAGTGAACTGGTTTCATCTTCTAAACAACTTCCAATTTCTAGAACGCCTTCCTCATTTGGCTCCATGGTTCCCTTTTCTTCATCGCCATCTGATCCCTCGTCAGATTCTGAGGACGCCAAGTCCTCACTAACCGCTTGATTCTTCAAATCAATGATATACTTCTTCCCATGGCTCTCGATGGAGAGGGTATTCTTCTTCCAGTTATGGTTCGCCTTGGCGACAATTAGCCATCCGCGTCCGAGTAGTGCATCGTACGCTTTTCTCTCTAGTGGGATGACGACAAAATTCAATAGGAATTGTTATGTACCTATTACCACTTTTTGTGCCATTAACGTACCGATGGGTTTGATATTATGTTGATCGACGCCCACCAGTTGGAATGTTGGCGGCCAAAGTGTGGGCTTCCCGAGACTCTTCCATGTATCCTTGAGTAGTACGTTAACTCCCGATCCTCTGTCGACGATGGTATTAGAGAGTTTCATCCCAAGGATTTCCATCTGTACGACGGCCGGTTTCCTCTCGCCACTTATTGCGAGTAGCATTGGGTCCGTGGTTGCTCCTGTTGGTTCTATGGTGTCTTCACTCGAACCCATTTGAGTATTGTTTGTCATGATATTTGTGAGTGCTACTCTTAGTTGCGGCATGGTTTGCAGAAGGTCTGTTACCTTGACTGGTATAGATGTGTGAAGTACTTGTCGTACGATGTTCTTTTCCAACTCTGACTGCAACGGCGTACTAGCCGCTTTGGAAGTTCTCCGTTCATTTGCCATTGCGGCTTCTACTTTCGCCCTGGCTTCTCGGAGTCGTTCTTTCTCCGTACAGGGGTCCGGGTAGTTAGCCTTCTTCGTCTACGCCCTTGTAAGTGTCAGGACTTCTTCGTTGGCTACCTCCAGTATGTTGATACCTTTCTACTTGGGACAATCAGTGTCTTCGTGATCGCCCGAACCGCACCACTTGCACAGCTTCCCTCCGACGCCTTGGCCGCTCTGACATTCCCTGGCAAAGTGGCCCCATTCGCTGCATCTCCGGCATTGGATCATGGGCCGACCTTTGCTGTCATATTGGATTTTGCTTCTTGGTGTAGTGTTTCTCCAATTGTTGTGATAGCCGCTAGGGGATGCATTGTTATTCTGATGCTTCGGTGGTGTGGTCGGAGGGGTAGATTGTTCCCCTTGTGTGAAGAACACTTGCGCACTCCGTGTTTTCAAATTGTACGGGCATTCTTTGACGGAGTGTCCCATCACTTGGCAGATGTCACAAAACATCTTCTTTGGGCAATTTGTTATTGTGTGACCTTCCATTTTACATTCCGTACACCATAGTTCGGTTGGTTCCTTAGATTGTTCCTTGTCTACTTTTAGTTCCTTCATCATCCTTAGCATGTCACGACGAAGTGCTTGTACAGTTTTTGATTCATCCCCGCTTTCCCCCGCAGTTTCTTCATCATCCTGCTTCTTCCCTCTAGAGGATGTCTTCTTCTCGCTTTCAATATCCATTGCACGGTTGTATGCTTCAGTGTATGAGGATGGGGATACTACCTTCATGTTCGTACGTAGCGAGGGAAGCAGCCTTTCGATAAACCATCTCTTCTTTAAACCATCTGTTGGCTGTGATTCTAATTTCCCCAACAGGTCTTTTAATTTTTGGTTATAGGTTTGTACATTTTTGTTCTTCCCTTGTTTGGTGTTGTAAATCTCGGCCACAATTTCACTGTCGTCTCTCAACAGTTTGAATTCTTCTTGAAATGCCTGCTTCAACACCCTCCATGAAGTTTTCTGTACTCAGTCCAACTCCGAGTACCAATCAATGGCACTGTCTCAGAGTGTCATCGGAAATGCTTTCAACCAGTTATCTTGGTCATCTTCTCCACTCGCTATCCAAATTGTCTCGCACATTTTACAATGTCGTACTGGATCCTCTGACCCATTCCCCGTAAACTTCGGCAACTTTTGTCGTTTTGGAGTCACCATCCTGCCCTGCTGTCCTCCACATGTATTGCACCTAACTGGACTGGTTTCGATACGTTCTGGTGCGTCACTTGCACTCTCGGCCACGTACGAGTCACCCTTCTGTCCCCTATCAGCGTCCTCTACACCTTGGGTTTCCTGGGTCCCACTTCGGTGCTCCCTCTGCCAAGGGGTCTTGGGCTCAGATCTCCCTGTCTTCAACCTTTCGTCGTCGTCCGCTATGGACAACTCCCGAAAGCGTTGGATACTGTTCTCAAGTTCACCACTCAAGTCTTCCTCATTTTCTTGGTTTTTATATTTTTCTACGTATGGGGTGACGAATGGTTCCTCGTCCCTCTCTTCCATAGAGTGCTGATGTGCTTTACTAAATCTCAGCCGCCGGTTTTCTTGCTCTTGTATTCTTAATGATCGCCGAATTCTTTCCTCCTCCACTTCGTCCCCGAATGGTACTCGATTCTTGTCCTTGTTCGGTCGTACGGGCATTTACAGGTCTTTCACATGATCATTGTTGATTGCTAGGGGTACATCTCTAGCTAGTATCCCTTTCTTCCTCTTCCCGTTTGGTTTGTTCCTCGTACCGTTGCAAGATTTGTTGTCTTTGACATTCTTGTTCCTCCTCCACCCGAAGTTCTTGTAGGATGATGGAATGACGAGCCAACAATCTTGGCATGCAATGGAGAAGGTGATCAACCTCGTCGTTTACTTCGAGGCGATCCCAAATAACTGCCTCAGGGACTTCTCGTTGGAGGGCTTGCCTCCGCACATGGTCCTGTAGGGATATGTTCCAAAGATTTGTCAAGTCCCGTGTCAAGTCATCCTCTCTTTCTTCATTCGTTACTATGGGTTCGTCCGCTGGTCGGCCCATTACGCCGCCATTACACCGAGTGCTTCCTTGGTCCGCTTAGGCAATGGGGCCAAATGTTTACTCAATCCAGTTACCTCAACATATGCAAAGAGTAAACAGAAATAGTTGCCAAAGCATACAATATTCTAGCAAGTAAAACATGAGATCATCACTATTATCTTTATTTCTTCACAAATGTTCAGTACAGATCATTACTAACCAATCTATTTGCAATTCCCCTATTGACTCCATGATCCCGATACATATAGCGACGGGGTTGGTTGAGTACCAACCATCGTGTCGCTTCATTACAATAATTAACCTTTCGGGAACTAGTCTCCGAACTACCGACTAATTAAGATAAACCATCCAACTAATTGCCAACTAACTTATTCATTTTATTCTTGGCCGACTAATTACATTACGGCCCACTACAACCCTCTCCATATATATATATATATATATATATATATACAATCACTCCTATGTTAATATACTATTGCTCCTATGTTAATGGGTATAACGGCAAAGATGCACAAAGATAACTAAAACAACAAACAAAGGGCGATAAAATTACTAACCCTAACCATCTTTTTTGACGAAAGAAAGAAGATTTAACTACAATTACTTCTATGGTAATGGGTGAAATGCTAAAGATACACAGATAACTACAAACAATAAATAAAGATGCACAGAGATAACTAAAACAATAAACCAAGGGCAGAAAAACAATTGCTCCTATGTTAATCTACAATTGCTCCTATTTTAATGGGTATAACGCCAAATATGCACAAAGATAATTAAAACAATAAACCAACAGCGAAAAAATTACTAACCTTAACCATATTTTTTGATGAAAGAAGATTTAATTGCAATTTCTCCATCCATACATAACGATAATCTCTTTCAAATCTCCAAAATGGGTATAACGCCAAAGATAGAAACATATAACAAAAAGACATGAACAATAAATTAATCATCTATGCAAAATACCCATGTAAAACGATTTACCATACAGATGCATAGAGATAACTAAAACAATAAACCAACGGCAAAAAAATTACTAACCCTAACCATGTTTTATGACAAAAGAAAGATCTAACTGCAATTTCTCCATCCATACAGAGCGATAATCTCTTTCAAATCTCCAAAATGGGTATAACGCCAAAGATAGAAAAATATAACAAAAAGACATGAACAATAAATTAATCATCTATGCAAAATACCCATGTAAAAAGACTTACAGATTCTGAAGAACAACAATTTTGAATCTGGCATAAAACGATTCGGAAGCCATCAATTTTTGGAATAGTCTGCTATCAAACCAACCACGGAACCGAAGGCAACGATTTTTACAATAATTTGCTATGAAACCAACACCACAATGGTTGTTTCGATAATACAACTTAATCAAAGTATACTTTCCCACACTGCAACACTCCGCTCGCATTTACTTTGTCTACCCCCATCATACAACAACGACATAATACATTAACACTCCCGCAAGCAAACACTCACCATTCAACTTTTGTGTATTGAGGACACCAACTCCACCACTGTCAACCCACGTAATTACGAAGCTCCACGTCGCCACAAAAAAACCCAATCAAGTCGCTGCCGACCGGCACATCTCCGGTGCCAACAAATCCAATTCACGGCTGGGGCTGGGCTGACAAAAATCCCGACGGAAACTTCTAACAAAATAGCCTATCAACTAATTAAATTTATTTATACATTTTTTGAAGTAAATTTAGAAGGAAATGTTAAAAAGAAGTGAAAGAAATATGTATAGTGACACATATTTTATTAAGCAATGGCTGCATATTTCCAACCCTGACTATCCACCCACAATCAAAATAGTGATTCCTTAACTGTAACTACTCCATTTTAAGATTTGATTTCATATTCTATAGTAAAAAATAGTTCATGAGACCACCTATTTTCCTAAAAAATAAGAAGAAAGCAGTAGCATGGAACCATGAAGTTAGAGATATGTTGTTGATTACCATCTTCCTCATTAGAAAAGGTTTCTCAAAGCACAGATTCCTGCAGGAAAAGTTGAGGATCAGGGCAGACTTATTTCCCATAGCTTGAATTTTTTTTTTTCCATTTTTGTCACATAGGTACTAGATCTCCTTGGTATATTGGCCTGAGGATCTCCAAATGGTAAAAATAAACGACTCTATTGAAGACCTTTTCCCTTCCATATCAAGGGCAATGCCCATGAACTTAAGATCAAAGAAGATTTTCTTACATAATTTATAGAACTTCAGAATATACAAGTATCATTTCAACTTTCCCTTTACAAGTATCATTTTCAAGATTAAGTTTTCATGGACAAGAAAATAACCTTTTTCTCCAATTATTTATCCTTCTGATTGTTGCTCCTTCCATAATGCCTACAAGTCCCAGAATCTGCAATCTCAAAATCTTTTGCAACCAATTCCTAAATTCAAGGCCTCTAACAAAGCATAGCAACCATACGGATTTGAATTGAACATGAAACATATCAGTTAAAAAGGGCCGAAGGAAATGACAACCCATGAATGGAAAAAAAAAATAGCTTTGTCCCAGAGCACAACTCATAAATGGAAAAGAAAATACTTTATCCTAAATCGTAGCACCTGCCTCTAGTTGGTCGCCATGATTACAAAAGCTACTGTGACAAAATTTCTATTCGGGCAGTTCTTACTGCAAAACAATTTTGATGAATTTCTTCATCAACATCACCTTATTAAATTCATACGGTTAGATATCAAATTAACTATCCATCACTTATACAACTTTCAAAAAAAACAATACAATTTTGTCAATATGCAATCATTTTGCACCACCGCTATAGAGTCATAGACCAATTCAAATTCCAATTCATATCCTTAAAAATTAAAAACTGGAATTTATAAACTTTAAACTCAATAAAATTCATAATATATATAGATATCATATAATCATGGCCAACAGAAGACTGAACCAGTCCATATATGAAGAAAGACTACTAATCTTAATATACTAGCTGCCAACAGTAAGGTAAACGAATCTAGAATATTCCTTAAAACATGTTTCCCTGTTAAAATTAACACTAATATACCTGTCACCAGCCACTGAAGGTGAAGATGAAGGATAAAGAAAAGATGAGAAATTGTACCCTTGTGGAGATCGAGTAAACCAGAAATTATCAGACAGATCTTATTTCAAACTCACACATGAATTTATAAGTCTTGAATAGTTCTTTGATAATGGCCACAAGCATCCGAAACCAAGTGAATGCATAGCAGAATACCAAGAAAGGGGATTATGCACAGGAGCCTTCCTCAGTGTCAGTGATGCTCCCTACAAAATAGGGCAAAAAATACTAAGGGAAAGCAAAATACCCGCCCATAGGCAGGAACAATAACTAAATCAATTCCAATCACCATGTCAAATTTTTAAAAATAAAATCACATCATTGCTACTACACCCGTTCTTTAGGAGAAAGGATTTGGTAAAGTCAAGTATCCTACAAGCAAAAAAACCTAAATAAATTCTGTGAAGACTCAAACCCAGACATAAGAGTCAATTATTCGATAAAATTTCACATTACATCTATTTCAAGAGGAATAATAGAACACTGAAACTCAAAATTGCACAATAAACTCGTTATTCTCAGGTGTATCTTCTACATAAATTTGCATTACCAATTGTAAGAAGCAAAATGAATCACCTCTTGTGAATTGACAATTCTCATTTTCTAGAGCTGTACTATTGTTGAATGGACGTGTTTGTGTTACATTACTTACAAGGGGTGGTAACAAAAATTTTTTGAGTGCAAAAAATACTTGTTCCTTTACACAGGTCAATATTAACTAAATAATAAATACAAATATACCGCATTTATCAATAAAGAATAAAAAATGAATGTAGTTTATTATTTTCCTAAAAAGTCAGTTTCAAATTTTGGCACTTGAACCCTCACATAAATGTTTCTATATACTTCTGTAACAAAAATAAGTATCAACCTCCTGATGTTTCAAAGTTTCAGCTTTTCCCCCAAATCAGTTGGTCCCTGAGCAACCATCTTCCTGTGTACAAGCAGACCCAAAAAAAAGTTTAAATGGCCGTCAACTAGAGTTTTGAAACTTATATTAGCATACATACCCTAGATTCTAAACTGTTTTAAGTATGATTTTGAATTTTTCATTACCATGGGGTTTTCTGCTTCAATTCTCTTAAAGCAAAACAAGTCTAATGACATTTTCAAAATGCAACAGAATTTGCTAAAAAACATACCTCAAGCTTAGTCTTGGCTTCATAGGCAAAAGTCTTGCAAAGGATTTCATAACTCTTCTCCGCTCCAATCTAGTCCAAAATATTAAAAATTGGAAAGAGAATTCTTGGTTTAGGGATCTCATATCTTTACAGTAAACTCCAAGATTTGTGCACAAAGGCATTAAAATTTGTGAAATGAATACTATGTTAATCCACCGAAATAAATATTTCATTCCAAATTTGCCCATGATCAACCTAATGAATATTGCACAGAGCTGGAATCTTTTTAGTTTACGGTGAATTCCAAGGCTTGTCTAAAAACGGGGTTAAAATTTGTGAAATAAATATTATGGTAATTCCCCACAAACAAATACTTCATTACAATGTTTGCCCATGATTAACCTAATGCTAACCTCCAAAACAAATAACTACTCATTCAATCTAACTAAACATGATCTGAAAGATCCAACAACAAGAAGCAGCTTTAAAGATGACACCAAGAACAGCTATATTATCAAGAGAAGTTAAATTGTGGAAACCTCACCCGACACCAAGAACAGCTATATGTCAAGAAGGCAGTGAAGAGCCAGTTCAAACTTCTGTATATACAAGTGATGGTGATGTATGCAAAATGCAATGATCTCAGTAAAATAACAGTCATTAGGAATCCTCACCAGTGGATCTACTCGTGATGGTGAGATGTTTGAAACTGTGTATCTACAGAGCATAAGAAGCCGAGAATCATTAATATTAGTATATCCAACTTGCTTGCCATCACTGAATCTATCAAAATCTAAAAATCGCAGCCTCACAAACTTGTAAAAAGTAAACGTGGAACAAGAAAAGAATATGACTTCATCATTTTAGCAGTTAGAAAAAGAGTAAAAACATCAACTCTGAATCACTCCAAACTTAGTAACTTGTTTTCAGTATGAAACTACACAAGAATGTGGTTTTATCATTTCAGCAGAGTTAGAAAAAGGGCAAACACATCATTTCCAAATCACTCTAAAGTTAGCAACTTGTGTTTCAGTACGAAACTATTTTCAATAATAGAATTAGCAAATTTTACATCCTGGACCTTACCTCAATTTACTAGTATAGAAATTCATTGCAGATGTATTCCTTTTCTGCACAGTAAGCATTACTGCCCTCATATTGTTCTGTTTAGAAAAGGAAAAATCAAGCCCAGCCAAAGGACATATACTGAGGTCACAATATTTACAATGGATACGATGCTAAAATGTTGTGTAGATGTGCAAATGTGACTGCATAACTTAAGCCCAGTGCTCAGTCAACTTGCTTTACTATAGGTGAACCATGTGAGACTGCTAACTTTTAGCTACATGGAAAAGATCAAACTTTACAGAAAGAACTACCTTGCGTGCAATAAGCTCAATTAATTGCATCAGAAATTTGCCAAGACTTCTTCCTTGTACACACTGCTCTAGCTGAAGTTCATAAACATAGACCACAGGTATTTCTTCCTCAACAATAAATCGATAATGCACAAATGCAACCACAGGGTCCCCATCGCCTGTCCAGTGGCACTTGTGCATACTTTCCCTATCATTTATACTGTCAAGATGTGCACTTTGCAAGCTTTGGACAAAAATATAAAGAGCTTCCCGAGAAACCATTTCTCTCCGCTTAATTTTCTCTTCCGCAGCCCATTGTGGTCCATACACATCCTCCATATTAACCTAGAGCAAGCAAAAAAATACATTTATACTTGACTAAAGTTTAACTCCTAAATGAATGCAAAAATGGTTATCACTACTCTGAATCACATTCACGTAGAGAAGCTGTCATGCAATCAATTTCAAAACAGTCATTATTTATGCTTAAAATGTATGATCCAACCTTCAGAAGCTCTTGGATATATCGCTTCATGGGGGAAGACAAATGTTCTCCTGATCCCGATTTCAGGTGAACCAACAAGCCTGCATTGGCAAATATTTAACAAATTAATGGAGAAAGATGATCCCATGTACCATATGATGAGTGAAATACACTTTTGTGCTAGATAACAAGCAACAGAAAATGGTCTAGTGGGAGTGAAGAGACTGATCAGATAATAAAAACAATGCGTACATTCCACCTCTCTAGACAAGCAGAATGTTGGTGTCTTACCATTTCGATCATATGTATGAAAAGCAGGGAAGTCAGCTAGATGGTCATCTTTCAAGTAGGCAGCTTTAATAGCTTCATCAACAGCTTTCTTTTTCGCTAATTCCTGATTATCAGACAAAGTATTAGTCTATTATTGTTGTTTTCTCTGCCCATCTCCAAATAATTGTTTTTCTGTTTCCACAAAAAATAGTTGCGAAAATCACTGTTTTACAGTTTTATTACATGGCATTTTACTCACATATTACAGAATGCAACAGTGACAAAGTGTCATAATTGGATCTGAAAAAGGAAGATCAAGGGATGACATACAAATATTATAATCCGGAAAGGGGGCGACAATGCAAGCTGAGTTGCTTGAGGCAACCACCCATTATCATGCGCTAGTTCCCACCAATAAATCTTGCTAACAACAAGTGTCTAAGGGTCATAGTTAGGCTAACAGGTTGGCACAAGTTACTAAAAGTAGTGAACAATAAGATATAGACTTAATGGAAAGTAAGTAATTCATGAGAAGCTATAAACTTAAAGTTAAGAATCTTCTATGCATGTTCAACTCGCTACTATCTAGGCATTTAACATGTGTTATAAATTATAATCTTTTGTCTTCCTCTTCCTGAGTACTGTTCTGATCATTTGCAATTTCCAGCTATGCACTATGAACTCTCCTGGATATGTATTTATTATTTATTATTGTATTTCACTGCACCTGCAATGGATTCATTTGCAATCTCAAGCAAAGTCACATGACTCAGACTCGGGAATGACTCGGTGAGATGAAAAAATAAGAGTACTAATCATACTCAACAAAAACTCAGGGAAAACACAATAATGTCAATAAACGAAAAGATCAAAACTGATCAAATTTTAATAGAAAATGATGTATCTCTTTTCACAAAAGAATCACAACATCAAAGATTCAAAAGTGAACAAAAAAACATGTATTCAATAGGCAACCATCCTTTATGGGGGATACATCTAACACAAAAAAAACTTCTCTTTCATCGTGGATTCTTTTTGTATGATACATGACAGTATAATGTGGTTTTGGGATATTCTTGCTATCGTTATTTGATACAATAAACTAGCACTACTCAATCCGTCATTATTCTGTTGTTGACACTGGCTGGTTTTATTTTGAGGATCATCTTTCTGTTTTTTGAAATCGAGGGTACTCGTTTATCTTTTTTGATTTTTTTTCCTCCTAACCTAGTCAGTGCTAATTCATGACTTATTAATCTAATTATCAGGCTATCATACAAATGAAACAAACTTGCCACAAGGGCAGATATGTTGTCTGTCACTAAATATTGTGATATCAATGACCTAACCTGGTTAATCTTGCCAAAACACTTTCTCTTTAATCATTGTCAAATTGAATAAATACGAAGTCAGATTTGTTTCCCTCATATCTCTGCAACAGTGTGTCATACACTTATTTAAATGTCTTAGAGTTTTGGGTCAATCAATTTTAACAAATAACCATCTTTATAACTTTGATAAATAGTATGTAATGCATTGAAATTACTTTGTTCCCACTTCATTGTTGTGTGTAAATCATTTGTTTTGAAAGTGTTCGACCTCCATGCCTCCATAAGTCCTTCTAAAAGATCAATCTACATCTTGTGTGATCAAATAATGAGCCTTTCTTTGTATCCCCAAGTCAATCTTAACTTTTAGGGGGCATGTAAGTACCACAATCTTGACTTGTTGACATCAGGACACCATTAGTGACTGACATTAGGTCTCAAAGGATCTCATATTGTGGTTTCTATTTTTTGGGACAAACACTAAGTCTCTTAACCAATTAGGGTTCCCGTTGGTTTTGTATATACAGCCAATTGTAAGTTTCTGATCACACTTATTATCAGGTGTCATTGTCATTGTTACTACTATCAAGCATATTGATTTACGTACCTAGTAACCTTTGAAAAATTGTATGTATTTTCTTTCCTGTGCATTGATATTGATTCTAAAATGACATCACTGAATTGTCACACAGTATCAAAGCTAAGAAACTCCAGCCTCACCCATAAGTTGATTGTGGATGTGCATAGTCATGCATTAAACCTTTTCCTTCCCCATCTGAAGACATGTGGAGTGAAGAAAAATCTCATTTTTGTGCAAATTTGGTCAAAGAGAACTCTCTCCATTGAAATTTGGAAATCCATCCCACTCACCTCAAGAACATAATCATGGCTTTGTGATCATGATTTTTAATTACTTTTTGCAATTTCACACCCTCCATGCAGAGCCCTGTAGCCATGGCAATGAGGTCTTCTATAACCCTAAAGGATATCCCTCTCAACTACACAATGCCACTTTTCTATGAAGTAGCGAATTCCCTCAACAACACCAGGTTGTCACCATTAAGAGTTTCTAGGTAAGGAGTTAGGTTCCCTCTTCTTAAGATATTCCAAACTTCAGCATTGTTACGAACCTTCTTGTAGCTACAAGAAGGTTCATAACAATGCATGCTATGAACTGGAATTGTTGTTATGATAACAATCTAAAAAGAGAGGGCGGCTAGGGCTTAAGGAACTTAAATAAATAATAAGAGAATTGCTCTTGTTGTAAAATAAATAATAAGAGAATTGAATGGTAATAAACATTGAAGGTGTTAATCAAAAAACATTAATTTTTTGGGTATGTCCAAAAATGGTTAGAGTTGGAAAAGATTACATCCTCATGATTTATTGTTTGGGAAAATTTCTGTGAAACCTATTAATCTAATGCATTTTGAAGTATATGGAGAGTTCAAGAGATTGTAAATCCATTAGTCATTAGAGGTGAAACATTTTCAAGATTGTAAGAGAATTTCAATTGACACGGGTCTATATGGTGGCACTCAGAGTGGAAAACAAACCACTATCTCTTCTTTAGAGGTGTTCTGCTAAGCTTTAGGCCTTCAGAGGGATTAAATATTTTAGTGGCATTTTTTTATAATGGACAACTTATCAAGTGGCAACAAATTCTAAGCAAGAACTCTATCTCTACCTCACAGAAAAGAACCTTCTCTATGATTCAATAAGCTCTATATAGTGTTAAGTTTCCTATCAATTTAAGATACATAGTTGAGATATTGGATAACTTAAAACGAGTTAATGGTTCCACATTTAATAAGATTTCTTCAAAAAGGCTCTACTTCTTGTTGATTGACACCCAAGACGTGTTTACAACTCTTAATAAAAAATAGAGTCTTAGTCTACCCAATGAAGAATGGATCTCTTTTTTAACCAAATTTGATCTAGTAGTTAGGAGCCAAAAAATGCATGTTTCAAGTGGCTTCTTATTTTCAAACGACTGGATATCAATTATGTATTGTTTGAGTTTGGGTTGGCCACTACATGTGTCACTTTTGCAACATTATTGAATCTTTTGAGCATTTGTTTTTTTTATTGTAAATATACTAAAACCTCGTAAGGCTTTTTTTTTAATCAATCCTAAGTGGAATAATAAAAGTGAAAGTACTTGGCAAGAACTTTTATTTGGTTATATTAAATGTTTTGATAAGGAACTTAATAAGTTTCGGTTAGTATTATCCACAGAAATCCTATCACACATTTGGAAAAAATAAAATAAAAAATGAGGTATTCCAAGGCAAGAGAAGATGCCTTATAGAATCTTTCAATGATTTCATGCTTCTCCACTTTTTGTACAGGTTACAATGGTTATGAAAATCTCAAAAGACAGGCTTTTTAGACTAATGAATAATAAACTGACAATTGTATACAAAAAAGAGATTAAGAGAGAATTGCACATAAACAATTTAATAAAGAGTATAAAGAAAACCAAAATGAATATATGAAAATTCAGGGTTATAATATTCCAAATTTTGTTGCTAATAAAGAATGTAATGTATACAAGAAAGGAGAGGACCCAGTGGATTCTGAAGTTAAACTTTGATTCGAGAAAAAATAGCAAGCAAATCTGAATTCAGACTAGGAAACATGATGTTAGAACTGGCAATGATGACAGTGCTCCAATTGGAACTTTTGACATTGACTTTTATGAAAGTAATAACAATATCAAATGCTGTGGAGTGTAAAATTCTCATGGTTGTAGTTATGTTATTTTGACGATTGTTTTGTTATTGTAATCCCATATAAGCTTAACTATTATATATCCCAGACCTGTTTATATACTAGCCTACGGATGGGTAGATAGCATAGTGACGAGACTCGGACTCGGCTAGGGTGACTCAACTCAGGACTCGGGACTCGGGACTCGGGACTCGGACTAGGCGTAGACTCGGCAAAATGAAACAAAGTTGAAAAAACCCTAGAAATTTAGAGATTTTTAAGGATTTTAAACTTGTTTCAAGCACCCTTTATTGAATACAACACAAATAAAAGAAAATTTGATCACATACACAAGTATACAACGATCACATAAGTATAAAGTACACAAATTGTAGTTGCGCCGTTGAAGGAAATAGCATACTTAGATATATAAAATTAGTCAAATGTATACAAAACTCATGGAATATGAAATCCATAACATCAAATGTTTCATACAAATATGAAATATCAAAACAATAGCTATAAGTCTATGACTCTATGGCACAGTGGAGCTAGCATCCTTCCTACGAAGGCGTCTAAGGATCTTGGATGATGAAAAGTTACTTACATAAGTATTGTAAAATGAAAAGTTTTAAGTTTTTAACTTTAAATTTGAATTCGATAATGAGATACATATAGATTCTAAAATAATAAAATTTAAATATAAATTTTAGAACAATTAAACGAAAAAAAATTACCTGGCTACATGGAAGGGAATGGTGCAGTAGTACCAAAAGTCTACAATTGTCTTTTTTGCTGCATCATGTGCGTCCTTGTTCCAACCCATGCTCCCAAGTGACGGTTGGGAACCAAGAGTAGTGCGTGGTACAAAATATGAGTCCATGACATCAAATGTTCCAAACAAATATGAAATATCAAAACAATAACTACAAGTCTATGGCTCAAAGGAGTTTGCATCCTTCCTACAAAGGCATCTAAGGTGGGTCCTAGATGATGTAGCAATTGCAGCCATAGTCTTTGCTTGTGACTCCATGCCACCCTCACCAACATTAGTTTTGGATGTGTTTGCTCATGCTTTAGCCTCCTCCTCTGCCATGGCTATAGCCTCAACCTCTCTATCTACCCAGTCAACCCAATCAAGGTCCTCATCACTAGCACAAGTATACATCGATCATATAAGTATAACTATAAACACAAATTGTAGCTGAGTTGCTCAAGCAAATAGCACACTTAGATATATAGTCAAAGACTCAAATGTATACAAAACTCATGGAATATGAAATCCATGACATCAAATGTTCCAAACAAATATGACAATAGCACACTTAGATATATAGTCAAAGACTCAAATGTATACAAAACTCATGGAATATGAAATCTATGACATATCAAAAGATTCAAAACAATAACTAGGAGTCTATGGCTCAAAAGAGCCTGCATCTTTCCTATGAAAGTGTCTAAGATAGGTCCTGGATGATGTAGTAGCCATAATCTCAAGTATCAAGGAAATTGCCCTAATGGGGTTGAGAGGTAGTGTCCTTTGTGGGGGTTTAGGTGCAGTGCCTCTAGTGGGGTCAAGGGTCAACGCCCCTCATGGGGGTTTGGGGGCAGTTCCCCCAATGGGGTCAAGGGGCAACACCCCTTGCGAGGGTTTGGGGGTAGTTCCCCCAATGGGGTCAAGGGGCAACGACCCTTGCGAGGGTCTGGGGGCAACGCCCCCGCCACCAAGCCCAAATTAAGACCTCCAAAACCATACAAACCGCCATGGCGTACATCATTTTGCATTCACAATAAGTAAATAAATTAAAAAAAAAATCAAATTTCATGTATTTTTTTGCACTTTCAAACCTTGCCTATTGTCGAGTCCTGCTGACGGGACTCGCCTGGACTCGACGAGTTTGGGGAGTCTACCAGACTCGACGAGTCCAGCCAGGACTCGGTAGGACTCGGCTGAGTCCAAGTCCGAGCCCCCAGGACTCGGCCAGGGTGACTCGACTCGGGACTTGCCGAGTCCTAGCGAGTTTGGGCGAGTCTCGTAACTATGGTAGATAGTGAGTCCTTATTTTCGTGATATAATAGTCCTTGCAACTTTTGTTGGCCATAAGGGCCAACATATATTATAATTTGTATTTGACTTTTTGGTTATGTTCAATATATTACCAAAATTAAAAATAAAAACCCATAGAAATTATTTACCCCATACACAAATGATTTTCTTAGCCCCTTCCATGGCCTGACAATTAAAACACATAATATGGACTATTCTTGTCTACCACATAACGAGCAAATCTAGTTTAACAATTCACACTTGCTTTCCATGGCCTGAAAACTTAAATATAATGAATTTGTAAAAACTTCATATCCATCCCACAAGGATTTTGAGGTAGATCATAACTCTAAAATGTTGTTATGCAGGTCAATTTTGTTGTTGTGAGGCAGAAGACATCTTCCAGGGAAAAACTAGGCTCCCAAAATGATAAGAATAAATGCTCTTTAGTGTGTTTTTTATAGCTAACATGTGTTCTTTATATCTAACATCCCATTGACTCTCAAGTTCGGAATCCTTAAGTATCAGAAAGATTTACCATACATCATGCCTTGGTGACTTTGGGGCAAGTTTTGAGAACCAAGAAAACTCAACTTGTGTCAAGGCTGAACCAAGCCAAACCTGCAAATCTGAGAAACTCCAGGTTGATTTCAGCAACTATGATTTAACCATAACATCCAAACTTGTCTTTGCCTTCTATGTCACCACTCCAAGGACCCATTTTTCTTCATTGATACCACATTGGAAGATGGACATGCTGTACTTGCATAAAAGGAAAAAACTAACAGAGACTTTGCAAAAATGGAGTGAAGGTCAAAACTACCCAATTTCAGAAGCTCTTTTACCTTTATTTTCCCCTTTCGGAAGTTATAAATAATTCTCAATAATTGATATCTTGGATATATACCTATTTAAACAATTACATGCCTGCACTGACAACTACTGGAGCTTTGACACCTAGGCGGATGCAGGCTATTCTGCAAATCAACTGAAAGTTCACAATTCTTTCTTTTAAAATGAGTCAGAACACTAAAAATGTTTCATCTTTAGATGTTCCCCACAAAAATATAGACGCCTCTGGTAAATACTACTCAAAGACAATTAGAAATCACATAATCACTATACTAAGGTTCCAAGAACCAGAGTAAAGCATGAACTAATTAATAGTTACTGTCTGGAGTAATTAGTACCAAATTATGACTGAAGATAGTTCTCCTCTCAAAACTCCAAATATTTATTCTTCTTTTCAGTCCAAAAAATCTACAATACTTTTTGAGTTGTTTGTCACATGCTACTAAAAGGGGTAATGCTCAGAAATCTCTGATTAATCAAATTTCGGGAAGGAAATTTCACTTGTGATCAGTCCAGTTGTTTCTACTCTGCATGGTGCAATAAAAAGCAGGTGGAGCTTAAGCTAACATGTGCTAAAAAATTAGCAGAATCCAAAATAAATATGTAAAGTTTTATCATTACCATTAAATAGGACCTAAGATGTCTTTGCAATCAAGTTAATTTATGTATAGACACAGGAAAGGGAAAATTGTCTTCTTTAATATACTCTCTTCTAAACCCCATAGTGGAACTTTCCTTCTTTCATGTACTCCTCTCTATGGTCCAGAAAAAGCGTAGAGAAAATTTATTTCTTTTATACACTCTCTTATCTGCAGTCCAGAAAACCAATGTCCATTGAATTCCATGGGAACTATACCATCCGAACAGTTCCACCCAAAAATAGAATAGCTGACAGAAAGCTCATACAATAAAGAACAAGATGAGAGGATAAGTTGTCTACAAAATAAAGTGCACTAAAACAAAAATTGCATGTACTCTTTTTGCCTAAAATCCGTACAATAAGCTCACCAGGGGTGGACTGCGAGAATTTTCTGTGTTCAACTAATTTTTAAAGTAACCACTAAGAATCCATAACTTATTCTACAGAGAACATCCTACTACATGTGTGAGTACACAAGGCAGTCCAGTACCACTAGATTCCTAGCAAATAAACCAGAATATACAAATACAGAGATTAAAGCTTTGAATAGGAGATGGGTGTGTACAAACACAATACCTCCCTGCGTTTTAACTTCTTTTCCTTGCTGCTCAGCTTCTTGGAGTCCGCAGAAGAGTGATCAGCATTATGAAGGTCCATCGGTGTTAGCTGAAGCTCACAAATCTGTGACTCATCCAATGTCTTCCATGAAGACCCTCCCTAACTACCACTTAATAACGAATGCCATTGCAAGCATTCCAAGGTCAATTTCATTAAAGCTTGCCGCCTCAAAGGAGAAAACGAAATAATCACGAGAATAAAGCAGAAACAGGGCCTCTGAATAGCATCTATTGCTAAGATAGCTCAGTTAGCCCACGCCCAAAGAAAGGAACAATGGAGCTATCCCACCCACATAGGAATCACAGCCCAGTCTCAAAAAAAAAAAGTAGAATTACGAATATACGTATGTACAGAATAAATATATATAAACAAATTCATGTGACCGCAGAGCAGAAAGGACAAGACGAAGACCCTGAATGCGCAGGGAAATTGTACCAAATAGCCCTACAAATGCTACTACACTGCCTACCCATTTCATAATAACTACCAAAAAAAGACCCCATCACCTCAGTTTTTTCTACCCTGCAGCTCGCTGCCCGCGGGCCATCTCAGCTTCCAACACAACCGCAGGCGATCGTATTTACGCATTGATTCGCGGGTCGTTTCTTGTGAATGTATGAATCGTTGGAAACATTTTGTGGGAAAGAGAAAGTACCTATGTCTATTACATGTTAGATTTTTAATCTCTAGCAATAATTACGAGCATGAAGTTTTATAGTCCATTAGTAATAATAATAATTATTAGTAATAGTAATGCTTCTAATCATTTTTTCATGGGAGAAATTATGGTGGTGTATGTCAGTTTTTTAAGAAACTACTAATTAAATTATCTAAGTTTATAATGAAGTAAGGGAAAATAAGCTTTTAGCAATTAAACTAATAATTAGTTAGAAATAAATAATTAAATCGTAGCTTTAAGAACGATGAAGGAAAAGAATTATGATGTCCCACTAAAATAAGTTCACTTTCGGATTAGAAACAAATCTCTCTTGAAAATGTTTTGAAATTGTCACAATCTTTGATTCTTATGTTGCAAGTCAATCTTGCAACTCTGGGTCAATTTTGCATAGTGTGTACATTTCATATGACTTGTGCATCTGTATAGGAGCGAATTTGCACCCCTTAGGCAAATTCCCCTTTCACATACCCTCGCCTTAGAAAATCATATCTGAAGGCGAAATTTCACATTACCTACTCCACTTGGTGTTTGTCTTGTGTGTCGAGAGAATATTTGTCGGGGATGAACGCACGACGCACAGACGTCTATGTGGCGTGTTGTTGTCCCTGACGGATTCCTGCGTCTAAAGTTGACAAAGGCATTACACACCCAATTAGGGTCGAATTGTAACGTCCCTCTTTGACCAACCGACTCGAAAATGGCTTATTCCTTCTCATTCTACCTTCAAAAAATATTCTTCATTCATTCACTTCATCTCTTTTCAGCTCCTCTACACATTCAATCTCTATTTTCACATTCTCAAGTAGCATTCTAGCACTTCATTGTGAGCATTCTAGCAACATTGACACTCCATCAACTCCACATTGCAAGTGTGAGGCAGCCATAGAAGTGTGGGCTTGGATTCTTGCAAGACCTCCCTTCATCACCGTTGTGGCTGTGGTGACTTTGCCAAGTCCATACCTTGCATTCTCCCTCGATTGGCTATTGAGCTTTTGGGTGGAGGTGGTAATGCTTCACTCCTCTCCTTTGTGATTTGATAGAGTAGCAAAGTATTGTTTTGTAGTGTTCAACAATCTTTACTTTCTACTTTTGCATATTCTACTATGTTTCTTTCTAGCTATCCATGGAGGTGGAAATACCAAAATGGGGATCTAACTGAGGCAGACCCCTATACAGTCCCAACAATTTTTCCCTTCTTGTTTGTGTGTAGTTGGACGTACGTGTGGAGCTAGCTGACGAACTGGCGCTTTTGTGAGATTATCTTCGTCACCCTAGCTTTCATTTACTTACTTTATCATCTCCATCTCTATTTTTTGTACTTTCTTATTCTATTTTTCTTGCCAAAATCAACTAGTTAGGTTGTCAGTAATTTTTTAGGTATTTTTTTACTATACTTGGTGTTTTCTAGTCGTACAGATGTCAGTGCGCTAGAGAGATACCAGCGCACCAAGTTGTCATCTTAGAAACCGCGCTATCGTCCTCAGACAAAGAGATGTTTGAGGTGCAGTACCGACTCCAAAAACCAACTCGCCTAGCCCAAACCTGAACTTCGGGTCTAAAGAGTGATAGAAGTACTACATAGTGCTCTTCATTCTCAATCCCCATCGTTTTAGAGCGAGGTAAGTTAGGATAGCCCTTCGCTCTCAGCTCTTTGTGATTTGGAGCCTTGACGTGGTTGGTCCCCCTCTCTTACATTTTTTGGTGAACTCGACGTGAAGAGCGTCTACCCATTTGTCAGTGTTGAAACTTTCCCCTCGTACCTTGTGATTGTTGTAATCCTGAGTGTTGTGAAGGTTTATGAGCATCACAACCCAGTCCATGCCTTACAGGTATGTTGTCAAGAGAAGTGTGTGACACTGACTAATGGAGAAGATGAAGGTCACCTCTAGTTTCACCCCCAATGTTTCCACTGGTTTAGCTAATGAGTCTACGACTGATTTTCCTACAAACTACGTTGATGAGATGGGTTTCATGGAAGAGAACACTTGTTTGCCTACTCCTCCTGCATCCCTTATGGCTTCGTCCATAAAAGAGGATGATGCAATACGTATTCCTACACAAAACCTTATGGCATTAGATAATAGATTGTTAGACCTGGTACATCACTTAGAGAAAGCACTGAACATGGCGAGAGTTGCTAGGCTTGCAAGCGAGGTGAGACAGTTGCTAGGGAAAAATCGAATAGGCGTAGAATTTATACATGGCCTCATCAATCTAACCGAAGCCTATGTCCCTTCGTATAGGCCTAGATCAAGTACCACCTGAGGAGAAGTGCTTGATGCCTATGAAAGACAACTAAGTGTCTCGATAACCACTACATCTGTATGCATGGCCAAAACAAGGCCCTTGATTAGTGTCTCTTTTGCTCCTCAGGGGCCTTACATTCTCAAGGTGAGTAAAACACCCCTTGGGTTCAATTTCACCCCTCCTACTGCCCCTAGTGATGGAGGCTTTGGTGGAATGGGCAA
Organism: Sequoiadendron giganteum; assembly: GCA_007115665.2. Taxonomy (NCBI): domain Eukaryota; kingdom Viridiplantae; phylum Streptophyta; class Pinopsida; order Cupressales; family Cupressaceae; genus Sequoiadendron; species Sequoiadendron giganteum. The sequence continues at coordinate 52,297,875 of CM021110.1, read as the reverse complement.
AGGTGGCTCTAGTAGCGAAGGTGGCATTGGTGGAGGTGGCTCCGGTGGAGGCCATGGAGGTGGCTTCGGTAGTGGAGGTGGCTCTAATGGAGGCCCTACTGGTGGTTGTGGCTCCAACGGAGGTCACAAGAGTGGCTCTGGAGGTGGTTCTGAAGGTAGTTTTGGTGGTGGTTATGGTTTTGGAGGTTCCATTGGTCCTTTATCATCTACTAACCTTGTTTTGAACGCCCTACTTCAGAACATGGATCGTATGCAAAACCAACTAGCAAGTCTCTCCCAGGCCTCTGCCCAGCTTATCTTTCAACCCTTCTTCTAACATAGCCCATTGTCGGTGACAATCTTAAGTACTCTCTTCCCACAAGGAATGGAGATTCCCAAATTCAAAAAGTATGGCGGCAAAGGGGACCTACAAACACATGTATCTGCCTTTAATACCTTGTGCACAGACTTCTTCCATCATGACGCGTTGATGGAAAAATTATTTTTTCGGTCTCTTAAGGATACAACACTCGAATGGTATTGTTCCTTTCCCAAAAACTCTATTTTCTCATTTGATCAATTTGTAAATCAATTTCTCTGATAGTTCCAAGCCAACATCGGACTGAAGATGACCTTTTTGGATCTTGTTTGATGCAAGCAAGGGGATAACGAGAAGATAATTGATTTCATAGCACGATATCAAGTGCTCTTTTTGCAAATCTCATACCCGCTACCCAATTTTGATGTGCAGAAGGTGTTCATAGGGAGCCTATAGAGACCTTGGCAAGAAAAGTTTTCCCTTATGAAGTACCCTTCTTTCATGCATCTATGTGCAACATTACGAGAATATCAAAAGATGGTAGTTCAGTTCGAGGGATCCTCCTCGTGCTCCCATTTAGAACGAAAAATCCATTGTATCGATCTCGAGAAAAGGTAAGGCTATTGTGAATGTAGTAGTTGCAATGAATGATAACGGCCTTAGATGCAACAAAAATTTCACAAAGTTAGCAAAATCTTATTCTTCCATCTTGCAAAAGTTGTTGAAGGATAAGATCATAACCTTGGAGAACCCTAAACCTCTTAAGGAGCCTTACCCTGATTGGTACAATGAAAATTCCTTCTATCAGTACCATTAAGTCAACGAACATGATACCGAATGTTGTATGCGCCTGTGTCATAAGATACAAGACCACTTCAAGAATGGTACTATTCATCTCGATGGGAGTAAGAAAATTGCAAATAAATCAATGTAGAAAGCAAATAGTGAGTTATAGATATACACGAACCCATTTCTGTCTTATTTTGCTAATTTAATTATTGATCCCTCTGATTCTACCACTCAACCCTTGGTGTACGTGAACATGGTCACGCTCACTTCTTCCTTGCAGCATGTGACTGGATCACCAAATGTGACATTCACCTTACAAGACATGCCCTTGAACAACAAGTCATCTCCCCTCTACATTCTCGCTTGTCTCAATAGGAATATTATGACAGTGGTCCTGGTTTACCCCGCGAGCCAAGTGAATGTCATTTCGAAGAGATGTTGTGGCTAAATTCATTACAGAAAGAGGAGTATGAAGAAACTAAGTCTACCATCTGTACACATGATGGAATTTCTCTCAAACCGTATGGTTCAATCACTCTATTCGTCCTATTTGGACCTAGGACCATGGATATGACCTTCGACGTTATTTCAAAATCAGATTTGTTCAAGGTGAAGTTAGGCATGCCTTGGCTAGCTTCCATGAATGGAATCCCTTATGTCATTCATAATTGTTTGAAATTCTCTCACGAAGGTGTTGTGCACATAGTGCATGACACTAGATACTAGTCATTGGTGTCTCATGGGGGCTACTCATTGGATCATTTTTGGCCTGCCCCGGTTGATCTGCTTCCCCTAAGAACGAACTTACTTTATCAAAACTATGTGAAATATAAGACTGAGGGAAAGGGACAACCAAGTTTGACTCTTTTGATAGTGTAGCAGCAAGTTGCCTCCTCTTCTCGAAAGGGAAAGGAGAAGCCTGCCCATCCTCAGGGTGCCTCTTTCGCTCCTCTTTCTAAAGAAGATTTTTGGATGAATACTCTTGGATTTTACCTAAGGAGTTTGATGATACCAGCTTGGCACAAACCCAAGATTCAAGTATCTAATCTCTCCTCTTTGTCTCCTGGACCTTGGCCCTACTTGTATGGTAGAAGGAAAGTTCCCCATGGGAAATCCTCTATGTCTTAGCCTGCATAGCCTCCCACCGTTCTTGCTCCTAAAGCAGTAAATGGGAAGAGGTCCACCATCAAAGCACTACAACCAACTCCCCCAATTGCCTCTCAATCTCTCCCTCTTGCTCTAATTTAGGAGTTTGTCCCTTTATCGAAAACAGTTGTGATGGAGACTCCTATGGTTGAGTAGGAGTCTTTTGTCCCTTCACAACTCCTGACCTCTAGCTCAAAGAGTCATAGAAACCATCTTGTGCGTGAGCGTAAGCACTAGCAAAAGGATTTGGTGGCTAAGTAGGTCACTTTGCAAAAAAAAAGGAAGAGGAGATGACCGCCCCTATATCATGGCCTCCTATTGTGTCCTCCTCTCTCCTCCCCTCTACTTTTGTTCAATAAAGTTCAGTCTCGCTTCCAGCTCCTATTGTGAGTGTGAGTGCACCTGACCATAAAAAGGTGTAGGTTTTTATCGCTCCTTCGATCAAGCCACCCCTTTTGATGTCCCTTTCAGACATCTTTCCATTCCATAAACCCATGGACATGTCGAATACCTCGGTGGTTTTCGTCGTGGTTTTCTCCTCCTCATCATTTGTGCCTCTTGCTTTGTCTGTGGGGAGTTCACATCCCCTGACGAAGCAAAAGGTGGAGGTTGGACCTTCCAACAATGGAGGGCGTAAGAGAAGGCCACCTCCTTCAAAGGATGGCCCTGCACTAGCTTGTTTCATTCTAATGACATAATAAGTTTTGTCTTCTCTTGAGTTTGTCACTGCTCCTGAGTCGCTTGATGAGCCAAGCAGTGAATCTTGGGCATTGTCCTCCCCGTCCATTGAGGTACGATATGGCACTTCTATAAAGTGCATGTTCCACTCTTTGGATGAGGTCTCGACCTTGTCAGTGATCTTTGCGAAATCACTAACCATAACTCCACAAGAACTAAGCAGAGAAGACCTTGTGGGGCCTTCTTCCTTAGCCCTTGTTATGGGAGGGTCAAAATCTCCTCCCCTTAATATTCCACCACTATAGGCTCATTTTCCTTCTCCTTATAAAGATCTATATTGGGAAGCGGACGACCTCCTAGTCGATGAGTGTTAGGGGGAGGCCTCTTCTTTACCTTTATATTAGGTGTGTGTTTGTTGTGATGTGTTCCCCTGTGCTTGTGTTATATGTTCTTGGATGACCCTTGTCACCCTTGTTGGTGCTTCGATATATGAGTGATTATGTGTCGTAAACCTTCTTTTATTTGTATCATCATTCTTCCTCTGTTATGTGTTTTGACTTTCGGTAAATTAGGGGTGATGCAAAGTGTTGGGGGAATTTAGGCTTCCCTTCCATGTTGACCCAATTTTATATTTTTACTTTGTCTTCTTGTGCATTCTTCATATGGTCTACTATAGTAGGGGGTTGATGACAGTTCATTTATATACTATTACTATACTTATATATATTTATGAGCAGCTCTAACCCCGAAATATCAGACTACCCCTGTGCCCTTTGTTTGTGATGTTATTGTTTCTTTTGTGTTTTTCTTATCTTTCTCTCTTCTTTGCTTGAGTTTTCCCTCATATGTGTGACAACGTCATTTCCATGATACTTCGATTTTCGGAAAACGCATTCGTTGCCAACAAATATTTTCCCAAAAATCTTTACGACCATTTTCAAAAATTTCATTCTCGACTTGGACCCCTAACGGAACGTGTTTCCTTCATCATGGGTTCGCAAAGAAAGAACTTGAGAAATTTCCTCCGATGAGGGAGCAACTTTTTCCTGCAGGAGAAGCCTCAACCTTCCCCTCGCGAGGGGGTATTTTCTTCCTTTCGAATTCCTTGATGAAGTGAACATCTTTCGAAATGATTCCTTGATGATGAATTGATTTGAGAAAAAATGTCTCTTTTACACTTTCAAACATTGCATCCCTTGAGTGGACCCCTCTTCTTTTGAAGAGTTCTTGAGGGACCCCTTTGAAATCCTTCCAATTTGCTTGACTGTCTATCTATTTGACTGTGTGGCTACTTTTTGTTCTTTGACATGTTTTATCTACAGATTAACATGTTGCTTTGTAGGTGCGCCTGTGGAGCCGCTTTCTAGTCCGACTTTGTGGATTCCCCTTACATTGGGCTTCCTTCATGAGAGATAACTTGGGGGATGCCTTCTTGTAGGTCTGCGGGCCTATAAGGTGCTTACTTCACTGGACTTCCTTCATGAGGGAGAACTTGGGGGTTGCCTTCTTATAGGTCTACGGGCATGTGAGACGCTTACATCCTACAAGATTTGTCCATCGTTGGTTTAAGGGCCTTCGATGCACTCTGTACAACTTCATAGTTTTGTAGGGATATGGAGTCCTTTTGTTAGAAACTCCTTAGGGAGAGTACCTGTGGAGTTCTTTGTCTGCCCTATGCTTTCAAGTTTGTCAGATCACAGTCTGCTTCCTGAATGGTTCAGGTATACATTTCTATCTCTTCAATGTACTTTATCGAACACTCATCGATACTCGTGATCGCTAAAGTGGGGGAAAAATGTATAGGATTGAATTTGCACCCCTTAGTAAAATTCCCCTTTCACATACCCTCACCTTAGAAAATTAGATCCAAAGGAAAAATTCCACATTGCCTACCTATCTTCCATCCACTTGGTGTTTGTCTTGTGCATCAGTGAGAGAATGTTTGTCAGGGATGAATGTACAATGCATTGTTGTCCCTAACGAATTTTTGCATTTGAAGTTGGCAGAGGCGTTACACACCCGATTGGGATCGAATCGTAACATCCCTCTTCAACCAATCAAACCAAAAATGGATTATTCCTTCTCATTCTACCTTTAAAAAATATTCTCCATTCATTCACTTCATCTCTTTTCAGCTCCTCTACACATTTAATCTCTATTTTCACATTCTCAAGCAATATTCTAGCACTTCATTGTGAGAATTGCAGCAACATTGACACTCCATCAACTCCACATTGCAAGTGTGAGGTAGCCATAGAAGTGTGTGATTGGATTCTTGTGAGACCTCCCTTCATCATCATTGTGGTTGTGGTGACTTTTCCAAGTCCATACCTTGCATTCTCCCTCCATTGTATAGTGAGATTTTGGTTGGAGGTGGTAATGCTTCTCTCCTCTCCTTTGCGATTTGATAGAGTAGCATAGTATTGTTTTGTAGTGTTCAACAATCTTTACTTTCTACTTTCACATATTCTACTTTGTTGCTTTTTGGCTATCTGTGGAGATTGAAACACCAAAATGGGGGTTTGACTAAGGCAAACCCCTATAAAGCCCCAACAATTTTCCCCTTCTTGTTTGTGTGTAGGTGGATGTATGCATGGAGCTAGCTGGAAAACTGGCGCTTTTGTGAGACTCTCTTTGTCACCCTAGCGTTCACTTATTTGCTTTATCATCTCCATCTCTATTTTATGTACTTTATTATTCTATTTTTTCCATCAAAATCAACTAGCTAGGTTGTCAGTAAGCTTTTAGGTAGTTTTTACTGTACTTGGTGTTTTTTGGTTGTACAAACACCAGCATGCCAGAGAGATGCCAACACGTCATGCTGTTGTTCTAGAACCATGTTGTCATCCTCAAACAGAGAGCTATTTAAGGTGTAGTACTGACTCCAAAAACTAGCTCACCTATCTCAAACCTGAACTTTAGGTCTAAAGAGTGACAAAAGTACTACATAGTGCTCTTCATTCTCGATCCCCATCCTTTTAGAGTGAGGTAAGTTAGGGAAGCCCTCTGCTCTCGGCTCTCCGTGACCTGGAGCCTTAATGTGGTTGGCCCCCCTCTCTTACAACATCTGATATGATGAAATGCAGACTTTTGATTATCAATTTGATGTGATCTCTACCTTTCGCTATATGTTAAGGGCTAGTGATATTTTAACATAAGGGAAGATTGTTAGATCGCAAGGGTTGTGTTCTCCTACCTATCAACCCCCTTGATCAGACTAACTTTACAGTAGTTTTTACTGTACTTAGTGTTTTCTGGTTGTACAAACACCAGCATGCCAGAGAGATGCCAACACGTCGTGCTGTTGTTCCAGAACCATGTTGTCATCCTCAAACAAAGAGCTATTTGAGGTGTAGTACCGACTCCAAAAACTAGCTCACCTATCTCAAACCTGAACTTTAGGTCTAAAGAGTGACAAAAGTACTACATAGTGCTCTTCATTCTCGATCCCTATCCTTTTAGAGTGAGGTAAGTTAGGGAAGCCCTCTGCTCTCGGCTCTCCATGACCTGGAGCCTTAATGTGGTTGGCCCCCCTCTCTTACAACATCTAATATGATGAAATGCAGACTTTTGATTATCAATTTGATGTGATCTCTACCTTTCGCTATATGTTAAGGGCTAGTGATATTTTAACATACGGGAAGATTGTTAGATCGCAAGGGTTGTGTTCTCCTACCTATCAACCCCCTTGATCAGACTAACTTTACGGTCTTGGAAATTATCGAAGAAAACAATTTCAAAGAATTTAGTTGACCTGGATTACTTTGATGCAGTTTAGGTTCTTTTTAGTGCTATGAATCAAAATATTCCTATAATGATTCTTCTTTGCAATGTATAGGATTTTTCCTTGATATTTGATGATATATGAATGCACATTAAATATCTTTAAATAAAATTATATTACAATAAATCATGTGAAACATGTACCAAGTTGACTCATGGAAAGAATGAAAAGGGTGGGAGTCAACAAAATTTTAATTTTTAATTTTGAAATTCAAGGATCAATTATATGGGGTGCAAGATTGATCTTGTGTTATGAGATTAACCTAGGAGAAGGAAACACCAATAATTTTGATGTGAAGAATGAATGTTTGGGCATGGGAGTGTAATAAATGTCAATTGTATGGGAATGTATGTGGGTATGGATAATGGTCAAATGGATAGGGATAATGTATAAGGGGAATGCGTGTAACTTTGCACAAGATTGATTTATTTAACAATAAGTATATGTTTTAAGGGTGATCCCACAATACTAGTTTACAATTTTTGGCCAAACTGGACATTGAACTAATTTTTTAAAACTAAATTTTCACTTTCGGGCACCTATAGTTGCTAAACAATGAGGAATTTGAAGATGATGCAAACTGGTGATTTGTGACATTTTGTTTGTAGATTCTAAATATATATATTTTTTAAAAAATTGAATCATATTGCATTTCTTTTTCCATCTCCTTCAAAACTAGTTTTTATTAGTAAACACCATTTTTAAAGAGTAATGCTCACTGTAAACAACATAGCTTGTTTTATATGAGGGATAAAATTCTAATTTTTTCAAATTCAGCTTTGTAACTACGATATCTAGCATGTTCATTTGGTTTCATAGTTTTTTATTGAATATTTTTTTCTTAATCAAGTTTTGAAGTCAAACTAATTACAATTTAGACATAGGCGGACTGTAAACAACATAAATTTTTTCTTATATATATCGAAATTCAATTTATTTTTTACTGGATCAAGGACATCAATACCTAGCCCAAACATATTTTTCAATTTTTTTTTTATAATCTACTATTTTTCCACATGTGCAAAACAGAGAGCTTGATTTTCGGTAAAAAACCTATGTTTAATTAAACTAAAAAAATACATAATAAAACCAAAATATATTAAAATTATATTTGATGGATAGCTCTTTTCGAGGACTGCCATCATCTAGTTGAGTCTTTGAAGTTCCTCCATTTTCATCCTCAACTCGAACTTCGAAAGGAAAATTTTTGTAAAAAAATGGTAGAAGAGGGGGAGAATGGCAAAAAAGGGGGGTTCCCTCGAATCCCCCTTTGAGCAAGCCTCCCTTTGAGCGAACCCCCCTTGACCCTTTTAATTGAAGGATGTTCACTCGAAGGGGGCTTCAAGTGAACCCCCCTTTGTCTTGACTTTCCCTTTGATTTCATTTTAAAAAAAACGTGCAAAAAATGGTCACATCACAAAAAAGGGGTTCACTCAAAGGGGGGTTAGAGTGAACATCCCCTTCATGTGAACCCCCAAAAAACTTGAAATTTTCTTCATGGGAGCATTTTTACAATTTTCCTTCATCAATGGAATTGTAAACAAATTTTAAATGGGAATCGACATGGTATACAAATTTTACTATTATAAATGGTGTAGAGCATAAACATGCATAATTTATGTTTTTCACTTTAGTGGTTTTTTGTGTTATAAACAAAGTAAAATTACAATAGAGAAGGCAATTGCAAAGGCTATAAAGAATCAAAGTCTAGAAAAGAATGCTAAACACTAATAAGAAATACTTTACAAAATAACAATATAAGGGAATATAAAATCCACAAGAACAACACATTTATTATAAATATTGCACAATAAGTTGATTACAAAAAAAGTAGAAATACATTGGAAAACATAAATCATTATGTACAAAGAACAAGTTGACTTGGAAATGGTTTATTAGTAAAATAATCTTCTTTAATTAGAAGGTATGCACCTTATTAATATTTAGCATTACCAACAATGAGGATAGCTACAACAACAATAGAAAACGACATCAATAGCTTGGACATCATCAACAATAAATTTGATTATGTTAGCTTTTGAGGAGTATATGTAAAATAAATTTTCTACTAAATTTTTTTCATAATTCTTTGTTGGTTGAATTGGAGGCGATTAATTTGACAATTGATCTATTACAATTGGTAGGTAGTTCCCTTGTTATTCTTCAGTAATTGAGAGGATAATGAAGCAATATAGAAGAAAATGTCAAAGTAAAGCCATGAAATTACAACTTATGGATGAATAGAAGAATTAGAAAGCATAGTTGAATGTATAATTCTCCATAAATGTAAAATGATAGCATGTGTAACTAAATTAGCAACCGAATTATTCTTCAAACATATTCCAATTAGAGCTTATTTCTAACCTATATGATAGTCAAATAAAATAGGCAACTATTATTTTTTAGCAAACACGTAGCCCTAAAATAAGTGTTTATAGTTTCATTAGCATGACAAAAAATATATTTATTTGGTTAAACAAGTAGGAATCTTAATAGATCTCACCAACAAGAAATTTTTAATACAATATTTTTCAAAGATGCATTTGAGCATCTGAATAAGCCTTGGACTTCTAAATTTATGCCCTCAACTTGGCTTGTATATTTCTACTTAATATTAAGATGGGAAATTAGGAAAAATTTGGGAAGAAGATGACAATATATTTTTTTTAAGGGGAATAATGAGAAGTTTTTGGATGATATCCAATGCTAGTCCTTAAATAAATTACAAGGAATTGAGGTGTATAATTTAATAGTTAAATTAGATGAGACCAAAGAATGCACAAAATGGATAAATTATTTGGAATTAGTAATAACATAAAAAGAATCGTTGATAACCAACCAAGAAGAAAATGCAAGGAAGAGAAGTTGCATATATCATTGAAATATATAACACCTTTCTTAAACAAATGATAGGCTCACCTTGGCCACATTATGGTTAATGTTTTTTCTTGAACCTATATATGTTTATTCCACCATATGAAGAAGATCCTAAGCTAAACCCATGTTGTAATGATGAATCCTTCTAATTCAAAAGTTGGCATGTATGTTGCCATGCTTTCCAAATGGATTAGGTACTAAATGAGTCTCTAATATATAATTATGGTGGAAGGAGAATATTTTCTTAGTAATCTATTATCATTTCCATTTATACCAATTTTAACAAGTCTATGTCTCTATAAAATATTGTGTGGCTTGTCACCTTTAATAGTATTAGTGATTGATTTAGCAACTAAACATATTACTTGAGTTTTTGGATCAATAATTCCAAGCTCCCCTTTGGCTTTAGGTTATATACATTGAGCACAAGAGATGAATCTATAACAAACAATACCATCACATTTAATTCATATGAATTGTCATATAAGTTTACACAATTATTTCTACACTTTTTTCATTGACATCTAAAAAGAGAAGTATAACTTTGTGGCTATTATTTTCCATTTGAATTTTTTTACGAATTAAATAGTTTTTTCGAAGTCTATTTAGATAAAAATTTCACATTTCAACAAAGACATAGCCCCATACCAAACGACATGCCAAGATACCATGTAATTTTACTATATTTTTTGTTTCCAATCTTTGGAATCCACTAAGGGATGGGGACAATCTTGAGACATTAAGAATTATGTTTTATGAAAAGCCAACTAAGATCCTAAAATATGATAGTATAAATCTAAAATATTAAAAGTATTATTTAGCTTTTTTTCATTTTGTGTAGAATAATAAACTATCATTAGAAAATGTGAATTGATCACAACAATGTTCTAAGGGATCAAAATTATTGATGCAAGCTGCAATAGTTTAGATTTTTTCTAATAAATAACCCAGAGCATCAATAGTAATGACACATAAAAATAGTGATATTGGGCATCCCTATTAAATGTAGCCTTGTAAAGGGAAATCATTAGATATGGATCTATTAACCACTATGTGAGAATTGATCATTAAAGCTATTTGAACATGAGCATGTATTTGAGGATGAAAATCAAGCCATCGCACCATTTTAATGATGAAATTTTGATATATATTATTATGGGATTTGTTAAATATAATTCAACCGACATAGAATTTTGATTTCATTGTTGGGACCATTCATAAGTTTTTCATGTAAAAATTAAATTATTGAGAATGTATCTTCCTCCAAGAAATATTATTTCTTCCAATCTCATAATATTATAAATCACTAGTTTTATCACATAACTAGCGTCTCAGAAATAATTTTTTGTAAAGGTTGAAAGGAAACTCGAGTGCGAAAATGCTTCCCTAATGCAAATCAGTCAGGAGAGGGTTGCAAAACATTTTTTCAAATGCTTTTAACTTTTACAGTTAACATTCAAGATTGCACATACATTTTATTTCAGATTTAAAGCATTAAACCACAAGAAACAAAATTTTACATGGGAAAACCCTTTTGGGAAAAGTCCCACACACCAAAGCACAAATCAATTGTATTATTGAAATAAACTGTTACAATACAAGTCTTGGATTCCATGCTCTTGCGGGTGTTGATTCACTATGATACACGTTTTAGAGTGAATCCGACAACATAATGACATCTCATAAATTATAATCTTTCAACATAAAAAAAATGCACTAAGACGCCAATATATAATTCTCATACATGGGTGTTGAACATTTTCATTTGTTAATCTCTTAGTCTCTACATGCATGCAAACTGAAACCAACAACATGCATGAGTCCCAAGTAACCCGATTAGCAACCTGTCAAACATGCACATGCATGCACCAACATACAACAAAATGCAAGCACATGTAAGGATTGCAGATCTCCAAAAGTATAGAGACCTCACATACAAGGCATCCCATAGATAAAATCAAGTCAATTTCCAATTTAGAACTCACCCAAAACTCCTAGTCACTCCTAGTGACAACTCAGTCTCCATTAAGCAACTTTCCCTTAAAATCTTTAGTCAACAAGTCAAAATGATGCCACATGGCATCATGGCACACCTCCTAGAGGTTTTCACAATTCTCAATGCTCAAATGGGCACCCTAGTGACAAGTATCACCTTTCCTTGCTCCCGCTTTTTCAAAGAGATAAACACTCACACAAGTGGACCCCGCCAATACTTGCTTCCAAAATCTAAACTACTACATATCATCATGGCACACATTTAGAGTTCTAAACAATTATATTTTCCCAATGGGGTGCCCATGTGACATGTATCATAATTTTACCTTTTCACACCTTGCATGTAGGATGCCAACTCTCTGTTGGGTCCCACAAAGTGACTTAGCAATTTGGAACAATTATCATTGCATTTAAAAAATAAAACCAACAACTTAGGGGTAAATAATTAAATAATTGCTCAAGGGACTCACTAAGGTCAATACACCTTATTCCCAACATCCTCCCACTTGTCGAAGACCTTATAAGAGTCTTTGTATCGCTACTTAGGTCACAAGGTCCATCCAACCAGTACACCATCTCAACTTCTTAGAGCCTATTGGCTTCGTCGGTGCATCCGCAACATTCACCAAAGTATCCACCTTTTCCAAGTTCACCTTTCCATCTTCCACCATATCTCATATAAAATGAAACTATACATCAATGTGATTTATTTTGGCATAGAAAGTAGGATTTTTTGATAAACATATAGCACTCTAGTTGTCCCAATAGGTAGTAATCTATCCTACATCAAAACTAATATCCAAACGCAATATCTTAAGCTAGATGAAATTTTTACAAGCATGAGTAGCTGTCATGCTCTCCGCTTCAGTAGTGGACAAAGTGATTACAACTTGTCACTTGCTCATCCAACTAATTTCACCACCAAACATCGTGAAAACATATCCACTAGTGGATCTCCTGATGTTAATGTCACCCGCCTAATCTGAATCCACATATCCACAAATGCTCATTGAATGTTGAGGTCAAATAGGATAACCATGAAAACATAGGTCATACTTGAAAGTACCCCACAAGTACCTGAACACTCTCTTTATCACATCACAGTGCACCCATCCAGGATTATCCATAAATCGGCTAAGGACTCCCACTGCTTGGGAAATGTCTAGCCTCATACAAACCATAACATACATCAAGCTGCCAATAACACTCACATAAGGAACTCTGGTCGTGTCCTCCATCTCGGTAGGATATTTTGGACAATCCTCCACATAAAGTTTCATCCCTTAAACAACTGGAACAACCATCTATTTGCAATTAGTCATGTTGAATCTCTCCAACATAGAATTAGCATACTTTCTTTGGCTAAGAAAAATCTTTCTATTAGCTCTATCTCTTATGATCTCAATCCCCATAATATACCTTGCCACATCCACATCTTTCATCTCAAATTGTGTAACAACTGAGACTTCAAATATGAATTCATGCTTTTACCATTCCCAATTAACAACATATCATCCACATATAGGACAATAACAAGAATGCAACCATTTTCAACCTCATAATAAACACAAAGGTCAAATTTGGATCTCACAAATCCCACGGAAAACACATAAGTGTTGAACTTCTGGTACCACAACCTAGGAGATATTGTTTCAGACCATGTACAAATATTTTCTCAACTTGCATATCAGATTCTCTTTTACTTTCACAATGAAATGTTTTGGTTGTGACATATAAATTTCCTTCTCCAAGTCACCATGAAGGAAAGTTGTCTTCACATCCATCTACTCGAATTTAAAGTTATAAGTTGTTGCAAGTGATAACAAGAATCAAATGGATGTCAGATTGGCTATAGGAGAGAAAATATCCCCATAATCTACTCCCTCCACCTGGTAATATCCCTTTGTGACCAACCTTGCCTTATGCTTCTCAACATTGCCATCAAGAACCATTTTCTTCTTGAACACCCATTCACATCCAATGGGATTTCGTCCTTCTAGTAAGGGTACCAGATCCCATGTAGCCATCTCTTCTTTCATGGCTTCCATCTAGGAATTTGCATCATGCATACCCATAGCCTCACTAACAATCTTAGGCTGATTAGTGATATAAATCAAAGCAAAAATACAACTAGAAACTAACATAGAATACCAAAATTTTATGGTTTCCACCTTTCTTGTGTAGACCTCATTAATGGTTGAGGTTGAGGTTCTTGCTCTTCTTTAGAGTTGTCAAAGCTGCTAGAGCTCTCCTCATCATTAGGTCCACTAAGAGTGTGTAGTTCATCTCTCTTAGGGGTAGGTGGAATTTAAACTACCTCCTTCTTCTTCTCTTCCTTCTCTAGTTGTAGATCATTTGTGGAAGGTTTCAACTCACATAATATTACACTTCTACTATAGAGCACCTTCTCTACAAATGGATCCCAAAGCTTTTACCCTTTCAAATCGACACCATAGCTTATGAAGATACACTTCATTGCCTTGTTATCCAACTTAGATCTCTTCACATTAGGCACGTGAGCATATTCCTCACAACCAAAGACTCGAAGATCTATCATTGAGCACTTCTTTCCAAACCATGCCTCAATCGATGTATTTTCAACAAGAGTCGAAGTAGGAGACCTATTAATTAGGTAACATATAGTAGCTACAACTTTAGCTTAGAAATTTTGTTGAAGGCCAACACTACTCATCATACTCTTAGCCCTCTCCAAAAATGTTTTGTTCATCCTCTCCACAACTCCATTTTGGTGTGGGGTGTACGGAGTTATCTTGTGTCTCTTTATCCCATGGTCCTTACAAAACCTATCGAATTCTACAAAACAAAACTCACCACCATTGTCTGTCCTCAATCATTCGATTTTCCTACCAGTTTGATTTTCAACCAAGATTTTCAATTCCTTAAACCAACTAAAAAATTTAGATTTACTTTTGAGAAAATACACAAATATCCTTCTAGAATAGTCATTTATGAATGAGACAAAATACATAGATCTAGACAGTGAAGGAATATTAACTAGACCAAACACATTAGAATGCACATAATCCAAAACCCTGAAAGATTTATAAGAACTAGAATAAAATGAAACATGATGTTGTTTTCCATATATATAATATTCACACAAATTGAACTCGAGATTACAATCATCAAGGCCTTCAATAAGGCTCTTATTTTTCAAGGCTCTAAGACCCTTCTCACCAATATAGCCAAGAATTTGGTGCCACAACATTGTTTTCTCAACTGGGAGCTCATCTCCACAGCATTGGCATCCTTAGGTACCCAAAAAGTATGACCATCAGATGTAGACACCAAAGTCTTCTTTTTTGCTTGATCTGATGGTGAGGATGAAGAATCCAAATCCCTTTTCTTGGACTTCATGGAAGTACTATTGGACTGAACCATGCATGCATCCAACTTATACAAGGTTGCAATCCAAACAACCTTAACAAGCACCATAGAACCTATAGTCATCTTGCATCCACCATTTGAGAAAACAACTTGCACTCCCACATCACTCAACTTTCTCATTGAGAGTAGGTTTCATGCCAAACCAGGGATATGTAGTACACCATCAATCTCCTTTACTCTATCATTGGGTAATTGAATCCTAACTCTTTCATTACCAACAATCTTCAGGTGAGAGTCATCACCCAGGTACACCTTCCCACCACCATACTCTTCATATTTTGAGAACAAACCTTTGTGAGAGGTCATGTAGAAAGAAGCACTTGAATCAATCAACCACACATCTTCTGATGCATGCATTACCAAGGTTGTGAAAAATACATTTGCATCTTCATATGAGGATTTATAATCAAAGGATTTATATTTTTCTTCTTTTTCTCCTACTTAAAATCTTTTTGGAAATGACCGAATTTCTCACAGTTCCAACATTTAGCCTTGGATTTTTTTCAAGAGACTTGGACTTAGACTTCTTTTCCTTTTTCTTTATTTTCTCCTTCTACCTACCATGAATAGACAAGGCCTCCTTGGCCATCTCAAAAAATTTCCTTTGCATCTCCTAAAAAAATAGCAAAACAACCACATCTTCCATCTTGAAAGTGGTTGTTGTACTTCCAATAGCCATCACCAGGTGGTCCCATGAGTCTGAAAAAGAACATAGCAAAAGCATGCAATGGTCCTCATCTTTAATCTTCACACCAATAAAACCTAGTTGAGCAACAAGCATATTAAATGCATTCAGGTGATCAACAACTAATCCTCCTTCCTCCATACTAAGATAATGTGACTCCTTTCTCAAGAATAACTTATTTACCAAGGATTTCCCTTGATAAATGTCACCAAGATTTTCCCAAAGACTAGTTGCGGTCTTCTCCTCATGGACATTCAGGAGCATAGAATCAGCCAAGCAAAGTCTTATTAGGCCCTTGGATTTCCAATCTATTAGATCCCAATCAGTTTGTGAGGTTGTTGTTGGTTTTGTACTAGATATTATAGCCCATAGATCTCTATCTATGAGCATATCCTCTATTTTGTGTTTCCACAAATCAAAATTGTTGCCATTGAATTTATCCATCTCTCTTCTTCTAGATGTGCTTGTCATCTTAAAAATGTAATAGGATTACAAAGATCTCTCTATGAGAATTCCCACAAAATTTAGATCTACATAAAAAACCCTTCAAACCCAACAAGGATAACAAAGTTAGCCAGACTCTGATACCAATTGAAAGGAAATATGAGTGCAAAAATGATTCCCTAATGCAAATCAATCAAGAGAGGGTTGCAAAACTTTGTTTCAAATATTTTTAACTTTTACAGTTAACATTCAAGATTGTACATGCATATAGTTATTTTAGATTTAAAGCATTAAACCTCAAGACACATAGTTTTATGTGGGAAAACCCTTTCAAGAAAAAACCCACACACCAAAGCATAGATTAATTTATATTACTGTAATAAATTGTTAAAATAAAAGTCTCTGAGTCTATGCTCTTGCAGGCGTTGATTCACTATGATACAAGTTCTAGATTGAATACGATAGCATAACAACACAAAAAATAAAATCTCTCGACACACAACAAATGCACTAAGGAACCTGTAGGGGTTGGTATATAATAACTCTACACCAGGCAAGATTTGGCTAAAGATTATAGCCACCCAAGATCTAGGAACTTCATGAAAGAACAAGAGAGATCAATGCACAATGATCAAGATTGTAATGCAATTGATTATCCAAGAATTCAATATATAGTGTATGAGAACCCCTATGGTTATATAGAAAAGGTGATACATAGGATTAAACAATATAATGACAATTGTATTAATCTTATGTCATGTGACAACTTATCATAACTACCTAGATCACATGTTAAAATTCAAAAGATAAGATAAGATCTAATGACAACTAAAACCTTCTAGAAATAATCCTTCCTAGGACCTAAGTAAACTTAACATGTAAATAGGACCTACTAATGACTAGATAGGTAAAACACCTATTTACACCAACACCCCCCTTAAGTGTGACTTAGGGAGCAATTGATTATTATGAAAATGACACAAATATAGGTCCCAACTACTAGGCCATGTTAGGTACCCATGTACAAATGCAAATGCAATCTCACAAACAGAGAAAAGGAGAAAACCCAATAGGACAAAACTCCTCCCCAAAAGAGAGATGAAATAAAAAATGATCTCAATGATACATGAGAAGGATAAAACCCCATTCAAGGAAAAGAACCCCTATAAGAGAGAAGAAGAAGAGAGACCATGTAATGCCCCCTCAATGTTGAGTCTCCTATAATGATGGTAGAAGCTCAAAACTGAATGCAAAAGATGATCCAAAAGCATCAAACAACGTTCCTCCCCTTAAGAAGAAACAAAACCAAGATGGTATGCGGGATGTATTCCTATTCCTAAAAGGAAGATGAGGGAAGATAGATGATATGAGATGACTTTGAATAATTCTCAAGTGTCTCCATGTCGATGCCAAAAGTTTTCATGCTCCAAACATGTGTTCTAGGCCACACTGTAGAAGAATACAATCTAGTATCTCCTAGAAATGATTGAAGAACACAATCCAAAGGAAAAGATACCTCCTTTGAAGATAAAGAAGCCTCCTCCATATTTTATCCAAAAGAATCCACATTGACATCAAACTAAAAAGAATGATTGTGTAGAGAATGAACAAGAGGGTTAAAGTATTCCCTTGCAACAATTGAAGAAGGATCATATCCATCAAAGAGAAGATGAAGGAAATCAATGATGTCTCCCAAATTTGAAATACAAGACTCACAAAACAAACCAACAATGTCTATCAAGTAATCATCCCAAGTAGCCATCTTTGGAAGATGATGTATGTCTTGTTGCACTAAATCACAAGGAGCCAAAACTATGGCAACACAAGCATCCTCAAGATCAACAATAAATGGAGGAGATGGAATATTAACACATGTCACTAGATCCTTAGTGGATGAAACAATACCAAGGTTCAAATGACCATATTGAATCTCCTAAAAAGTGTCCACTCTAGATGCCTTGATGTGAACATCTGTTGAATCAATAGTAGGAGAAAAATGTGAGAAGGTGTAGACTCAAGATTGGTGATCAATAGGTCCCCAACTGCAACTATATCTATACTCTACAAATCTTGCAACCATGTGTGATTTGATAGATAGAAAGGATATTGGCTGAAAATGAAGGCACACAAAGAACACCATTGAATGCTCTATCATCCATGTCAATGGATCCCTTCCCATACCACACATATATGTGTTGTTAGTCATTAGCATGTGTGGTGATGAATAATTCTCAAATGAAGATAACATACTCTCTGATGAAGCCATGTGATGTTAGGCTCCTGAATTGAGTATCCACCTCTTAGACTCAAAATTTGCAACTGCAACAAGTGCTTTCCCCTTATGTCTATCAGACTTTGATGAAGAAGATGATGAAACCCTTGATGTTGAAAGAAAATTTATTTGAGCCTTCTTAATAATATGATTCAAATCACAACAACATAACAAATATATATACTTCTCATACATGGGTGCTGAACATTTCTATGTGTCAATATCTTAGTCTTTGCATGCATGAAAATTAAAATCAACAACATGCACGAGTCCCAAGTGAACCAATTAGCAACCTATAAAACTTGCATGTACATGCACCAACATGGAACAACATGCAATAAAATGCAAGGCTTGCAGCTCCAAAAATAAAGCAACCTTGCATGCAAGGCATCCCATAGAGAAAATCAAGTCAACTACCAATTTAGAACTCACCCACAACTCCTAGTCACTCCTAGTGATAACTCAGTCTCCATTAAGCAACTTTTCCTTCAAAGCTTCAATCAAAAAGTAAAATTGATGCCACATGGCATCATGGTGCATGTCTTAAAGGTTTTCACAATTCTCAATGCTCAAATGGGTGCCCAAGTGTCAAGTGTCACCTTTCCTTGCTCCCGCTTTTTTGAAGAGATAAACACTCACACAAGTGAACCCCACCAATACTTGCTTCCAAAATAAGCTACCACAGGACATCGTGACACCCATTTTAGAGGTCTAAACAATTTCCTTTTCCTAATGAGGCTCCCATGTGACATGTAAACCATAATTTTTCCTTTTCACAACTTGAATGTAGGATGCCAACTCTCTGTTGGGTCCCACAAAGTGACTTAGCAATTTGGAGACAATTATTATTACATTTAATAAATAAAATCAGCAACTTAGGGTCAAATAATTAAATAAATAATCAATGAAATCACTAAGGTTGAGACACCTTAATCCCAACAAAGGTGATATGGCACCAACTGGAAATAGTGTCTCCATTCCTCCCCTTATCCAAAAGTTTAATTAATCCTTTGCTAATATTTAGTCCTAAAGATTATTTATCAAAAGCTTCCAAATAAAGCAAATAAAAATCATATTCAGTGTGTGACCACATAGTCTAATAAATTTCCACAAGGAGCCCATTAAAGTATGGACCTTCCTTATGCACCATTGAAAAGAGGGCATGCTAATATATTCAAGGGAAAGGATTCATTCCAAAAACTACTATAACCATGGTCAATTTTATTAAGGATGCAATCTTTGATTATCTCTTCAAGTTTTCATGTATATCCTCATTGATTTCTCTCTTTAAAAAAATTAGTCAAAGAACTCTTAGAATATCACATCCCGCTTAATTAGTTTGGCTTAATTATTGGATTATTATGTATTAATCATTTAATAAAAAATAATTAGACATGACAATATGCTTATGTTAAGTGCCCTTTAAAGTATGATTAAGAATAATTATGAGGGTGATGACTAATTATATGTCATGTTTTGTAAGTGTGTGTGAGGGACTATTGGCATTATCTTAGATTGGAGAGAGAGTATCATTGAGGAAAAGGTTCTAGCTAGTGGAGGTAACCTGTCATGATGGGATCAATAGACACTCATTTAGACTTGTGTAGTTACGTTGCATATGTGTGTATAATATTAAAAATAGTGAGTTCCTATATTTGAACAATTACATTATTTTGTGAATGGTGTATATATATTTTAATTAATTTATTTTTTATATAAATTGATGGTAATTAAATAATCTAGAGAATTGTGTCAATGTTGAGTCATGAACCAAACATAGAACAAGAGTGTTTTGTTAATTAATATGTATTATATTTTGACATTTCATCGAAAAGAGCCCAAACTAAATGAGAATGTACATATCATTTTATTTTATTTCATAAGAAAGAAAAATTTAATATTAAATAAACATAGGTAGGAGTTAATATTGAACTGCCAACACCCCAAGATCACCTGAAAGACAAAAATAACTTCTACAAGAGAGAATTGGTAGGAATATCATGTTATGATTATAGATGCAAGATTGTTATATTGAATATGTGATGTATATATGATGCCTTGCTTATAAAGGCAAATTGTGAGACATGATTAGACCAGATCTTGGCATGTGTCTTAATCTTGTACAATGAGACAACTACCTCAACAATATTAAATGACCTAAGACACAAGCATTAAATAAAAGCCAACTAGATAAGCTATGATAAGATCTAGTCTAGACAATTAAGACTTATAGAAAAAACAAATAAGACTTAAGTGGACTTAACATGTAGATATGACCCCACTAATAAATAGTTAGGAAAAATGCCTATTTACACCAACAATGTTTTATCGTAACACAACTTTAATTACAAATAAAATATTTCCAAGATTTATTAGACTTAGAATATTAACTCCAATATCTACTATATAGATATTTTTTGGTATTTTTTATGGAATATTTTATTCATTAAATCTTTAATTGGGACTATCAAAAACTTTACACCTACATTTTTTTGTAAAATATTTCCTTTTTTCCTATTTATCAAAATTATTATTTTTGTTCAAATAAGGAATCAATGTTGTGTAGTACAATTTTTTGAAAATTTTGACCTAGTTTTCTATTTTCTCCGGTGTCTCAAATAGAGCTATTCATTTTTTATAATGGAACTATCTTTCTTATCAAAGAAAAAAATAATAATATTAAAATCATATTATACTTGTAACATTGAAAATTGCATACACTTGCAATTTCATGTTATGTTTTGTGTCCACTTTGGTATTCATTCTATTAGTATCTTTCTAGGCTCATTTTAGCTCCCACATTAGCCTTTCTCCTCCTCAAGGTGCTTAATTCTTATTTCTTGTTTTCTCTTTTTATTAATTTTCCCTCAACTTTTATGAAATAGCCTCATGTTTTTCTAGTGTCACAACATTTTTGAGCCAAAATTATTTGGACATTAGAACAATGCATAGATGTCCAATTTAATAATATCTTATTTGGTGGTTATTTTTAAGCATTTTCCACTTGTTACTTACCCAAGTTAGTGGAATCCACTCAAGACAATCCAAATGGCTTATTAGCCTCTTTCTCTTACCTCCTCTAAATTTTGAATGAATATTTTCACTTGGAACTCTCTCTTGGGGTTCTCTTATTGTAACCTTGGAATTTCATAGCTTCATATAACATTTATTTGTCTTTGATCCCTCCATGTGAGTACATCAATGTTAAGATTTTATTCCTCCATGTGAGCACATCAACCTTCAATAGAGCATTTCCTCGTGGTTCTCTTGATCTACTCCGCTTCTTCAAACCCTCATAGGGGATACTATTCTTGTTATCTTTGTTTCATTTTATTTTATGGTACGTTCCTTTCTCACTGTGCTTCTATGCACCTTGGTACTCTCACATCCATTTTCCTTCATTCTAGTTTACATAATATATTATCATTGTTATTATTTTCTAAATGAATTTAGAGTAAGAACACACACTAATTTTCTATCTATCTATCTATCTATTGGCTAATGTGGAGGTAGAAATACCAAAGTAGGGGTTTGATTGAAGCAAGCCCCCCAAAAAACCACAAATTTTTCTTGTTCCTTGTAGCTATAGGTTTCATTGGGTGGAGAAACCTAGCTACTTCAAAGGTTGGTGATATATTCCTGCTTCTCTTTCACTTCATTGTAATTTTAACAATTTCTTTCAATATATTAGTTTCTTATTTTGTTATTATATCATTTTGTTACTATTAATTTTATTATGTTCTCTAGTTTTATCTTATTAAATGTGTAGTTTTCTTGGGTGGAAGAATATTTCATTTTTTTGATCATACAGGATGATAGCGCATCATATGTAATATACATAAAGTTTTGTCTAGGCTAGTGGCTTTATAGATTTTAGCGATAAATTCAAATCTCTAAGTTTTTGTTATTCTTAAGTCAAATTTTATAAATTTATATTCCAAAGTTGTGTAAACTATAATTTATTGATTCTCTCATGTTTAGATCAGTTAAATACTACATTTTGTAAGCCCTAAGTAATTCTAAATTTCTAGTTTTAGTTTGTTAAATTGTAAGAAAGGAAATTTAATTTAAAATAAGTAAATTTTAAGGTGGAAGTAGGGAAAATCATTTGGCTATTATAATTTAGCTATTTAATCGAATAAATTCCTCTTTTATAATTGTAGAGAAGGGGGATTCGCTACTCACGAGTCTCTTTATTCTCAAGAGAATCTCAGGGAGTGAATTGCCCTAAACTACCTCAAGGAATAAAGTGAGAGTTTCAAAATCAAAATGAGTAGGTCACTGTGGTTTTTTGGATAGACTAGCAAGTTTTTGGTCCAAGACAGTAGTGTAAAATATGGACGACAATGCGGTGCGCTGTAGTCCCAAAGGCATTTTGGCATCTTGTACACACTAAAATCCAAGAGTATCATAGAAAACACAAAGCAACTACTGCTATTCTGATTGCTAAGAACCTTAGAATTTGGGAAAGTGACAAAAAATAATAGAACTAAAATAAGGTAAAGAAAATGACAAAGTTAAAGAGGATAAGAGATAGAAGATGCTCACAATAGCCCAAGTGATGAAGCCTCCAACAAGTAAGTATCTTCGATACCTACACTCATAAGACCGAGGGAAAATGTTGGGGTTGTTTAGGGGTTTACCTTAGTCAAACCCTCATTTCATTGTTTCCACCTCCACGAATAGCTAAATAGATAGAGAAAATGAACAAAGTAAGCAAATGCAAAGTGATAAAAGCAATCCCCATTCAAGGAGGAGAAATTGTATCACAAAATAGAGATGTGATAGATAGGGTATGTGAGAAGTCCCAAGACTTCAAAGATACAAGGTAAGAAAGATATCGCCTGCAAGGCTTAAGCAAGCCAAAGAGAGAAAGGTAGGGTTGCGAGAGCCAAGAGAGTTGCAAAGAGTGTTGTAAGAACTTGAGAGCTTGAATGCCATAAAAAGTTGTAGAGAGCTATGTGAGCAAAATATTAAGAGAGAAAAGAGTATCTCCAAGAGAGAAAGACCAAGAAGAAGACCAAATGGATTGAAAAGATAAATTTTAAAGAGAGAATAGGAGGGAAAAGAAGCTTCTTGAGCCGTTACAAGGTGTATCGAATTGTTACCACTGACAAAAGCAGCTGATAGGTGGCAAGGTACTTAGAAATGATCATTTGAACATCAAAATTCCATAGGACTAATGCAGCGTGCAAAAATTTGTGCGGTGCGCTAGTGTCCAAACACATCACACTACAAAATGATGAGAATGAGAAAAGCACAAAGTTTAACACAAAGTTGATGCATGAAGGTAGTTACCGAAAAGGGGTCTTGAGCATCTTGAGAGGGGAAAAAGGCTTCGATGCAAGGGCTAAAATGAGCCTACACAAATACTAAGGGAGTGGACACTAAA
This sequence comes from Sequoiadendron giganteum, assembly GCA_007115665.2. Classification (NCBI taxonomy): domain Eukaryota; kingdom Viridiplantae; phylum Streptophyta; class Pinopsida; order Cupressales; family Cupressaceae; genus Sequoiadendron; species Sequoiadendron giganteum. The sequence goes on along the minus strand of CM021110.1, from coordinate 52,274,107 downwards.
TTGGATACAAGAATGTATGTGAAATTGCAAGGGGTATAATTTTACATCACTACAATAATATCATTTTTTAGAAATATAATTCCAAGGGCTATGTACATGTCAAATCTTGCCTCCAAGTAATTTTCTCTACATGCATGATGTGAAGTTCACTATTTTGACAAATAAAATTATAAGATGTGGATAAAAGAAGAAAAGGTTATCATAGGGGTGCCACATATGCAAGCTTAATTAAATCCACTTTAATCAAACCTTTTTCCTAGTTTTATAAAAAAATGGGGAAAGCTAATTGTTTTGTCACTTCTACCTATTGAGCACTTATTATAACTTGATAAAGTTGGAAATTCAAGAAGTGGATTTAGTTTTGCAAGATTTTGGATTTGATTGTGTCCCAATTTTTCATCAAAGTTTCAGATCACACTCAATGATCCATCATCAGGATAAAGAGTTGAAGAGGATGAAAAATAATTAGTTGCAGACCAGTTGGTTAAGAAGATAATAGGAAGAAAAATGGGGGAGGGGTGAGCACACTCCACGAGGGAAAGGGATTAAAATTAAATATCAAGATATGAGGAAAAATGGAAGAAATTATTAACATCTAAAAACATTAACTAACTAAGAAATCACAAGAGTGTGGGAAAAAGATACTGCACAAGTCATTTGGTGTTGTCATTGATGGAAAACCTAGCTAGTAATCCCATCCACATCTCAGAAATTGATTATATTGAAAGTCAGATTGAAGATATGTATTATCTGTCAAAGCTAAAATAGGGCATCCAAAAAAGTTGTGTAAATCGACTCATATGTAATTTTTTGTTATCATTTTGTGTTGTGGATCTCAGGGAAGGTCATCTGATGTATGAAATATCTTATCCTTGAATCATCGGGGTTCACATTGATTGGTGTGCAAGTTAGAAGATCCAATGTACTGATTTTAAGTCTAACAGTACAGAAAGGCCGACTAGATGTGTATAGCATGTTGTGGATCTTTGAGACATAATTATTTAAGGTGTTTCATGTTTGAGACATGTTATTTTGGATCCTTACTATGTTTTGGTTGTCATTGGTTGATTCACATTGGTAATTGTCTATGGATTGAGCTGACGGTTTGTGCACATTTCTTATTTTGTTAAAGTTGACATGTAGTTGTTCTAATCTCTAGTGTCGGATATATATAATCGATTGTTCATCTAATTTTGACATATGATGTGATATGATGTGAGAGTTAGAAGGAATATAGATCGATTGTGCATAGTTTCATTTGAATAGAACAAATATTTGTGATTCAAATTAAAGCAGACAAAGTTTTAAGAGCAAAATTAGACAGAGTGTGAAGAATGCAACCAATGCACTTAACCGGAACTATAATCAGGCATTAGCAGATGCTATCTCATAGTTCATCCACTCTATTTTTCTTTTGGATGTGACTGTAAGACAGTGAGTCTTCTTTTGGGTAGAAATCCTTTTGTATTTGAGCAATGAGCTCTAGGCAGTGTGTCTGAATGCATGTGCATTCCATTTGTAAACACTTATATTGAGTATACTCAAATTATGGATTAACCTCCACCATGGTTTTTCCCCTAACAGGGTTTCCACGTAAAAATCCTTGTGTTATGGTGTTGTGGTTGATTGCCTTATGTTCTTGCATCTTTCTTTTGGTTCAAAGTTATAAGTGGTTTAAAGATCAAGTTAATAAAGTTAAATTTTTAGAACACCGATTCACCCCCCCTCTCAATGTTCCTTGATGCCAAAAATTGGTATCAGAGCCTAGTTCCTCGAAATAAGTTGAATAGCTTGGGGAAGATTCGAGAAGGTGATTCAATGGATTCTAGCAATCTTCATCAATAAATTTTGGTGGCACTATATGATCTTGATAAGTGCAAATCTAAAGTCTGGGAATTGCAAGAAAGCCTCACAAATGCTGAGAAATTCATTCAATCATTGAAAGATCAAATCAATAAGTCCAAGGAAAAGAGAAAGGAACTATGTGATCATATCAAGCAAAAAGAGAGCAAAAGCATGGAAGATGAACACCTAAGTCAAGCCTTGAAGGAAAAGATAGAAGAATGTGAAAAGCTCACTAGAGATAATGTTGTCCTAAAGCATGAGATGGAATCTATTGTGATGAGGATGACCAAGGAAATTGAAGATAGAAAGAAGAATGAAGAGAATCTTACTCAATCCTTGAAAGAAAGATCTGATGAATGCAACATGTTTAATCAACTAGAGCTTGAATTGCAACAATCCAGAAACAATGAAGAAGAGCTTGAAATAAAGATTGTTATTCTCAGGGATGAACTTGCTACTGCAAATGAATACAAGGATAAGTTCAAGATTAGCTCAACCAAGCTTGATGAACTAATTCAAAGTCAGAAGATTGGAAGTGACAAGAAAGGTCTTGGATACAAGAAGGATAAAGCTTCAGATCTGGTGAAAGGAAATTTAGGTCTGGAAATCAAATGAGAAAAGCTAGAAGGTATTCGATAAGACAATCCAATGCTCAAAATTTCAATGGATACTATTTTGTTTGCAATAAATTTGGTCATATGGCTACTCAATGTAGAAGTAGAATCAATCTAAGTGGTGCATCATTCTGCGGTCAGTGTTTCAATTTCAATAAGTATGGTCATAAGCCAATTGAATGCATAAATATGATAAACAACTTTTTCAATAGAAATGTCAAATGTTATGCCTGCAATAGATTTGTCCATATTGCTAACCAGTGTAGATCAATAGAAAATCAATGGAATAACTGGTCTAGACAAGGAAATTTCATGTGCTATAATTGTAACAAATCCAGTCACATTGCAAAATTTTGAAGAAGTAGGAAGGGTCCAGTAAACAAAAGGAAAAATGTGCAAAAGGATGATAAGAGAAAAGGAAAAGTTACTGTGGATGAGAATAGGAATCAAATGAAGAAGACATGGGTGAAGAAGAGTGTTTCTTATGTAGGAAATGAATCAACACTAGAATGTGGTATTGAAAATTCCTCCGAGAATTAGTTTAAGGCCTCTGGCCTAGGGGGAGCTCTCATGAAAATATTTTACCCTCCCTGCTGGTAGTTGGTACCGGGATGTGGAAAATTGCAACGATTACATTAATGATCTATAGATATTTTGGGAACACTTGTGGAGGAAATTTATACAAAATTAAAGGTTCGCAAAAGAATTTTCTTTCACAGACTATAAAAATAGGGTATATAGAAGACCTAGGGCAAAATAATTTATTGCGATAAAAAGTTAGGTGTGCGAATGATAAAAGGTTACTTCTATTCCTCATTCGTCACTTAGCATTTTGAGAAGAAGAAGTTTGGAGAGCTCTACAAGCAAATTTTTGTGAGATACAAATCTAAAGGCGATTCAACGAACAAACCCTAATTCTACGAAAGGTATTTATCTGCAAAACTTGTGAATTTGAAATTTTTGGAAATGGTTGCTCCATTAGTCATTGATATTAAGGATAGAATCCGCCCAAAATTCAAATGGCACATGTTCAAATCCATTGAGACAGAACCATTAGGTGCATTTTCTTCAGTTTCATATGGTGTTTTGCACATTGAAGATATTAGGGCATACATTTATGTGAATGTTGAGGAATTAGGAAGCTCTTAGTTGTTAAATCTATACATAAATCACATTGTGGGAGAAGATTTTTGTGTAAGGCCTAGATTTAAGACTTTGAAGGAGAAGAAATTCACACAAATTGTGAAGTTTCCCATGTTCGACGAAAATGAATGGGTTCGGTACATACTAAGTCGAGTGCATGCCGAGTTCATGTGGTTAAATCATCCTTTCAAGATCACAAGAGAAACTATAAGCATTGTTATTGGTCTGAATTCAACTGGTGGGTTGCCCACATTGAAATCTATGAAGAACCAAACAGTCAGTGAGGCAACCGATTCCAATTTCGACAAAAGAGCCATGAAAGTTAATGACATCATTTAATTAGATGTAAAATTTTCTTCTATGGTTATTGGATACAAAATATATCACTCTAGTTGGGATAACTCTGTATCTGGTATTGTAATCTATGCAGCATATCAAATGATCAAGGAAAATGCAGAATATGACTTATGCGAGTTACTATGAAGCTAGCTAATTGAAAACCTTGGAAAAATCAAGAAGGACAAGAAGAAAATTTTCAAGTATAACAATCTACTGTTGTGTTTATTCTTCTACTTCATGAATGAAGTTCCAGGATTTGGTAAAGTGCAACAGGAATGTGACAGGCCTATAGCTATTCAAATCAGAGACATGTTATACATAATTGGAGATATCAAAGCAAGGAAAACTGCTATCTGGGGCTACTTCAAAAACTTTCAGAGTGTGATGCAAGCTAGGGAAATGATTCCTAAATCTATTATGGAAAAGTATAAGGACACTATTTTCTTCATGGTTGACATTGATCAGTATTTGATGGAAGCAATAGAACCTAGAATAGTTTGGATAATGCTTATGGGATATGAGGTTGAAGAACACATTTTGGAGTTGTGTTGTATGTTGAATACTTGTTGAGTAAACCTCGGGATTCGATAAAAGAAAGGTTTGGTACCTTTGAAGAGAAGGATATGCAAGTGAATAATCAACTAAGGAAGCCTGCGATAGTCCAAAAGGTGAGAAAGGAAGCTGAAGATTTTGTAGAAAGCCTCGGCATATCAATTGAAGCAGTGAAGGAAGCTAGGAAGAAAAGAGAACAAGGTGAAAAGGGGGAGCTTGCTAGAACCAAGTCAGCTAGTCCGACAACATCCTCTACCAGATCTAGATCTATAAGGAGCTCTGCAACCTCATCTGGTCCTATAAAGAAATCAAGCCCAGTAAAAGCTCAAGTCAAGACATCCAGAAGATAAGGAAAGAGGAAGAAGGATAAAATCACAAGAGTCTATGTTGCCATTGAAGATGATGAAGAAACTGAATCAGATGAAGAAGTAAGAGAAATCAAGCATAAGGGCTCAAAGGCATCAAAAGTCTCTAAGGACAAGCCCTCCAGATGCAATTAGGGGAGGTCCTGCAAACATACAAAACACAGTTCTAACTTGTAATCACAACTATCATATCACAATCTCATTACTTCACCAAAATCCACTCTTTTCCCTTGTAGCATTGGGAAACCACTCAATCGGGTATATTTTCACAATAAATTTCTTTCAGTTCAAGACCTGACCTATTTTAGGGACCCATTATAGTGCTCAACAACATATCAACCAATCACATATGGCTACTTTGCAACAACTTTCTCAAAATAGGGTTTTTCTCACCTTCTAGGCCTCCAATTAGGTCACTTTATAAAGAGACACTATCTTAAACTTTCCCTTTCACTCCAATTTGAATTGGAGAGAATTTATCAGGCTCTCAAACCAAATATTTCACCACTATTTAACATAAATACAAACACCCAATGGCCAAATCACAAAACCCTCCTTTTTAGCCTATAATCTAGAAAAACCATCATCCAATGCTCCCACAAACCCAAAAACTCCTCAAAAAGGTCCAAAATAGCTTGCACAAACTTAAAACATCATAAAATTACACTTCCCAACACAAAATCTCAATTTGGCTCATCAAAACCTCACTTTTCCACATGGAAAACACAAATTTTCACACTAGGGCTTCACACCCATCAAACTTCCTGATCTCCCCTACACAAAATCACCACTCTCATGCCTTACCCTTAATAAATTACACCCATTCCACCGAGAAATAGTTTAGACAAAATGTGGAATGGGTTCAAAACATGTTGTAACTCACAAACCCTCAAGAACTATGTTTTCTAGCTGGTCTGAGAGATTTAAGAATTAAATGCACAAAATTTGATGTGGAAATTAAAAATGGATCCAAAAGATTGTTCAAAATATCTACAATGTTATCCACAACAATTGGGAACCCACAAAAGTAATGCTCAGGCCGTACAAGTCTGATTTATATGGAAAATACAGAAAATTGGAAAAATCAGTGATGTTTCTATTAATATTTTCACTTTAAAAATTCAAAATATCTCTTACATCAATGCCTTTCCACATATTTATGATTTTCCCTCAAAAAATAACTCCTTAACTTCCTCAAACGGCCTTTTGAAAAGCCTTGACCATTGGACTTCTCTTGTGTTCAAATATTACAAGTTTATATTGTTGCTTTTTGCACAATTTTACAACTTTTCACATTTTTTGCATTTTTAAAATACCAAGCATCCTAAAACCATAGAAACCAATCAAAAATGACTAATTACATTGAAAAATGGTCTTCAACACCTTATTTAATGCAAAAAACATAAAATCATACATTCTACTTCTTATTGACCTTGATGGACAAAAACTCCTTAATGGTGCTCCTGCACCATACACCCCAACTTGAAGATTTTCCAAGTCCCTTGGAAAGATCAATGTGATATTTAATCCTTGGTATTCTTCAGGTTTTTGACCTCCTCTTTTTCTTCTTTCTTTCTTTGATCCTTCATGGTATTCAACAATCTTACATTCCCCAACCCTTGCACTCTATTTCAACTATGTACTAGATACTGTGGGGTGTTGTTCTTTTCCTCCAACTTTAAACACTCTCACTTCAAATTTTTTAGCACCTATACTCACATCTCCATCCACTACCTTCACCTTACATTTCTTACCATACATCATCCACTGTCTAACACTCATGCCATCTGCTCTTTTCTCATTGCCAATTGTACCATTCGACTTTACTATCTCTGTCAAACTTGAAAATACTTTATTCACTATCCTATCACCAATACAAACCTTTATCTCTTTGTCCTCTATCTTTTCCATCTCTTGAATCACTATCGCATCACAATTTACTGTCCTTTTATCATGACTGAACACTGTGCCTTTGTTTACTGTCCCAGTATTCTCATAAACCTCTGTCCTCACATTCTTTGACTGTCCTTTCACGGTCCTATCATCATCAGAACCACTTGTCTCCTTGTGATTTGTCCTACCAACCTTGTAACCTACTATTACTTTAGCATCACAACTCACTACCTTATCATTACCACATACCATTATCTTACAAAGCTTTGTTCCAATACTTTTTGACTATCTTTTTACTGTGTTCACTGTTATAGGACACTTGATTGTCCCCACCATGATGCTATCACCCTTTACATTCCTTTCCAAAGGATCCTCATACTTGTACTATCTTGTCTCAGTCTAGGACACACCTTTATCCACTTTCCTTTCCCATATAAAGGCATTCTTCTTAGGCACTATTTGCCCATTACCTTCAAATTTCCTTTCTACTACCTGCACCCTGTCTTGTTTTGCATTGACAACCAAATCCATGGTCTTTCCCTCATCAACATTCACATAATATTTTCTCCCAAGAATAATTATCTCACCATGTTCATTTACTTCTCCATTAAATGGAGTCAACAAGAATGTTTTCCTACTCTTCTCTATGGTATATGTGTTTTGTCTACCATTGTACAAAGTTGACCTATCAAACTGCCAGGGCCTACCTAGCAACATGTGGCAACAATTCATGGGAAATATATCGCAGAGGACTTCATCTTTATATTGACCTATTTGAAACTCCACTTTTTCTTGTTCACTCACCATCAAAGTTTGCTTATCACTGAACCATGACACCTTATGAGGCCTCTCCCTAGGTACTATTTGCAAATGCAACTTTTATGCCATCTCATTAGACACAATATTATCTATGCAACTTGAATCAACAATGACTCTACATACCTTATCCTTTCATCTACAAGCTATCTTAAATAAGGATCTCCTTTGAAGCAATTCCTTCTCCTTTGTGGTCTTCAAAACTTGTCTCTTCATCATCAACATCTCACCAACTTTAGGAGTAGCAACCAATCTATTTGAACTTGAACTATTTTCAGCTTCATCCTCATGAACTATTTGTGCTCTTCTATCAGGTTTTCTTTCTCCTCCACTTGTTGATGAACTAGCCTTCTTAGGGCACTTCCAAGCAGGATGACCATATTCTTGGCAATGATAACATCTACTTGCAAAAGTGTTTGAATTCCTTCCACCTCTAAAATCTGCAACTTGTCCATCTCTTTTGCTTGGTTCTCCTTGACTTTCAATTGCTTGTATTGGAGTAGAAAAATATCCTCTTCCTCTCATGGTGTTGTCTCTTCCTCTAACTATTTTCTCTTGTCTCCTCTTTACTTTCTCTTCAGCCTTCAATGCCATTTGATAACATTCCTCCATGCTCTTAGGATTTGTCAAAGCCAAGTCATCCTGTATGTTCATTCTCAAGCCACCCAAGTACCTAGCTATCTTCTCATCTTCATTTTCAGTATGGTTAGATCTCATGCTCAATCTATAAAATTCTTTAGTGTATGCCTTTACATCCATTTCCTTTTGCCTTAAACTTTGGAATCTCTTGAACATTTGAATTGAATAATATGAAGGGAGAAAATTACCTTTTAACCTAGCTACCATCTTGTCCCATGCCACAATCTTGGACTTACCTTGCTTTCTTCTTTCTGACTGCAAATAGTCCCACCATACAAGTGCATGGCGCTTAAGCTTTGTTTTTGCAATCTTTACTCTCTATTCCTCAAGAATCTCTTCACATTCAAATAGTTATCTAAAGAAGATATCCAATCTAACAATTCCTCTTCATTCAAATTTCCACTAAAAATTTTACACATCAATTTTTACCTTATACTTATCACCTTTTACTGCCTTTATCAACTTGGCCATTCTTTGATCTTTTGGATCAAGCTCTTCTTCAACATCTTCAAACTCTTCATCATCTTCTCCCTCTGATTCACTACTCTCCACTACTTCTCTTCTCTTATTGGTTTCTAAGGCTGCCAATCTCTCTTTCAGTTCTCTGATCTCTCTTATGTTATTAATCTTCAAGTAATTCACCTCCTTTGTTGTATTCTTTCCTTTTGGAGGCATCTTCACAATCTTGCCTCTTCACCTTCCAAGCTTTCTTTCACAATCTTCAACTTTCTCTTATAGGAATATGGTATCTTCGCTCTAATACCACTTTGATGCAATTAGGCAAGGTCCTACAAACACACAAAACACAATTCCAACCTGTAATCACAACTATTGTTTCACAATCTCATCATTTCACCAAAATCCACTATGTTCCCTTGTAGCATTGGGAAACCACTCAATCGGGTATATTTTCACAATCACTTCCTTTCAGTTAAAGACCTGACCTATTTAAGGGACCCATTATAGTGCTCAACAACATATCAACCAATCACATATGGCTACTTTACAACAACTTGCTCAAAATAGGGTTTTTTCGCCTTCTAGGCCTCTAATTAGGTCACTTTATAAAGAGACACTATCTTAAACTTTCCCTTTCACTCCAATTTGAATTGGGTAGCATTTCTTAGGTTCTCAAACCAAAGATTTCACCACTATTTAATAGAAATACAAACATCCAATGGCCAAATCGCAAAACCCTCCTTTCTAGCCTACAATCTTGGGGTTTATTGAAAAACCATTATCCAATGCTCCCACAAACCCAAAAACTCCTCAAATAGGTCTAAAATAGCCTACACAAACTTAAAACATCATAAATTACACTGCCCAACACAAAATCTCAATTTGGCTCATCAAAACCTCACTTTTCCACATGGAAAACACAAAGTTTCACACTAGGGCTTCACACCCATCTCACTTCCTGACCTCCCCTGCACAAAATCACCACTCACACCTTCCTCTTAATAGATTATGCCCATTCCATCAAGAAATAGTTCAAAAAAAAGGTGGAATGGGTTCAAAACATGTTGTAACTCACAAACCCTTAAGAACTCTGTTTTTTTGCCGGTCTAAGAGATTTAAGAATTAAATGCACAAAATTTGATGTGGAACTTCAAAATGGATCCAAAATATTGTTCAAAATATCTACAATTCTATCTACAAAAAATGGGAACCCACAAAAGTAATGCTCAGGTCGTACAAGTCCGATTTATATGGAAAAATACAAAAAATTAGAAAAATCAATGATGTTTCTATTAATATTTTCACTTCAAAACTTCAAAATCTCTCTTACATCGATGCATTTCCACATATTTATGCTTTTCCCTCAAAAAATGACTCCTTAAATTCCTCAGACGACCTTTTGAAAAGCCTTGACCGTTGGACTTCTCTTGTGTTGAAAAATTATAAGTTTATAATGTTGCTTTTTGCACAATTTTACAACTTTTCACATTTTTTGCATTTTTAAAATACCAAGCCTCCTAAACCCCTAAAAACCACTCAAAAATGACTAATTACACTGACAAATGGTCTTCAAGACCTTATTTAATGCAAAAATCCTACAATCCTACATTCTACTTCTTATTGACCTTGATGGACAAAAACTCCTTAATGGTGCTCCTGCACCACCTCCGATGAAGAAAAAGCTAAGAAAAAGGTGAAAACTGATAAATCAGGTATGACTGTAGAGGAATTGGAAAAAGATTTAATTAAGTATGGTAATCTCAAACCACTTTCTGAATGGTATGACACTTTTGATAGTGTCGGTCAAAGAACTCTTGAAGAAGCCACAATAAAATATTTGAATATTTTCAATATGACTCTTGTAGAAATAATGCCAGGGTTACCTAAGGGGTTATATGAAGTCTTAGAAATGAGGAGAGTAAATTCAAGAACTGAAGATGAACAAATGAGAGAACTCATACTTGCCAATCTATGTCCAATAATGTCAATAGAAGAAATGAAGAAAATCCTCAATGAAGCTAAAAAGGATTTTAAGAGAAAATCAAGGGTGAATAAACTTGTGATTGGACACACTGAGGAAGTAGAAAAAGAAACTGAGAAAATTGTTAAGGTAGTTATGTTGAAGAACAAATATAACGTTGTCTCCAAAGAAAATCATGATGAGGATGTTCCATCTAGTCCGAAAGTTCAGGTTGTTCAGGTTAATATGGAAACAGTGAAAGAAGACACAATTGAGGACACTCAGGATCCTTTAGATATGGAATATACTAAAATTCCCATGGATATTGAAGCTCCTAAAGATATGTCAGTTGAAGAAATAGAGATTCCCAGAGTCAAGCAAGAATCTAAGATTGAAGAAAAGAAGGTTGTGGCAAAGGAAGTTTCTATGGAAGCACGAGACACTGTAAAGGCAGTAAAGAAGTTTTTAGAAGAACAACAGGAGGAGTTTGACCTTGGATTGGTTGAAGGTCCTATCAACTTGGCCACTCTATCTCCTATTTAGAAGTTGAAGGTGGCATCATTTGCTCAGACCAAAGTAAGGGAGGAGATATTGAAATCTCACATTGAGGACAGTGAGCTGCTAAGTCTTGCATCCGGTATCTTGGAGAAGATCATGCCCACACATGTCAAGGAATCATCCGATTCTCCCTCAGGTCAGCTGAAGAAACTTGTCAACTCTGTAAGTACTCACTTTGAGTCTCTTGAAAAGTCAGCTGAGGATAAGGTCCAGAAAGAATTTGATGCAAGCAGGTTCAATAGATTGAAGTGTATGATTGATAATGATGAATCATTATTAGCTACCAATGAAAAGAACATTCAAGGTGCATTATCTGAGGGTGGAAATATTTACAATTCATTCTTATCTTTGTCAAAATTCATTGAGGTCATTGAGAAGAAAATTAAGGAATATGAGAAACAATTAGCAGATATTTCTCAAACCTTTGATCCTCTAACCATTTCTGTGAGTAAACAAGAAGGTCAAATTATATCCCTGCTTGAAAAAATTAAAATTTTGAAGCATGAAGAAGATAGAATTGTTGAAAGGGTATGTGAGCTCAGAGGACTAATTCGTCCTAAAATGGAGACAATGCTTAGTGCATTGAAGGAAGCACAAGATGCTATGTCTATCTATGATTCGACAAATCTTGAGTCAGCAGAGATGCAATCCTACCTATTCTGTGGTCACATGACTATTTTGGAAAGTCTCAAAAAGGGTTGGGACACTAGTTTAGGCTTGTTAAAGAACAATTTTGCAAACATATTCAAGTCCATGTAAGTTAGAAAAACATGTTTGCACATATACAGTTTTGTATGATTTTTGGTATGCAAATTCCCATTTTTTTCATTGATGTCAAAGGGGGAGTGTGGGATAGTGAAAAATGTCATATTCATCTCAGGGGGAGTTGTGGATAAAAATATTTTTGAAGTTTTGTGGATTGCAGTGTATTCATGTTAGTACTGATTTCGACACTTAGTCATTTTTTACTAATTGTTGCCATCAATGCCAAAGGGGGAGATTTTTGGCAAGAGACACTACAAAATTCATCTGGTGTTGTCATTGATGGAAACCCTAGTCAGTAATCCCATCCACATCTTAGAAATTGGTTATACCGAAAGTCAGATTGAAGATATGTATTATTTGTCAAAGCTAAAATAGGGCATCCGACAGAGTTGTGTAAATCGACTCATATGTAATTTTCTATTATCATTTTGTGTTGTGGATCTCAGGGAAGGTCATCTAATGTATGAACTATCTTATCCTTGAATCATCGGGGTTCACATTGATTGGTGTGCAAGTTAGAAGATCCGGTGTACTGATTTTCAATCTAACAGTGTAGAAAGACCGACTAGATGTGTATAGCATCTTGTGGATCTTCGAGACATAATTGTTTAAGGTGTTTCATGTTCGAGACTTGTTGTTTGGATCCTTACTATGTTTTGGCCTACATTGGTTGATTCAAATTGATAATTCTCTATGGATTGAGCTGATAGTTTGTGCATGTTTGTTATTTTGTTAAAGCCAACATGCAATTGTTCTAAGATTTCTCTAGTGGCGGATATATATAATCGATTGTTCATATCATTTTGACATATGATGCGATATGATGCAAGAGTTAGAAGGAATATAGATCGATTATGCACAATTTCATTTGAACAGAACAAAGATTTGTGATTCAAATTAAAATAGACAGTGTTTTAAGAGAAGAATCAAACAAAGTGTGAAGAATGCAACCAATGTGCTTAATCAGATTTATAATCAGGCATTAGCAGATGCTATCTCATAGCTCATCCACTCTAGTTATCTTCTAGATGTGACTGTAAGACAATGAGTCTTATTTTGGGCATAAAGCCTTTTGTATTTGAGCAGTGAGCTCTAGGCAGTGTGCCTGAATGCATGTGCATTCCATTTGTAAACACTTATATTGAGTATACTCAAATTGTGGATAAACCTCCACCGTGATTTTTCACCTAACAGGGTTTCCATGTAAAAATCCTTGTGTTATGGTGTTGTGGTTGATTGCCTTATGTTCTTGCATCTTTCTTTTGGTTCAAAGCTATAAGTGGTTTAAAGATCAAGTTAATGAAGTTAAATTTTGCAGAAAATTTATTCACCTCCCCCTCTTAGTGTTCCTTGATTCCAACAAAGAGAACACTGAAAATTCAAAAATAAAGAAGGAAGGAGCATAAGTTAAAGGATAAAAATATAAAAACAACACTAAGGATAAATGAGAAAAAAATATTATGTTGCAAATTTGAAACATGTATGCAAATATGTTTAATTGAATATGAATAAATATCTAAATATGCAAATGAAATATGCACACATATATGAGAATGCATGAATATGAATGTATTAGTAAATGTACGAATATAAATGCATGCACATAAGCAAAGGATAAGAATGCACATATATGCAAATGATATGTGATGCATATATATAGTAAGCAAGAAAATGATAAATATTTAAACATATATGTATCTATAAAGACAAAAAAGAAGGAAAATTAGACACAAAAAGACTAAAAACAAGAAGAGAAAGGGAAAGAATAACATAAATATACCTATATAAATCTATATATGTGCAAACAAATATACAAAAAAGGAACATAAGTATAAGACTAAAAATATAAAAATGAAGATATATATATATACATATATAATGCGAAAGAGTATATAAATACCAGTAAAAAATATAAGACTAAATAAATATATATTCTTGAAGAACTATATGTTTTCATTAATATTAAAACAATTACATATATTCATACGATCTTGAAAGTAGAGTCATTGCTAAAATACAATTGAGAATTATCTTTAAAAAGTGGGTATGCATGTAAATGCTTGGATATATAATTATGTATATACGCATCTATATATGTACAAGAGAATATAAAAATTCATATATATATATATATATGTAATTAAGTATTTATATATGCCAAAAAATATATATTAGTATAGTATTAGAAGAGTAAAAAATTATAAACTACAAAACAAAAGAAGAAATTGAATAACTACATATAAACATATGATATTAATGGTATATATATATACATATGAAAGAAAGCATGCAAGTATATACTTATATACATATATATAGAGAATCTATTTGACTCTATTTTACAAGAAAATATATTTATGTTTACAATTGATAACAAATATTCAAAAAATAAATGAGAAAACACAAAAAATTTAACCGAGAATGAATATAAGACTTAAAATATATATGGAATCTTTATTTATATACATTTAGAAGTGATATAAACTTGACAAAATTTATCTATATATTAAAAAAATAAATTATATGAATAAACAAGTATGACCAAAACAAACTTCAAAAATAAATATTACCTAAAACTATTAATAATAATAAAAGATAAAAAATACATATAATCTAGAAATACATATATATCTTTATTAAAACAATTGCATATATCTATATGTATTATTGAAAATAGAACCAAATAAAATAAAGAAGAAAGCACAAGAACAAAAACTAAAAAACATGTAAATGATAAACTATATATCAATATATAAAATAAAAAGAAAGTAAATTAAAAATATCAATGTTACAAAATATTATCCAAACTATTATTGTTGATAAAATTAAGAATTATCTGAAAAAGGGGTTCATGTATGTGTATATACTCTTTGATATAAATATATTTTAATGTTATATATTTTCATTTTTATATTTTTAATCTTATATTTATGTTCTTTTTTTGGTATATTCATATATATATATAGATTTATATAGATATATTTATGTTATTCTTTCCCTTTTTCTTTTTTCTTTTTTATCCTTTTGTGTCTAATTTTCCTTTTTTTTTTTCTTTATAGATACATATATGTTTAAATATTTATCATTTTCTTGCTTACTCCAATACTCATGTATTTTTGATGATTTCTCTCTATTCACTTCATGTTAGTTTAACTTTAATTTCTACTAGCACTATTCATAGTCCATTGAGACTATAATTATAGATAATGTTGATCTAGCCACTTAAACTTTGAAACTTCATGCTCACCCACTTCCAATCTCGCTTCATAGGATTATATTGCCTTATTACTTGCATTTTTGAATGTTCAAATAAGAGAAGATTCATTAACATGACTCATTTCACATTGCTTTCTCTTGTAATAATTAAGAATAAATAGATGTCTTGGGATATACAATATTACAATTTATAAGTATAATATTAAATACTTGACAATAATTTGATAAAAAAATACATAAAAGTAAACTACCCTAATCTTAAGGTGTTTAGGGCACTAGGGATCCATAATTTGAATGGTACACTAGCTATAAACAAGCCACTTATGCAACACATCTAACTTTAGGGTTAAAGACTCACATGTAACACGTCTCTATAAAATAACAAACAAGGTTGCACCAAAGTTAGTAACTTAATCATATAAGAAACTCAAATATCTCCTCACTTAACTCAACATATTCAAGATCTAATAAGCTACAAGTTGAGAGAAAGTATGAAAATAAGTAGACACCTTTGTAATCTTAAATTTATTCAAAGACACAAAGCACCTTTTACACCTTTGTCTTGTTAGAATATGAGAACACAATAGGTTTGCATGGGTATCTATGAAAGGATGTATTTTTCCTATATTTTATTCAACCTTGAATTTGCACCAGCTAACTTGGATCGATGCCCTATATCAAAGGGGATTATATTGAATTGTTAATGTTAGTAATTAAGAATCATGGATTAGATTATAATTTTACACCAATTGGATAGTGGTGGTGCTAAACAATTAGTGTAAAATCCCTAATTCAATCAAAATTTTCCTTCAACTACATGGCCCCTACTAATTATTACATATAACAAGGAGATCTATGATTTGGTTTGTAGGTAAAGGTGTCAAAACAATTGGATTACCTCATATTTTAGAGGAAAACCTCAAAATAGATTTGATTGAATTTGTTTTAATTAAAGATATTTGATCAAACCCTATCCCACTACCAGGTGTCATGAAGTGCCATGGGTGTGTTGATTAGGTTTGATAAAATATGGTTTGATCAAACCTATCTTCAATAGAACCTATACAAATTTGGACATGATTTATTTTGGTATTTTATTTTTGCCAAAAAGTGGGACACACATATGTTCTTTAAACCCATCCTAAGCCTTTTGACCTATATATGTGAGGAAAAAAAGTATGGAAGTGCACTTTGAAGTGTTAAAAAACATTTTATTTTCTTAAGATTTACTTGAAGACCACATGTATCATAAAATGATGCTATGCAAGGAAATTATTTCTATAGACCTTTTTGATTTGGACATCAAATAATATCATCTACAAATAGAATAACAAAACCAAAAACTTTATAAGACAATCAACCATTTGTATTGAAGAAAAATGAAATGATTTCCTCAAGTTCATCTATATATAGAGCAAAAAGAGTAGGGGATAGTGGATAACCTTTCTCAACACTAATGGTGAAACCAAATTTATCTCACAACACGTGTGTAATCCACCAATAATAAATTCATGGAGGGTCATAAAAAGTGATATCAAGACTTTAAGAAAACCTAAATCCCTAATCACATTAGTGAGTAAATGTGAAGGGAGAATGTGAACGGATATGCAAAGTCTACAAAGCAACAATACACTTTTCACCTTAGCCTAATTAATTATAATTGGTTAATGTAAAAACATAATCACTACACTAATGATTCTTCCTTAGGCATGCTTGAACCTTAGCTCTCAACTTTAGTTTCAAAATATTTGGAGATATGAATGTTTAAAGTAAATTATCAAAGGTTTGGGCAAAGGTATGACTAATCATGATATCGCAACAATTACTAGGATCATTTGGGTGATGTTTATCCAAGATAGATGAAATTCATATGATACAATATAGTTAAAAACTTGCCAACTAAGTAAACAACCAAAAAATTTGTACAATAGTTGAAGAATTCAATTGTTAGATTATCTACATCTTGAGCTCTACTAAATGAATTTAAGGATGATATAGAAGACAAAGCAATGTGTAAGAAAGTGGTAGTAAATAGGTTTGGAATTAATAATTGTGTGAAGTTGAGATTGAAATTTAACGTGCAAATTGAATTCTTGGGAAGAAAGATACTCCAAAAAATTCTAGGGATGAATTTAAGTTGATTGAGAATGGTTTTGTACACTTATTTTCCAAATAGGTTCTTTAGTCCTTCTAATTATGCTTCTTTAACTTTTTACCATCTATTTAGATTTGTGTCACAATAGGCTTGGTTAACTTAAAAAGATATTCGTACAATTCAAGTCAAACCAAACATTATAACTTTGAATTAATGAAAGACTATTCCATCTTCAAAATAAATTTCCATTAATAATTATTTGGCTCTAAATGGACCCACAATTTTAATGACCTCACACCATAAAAAGAAAAAGAAGACATAATTCGAGTCCCAAATAAATTTGACATTTATATACTAGTACCAATAATGTATTTCCTATTAGTAAGAAAAATATAAATTTGAACTACATAAATTATAGTTTAATATATTGAAAATAAACACTTAATTACTCACATCTCTTAACCATGTTGAATGTACTTTTCATAAAATTAATTATTAATTTATTAATTCCAATACAATTTTTAAAATTTTAATTAACAACTATTTTGATCAAAAGTGCACTGGATGGACACAAGTCTCTTAATCCCCATCTAAGTGTGTTTATCTATCTCTTGTTATAAAAAGAAAAAAAAGTGCATTAATAAAAAAAAAGCTACATTACTTTACCGTCAACATCGAAACTAACTAGAGCGAATATATTGTTAGAAAGAGAGACAACTAGACATCTAACCATATGTCTCATGCATACAACACACAGAAACAATTATCAAACGTCAAATGATTCAACAATCAATGATAAATTTTTGGTAATAAAAATACGATAACTATTTACCACTTTTATATTTAGATGTATAAAATTTTCATTGATTGTTTGACTCTTAAATTATTTAATACTTATGTAGAGCACATAAAATAACCTTCACCCATGACTAAGTTTTTGTTTTACTCGATTTTTCAATCAACTTTTTATTAAAGATATGTACATTATAATTAATAGACAGACTTTTCCTATAGACTTTCAAACCAAAAAAAAATATAAAAAAAACTTTACAGCTAAAAATATAATCATACTAGAATTATCCACTTTATAAAAAAACTATTCTTTCCAAGATATCAAAAAATATAATCATACTAGAATTATCCACTTTATAAAAAAACTATTCTTTCCAAGATATCAAAACACTTTATTTGCTATGGACTTATCCACTTTATTAAAAAAACTATTCTTTCCACCACATCAAAACACTTTATTTGCTATGGACGAACCCACTCCCCCTAAAAATTAATGAATATAGGTAATATATAATATGTAAAGTAGTGAGAAGACTTTTGAGCACATTTTCCAAGACAGGAAATGGTTATTAGATGAACATGCAAGGGATTTACCTCGTACATTTCAAAAGACAAGACCATTGTCTTGTGTCATTGGTACCTTCGCCACCATATCATTTCTTTTATTTTGGGGCACTGTAAAAGTGGAGTTTTGTGCTTGAAAACTTGGAATTTGTAAATATAAGATTAATTTGGTGAGTTGTGGGCCATAAAAAGGGGAATAAATTGCAATTGACTTTGTCCTTCCAATAAGGTTTTTAAATCTACCCAAAAGTTAAAGATAGACATATGGACACTAAAAACTAGGAGTGTTATAGACACTAAATTTGCCATAATCAAGAACATTAATCATCATTTACTTTTCTCTTGTGAGTAGATATAGAGAGCAAACACCCTCTTTTTGTTCATTATTACTCCTTTTATGGGGAGTAGTTATAGAGAGGAAATGCACTAGGATTCTTCATCATGGATCCTATTGCTCTTAATCAAGTTATTGATATATGGGTATGATAATATATTTGATTGAAGAGAAATAATATCAATAAATTTATGGAATTTTTTTTTAATGGATTAGTTAGGTTTATATTTAATTTTTATGTGTATGTTAGGGTATTTTATTATTGAGTTATTAATATTTTTTTATGGTTAAATTTTTTATTATAGTTTGGGCGTGGTTCATTTTTCTAATATACTTCTCAAGTGATATTTTGGGATTCATAACTTCTAGTTTAGTCTTGATCTTATGTTATATTTATGGACTAAGTTGGAATCAAACTTAGGACCTCTCATGTGCATGTTGGGGTCTTCTCTCATAGAGCTATCGACTATCTTTATGACCCAAGATTTTTGGTCCTTTTTAGTATGTTCCTTATCATGATTTGAGTATGGTTCATTTCTCCAACAAAGAGAAGTAATGCTAACAAAATATTAAATATGGTACAAAGAAAATAATAGGACACTCATAATTTGACATGATTGTTTACCTTGTGAAGTTCTCTTGAAAAAATCTAGCAAAAATAACTCTTGTTTACTATATTTACTTAGTTGTTCATAGTACATTAGAATATTTTACACTTGTGTATAATTCTAATATAAGGGTGACTATTTATATGCACATCGATATAAGAAATCAATAAGCATATATGAATACAATGGGTATAAAATTATGGGTTATAAAAACCACTTTTAAGGGATTAAAAGTAAATTTCAAGTGCTTCCACCCCTAAAACCCGCAACATGCAAAGTAAATAACACATATGCAAAAAATCTCCCACTTGTTGATTCCATACCCAAAGAAGACTTATCATATACTAGTTGAGCATGTCAATGACTCAACAACGTTCTCCAAGGTATCAAGCTTTTTCAAAAATATATATATATATATATATATTATCTTTAACCATGTCTCTAATAAAATAGTATTGCACATTTATATACTTAGTTTGGGAATGACAAGTATGATACTTTGGTAAATAGATTATAGTTTAATTATTACAATACATCCATTAATCTTTTTATGAGATTTTTTTAATACAAACATTATAACCATACAAAATTCCTTGAATGCACGAGTGACTACCATGTATTGTAGTACCTCAAAGCATTACTTAATAATTAACATTAATAATGTTTTTTTTGTGATTGGGAACATTTAAGGAATTTTGGACTTTATGTACTAAATTACTATGGTAACTATATGTAGAAAAGATGAATATTGGTTACATGGTTAATTTATTTGATTCAAATTTTAAATAATATGCTTTGTGTTACATTATATCTAATTTTAAGTTATTTAATTGATGAATATATGATAAATATTTATTATTAGGATTAAGTTACAAATGATTTAAGGATTTATCATGATATACTAAATTTATCTCTTGATTGAACTATGATACGAGGTGCCACATCCCTAATTGGGGGGAGAATATCATGAGGGAGGATTTGAAATCATGCTTGAGTGGGACATAAAGTATAAAATGATTCAAGCAATGTAGCATTCTCGTCTTGGTAGATGCCACCTCCTTTTAATCATTAGTTGAGAAGTCATCTACACCCTATTTATGATGAGGTTCATGTTAGTGCTCCAAATTGTATCCTATAATTCTAGAGAATACTCCTCAAAATCTAAACTTGGAGAATTGAAGTTAATTCAAATTAAGACTACAAGACTCATGATGAAACTATAGGTAATTGTGGGACAACTAAAAAGAGACAAAAACTTCTACACTTTTGGCTTTGTAAAGCCAAGGAGGGTATTTCTAGAGATCTTGTTAGGAAAATTAAAAAGAAATTAAAAATATAGGCTACATATCTTAGCTACACCCTTTGTATAAGTATATCCCAAATATTTGTCTCTAGATACCCTTTACATTAGCACACTAGTCTTGTTGACCTAAATATCTCTTTACAAGAGATTAATTAGGTTACATACACAATTGAAGATGTAAAAATATTTTTTTATCACACATGTATATTCATTTGTGATTTCTTACTTCATGTTTAACTTGTAAGTCCAAAATATGCATAACTATCTAAAGATGGATAAGGGTTGCAAGCTCTCAGAGATATTGAAAAGGAATATGTTATTGGGCTACACAAGATAGTATAACATTAACTATACTAACCTACATGACACAAGAGGATGATATTAAACATAGAGAATTATTATTTTAGTAATATAGGATTGATGCCTTATTATGTTGGGTGCTCGAGTCAAGATCTAAAGAAACATGTAAACACTCTTGTAAATATAGAACAAGTAACTAAAACATCTAAAATCCATCAATCTAGCTATAATTTAATTTAGATGCAATACAAATAATTGAGAATCTTCACACAAATAAACATATTTTAACATCCATGATTGATCAAAGAAACCCCATATGTTATTCTAAAAGAGCTTTTCAAAGGGCTTGAAAAAATTCTACAAGTACAATGATAGTTAACTAATAAAAATAGCAATAGATTAACAAATGTAACCATAGAAATATATCTCATATTACCTAAAAATATTAGGTAGTTATTGATACATCCATATCATGGAGATGATTTTTTCTAGACAATAACCTAGGCTACAAATTTTATGAGAATGAATGACATAGAGAATTTAGACTTAACATACAATGTTTAACACCAAAGATTATACTAACTAGAGGATACCCATGTATAATTTTCCTAAGGCCTAGAAATATTACAAATAATCTAGAATTTGACAAAAAAACATTCTCCTTAGAGAAAAATTGTATATATAACCAACCATTCTGCTCTAGATCCACTATGTAGTTGACACTTGTTCCAATCAACATCATTGCATACTCACCATAATAGAGAGTAAACAAAGTGCGTTATGAGCATGGAATTTCCATTCAACCATAATGATGAGAATATATTTAAAATTACATTTGAGTATTAAAAATATGATTCAATATTCTTGTGTAGGACTTCCCATTTACTTATCAAACTAGTTGCAACTACTTCTCTACGGAAGTAGTCAATAATGTCAATCACACTACATACAAAATAATATTAGATTTAGTTTCAATAAAATGGAAATATTTGTTAAATTTGCACTCATATT
This sequence comes from Sequoiadendron giganteum, assembly GCA_007115665.2. Lineage (NCBI taxonomy): Eukaryota > Viridiplantae > Streptophyta > Pinopsida > Cupressales > Cupressaceae > Sequoiadendron > Sequoiadendron giganteum. The sequence goes on along the minus strand of CM021110.1, from coordinate 52,251,936 downwards.
ATTTGTAGCCACCTACTTCCATTGATTTATATTCATTCATAGTTAGAAGGTAGCCCACATTTTAAGGAATTCATTCATGGTATTTCATAATTAATATGAGTATAATTTAATTTTTAATAACTTCTCCAACCACCTCCTTCTTGAGAAATAACACAATCCTTAAATCATATTTACCTCTAAAAATATCTGTCATGTCACCATAACTCCCTCAACCTCCATTGTAGAGATATTTACCAACCAAACATTCAAAAATTTCTCATTCTAAATCAAATCCTATAGGTATCATTAAGAATTTAATCCACTCACTTAATCCACATAAGCTAAATTTTGAAAATACTAAAGATTAATGATGTAGGTCAATTGCTTCTTAAATCAATAGTTGTAAGCATTTAGATGCTCAAAAATTTCCTTCTACTCTACAAATCATTTAGCCAATTGGAGAATGCAATGCAACTACTCCATGCTCCTTTGAGTTTCTTTTCTTGATATCCTATCATAATATAGTGGGATCAAGCCATGTGGCACAATTAATGATCCATATACCACCCCCGTACTTTGTTTATCTTACTAGTATTATTTATGGTTGACTATGGAGATTCATCAAGCTTCAAGACCTGGGTATCATGAACTTTTAAGGGAAATTACCATCTTTTAGAGACAAGATATCCTACACACTTAGGTGAAGTAATCAATATCTATTGAGCCTCATCATTACCTAAGTGAATCCTTCTTAGAAACCGTATTGGATATACTCTAAGCCCAATACTACTTCATCTTGACCAATTGTGAAGTGCTTGATTGACACATTCATGTTAGACTTCAAGTATAGTAAGAGCCAGTAATCTAAGATATACAATTAATGTGGACCAAATCATGATGGCCTCACTAGACATAACTAACCAATACCATGGCTCCTACCTAACAAAATCTTGTGACCCTCTTGAAAATCCTCACAAGACATCCAATCAAGCCAACTTGCCACATATAATAGTTGAGATCATGCATTTATTTTATTTACAAAAGGATATGTTACCTTTCCAATTTGGAAAATGTGCATTATTCATAAAAAAATGATCAACAATTATTTTTAATGATATGGTTTGTCAAAAACTACATGTTATTGGGAGAGTGTGAGCCCTTATATCTTAGCAAATCGATGATTATTACTCACCAATAATGACACAATATCACCCCCTACTGCAAGTATGAAGGTGTTGTCATTGATGTCAACAAGCCTGTGTTGTCATTGACGACAACAGTGCAGTGGTTGAGAAGAGATTGTTTCTTTGATTAGTTGCATTATGTTGTCATCAATTAAGTTGTTGATGTTAACCTTTTGTGTTCCTTTGATAAGATTCTATTTATGGTGCATATGCTGAGGATACTGAGAAAATTGATAAAATAAGGAAACAAGGTGTTGCAGAGGTGTTCTGGTTTGAAGATATGTTCTAGTTTTGCTTCACATTTCTTCTGGGTTGAAGATCTACTTTTTTGGTTTGAATATGTTGGTTAGAGATGTTTAGAGTTTCTATATCCAAAATTTTTGCTTGTGGATCAATTATCAGAGGAAGTTATGTTCACTAGTGTGTGAACTCATTTTGCAGTGGTGTATAGAGGTTTTTGGGAGAAATGTATTTGCTTCACATTTCTCCACAGTTATTTTTCAGGACTTGTAGTTCTGAAGGAGAGTTGATGGTGTTGTTTTCTTGCATGTGTCAATAAAATTCATGGTTTGGTACTCAGGAAGTTGGATTGTAGAGTTGTAGTGTTTGGTAGTATATTCTTAGTGTACTAGCTGTGTACATTCTGAAGGAGTGATTTGCTGCAAAGGATTTTGTTGGTTTCCAAGATGTTCTTGGATCATCTTTAGGTGAATTTTGTTGTCTAGAAGTTTTATATTGTTCAAAAGAAGTGTGTAATTCAATGTTTGATGTGTTTGCATGGGTAACAATCGACCTAATGTTTACACTATATTCAAAGATGTTAAAGTATTAATGAAGGAATAGCATGGAATGTGAGAGTTGATTTGGGTTCCACTTAAGTGTTGTTTTGGTATGATTTTCATTCCCATCCATCACGAGAATGTTTAGTGCCAACCTAATTTGAAATTGTAAAGTGTGAAGCGTGTATAGCCGACCTTTGAGAAGGTTTTCAAGGTTGAGGATAATATAAGTATGAGTTGAGATGTTGACGGTTGATAATATAGAAAATATAGAGGTGTGTGATAAAAGTGATGCGAATTGCCGAAGAGTAGGGTTTGAGTTTGAGCAGAGCAATGCGAACTTCAAAGTGTTGGACTTCTGAATGCAGCGAGTTGAAGGTGTCTGTAATCTTTCAAACAATACTGCGAAGGTGTTGGAGCTATTGTGGTGGATTCTCTATTACATTGAGAAGTTGTTCTTTATGTAACATTTCTCTTCTATCTTCTTTTTCTTTTTGTGGTAGTGAGCCCTAGATATGAAACTTTGTGGACAATGCATCCTATTCTAGCAGTGAGCCTTTCTACCAATTTTGTAATTACTTATATTGTGAGCTAATCCTCACTGTGGTTTTTCCCTCATTGGGTTTTCCATGTAAATCTTGTGTTCTCTTGTGTATGGTGTTGGTTTTTTTAGTTTTTGTTATCTTCTTTCATGCTTAAACATTATAATAGATTAAGAGTTTAATGAATGCATGTGGATCTAATTACTATTGAGAGTTTTGATGTTTTAATTTGGTACAATTGATTCACCCCCCTCTCAGTTGTCTTGTTCATTTAACAACTGGTATCAGAACAAGGTTCCTTGGAGAAAAAATTAACTGCTTGAGGTAGATCTAGGATGGTGAACAAGATAGAGATCCCTAAGTTTGATGACATAGATCATGCATTTTAGAAGACACATATGGAAGGATATCTAGCATCCTTTGGATATGAGATTGAAAAGTCAATAAAGACTCAATATGTTGCACCTCCGAATTGGTTCGAGCACAAGCAATGAGATCAAGGCACATGAAATGAATGGTAACCTGAAAGGTTTATTCTTGTGAATAGTCTTTCAAATTCTTAATTAGTAAAACTTATGAATCTTAAGGCTGCTAAAGAAGTTTGGGATAATCTAGAAAGCATTTATGAAGGAGATGATAAGGTGAAACAAACAAAGTTGCAGAATCTAAAGGCACAATTTGAGACCCTGTGAATGCATAAAGATGAAACAATTACAAGTTATATGTAGAGGTTGATGAGCTAGAAAGTGCAATGTGAGGTCTTGGTGCACAAGTTAAAGAATCTAGAGTGGTAAAGAAAGTTCTCAGATCTCTTCCTGATTCTTAGAGTGAAAAGGTATCTGCTATTGAGGAAGTTGAAAATTTTAATACTTACTCTAGAGATTAGCTATTGGGTAAACTAACTTCATTTGAAATGAGAAAACATGGTTTGAAAAATGAAGCAAAAGTGGAGACCACTTTCAAGGCTGGAAAATTAGAAAAGGTTTAAGATTTAGATGATGATGATCCTTATAATGTGGAAGCTAAATTTGTAAGAAGGATGAAAAAGGGAACTAGTAAGTACAAAGGTAAACTAACTTTCAAATGTTTTAGCTGTGGAAATATATGTCACTATGCTTCAAGATGTCCAAATAGAGCCATGAACAATAAAAGTAAGAAGAACAAAGGAAAGATGATTAAGATAAGTTACTATGTTAGAGAAGATGTTGGTATTTATGATGATGAATTTGATTATGGAGATGATGATGAATGCTTGTTCTTGGATTTAAAAGATGAATCTACTTTTGCTAACTCTGAAAGTAGTGTGAAGGAAAGTGTTCTAAAAAAGAAGGATTAGATTGAAGGTGCTTTGGTATCTGCTTTTCAGGCTAGATAGGATAAGAACTATTGGGTTGTTGATAATGGTTTCTCTAATCACATGACTAGAGACCAAAGTAAGTTTGTTAAACTTGAAAATTATGATGGAGGATTAGTTAAACTTGGAGATGATTCAGGAGCTAGGATTTGTGGAATAGGTTCAATTAGTTTTGATGGCAAGCATAATACTAAAGATGTTTACTGTGTTAAAGGCTTAAGGAATAATCTTTTGAGTGTTGGAAAAATGTGTAGAAAAGGGTATAATCTTATGTTTCAGGATGATGGATGTGAGATTAGAAAAGGATCTAGAACTATGATTGTTACTGGTAAGAGGACAAATGGAAATATCTATCAGCTCAAGGGTGCTAATAGTCATTGCTTTATGAGTCAGATTAATGATAGTTGGTTATGGCACTAGAGGATGTGCCGCATGAATTTTGAAAATAGGGTTAGAATTAGTTCAGTTCATGCAGTAAGATACCTACCAAGAATCACAAAGCCTATCAATGTTGTTTTTAAAGATTGTCAATTCAAAAAAAACAAGGATTAGTTTCAAAGGAAAAGAGCAATTTGCTACCGGACTACTAGAATTAATACATACAAATCTTTGTAGTTCTACAAGGGTGAGAAGTCTTCAAGGTAACATGCATTTCATGCTTTTGATTGATGATTATTCTAGAATGACATGGGTTACTTTTCTTAGAGAAAAATATGAAGCTCTTGATAAATTTAAAGTATTTAAGCTATGGTTGAGAATTATATGGATTTGAAGATCAAATGTTTGAGGTCTGACAGAGGTGGAGAATTCAACTCCAATGAGTTTAACATGTTTTGTGAATATCATGGAATAAAGAGGCACTCGTTTGCCCCTAGAACTCCTCAACAAAATGGAGTTGTTGAAAGGAAAAATAGGATAGTTCAAGAAGTTGCAAGGACTATGATGAAAGAAGCTAAAATACCATAAGTCTATTGGAGAGAAGAAATTCATACTATTGTTTACATACTTAATAGAGTTCAAGCCAAAGATAACAACACAAAGACTCCCTATGAGTTGTGGTATGGAAGGATTCCTATTGTCAAGTACTTTAGAGTATTTGGAAGCAAATTCTATATCAGAAGAGATGAAGAAAACTTGGGAAAATTTTATGCTAGGTATGATGAAGGTATATTCCTTGGATATTCTACTAAAAGAAAAGCTTACAAATGTTACAAAAAAAGGCTAAGAAATATTTTTGAGAGTGTAAATGTCAAGGTTGATGAAGATTTGTAGAATTCAATTATTATAGATGGATATGTGTCAAATGAACTTGCTTGCAGAGAAGAAGAAGAAGAAAAAGCTAAGGAAAAATAAATATAGAGTGAAGAGGGAGAAGCTCCGAAAAATACCCCTAATACCCCCAAGTATGTGCAAAGTAATCATTTTGAAGAATAGATTATTGGAGACAAAAGAAAAGGTGTATTGATAAGAATAAAAATTGTTGAAACCGAGGTAAATCTATGCTTACTTTCCAAAATTGAACCAAAAAAAGTGAGGCATGCAAAGATGAATATTAGATGAAGGAAATGGAAGAAGAGCTACATCAAATTGAGAAAAATCAAACTTGGGAACTGGTCCCTAGACCTGGAAATAAGAATATAATTGGAACTAAGTGGGTATTCAGAAACAAGATGAATGAGAATGGAGAAGTGGTAAGAAATAAAGAAAGGCTTGTGTGTAAGGGTTATGTTGATAATTAAAGCTTGCGCTTCTATGAACAACCTTATGGGAAATTCAGTGAGTGGGGGACCAATTTGTGCCTCATTGAATGACCTACAATTTTTTTAAAGAAAGTCGAATATTCTTTGTGTTTGGAGAAAGGGGTAGAAATAAATGTGAATAAAACATAAAAATGGCGATACGCTAAAGATTTTACAACATTTCAAACCTCAACTATTTCTTATGACTGATAAAGTAGACATAAAATGCCACAGACCCTTCATTGTTAGGAAGAGAACGAGCAACAAAGGCTAGAAAAAGCACAGTGTAGTATTTCAAATCTCCCTGTGGGAAGAATCCATTAAGGTCTAATCAGACATAAGAAAACTCTAGAAATATTCAAAAATTTACAGAGTCCTTCCTCCTTTACAGCATAATATGGAAAAGGAACACACTTTACAGAAAATGGAGGATTTTAATAGACATGATCCAATTTATGAAAGATAGCATTTAAACATAGAAGCTTAACAACATGTGAATTAGTTATCTAAGCTATCAACACAAAAAAATTAACACAATATTTCTAGTATGAACGAAATATGATTTTTTTTTTGACAAAGGCCATAACATGCACAATTTCAAAGATTTCTCCCAAATAGATCAAAATTTTATGATATATAAAATGAAAACAAAGGTCAAATGCCAATCCGATAATAGTTCAAATTAAATATAACATGCCAAAGAGAAAAATAAACATTCTATAAAGACCCTCCTACTTCTGAGAAAATAGAACTCCCTAAAACAATATCTATTTTCTTCGAAAGATTTTCGAAGCCAAATATTTTAGAACCCCTAACTCAATGTTGCCAACCAATATTTATAGCTAGAAGAAGAGGACATCGCCGCAAAACAATCTAAAAGGAGAAACTACTAGATTCTTGAGCCTGATATCTTGCAATATGATCCTAAATCTTGATTAGATCATAACAATCTTTTCTCATTAAGTCTCAAATGCTTCATTAATGGTTTCAAATTTTTAGCGAAGATAGCTGTAAAAAAAAATCAGATTTATCACAGCCTAGAAAAAACTTGATCGATCAACTATAGAGATTGATGACACTGACTTGAAGGTTCCACCCAAAAGTAAGACATCCGTCGTGCTCCCTAAATAACTCTGCCTTAGAAGATTATTTCACAGAAGGTATAATTTTCTTGATGAAAACAGATGATGTGTCAAGTGAGCGAGCAATTTCAGACTATGTGGGAGCGATTTTGAAGAAAATCCTTGCCAAGCTGACACGTGTCTTAGTTCATGCCCGAAAAGGAAATAATGTATATAAAGCACCACAACCACTACGTGGCGTATTGCATGCCTTTAAGTGAAAGAAATATTCATCCTCTAGGCGTGGATCCCTCCCAAAGCAGAAAGAAGTAAGGGCCAAAAACCAAAGGAAAATTTTAAAAGGAAAAATTTCTTTACAGTTCTGGCTACTCACAGGGGGCCTTCGCTTGTAGAGGCACGATCCTATATCTTTGGTACAACCTGGAGGTTGAGGAAGGTGGCATGCTAGGTTTCCCAATATATATCAGTGTGCAGGATGAGGGTGCGTAGAATCTCATATGCTCGATCCAGATCAAGGGATTCTTTAAAAGAAACCCCTTCCCACCTTGATGAAACAAACCGAATGTGGTAGTATAGTCGAGAAAGGGGAATAATTTCCCTCTCAATCTCCTTGATAGTGGGTGATGTGCTTAGACCCAGGAGTGTTGTGGAGGTCTGAATTTTTAGCCTAATTGCATCCGCGATCTGCTCGATTGTTAACACTCCTCCATCTAATGAGAAAAGGGTGGGCAATCTGGATTTGAGCCAAATTTTGAACTCTTTCTTGATCTCGTTGACCTTATTATTCAACATTGCTTGAAAAGCTTTGCTTTTTGATGTGATCTTTTGGCAGGTGATGAATTCGCTTGCTTTCCTTGAGGCTACCCTTCGGTCAAGAATTCTAGTGTCCCTTAAAGCTTCTTCAGTTGTTTTACATAGTTTTGAGATCAAGCTCCCTGATTCCTCAGCCCGAGGGGGTGTATGTGTGGAGAATTTGGTTGACTATTGGGCCAACCTTCTCGTTTAACTCCTGAGCATCCTTTAGAAACTGCAAGACTAGTTTCAGGACTGTGACTACAACTATGATTCTATCGCAATGAGTGGATATTAGCTTTTTCACTATCGGGAGGATCCCAGATCCCTATGCCCTAGCCAACTATTGCTGGAATTGGAACTCCCTTGATTTCATGCTTTCCTCCAACTGACTCTTTTCCTAGAGGGCATTTGTAAGCTCAGAGCTTAGCCTCTTGATCTCCTCGTTGTGAGTTTGTAAAATAGACTTGATGTCCTTCTTTTCTTGTTTTGCCCTTTCTATTTTTGCTTGGGTCTTCTGAAGATCATTGGAGGCTTGCAATCAAACACTATCTAATTCCTTCTACATATCCTTCTTTTTTAATCCAATATTCATATCTCCTTTTGTAGCCCATCGGATACAACATTTACTTTGGCTATATCTCTATCCATTTTATTCTATTTGTGTTGATATTATGCATTTGTCTCACATTCAACAATAATCTCGCCCTTCAATTTCTCTACCTCGACATGAAGTCGATCCTGCTCATTCTGGGATTCTTCAAGAAACTTAGTTGCTTCCCCTTGTTGACCCTGTAACTACCTTAGGCAAGCCATTTCCACATCTTTTCCTTTTATTTATACTTGCAGCCTATCCACCATGTCTTTTATATTTTCCAACTTTGCCTCGCGCTTCTTCAATTTTTATCCTACTTTTCATAGTCAATGTAGACCACTTTCTGAGTTGCTTTGGACAAAACCACTTTTTCATGCGTGAGAGTCTTATTTAAATTGAGGCCCATAGATTGGATGTCATAATATTCTAAATTCATTTCTCCCTCTGGCTTGGATGTTAGTGGCCTCATGGTAGCGATCAACAAGGAATTTTGATCTTCATCAAAATAGGCTTCAATCTTCTGAGCACCTAGTTTTACTAAGATCTTTATTTGCAATTTTTGTTTTCTCACTTATTAGGCCTACTTCATCATGTCCAAGTGGCTTCAGAGACTCTGTGGGGTGTCAATACTCAGTGCAAAAATTGAAGCACCTCGAGGGAGACTGAAGAGGGTGATGGAAGGAGAAGCTTCGACTATCTGAGGTTGCAAAGAGGTGAGGGGAAGCATTATCATGGAAAAAGGTGTGATGTGATATACAGACTAAGGAGGGATACCCATTGAAGTGAAAGGGGAAGAGGGTAGAAAAAGAGGCACTTTCTTGGTAGCAGATGGGTTGGGTGAAATTGGTAGCATGGATGCTTTAGTGTTTTCAATGGGTGCCCTTGATAGGGCAATTAAGGAATCAGTTGCCATAGACGTGGATGATGCTTGCTCGATGCACGAGGTTTCTTCATGGGGTTCATTATTGAAAATGGCCATGGGTGTGTTTAGAATGAGGACATTGGAACTCATGGACAAAGGAATCTTTTCAATAGATGAGGGCAGAGGAACAACTCAAGATACACAAGAAAGAAGAGCAGGCACAAAAATTACATGGGTCACTGAAGCCAAATATCCTAGCAGAACGGACTCCACCTCTTCTTCTCCTTTGCTTGATATGCTCAGTTCACCTAAGTCTTAGAATCATCTCCTTTTTGTATTGGTGAAACTGGTGGATTCAGATCCCTGGTGGCCGATCTCACCGAAGCTTGGGATTCTGCAGCCATAACAAATCTCTTTGGGGACCGTCGGGTCCTTTTTCCTTTTGGTGGGGCACTGGCAGAAGGTGTGATATGTGAGACCTTCTATTTCAACCCTTTCCATTTTCCTTTTCTTGTGTTAGGCTCTTGAGGTCAAGAGGTATAGAATGGAAATTCTTGTGGTCCAATATCCTGATCGGACTCAAGATTAGTATCATTGGTTTCAGCCTCCTTGTCATAAATTTGGTCAAATTTCTCATTGTGTGGCTTGAACTCTCCATACATGGAATCAAGGTTATTGATTTCATATTAGAACATCCAAAAATATACCCTCTTTCTATCCGACCATCCTATATGTTTTAACTGTGTGTTGAGGGACCGGGCTATCAAGATGCCCTGCTGAAACTCTGTCACCCAAACATAGAAGTCAAGCCATGGTGGCTGGTTGAATGGGATGAAGGCTAGTTCAATGTAAAAATTTGCACTCTCTTGGGTGGGGTTCATTCTTGATTCAAAATACTCTTGAATTTCATGTCTTACAGTTGGGAGATGCCTTACTAAATTATAACTCCTCCCTTTTCACAAGTGTTACCTGAATATTGGCAATGGTAAGGGGGATTGGGTAAAGTGATTTCTTATGTCTTCTGATGCCATAGGCTTTGTCAACAATAGTTGCCTGGTGACATGCCTCAAAATTGAAGGTCCCATCTGTTACAAATTTAGGAAGCCTAAAAGGCTCCTCAACAAAACTATGGAATTTGATGAAGCTAAAGTCAACTCCCAGAAAATAATCCATCATGGTCTGGTGGCTTTCCATCCATTGTAAGACTTCAAGGGAAAATCGACCCGAAAGATGTGGGGACAAATCTAAGAGCACTGGTTGTAGGAAATATTCCACAAATGAGTAATAATCCCATGTCTTGGAAAGCACATGGGTCCATACTGAAACTAGATTGTACGACCCATTTACATCAAACTTAAAGAGCAACAAATTCCTTTCAAAAAATTCAGGGTTTTGATGTAAGATCAAATGTGCCAAAAAAAGAAGAATATCTAAATTTAAAAGCAGTGCCGTAATTTCTCAATTGATCGAACCTCTTTTCAACTATTACATCAGTAAAATAAAAAAGCTTCTATCTTTTCTCCCTCTTGAGCATGAAAGCCAAGCCGGTTTGGAAAGCATAAAACTTTTCATTATCCTCAAAACCGAAGATACATACTGACATTGTGAAAATGACCTGTACGTCTGATTTGAAGTTTCTATTAAGTAGAGGGAAGATGAGCTGATTTCCGTATGGCTTCTCATATGTTCCATCTATATAAAAATTTAATTGTTTGGTTCTAGTCTTCCAGAAATCCTCCATTGTGATGTGCTCAAATATTTCAACACCCTAGTTCACAAGGATACACAACATATCTTGGATGGCCACTGCACTGATTGTAACCCTTAACCTATTGTGAATTATAACCCCTACTTCCTTGCCTAGCCTCCTTGCACATGCATCCACTAGCTTTGGACATAGGTGTATAGTAGGAAACATGAATTGTGGCAAACCACAATACTAGAGTCGTGACGCAAAGCCTTCGGTTCCCCTATACTTGAGAATTCTCCACATTGCCCCTCCCCTAAGATTTTTAGGGTTCACATGCAACTTTGGGTCAAAAATATTGTCTGAAAAAGCCATGACCGCTTCCTTCTTGATGGGGTTGCCTGCCAGTATGGTTTTAGTATGAGCAAAAATTTACTCTTCCAACACTGAGGCATTGGAAAGTGAATACTTCCCAAAGATGTTGGTGTAGCTAGGTCTGGTAGATGAAACTCCAACCTTTCGACCAGAAGATTATGCTTGTGCCATTGTTGCATTGAAAGATTTGCAGAAAGCTTCTTCAGAGAAATGATTGCTTGCAGTTTTTGATACTTAGTGAAAATTGTCTTTTTGGGTGTGTTTAATTTTCTTGCACGTACATGCAATAAGGCGTTGCTATTACTATTAGCTCACTAAGTCTTATCAATGAGGTGATATGTGTGGAGTGGGATTTGTATCGCTCGGGAATGCCAAATCTCTCATGAGAATGTAATTAGTACATTGTTGTCGTTGCCTTTTTCACAAATAAGCTCCATGTGTTGGGAAGCATGCTTTTTTGCAATGGAAAGTGTGCTTTAAGCAATGCAAGGTACTCCAAAAAGACATTCATATTTAATTTGTCAAAGTTTAGTGCTTTAATAAATATCTTTTCACATGATTAAGCAAACTAGAATTGGTGACAACAATGGACACATGGCGGAAATCGGTACATGTAAGCATTTACTCCCAACGCTTGAATTTATTTCTCAAGGTTTGGTGTAAGAATTTTTGTACAATTCATCTGTCACCTTCTGTCACTTTGATATTTTCTTCATTACCATCTGACAAGAGATGGACTTTCCGTTCGTTGAGCTCACCAACACACATTTTCTATAAATAGCCATGCCACCTTAGCGAAAAAATCACTGAATTAGCTCTTAAGTTAGTAAAAATTTTCATTGGATTTTTCATTTTGCTAGCCTTAGCTTGCTTGCTGCCATGACGTCTGGCCTAGGTACCCCTATTCAGCTCTTGAGCCAAAGTCCACTATACTCCTTTTTAGGTGAAGTCGACAACAATAGAATTAAATTCCTGGTAAAGAAGAATGACTGCATCATCATTGTGGCATTCAAATGGGTACTCAACAAAGATTATGTGAAGGATGAAAACTAGCTGTGGAGAAAATCCAACATTGTATCTTGCTTTGTGGCCTCCCTACTAGATTTGGACATCTCCAAGCCTTGGATAAAAGAACTATTTCATGCTATGTTTGATTCAACATATTTGGATGGGCTCAGTGAGATTGTGCAAGTGGCTATCCTTGGTGGTGACATTTCGAGTGCTATGGACCTTCACAAGAACGTTGATTATGGGGAGGAGGTGCCCTGGTTTCCCCTTCTCACTAAATTTCATGTCATGTACTTGGAGAGGCATCACTCATTGTCCCAACCTATGGCCTCCTTCCTATTGAGGGAGTATGGTGTGGAGTGCATTCTTGGGCTTGACTGGAAAAATCACTTTGAATTTCTGGTATATAGTAGTGGTATCAAGGATTGAGGTTCATGCCATGCTGTGCCTGAGCGTGCTGTGTTGTTAACCCCCTTACCACCTTGTTGAAGAAAAATCCGAAGAAATTCCATTTTGATTGCTAGCGATGGATGGAGGCTTCGATTTTACTGCTTATTTTGTTCATCACCTCCCTTTTTGCTTTTTGCGATGTATCTCTTTTTGGGTTTGCATGAGAAGGCTTCAAGCCTCTCTCAAAGCTTCGAGCTCGATAAATGTATTATAGTGTAAATATTTTAATGAATAGAATAATAATTTTTTGCCATTCTTGTGCTATTCTCATGGCTTATTCGCAAAAATATCGTATTTTACATATGGTACATAATTGTGAAAATTTTAAAAGAAATTACATGTTTTAATGGAACAATTTTAGATGAATACAATTTACTAGTATATCCAGAATGTTTCCATCCATATCTTCTAGCTCATACATGTTCTTTTCTTTGCATGTGTGAATGTGGAAGGGACCCTTCCATAGTGCTTCAAACTTTGTATATTGTCCTGGTTTTGCAACGTGCTTATCGTACTTTAACACAAGGCTTCGCTCTTGGAAAGCTGGGTTGGAGGAATTTTTATCAAACCATCATTTGACTATTTGTTGTGCCCTATCATGGCATCATACACATTTTCTTTTTTTTCTTCAAGGTTTAGACGTTTCACCAATCTTACTTCCATTTCGCTGCTTTCTTCAATTTCTAAGGCTTTCAATAGTTGCAATGTTAGAATTTCTATGGAAATGGGAAAAACCACCTCCTTTCCATACACCAATTCATAAGGAGAAGCCTTCAAGATTTGTTTAGGCATAATTCTATCAGCCCATAAAGTGGCTCACAGATGCTTGTGCCATTCCTTCTAGCATTCCGACCCGATGGGCTTAAATAACCTAATCAGGTTCTTGTTGGTTGACTTTGCTAACTCATTTCCTTGCAGGCAATAATTGGATGAAGTCTTGAGGTAGACCCCATGCTTGAGAGTGAAGTTTGACATACTAGAGCCCATGAAGTCTTGTGCATTATCAGATATGATAGAATTAGGAAAACCAAACCTTGCCACCAACTCAAGAAAATTGACAATTTTAGTTAAATTGTAGCATTTTTCAAGGCAATGACCTCCGTCCATATTGTGAAATAATCGGTTGCCATAAGTATCCACTTATGGCCGGTGCTGGAGATGGGATTTATTATCCTGATGAAATCCAAACCCCCTTGTACAAAGGGTTCCTTAGTCACAATCATGCTTAGTGGCATGGCAGAGTTCTTCTGCTTGCCAAAGAAATATTGGAACTGAGTACACTTTCACACCATGTGCACCTCAGAGAGCATGGAAGGCCAGTAATATCTTGCCTACATTATCTTCAAATTAGTTTTGATTGAGAAGTATCCGCCCTCAAGACTTCTATGGAATTCATTTAAAACTCTTTCTTCTTGTGGCTTATCTAAGCAATGGAGTAGGACACCATCATAATTTCTCTTAAATAAAATTCCTTCAATTAGTACATACCGAATGCCTTGCAGTTAGTAGTAGCATATTTTGTGAGGTGGAATTTTGGCCGAGTACTACCCTCTTTTCATATATCGTGTCGATCCACCACCCATGATTCGTTAGACTCAAACTAATTTGTATAGACCTAGTCGGTCTCTTCCTCTGCCAAGGAGCTCAATTCCTATGCAAAGTATTCACAAATACCTCTTCCTCGAACCAACTTGGTTGGTTGGATGTCTACATCATACTCCAAGATCTTGGTGATCCAATTGGCCCTCTTTTTAGTTATCTTTCCTTCGAAGATGTACTCCCAAACACTGGGATGGGCGATGAGGATGGTGATTCTATTGGTTGATACCAGGTGTCAAAATTTCTTAAGGATTTTAGCAATGGTAAAGACCTATTTTTCAAAAAAACTATACCTAGTTTCATATCCTTTGAGAGTTCTAGAGTGGAACATGATGGGATGTTCTCCACTTCCTTCTTCATCTTTCTAAATGAGCACTAAAGCTATGCTGTGTTGCCTGTTGTAGAGGTAAAATAGGAAATCCTTGGAGAAGTTTGGGTTAGCTAACACTGAGGCTATGAAGATGGCTACCTTTATTTTCTCAAAAGACAGCTTGCCTTCAGGAGTCCATTTGAATACTAAATTATTTTTTAACATTAGTGTGATAAGTCTCATGATGCTCACAAAGTTTGAAATGAACCAGCTGACAAAATTGATCTTTCCCAAAGAGGACTATAGCCCCTTCTAGTTGACTGGAAGTGGTAGCTCTATTATAGCCTTCACCCTTTTGGGGTCTACGGCTATTCCTTGTTTGATACCACAAAGCCTAGTAGCTTGCCTTGTGGCACTCTAAAGACACATTTCTTGGGATTTAAGGAAATCCCGAATTGTTGGCATTTTTGGAAGACCTTTTCCAGATGGTCAAAATGATCATCCTTTGATTTTGAAAAATAGTTAGATCATCCAGATATATTAAAATGCTTCGATTAATCAACCCCTTGAAGGTGATATCCATTGCTCGTTGAAAGGTCACACTAGCATTGGAGAGTCCAAAAGTAATTTTTGAGTATGCAAACATTCCCCACTTGGTGGTGAACATTGTTTTGTGTTGGTCTTCCTTTACATAGAATTGGTTATAACCCGAAAAACCATCAAGTAGTGAGAACATTTTTGATCAAGCCACGGTCTGCAAGATCTGTTCCATTGAGGGTAAAGGATAGTAATCCTTTAATGAAGCCTTGTTCAAGTCCCTGGAATCCAAATAAAGTCGAATATCACCATTCTTCTTCTGCACTGGTACAAGGTTGGATGTCTAGGTGGAATATTTGATTGGATATATGGTTCTTGATTCAATTAATTTGGTAAGCTCTTATGCCATCATTACCTCGAATTTTAGATTGATCGACCTTTTTTTATGTTAGATGAGCTTTGAGCCTTCGACCAAGTCAATAGTATGTTGAATTATTCTTGAATCATATTCTCTAAGATCATCATAGGTCCAAGCTACGACCCTGTCGTATTTAGAACATAGTCCTTTGAATCTCTCTTTATCCTTTTGCAGGACATCTCTTCCAACTTTTAGCTTTCTACCATCCCCGACATCGAGATCTTCATAGTCTTTTGCATCAACAATGAATCTTTGTTTGCTATTCCTCACGTCTTGACAGTCAAAAACATTTTTGAGAGAAATAAAACCTCATGGGAGCTTATTGCCTTTTAAGTGGATCACTTGTCTTTCCATAGCTCTTTTAGCTTCAAATTGTGAATGATCGAAAGCTTTCTCAAAATTTTGTAGAAAAGTGGTAATCTGAACATCATCCTTAAAGACCTGCCAATTCTAATTATTGTCAGGAATTGATGGTCGAATGATGGTCTACACTCCATTCTATTTTCTTATTGATTCAGGAGTCAGCTCAAATTGTGAACCGATCGAAGCCATCTGATCAACTACAACATTCTAGGATCGTGGGATAAACTGGATGTTAAAAGCTTCAAAGCTCTTGCTCACTTCCCATATTCTATGTCTCTAAGACCTCATTCTCATATTTTTGGTAGTCTCCTATCTACGGACTTGGATTATGACCAAATTCAAGTCTCCAAACACTTGTATTCTTTTTACACCCATCCACTCTACAAGAAACGAACCATGGACCAAAGCCTCATACTCAACATCGTTATTTGAGCATGGGAACTAGAAGTAGAAAGATTTGAGGGTCTCTGATCTAGTTGGAGATACTAGTCAAACACCTACTCCAGAACTGACCTTGCATTTGGTGCCATCGAAATATAACGTCCATAAACTGTTAGCGCCCGATCTGTTGAGCTCTTCCTGCTCTTTTACCAATTCTGGGAAGAGTTGGTCATCATCGAAGATCACATAGGTGCCCAATCTGGTAGCATTTAAGTTCCCAAACATGTTAGAATTAATAAACTGATTGAGGAAGACCTCCTCTTCAGGGGTTCAATCACTTGTATCCTCCTCGTCTTCTAACATTTCTACGCAATATGACTCCCTTTTTGAGAAGGAGGTGTGCGCCGCTTCAAAGTAGAAGACCATGTTGTTTTCTATATGTTTTGGGTGCAAGGATTCAAACATGATCTTCATATTTTCCCCTTGCTTTGTCTACAATATCAGATGAGACCAATTGAGTGCTAAATATCTTCCAAGATTCACTATAAAGTCCCTTGAAAGGCACATCTTGAATACAAGGGGAATGTCTATCATGACTACTTCTTGTGTGACGGTTTGGCTCAGACACAAGAAGAGGTTCAAAGATAGATCTTTGATGCGGCTGATGGTCAAGACCTTCTTCTCGTCTAATTGTATGATCCCTTTCTCGAGATGCTCATATTTGAGTTTTAGGACATCAACAAATTGTTTTGGCATGATTGTAGTAATAGCTCCCAAATCAATCATGTTAGTGTGTAAAAGCTTATCTCCCACAATAAGTGTTAAAAATAAAGGTGTGAGCTTTGGTTTTCTTACCTCTTTTATGTTTGCATTTTCCATGACGTTTATGTATGCTGCAACTCTCGAAGGTTGGGGGTTCAACGCGAGCTCCTTGTCTCTAGCTCGATTACATGGAGGAATCATATCCGTGCACTATATTTGTTCTTCTTTCTTTAATGCCTCCTAGAGAAACTTCTTTTGCTCCAAAATTGATATAACATCCCACAAAGATACGTTAGTGGGAACCTTCTTTAATTGTTCAACCACGTTGAGTGTTTTGACTGGTGGGACCTTCAGTTTGAACGATGGTATCTCCTTCATCTTTGGGAGAGGTCGATCCAACATGGATGGGCTCAGTACTTTATCTATCTCTTTCTCTAGTAATGGTAGAGCTTACGACTGCTGAGTGGGTCAGGCTTGCAAGACTTGCTCCACTTGCGATTGCAATTGTTGTGGCTGTGGACATTGTGGAGCTCATTACATGTATTCTCCAATTAGTCTTCTTTTGGAACTTATGTTGTAGTCCAACTGTACCCGTGGGGCAGTAGTCATCAGAGCATCATTTGAAAATACTGCTTCTTCTTCTTCCATCCAAGAGAAGAGTGCTTGGTCTAGTGCGATATCCAACTCTTTCTCTAAGGACATCCCTTGCGTTTGTGCTCTAAAGCAGACATTCTCCATTTTGAGAGATTGATATTCTTCTGTGTTTGGAAACATGCTTTGACCTCTTTGCTACACTATCTTCCATTGAAGGTTTCTCCTTGGACAATTTCAGGGCATATGGCTATCATTACATGGGAACCACCATGCGTTCTCATCCTCTGCCAGGTTGTTCTGACTTGGGATAAAATATTTGATCGCACTGTTCTTGACTTTCTAAAGTGGCATGGTGATTAGGACTATCTAGTTTGTAGGTGTTGGTTGCTAGTTTCCTCCTTTTAGAGCTCCTTGGTATGCATTATGTTAATAAGATGGCCTTCCTCCTTGATAGGTTTGCATGGGAGGTTTCAGAGCTACTACTTCCTGTCATCGAATGAGTACTAGTTCACTCGCAAAGGACTACATGAGGTTCTTCATATCATTGACATTCACTGCTAATGAAGAAGAGCCCAATGTGCTCGGTTATGCACTGGATGGTGGTACACCCAATGTGGTCACTTGTAGAGAAAAGGTGCTCAAAGTTGCTTCTTCTTGAGGGCCACCAGAGATTTCTGCAAACATGAGAATCGATGGACGTGGTGGAAGCTTCCTGATGTCAATCAGATTGTTTTCTACACGGACAACCAGATTGTATGCATTAGGTAGTGTATCTCCTCCCATAGATTGCACCATGACTATGATGTGCAAATTGAAAACCTTTAGATAAAACATGAATGCCATGGCCGCTGGAGGCCTGGCTGTCATAGGAATCCTTTGCCAAGTTTTGTGAAACTTGGTATTGAAGTCACTCATGGCCTCTTGTGGGGCCCTCTTGATGGTGATTAATTGTTGCAGATATGATGAGTGATAGAGCCCTTTTCTGAGAAGTGATCGAACAACTTCTCTTTGAGTTGATCCCAAGAATGGATAGAACTGTAAGCCAAATACCTATACTAGTCTTGGGCTTTTCCTTTGAAAGATGCAACCAGTAACCTGAGAGCAACATTCTATTCCATGATGTTATGTACTCTACATACCTCCGCTATATCTTGGAGATGTTCAGAAGGGGTCTTAAAATCCTCCCTAGAAAACTTTGGGATTACCTTGAGAGAATTGGCGGGTATGGCAGGCCATACATCTTGGGGCGTAGGTGATTGTAGCGGGCTACCGCTATTCTAGGTTACAAAATTTCTAGGTGTGGGAGCACCTATATGAGCCATTGCAAACAAATTTCTATGGATAGGGTATACGAGTATTCTGATTTGGAAAGTTTGGCCTCTTGGTGGAGTAGATAAGGCTCTGGATTGCAGGCTAACACTTTTTACTCGGTTGCTTCTTACAGGTGATACAAAATTTGCAAGTCTTCTTCTCCTAGGTGCTGAGGCAGGTGATTGGGAGTACTAGAAATGACCTTTTGAAGATGCTCTTGTTTGGATTCTAGGAATGAAATTTCCAACCTCTTTTCTTGGTCCATCTCAAGAAATATTTTTGACTTCTAATCAGATGTTCAAAAACTTTTGGTCCCACCGAACGTGGCAGAAAAATAACTGTTGATCATTAAAGCTTGCACTTCTATGAACAACCTTATGGGAAATTCAGTGAGTGGGGGACCAATTTTCACCTCACTGAATGAACTCTTGGATTTTTAAAGAAATCCAACTCTTCTTTGTGTTTAGGGAAAGGGGTAGAAAGAAATGTGGAGAAAACATAAAAACGGTGATGCACCAAAGATTTTACAACATTTCAAACCTCAACTATTTCTTATAACTGATAAGGTAGACACAAAATGCCATAGACCCTTCATTGTTGGGAATAGAATGAGCAACAAAGGCTAGAAAAAACAAAGTGCATTCTTTAAAATCTCCTCATGGGAAGCATCCATTAAGGTCCAATCAAACATAAGAAAACTCTAGAAATATTTAGATATTTACATAATCCTTCCTCCTTTACAACATAGTATGGAAAAGGAATACCCTTTGCAAAAAATGGAAGAGTTTAATAGACATGATCCAATTTCTGAAAGATAGCATTTAAACATAGAAGATTAACAACATGTGAATTAGTTATCTAAGCTATCAATGTAAAACTTTTAACACAATGTTTCTAGTATGAATGAAATATGAAAAAGATATTTGACAAAGGTGATAACATGCACAATTTCAAAGATTTCTCCCAAATAGATCAAAATTATATGATATATAAAATGAAAACAAAGGTTGGATTCCAATCCGATGATAGTTCAAATTAAATATAACATGCCAAAGAGAAAAAATAGTATTATGTAAAGACCCTCCTAATTCTGAGAAAATAGAACTCCCTAAAACAATATCTATTTTCTTCGAAAGATTTTTGAAGCTAATTTTTTGAGAAACCCTAACTTAATGTTGCCAACCAATATTTATAGCCAGAAGAAGAGGAAACCATTGTAAAATTATCCAAAAGGATAAAGTTCTAGATGCTTGAACCTGATATTTGATAACCCGATCCTAAATCTTGATTAGATTGCAACAATATTTGCTCATTAAGTCTCAACTACTTCATTAATGGTTTCAAATTTTTAGAGAAGATAGCTGTAAAAGAAAATCAGATTTATCATAACCTAGAAAAAATATGATCAATTAGCTATGGAGATTGATGGTAGTGACTCGAAGGTTCCACCCTAAAAGTAATACATCCACCATGCTCCTCGATACTCTGCCTCAAAAGATCATTCCATAGAAGGTATAGATTGCTTGATGAAAATAGATGACATGTCAAGCAAGTGGGAAATTTTAGACTTTGTGGGAGTGTTTTTGAAGAAAATCCCCGCCAAGTTGACACGTGTCTCAGTTCATGCCTGAAAATGAAATGATGTATATAAAGCCATGTAGCCACCACGTGGCACATTGCGTTCCTTTATGTGAAAACAATCTTCATCTTTCGGGTGCAGATTCCTCTTGAAGCAAAAAGAAGTAAAGGCCAAAAACCAAAGAAAAAGATTAAAAGGAAAAAATAATTTACAGGTTACTCACAAGTAGAAGGAATAGAATTTGAAGAAACATTTTTCCTAGTGGCTAGAATGGAAGCAATCAAATTTTTTTTGGAATTTGTAGCACATAAAGACTTTAAAGTTTATCAGATGGATGTGAAGTCTACTTTCCTGAATGGAGAATTGGAGGAAGAAGTTTACATGGAACAATTAGAAGGATTTCAATTGTTAGATGAATCAGACATGGTTTTCAGATTGAAAAAGGCATTATATGGATTAAATCAAGCTTCCAGAGCTTGGTATGCAAGATTGGATAGATATTTGATACAACAAGGATTCGATAAGGGTACCACATACAGTAATATTTACTTTAAAGTTGAGGAAGATCAAATCTTGATAGTGGTTTTGTATGTGGATGGCATTAAATCTTTGGAGGAAATGAAGATATGTGTAAGAAATTTGTAGAAGAGATGCATAAAGAGTTTGATATGTCTATGTTTGAGGAAATGAATTTTTTCCTTGGGCTGCAAATCAGTCAGATAGATAAAGGAATTTTCATTTTACAATCAAAATATGTTAAAGAGGTGTTGAAAAAGTTTGGAATGGATGACTCCAAACTGGTATGTACTCCTATGGTGACTGGTTGAAAATTGAGTAAGGATGATGAATCACCTAAGGTTGATCAGAGCAAGTACAAATCTATGGTTAGTGGACTGTTATATCTAACTTCTACTAGATCGGATATCATGCATGTAGTTTGTCTTGTGGCTAGATTTCAAGAAGATCCTAAAGAGTCACATGTTGCCACAATAAAAAGGGTATTCAAATATTTAAAAGGCACTTTGGATTATGGCCTCTGGTATCCTAAGGATATTGATTTCACATTAAGTGCATACACAGATGTAGATTGGGCTAGAGGCGTTTATGACAGGAAAAGTACAAGTGGCGGTTCATTCTTTCTTGGACGCAAAAATTGGTGGCATGGATATGAAACAATCAATATTTTATTTCTTTATCTACTACAGAGGTTGAGAATATTTTAGCAACATCTTTTTTCACACAAGTATTGTGGATGAGACAAACATTGAAGGATATTAGAGTAGTATATGATGAGCCTATTTCTATCTTTTGTAATAAAACAAGTATAATTAACATTTCAAAGAATCCAGTGATGCATTCAAGAACAAAGTATATATCAATTAGGTATCACTTTTTGAGAGAGAAATTTGTGGAAAATGAGTGAAGCTTGAATATGTATCTACAAAGGATCAAATTGCTAAAATATTTACTAAGGATCTTCCTAAAGATGCTTTTGAGTATCTTTGGGAGAAGTTAGGGGTTATTTCCCCTCCTTCCTTGAACTAGATGCATATGGAGATGCATCGGTCCAGTGGATCTATGGATTCATTCTTTGTCTAGATTGATGTTGGTGACTACCTCTCAAGGGGAGTAGGTAGTAACACTATTACAATATGAAATTTATGTTGTCATGATGCAGAGGTTGCTAAGTTGATTGGTGTGTAATCCTAAGGGGGAGTATTCAGAGCAGTTGCAAGTATCTTGGTTCTATGTTAAAGAGGGAGAAAAATTCAAAATACCTTATCCTTTTCCATTGATGTTAAGGGGGAGAGAAAGAAGTCATGTGAATAAGGAAAATGAAGTCATATGAGAGAGATAAGTCAAATGAAAGAGGAAAGTATCAAGGAGAGAGTGTAATGAGATAGTTGTGCAAGGGGGAGAAAAGAGAAAAGAAAATGAGCATGTTCAGAGCTGTTGTGTCTTTGATGGTTTTTGACATCTTGTGTTTCCATCAATGAAAAATGAGGAGATTGTTGCAAGTATGAAGGTGTTGTCATTGATGCCAACAAGCCTATGTTGTCATTGATTATAGTAGTGTAGCAGTTGAGAAGAGATTGTTTCTTTGATTAGTTGCATTATGTTGTCATCAATTAAGTTGCTAATTTTAACCTTTGGTGTTTCTTTGATAAGCTTCTATTTATGGTTTAGATGTCGAGGATACTAAGAAAATTGATAAAATAAGGAAACAGGGTGTTGCAAAGGTGTTTTGGTTTGAAGAGATGTTTTGGTTTTGCTTCATATTTATTCTGGGTTGAAGATATGATTTTGTGGTTTGGATATGTTGGTTATCTAGATGTTCAGAGTTTCTATATCCATAATTTTTTCTTCTGGATCGATGGTCAGAGGAAGTTATGTTCACTAGTGTGTGAACTAGTTTTCAAATGTTGTGTATAGAGGTGTTTGGGAGAAATGTATTTGCTCCACATTTCTCTGCAGTTGTTTTTCAAGACTTATGGTTTTGAAGGAGAGTTGATGGTGTTTTTTTCTTGCATGCGTCAAGAAGATTCATCATTTGGTACTCAGGAAGTTGGACTGTAGAGTTGCAGTGTTTGAGAGTGTAGGATGAGTGTACTAGCTATGTACATTA
This sequence comes from Sequoiadendron giganteum, assembly GCA_007115665.2. Taxonomy (NCBI): domain Eukaryota; kingdom Viridiplantae; phylum Streptophyta; class Pinopsida; order Cupressales; family Cupressaceae; genus Sequoiadendron; species Sequoiadendron giganteum. Next base: position 52,229,028 of record CM021110.1, on the reverse strand, counting down.
TGAAGGAGTGATTTTTTGTGAAGGAGTTTTTTGGTTTCCAATATGTTCTTGGATCATGTTCAGGTGAAGTTTATTGTCTGGAATTTTTGGATTTTTCAAAGGAAGCGTGTAACTCAAAGTTTAATTTGTTTGCACAGGCAACAACTGACCTAGTGTTTATACTACATTCAAAGATGTTCAAGTATTAATGAAGGCATAGTATGGGGTGTGATTTGGGTTCCAGTTAAGTGTTGTTTTGGTCTTCTTTTCATTCCCATCCATCATGGGAATTTTTAGTGCCGACATAATTTGAAATTTCAAAGTGTGAAGCGTGTATAGTTGACCTTGGAGAAGGTTTTCAAGGTTGATGATAGTATAAGTATGCGAACTGAGATGTTGAAGGTTGATAAGATAGAAAATATAGAGGTGTGTGATAAAAGTGATGCGAATTGTTGAAGATTAGAGTACGAGTTTGAGTAGAGCAATGCAAACTTCAAAGTGTTGGACTTCTGAATGCAGTGAGCTAAAGGTGTCCGCAATCATTCAAATAATATTGCAAAGGTGTTGAAGCTATTTTGGTGGATTCTTTGTTGCATTGAGAATTTGTTCTCTATGTAACATTCTCTTCTATATTCTTTTTCTTTTTGTGGCAGTGAGCCCTGTTTGTGAGCCTTTGTGGATAGTGCATCCTATTCTGGAAGTGAGCCTTTGTACCAATTTTTCAATTACTTATATTGTGAGCTAATCCTCAACATGGTTTTTCCCTCATTGGGTTTTCTACGTAAATTTGGTGTTCTCTTGTGTATGGTGTTGGTTGTTTCAGTTTTTATTATATGCTTTTCATGCTTAAACATTATTATAGATTAAGGGTTTAATGAATGCATGTGGATCTGATTACTATTGAGGGTTTTTAATTTTTAATTTGGTATAACTAATTCACCCCCCTCTTAGTTGTCTTGTTCATTTAACACCCCCTACCCTACACCAAAGAGATTCAACACTCAAACAAAACAAAAGGTAAAGATGAACACTTTGAATTATACGTCTATAGATACAAACCAATTACATGATAGTGAAACCAAAGAGAGAAAATCAAACACAGAGGAAATAAGATTGATAATGTTTAGAATCATGCTTGGAAAAATAACATGACCAAGGAAAAAAATAGAGACTATGAATACATAACAAGGGGTAAAACTAGAATAGAAACATGGATAGAGGGTGAACATAGAAACTTATGGAAACAAATTAAGTTTTCTTAGAATAGATGTCAACAATGGCTCTAGTTGGGGAGGCGTATTATTTACAAGTTAAATAAGAATACATAAATGTCTCTAGGAGAGAAGACCAAACAAAGAAAATAAGGGGGAAAAGGGAAAAAACTAAGAACACACAAGATAAGGGAAAAACAAAAAACCTATGGAAAGCCAAAAAGAGGACCACCAAAATGATTAAGTTGCAAAAAAATCTTTGTAGAAATATCCTATGACCCAAATGTATAGGAAAAAATGGTACCAATACTTTATTTTATCAAACATTACATTCTTTTATGATCTTTTCCATTCTATCATTATAATGTAATGATAACCCAACCAAAAAATGAAAATGGAACTCCTAAACATGTATATGAGCTTACTACCACTAAAGGAATACAAATACAACTATTTTTTCTTCTTTTTAACTAAATAAATTAATCATAAAACATGTAAAACTATTAATGTACATACAATCATGCTTCTATTTACCATTCAAGGCCATATCACATAGTTTATAATAACATTGGCTACCAGACTTATCCCAATAAATAGGAAAATGAAAGACCCCATAACTGCTAAGACCAATAATGAAGCTGAAGTCACTACCGTTCTTTGAGGAGTTAAATTAGCTCATGCTTTGAGAATCCAAAATATCCTAGTTGAGGGAGACTCCAAACTTATCGTTGAACCATCAATGATTGTATTGACCCTTTTTTAAAATATTGGGGACTTCATTTGTGATATACATAGGTTTGTGATACCTTTTTCCTAGTTTAAAGCTATTCATATTTACCACAAAGGGAAAAAATTTATAGATGCCATTACCAATGTAGGAATCACTCTTAAATATTATCAATGTTGTTAAAGTGAATCAAACCTCTCTAATGCTATATCCCCTATTTTAAAGTTGATTTGAAAAAAATCATCCAAACTCCAAAATCCTAGTTAAGGTCTTCATTGCCATGAGAATTGGTGAAAGGTTATGGATTTTAGTTTACCATATTCCTTATAATAATAGTAATTTCAGTCCATATGATTTAATGAATTTCTATCATAATATTAAGGAATGGTGTTACACTTAATCTAATGATGGGAAGATGTCCTTCATGTTTATAATACCAAAAGTTATTAATATTATGTTATCAACCCTTCCCAATTATTATCTAAACATCTTAGGGAAATTTATTAGAAACTATAGATATCACATGCCTAATTTGGACTGTAAAGTAATGATGCGAGTACATGGAAGAGGATATCACATGGTTAAAATGAGAAAAAATGACGGTGTTTTAAGTTGGGATGTGCCCATTTTATTATACCATAATAAATATATGTTGAACTACTATGGGAGGATTGGTGTTGGGTTTAATTTTTTTTTTAAGAAGGCTATTGACCTATATTTGCATACAATGGGTGGTGACAAGTGTAGAATACAAAATAATTCCTATGAAAATGTAAAATACACCATGCTATGGGAGGTTTATAAAGAGGCAGGCATAATGCCTTAACTTAAAATATTAAGTGGATTTAATAAAACTCTCTCCAAATAGTTTACATATTCTTGGAACCAAAGAAAGGTATAGGTTGGGGGTATAAGTTTTGAAGTCTCTAAGAAAAGTATTAGAGTAGCCACATGATTGAGTGTGATGGAAGAAAGGTTGGAAATTAGGGGAGGTCTAGGGACATTGAAAGCATCAAAACCTTTTCCAAATATGGAGAGGATGTCATCACATATTAGAATGTACATAAACAAGAAGGTTTTCTATAACCTTAGGATGTGGTAAGTTGGATTCTAATTAAATAATTTACTCTTGAGGGTCATTTCAAGTGTATTTTTACTACTATTTTCTTCTTTTAATCATTTGTACCACAATATAACTATTAGTTTCTCATAATTTATCCTTATATCTTTAGAAAATTTAGTTTCAAAAGTACAATCAATCTAAACTCTCATTCCTTTACAAAATTTATTGATTTTTATTCTTTACAAATTTTATCTTTTCCTATGTTCCAATTAACCCATTAAATCTTGTATTCTTGACTCTGAGACCATACCATACCCCTCCACCACCCTTCAATGATAGGGAAAATGATTTTTTTAAGAAGAGTCCTATTGGTAAGTCTAGGTTTGAGGTTGTTTAGGAAGACCTTGACAAGGAAGGGTTAGGTGCACCCTTGAATGTTATCTATAATCTCCTTTTTAACCCTCTCTCCTAAAAAAGAGATACCTATTGCGGTGGTAATACAATGAATGAAAGGAACAATGAGAAGAAGAGGGCTAATATTCCTATCTATAAAATATCTCCTATGAAAACCCATAAGGTTATGCGTGCTCCCACAACCACCCAAGGTTAGGACAAGGGTTTGGATACCCTACACCCATATAGGTGGGTGAAATTACTAGTTTTTTCTCTCTAAAAAATTTTCCCCTCTCTTGACCAAGAAAAAGAATAAAGTCTCCTTTGATGCTACCCTACTAAGAATAAGGTTGATAATAAAGTAGAGAATGGTAAAGTTATGGTGTTTATTGATGACAAGATTTTTTGTAAGGCTATCAACAATTCTAAGGAGGAAAAGGGAAAAGTAGTAGTTTTTGAAGAGGACAATGAAGAAGGTCAAATAGGCTTGTGGTAGTTAAAAATCTCAGCTTTACTACTAGTATCAAATTGGAAGAAATATGTGTGTATGCTGACAATATTTTGACCCTTGAAGGTGAGGAGGATTTGGATAATAATTTTTATGGTAGTATTGCTACTAGTAGGAGTGGGAATTTTTATGAACTTAGTTTTGAGGATACCACTTTAGGGTTTTGATAATAGTATTTATATTGGTGGGAGTGGGAATTCAAATAAATTTAGTTTTGAGCATGTTGTTTTAGGAAATATAACTGAGAAGGAGATTGGCATAATTGTTTTTAGGAAGTGAATAAACCATACATTGATGTAGATTCCATTGAAAATTCAATGGAGTCTTCAAAGGAGGATCTAATTCTATCAATAAGAAGATTCCTTGTTTTCTTTATGAATCTAACACCTGTGTGTATAGGAGCGAATTTGTACCCCTTAAGCAAATTCCCCTTTCACATACCCTCACCTTAGAAAATTAGATCCGAAGCTGAAATTCCACATCACCTACCTGCCTTCCATCCACACAACATTTGTCTTGTACATTGGTGAGAGAATATTTGTCAGGGAAAAATGTGCAACACATAGATGTCTACGTGGCATGCTGCCGCCCCTGACGGATTCCTACGTCTGAAGTTGGCAAAGGCATTACACACCCGATTGGGGTCAAATTGTAATGTCTCTCTTTGACCATATGACTCGAAAATGGCTTATTCCTTCTCATTCTACCTTCAAATTCACTCTATTCACTATCAGTCCATCTTCTTGGCATCTCTCTACATATTCAGTTTCTTTCTTCACTCTCAAGCAACATTCTAGCATTGTGAGCATTGCAACAACATTGAAACTCCATCAACTCCACATTGCAAGTGCGAGTACACCATAAAAGTGTTGGCTTGGAGTCTTGCAAGACCTCCCTTCATCACCACTGTGGTTGTGGTGACTTTGCCAAGTCTATTCCTTGCATTCTCCCTCCATTAGCTAGTGAGATTTTGGGTGGAGGTGGTAACGCTTCACTCCTCTCCTTTGTGATTTGAAAGAGCAACATAGTATTTTTTTTTTAGTGTTCAACAATCTTTACTTTCTACTTTCTTTATTGCACATTCTACTTCGTTGCTTTCTGGATGTCCGTGGAGGTGGAAACACCAAAATGAGGGTTTGATTGAGGTAGACCCCTATACAACCCCAACAAATTTTCCCTTCTTCTTTGTGTGTAGGTGGATGTACGCATGGAGCTAGTTGGCGAATTGGCGCTTTTGTGAGATTATCTTAATCTCCCTAGCTTTTATTTACTTACTTTATCATCTCCATATCTATTCTCTGTACTTTCTTATTTTTTGTTCTCATCAAAATCAACTAGCTAGGCTATCAATAAGTTTTTAGGTAGTTTTTATTGTACTTCATGTTTTTTGTTTGTACAGATGCCAACACACCAAAGAGATGCCAACACATTATGCTGTCATCCTAGAATTACGCTGCCATCCTCAGATAGAGAGTTGTCTGAGGTGTAGTACCAACTCCAAAAACTAGCTCGCCTAGCCCAAATCCGAACTTCGGGTTTGAAGAGTGACAAAATTACTACATAATTCTCTTAATTATCGATCCTCATCCTTTTATAGTGAGGTAAGTTAGGGCAGCCCTCAGCTCTTGGCTCTCCGTGACCTAGAGCCTTGGCATGGTTGGTACCCATCTCTTACACTGTGGTATATGAAATGTGGGATGGATGCTATCATATGACTTAAGACATAGAGCATACCCACTTTCCATCTACTACATTAAAGGATAACCCTAAAGATATCAATGCAAAAGAGAGAAATATTGCAATAGGGTTGTCCTAGGGGCTGAATGCAAAATAATAAGGGGTTCGCCACCAAGTTTAGACTTGGAAAGACAAATGAAATTCAAGATGCATCACTAAACCCTAATTGAATGTAATGCACTACAAAATGACCTAGAAAAGTAAATGAAACAACACAAAAAGCTACATAAAGGAAGATGTGCACTTGTAAATCTGGAGATGGATGGAAGGAGGTCTAAAACACTGGAATTTATAACTTTAGGCTGATTGGGAATCATTCACCAAGTTGGGTGAATCAACCCAAAAATTAGGTTTTTGTGCGGGAACAGTAATCTGCCAAATGGGAATCTGAATCTGCAAAAATATGAATTTTGACTAGAACTAGGACTCATTCACGAAAAGTGGTGAATCAGTTCAGTTAGGCTTTTCCAAAGCTTCAAGTTTGATCCTTCTCTTCTCTATCTACTTTGTCCTTCTTGACTGATTTTTGGAGCTGAAACCCTGATTTGCAATCTGTAGGTGATCTCCAATGTTCTTCAAGGCTTGATGAAAACTTTGACAACTTTGAATGATTTGAAAACTTTTCTCCAATCTTGCTCCTTAGGAAATCTATAACCTAGACCTAGAAATCACACACAAAGGATAGGGAAAAATGTTGTTGTGTTAGTGAATAGGGGTTTTCCTTGGTCAAACCCCTTGTTGGTAATTAAACCTTGAAATAGAATGAAATATGAATGGAGAATGATGAATGAACAAAACATGATGTTGCAACTCACCAAACCCTAGCAATAAGAGGATGCAAACATGTATGAGGTGGCTCCAATGGATGTAGATCTTGACTCTTGCTTGAAGGTGATAGATCTTGAATGAAATGCTTGCTTGAATCATACACCCTACATCACAATTATTAGCTCAACAAGAAATATGATGCATGAAGTCCTTGACATGATGATTGATGCTTGAATGCTGCTCTAAAATGCTTGGTAATCTACTCTCGAATGCTCTTGTGAAATCAAACTTACTATAAGAATGAATACTTGAATGCTTGGGGTGAAAATGAGTGAAAAAACCTTGTATTTATACTCAATTATGCAAGAATTCTTGAAATTGCAACACTACAAGCCGACATCAAATCTAGGAGAATAAAATCCCACTAGAAATTTGAATTAATTTTGATTTTGGGCTGTAGTGTAGGAAAATGCATTCCCTTGCATTTTCACACTTGTTTGGGCTCGCCTTGTTTTATTTATCCCTATTTATGCCTTAATTGGTCCTATTTTGCATCCACAAGCCTTATGAATTACATCTTTTTATAGCTAATCCCAGAAAACATCGATGGATAAATGATAATTTAATAATTCTGTTTGAGTGTCCCTAATTTTTGGGTCGAGACTAAGATGCCACCTAGGGAATCTTTGTCCCCCAAAGGTCTTGGGACCCTGATTTCCTGTGGACCTTAAATGGGCCCCTTTTTGGAGTATGTGCCCCAAGTTTTTAGTCTTGGGACTAAAACACCACCTAGGGAATCTTAGTCCCCCTTAAGATTTTTTTGGGATTTAATTTCAAATTCTGGTGGGATTTAGCCTCCTTTATTTAATGAATTCATATGTCGGCTTGTTGTGGTGTAATTTTAGGATATTAAGCATGGAAAAGTATAAATACAAGGTTCATTCATTCATTTTCAATCCAAGTCTTTTGTGAGAGCATTCCTAGTAGCATAATTGAGTTCACAAGAGCATTCAAGAGAAATTCATGAAGCATTTGGAGCCATCATCAGGATTCAAGCATTATATCAAGGAGATTGTTGCATCATGTGTGTTTTTGAGCTAACATTTGTGATGTAGGATTTTGATTCAAGCAAGCAATTCAAGTCCATATCTATCAAGAATTCATTGGATTCAAGATCTATATCCAAGCTAGCCATTTCACACAAGTTTGTAGATTTCATAGCAAGGGTTTGGTAAGTTGTAACATGCATGTTGTTCATTCATCATCTCCCTCCATTTCATTTCATTTCAAGGTTTAATTACCAACAAGGGGTTTGACCAAGGCAAGCCCCCATTTACTAACAATCAACAAGTTTTTCTTCTCTTATGTGTTTGTGATTGTAGATTTAGGTTGAAAACTTGAAGATAATTTGAAGTGAAATTTTTCAAATTTGCACTACAAAGTTGTCATCTTCACAAAAACTCACATATAGGCCAAATCTGGAAGATTCAAGACCTGAGGTCAGAGAACAAGGAAGTTCAGACACTGAGCCTTAGGACCACATTATGAAATTGCAGAAATTCTAGATGGGACTAGGTTGTCACCTAGGGCATCTTAGTCTTCTCGAGGGTATTTTTAGATATTCTTTCAGATTTGGTTCCAACATTCGAAATTGTGCATTTACCTCGAAAAACAGTAGCATGACTAAGTCAACAATAAGGGCGTCTTAGTCCTCCATAACACATTTTGATAGCTTCTTTTCATTTTTGAAATCCTCATTACATTTCCAGAACTCCCAGGTACACATACCCTAACTTGCTGTTGTATAATTTCATCATTTGCATCATTCATTTAGCTTGGATTGTTAGATTTTTTAAGTTGAATGTTAATTTGTCTTTTCTAAGCTTTTTCTTGGTGGTGAACCCCTAAAAGTTTAAAGAACCCCCTTCCTAGGGCTTCCTTGTTGAGAATTGACTCACCCTTGAGGCTGATAGTCAATCCAATTAGGATTCTTAGGACTTTATTGAATGACAATAAGAGAAAAGCGATGTTCCATAACCTAGGCCATAAAGCATCACCATTCCCCTATTGTTCATTTTGGTGAACCCGACACTTTTGAGAATTCATTTTTTGATTTGGAGTCCATGAAAGTCCTAGATCTAGGTTGCATTCATTCTTGCATTACATCTTGCATTAGTGAAAGTGCATCTAGGGTTTCTCATATTTAGTGAAAGTACATCTAGGGTTTCTCACATTTGTATTAGTGAAAGTGCATATAGGTTACATTTTTTCTTTCTTGCATCATTTCATCTCATTAAAAAATTGAAAAGTGCATTGTTACTCATCCTAATTGCATTTAGGAACATTGTTATTGCATTCAAAATTAAAAAATTGCATTCAACTTTGCATCCAATTATGTGTTATTCGTTACTTTCTCTTACATTCATTTGCACAACTTTCTATTTCCAAACATCAGGTCCCTAGATAGGCAACCCAAAAACACTATTAACAACTCAAAATTTGCTATTTTTTTGAAAAAAAACCTCTACTAGGACAAAAACGCCCTTCCTAGCGTCTTAGTCCCTTTGTGGGTTTTTGGCTTAGAACCTTGTCTGAGTTTTTTGTTGTCTGTTCTAGTTTCTAGAACCTCCAAATTTCATCAGCAGGACCAAGATTCCCTTGCTGGTGTCTTAGTCCCTCTAGAGTTTGAGGTTGTAGTTTTCAAAGTTAGACAATGAATTTTAGTACTTTTGTTTGCTGCCATTGGTTATCTGTTTTAGTGGGGTTGGCTTTCTATTTCATGCATTTTACTAAATCTAGCTTAAAGTGGTTCATTTCATGCATTGCTTAATTCCAAATTTGCATTTGTAACATTCCATTTTTAGATCATTACATAGTGTAATTAGTAAATTACCTTGTTTCAAATCTGAAAATTTTATTTCACTTTAAGTCATTGCATTGCACTTTCTTTACTTTGCAATGATAGCATGTTTTCTTTCAAGAGATGTGGCTTTGATATGATTAAAAATGGATTGCATAAGTACAGAATCCCCTCTTATGAGTTCAATTTAGAGTACAACAATGAGGTCATTAAGAAACATGTTAGTCATCCTTCTACTATCTTTCATAGTTATGAGAACATCTTAGAGAAAGTGGATCAAACCATTGACATAATCCTTAATATTACGTTGCCTATTGGTGAGGATGATTGATACAAGAGGATTCAAGTGTATACAATCATAAAAATCATACTTGTTCTTCTCCCGATACCTCTCTTATTAGTGACAAAGGTAACTTGGTGAAATAATATACAAGCATTGAGAGTCTTGATTGTCCCTCTCCTCTTCCCCCTTTGGAAGATAGTATTATAAAATAAGATGAGATCATTGCTACTACTTTACTTAGTCCAAATCCATCCCTCAACATCTCCCCTAATTATAATAAGGCTTTAGTAAAAGAGGATACAATTGTGAATGATCATGTAAATCACATTTGTCAGGAGGACATGCGGATTGAAAGTGATAATATTATCTCTCTCCTCCCTAATGTCCCTAACATTTGGAAATACCTATTTGAACAAAAGAATTCAATCATTCGTAAGCATGAAAATAATAGTTTTCCTTCTCTTGATGCCTCCTCTACTTGTGATGAATCTACTTTATAAAATCTAACCATAGAAGGTGATGAACATCTTACAAGGTCTCCTACTAGGGTAGATGATTTAGCACAAGAGAATGAGATCTTGGAGAAAAAGGATAAAATCATGAACAATCATAAAAATCAAATAGAGCCTTCTCCTAATATCCCCACTATTGATGAACAAGAAAATTCAATCATTGATAGCTCCTTTACATGCGATGAAGTCATCTTAGAAGAACCAATCCTTGAATATCAAGAACATTTGGTTTTTAGTTCTCCTAAAAACTCTCCTACTAGGGAAGATATAACGGTGGAAGAAAATGAGAACATTGACAATAGTAATTCCTTATATGAAGATGATGAAGTAACATTAGACTCCCCTTCACTAAGAGACCATGAAAATAAGTCTTCTGAGGTTATGCACATTAGATACCCCTTGGAGTACTCTCCCAAGCCTAAACTTATCATTTATCATTACAAAAACCTGTCCTTATCCTTGAACCACCTAAGAACAATGTTTCACAACAACCGAGTTACAATACTGTTGCTCATACATACAACACTAGAAACAATCCACAACCAAGACAAACACCCTCAACATCCCTCCCACTACCTAATCCTATCTTACCAGGTCCCCCTCGTTTTCCTTCACAAAGTGGAAAGGAGTATGATCTTGTTGAACAACTTAAGAATACTCTTTCAAAGATATCCCTCTGGGACTTGATTCAGAATTCACCTAACTATCACACTATGATTCAAAGTGGCCTACAACAAGTTCCCATCCCTTCTAATGCAAAACTAAATGACATAGTAGCCATGATTCAAGGATTAAATGCTGACATTATTTTCCAAAAAAGTGAGCTCCCTCCTTTGGAAGTGTAAAAAAAATATGATTCTTTCATGATCATAGCTCAATACAATACCATAGGGATAAAACAAACCCTTGTTGACAATTGGTTAGCCTTAAATGTGTACAATGCAAACCTTTTGGATAAAATTGGTGTTGATAAATCAAAAATCGAACCCACCTCTTTATCTATTAATGAATTTGATAATGTGAGAAAATGATCATTTGGGGTGATCATGTTGGCGTTTTTTATTGCAACCCACACATGTTTCCTAGAAGCTCCTATGAACTTGCCACATTCAATAATAAAAGACTAGGAATAGTATGGCCAAATTAACGAGAATAGCAATAAGGCTAATTCTCCTACACTTCGGACTTTGTAAAATATAGGAGGGTATTACCTAACATGTGCTCTTAACATACAACATTTAAAAAATTCATTTGCACATAGGTAAGCAACAGATAGATCCTCAATTGATGTTAAAGGATGAAATCCTTCAAGAAATTGGCTATTCCTTAAAAAGACTCATGTCCATTTAACAGAGAATCGCAAACTCCACATAAAGTAAATTGATAGGAAATGTTTGAGTAAAATATCTTGATGCCATAACACAAAACATGCGAGAATAAAACGTAATCAGAATTCCAGTGCCATATCCTAACGCACAGAGTCAAAAGAGAAAACTGAACTACAGGGTAAATTTCATTTTGAACACTTATGATCTATTATAAATTGCATTACAACCCATATATGTATACTTGAGTTTATTACTCCTTTATGAATCCTATTTGTTATATTGCATAAATTTACTTGTTAACTAAAGCATTTAACCGATCTTTGAACCAGAGCTATAGTTAAACATAATTCACAGTAAAGAACAAATGAAAATCAATGAAAATCATCTTTGATCGATATTTCATTAATAATCCATGTAACATAACACAATAGGAGAGAAAAAAAACTCCAAATATTCATGAGTTTGATACAAACATGCTCAAAAACCCCATGATTAACAAAGTTCTCCAATCTGACTCAAAACCTTTTTAAAACCTGGATTTACAATACATACTCTCTATATTACTAGACTCTTATTTCTCATATTTTGGATATTTTTTTCAGACCACTCTCTCGGCCCAGAATTCCCTTTTATAAAACAAGGGAGCCAACAAGCTTCGGGTCGGAGAGTACACATGTCCATTTGTGATTGGACCACTAACTCCTGATTCAGTTACAATTCTAATATGCGAGTGGAGAATATAAGACAAAGATCATCATTAGTTGATAAGGAGGAAAGAAAACATCGCTCCAAAGGCCACTCCCCATACATCGAAGGCATGCTTAGCCGTTATAATATTAACTCCACCTCAACACCTTGTACTGGGAGTCAAAAGGAGAATGCAATTTTAGAATATAATATCTAAGGCCAGACCCATATTATACATGACCAAGTTGCAATTGTCGACTATAACACTCATAATTCCAGTTCATCAGTGAACACCTTTTTCCATAATTCAAACTCCTCCTCAGAAGGCCACTGGAAAGCCACAACTTGATCAACCTTGCTTCGATAGGGAGCATACTTTACCATTATCGATGTGGCCTTTTTATCAATGTTTTCTAAGAAACTTATAACAAAAGACAACTTTTCCAATGTATTCTCTAGCATGCGGATGTCAGCATTTTTGCATATCTCATGTGTTTGAGACATCATTATATTGTTCATTTGCTCCTTCCAAACCTACAGGGGTTTAATTTCATCTTGACTATGTAAAATATGAGGCAATGGGGTCAGGTACTTTCCATCATACACATCTTTAAAAATATTTATATTGGATTCCATAGGGGCAGAAAATCCTTGAAACTTCTGCTCAACAATTCCCTTGACCAATTGATATGTTGCTATAACAGTAGGATATTTATCACCATGCTATTTTGCTCCTACTGCCATGAATTTCAACTTCTCCATTCTAGGGCTCCATTTGTTTAGCAATGGGATAGCCAATTCTTTATCCCTTGGAAAAATTTTTAATGCTTGCAACATTAGGAGATAATTTGCATGGAGACTGTTTAACTTACTCTGGACCCTTCTGTTTAAATGCTTCAAAAAAATGTCCACTATCACTGCATTACTTCTCCCTGCTGCATCCCAGATTTGCTTCACCATCTCCTTATATTCTTCAACCCGATGAATCAGTTTCTCCCTAGAAAGTCCCCCTCCAGGGCTAGTAGCCCTTTCAATAGCGATAAACACTTGTCCCATATTAAATGGAACAATAGCCAAAGATTGTGCTTGTGCAGGAGGTTGAGACTGCTCTACTGGTGGGTCAGAAACAGTGTGGCTAGAACTGGCTTGCTTTTGAGACCTCATGGTATCCATTTGCTGCCTCAATAAAGCCAATTGAGTTTCTAACTCTGCTACCTTTTGTTGACTCTTATTATATTCAATAATAATGTCATTATATTGGCCTCTCAGAGTATCCCGGTCCTTGGTCAAATTTTCAATAGTTGCTTTGGTGAATTTGGCAACATTCACGACCATATCAGCAGCTTCCAATGCTGGGGTGTCAGCAACTCTCCTCACAACCAAGTGACCACTGAAGTCAGACGGTTCTGCAACAATTGGCTTTTTAGAGCTAGTGGATAGGGACCAGATTGCCAAAGCATCCCATTCCTCACTAAAGGCTGATCCCTTGAGTGCTAATGTAACCTCCTCTTCAGTAGCAAGAAGTGGCTTATTAGCCCTTCTTATTGTGTGAAACACCACAACATCAATGATATCCCACTCAGGGAGTAGCAATACTCCACTTTTTTGAACCAATGCCCTGCCCTGCTCTGGTGTTATTTCTTTGAATTTGTCTCTCATCTGTTCCTTGACCTTAGCTTGAATTACCTTCTCTGGGAGCTCTGGATGCAAAATTCTCTCATGTGCCACCTTCTCAACATATAATGTAGTATGTCCTCTCCACACAAAATCTTTAAAAGCACCGATTTGAATAAAAGAGTCATCATTGCTTGTTATTTCTTTGATTTCATCTTTTCCTAACCTCAAAGAAACTGCATCTGAACCTGTTGTAGTGTCAACTGGGTCCAATGGCATCTCAGGATGCATTTCATCCGGAGTTACAATAATTTCATCATCCTCATCACCATCACAATCAACAATCTTTACTCTTTCAACCTTCTACCTCTTTGGTGATGGTGAGCAAGCCTATTTTGAAAAACTTGGAGGAGAATCCAAATCAACAACATTTGGTACTGACTAGCTTGAAGAAGATGGTGCAATATTTTTAGCAACATCTTCAACCCTACTTCCCTTTCTTCTAGAAAAAACCCTTATCTTCTTTTGGGGCTGATAAGTATGCTTCTCCTCTTCCTTTACCTTAGGGTACTCGATGGTTTGTGATTTTCCCCTTTCTTCCACAACCCTTTCATCTTTCAAAACCCCAACCAAGCTCTCAAAATTATTAATAGCATACATTGCCCTGCTAAAATCATCTTTAGCATTAGGTATGGGATTGAAACCAGGTATTTTCTCCTACTTAATTTTTACCATTTTAGAGTAGGCAATGTATAGTGTCTTTCTCTCATCTTGTAATTCCAAATAAAAAATATTCCCAATGATGTCCTCAGGAAAGTAAAAGTTGTGGACAAAAGCTCCTGTCCAATGTTTTGCCTTCATTTGAGAGATAAAACCCTGAGGATCATGATTCCTGGGGCGCACAGTCCTTAGCCTATAAGGCCCAAGTAACATGTGCAAATCCTTCCATCCTCTTTTTGCCATAACAAAATCGACAAATGCTATATATTCAGGGAAGAAAGAACCTTTCTTCTGTTCAGCTGACAAGTGCAGTTCTTGAGCATCTCCCAATTGTCTCATGATTTCCAAGAATCCAATTCTAGGGGCACTTCCCTTGGCAGAACTTTTGGATTGACATTAGTGCCAAAAACCCTAAAAACTATGGTATTATGATAGGGGATAATGTCTCCCCAATTGTGCATTATGTTCAATTCAGGCCTTCTCTCCATCAGCCTCAAAAAGTCATGAATTTCTTTTGGGATCCTTGGGGGGTCATGAACTAGAGCTTTCCTTAATTTAGATCCAAAGATATTATGGAAAGTTACATAATCAAACTTATGATCATGCATGTCAAGAATCCTAGTCCAATATTGGACAGGCATTTCAATGTTTCCTTCCTTCTTTTTTAATTCCATATCTTTTTTGAACACAGCCTGACCCCTATACAGAAACATGTGGATTAATAAGGAGTACCATTTGAATCCAACCCAATTCTTCCCCTCCTTTAGGGCTACTAGACCTGTGTGCATCTTCTCTGCTAAATAAGTGGCAAAATCATATATCACATTAAAACCCAATGTTGGAGATTTACTGCCATATACATAATATCAGTAGGTAAGGTTTTCTTTAAGCTGACTCCCAGAACCTGACATAAAGCAAAAATAGTCTTCTTGAAATAACTGGAGAAATAGTCCACAGGAAAAGGTTCAGGCTCATTCCTGCCAATTACTACCTTCTTCTAATTTTTTCCTCTTCCCGAGACTGCCAAATGAGGTATCAAAAAGGATGTTCTGAACAAACCCCTAGTATTTCTATATTCTTGTTTGAAAACCTCCAAGTTGACAGGAACGATATCTTGACTCCATTCGTGCAATTTGAAAATCTCTGCAATTTCTTCTTTGGTTATTTTAATCATCTGCACATCAGCATGTGTTCTGACAATTCGGGCCACAGGGTCATATCTAGCAACAATTTCCTTTAAAAGATCTACATCCATATAAACATTAGGCACCACCAATTTACCCAGGTCTAACCTCTAGGGGTTACATAAAGGAATCGGAAAATTCCTGTTCCCAAACCAATTGGAGAACAACTGCCACCTGGTGTATGGTAACTCGACATCTTGAATTGCACATTGCTTGTCTGTCAATCCTTCCAAGAGTCGAGGCCCATAGAACAAAACCTTTCCCTCTTGCTTCTTGCTAGTAGAGGGTTGTAACAAATCAATAATATCTTGGGATAAAGACCTGGTAGTGGTTTTAGAACCAGAAGTTTGAGCCTTGGGTGCCATTTGTACTAGATAAATGATAATTCGAGCTAGGGTTTTCTTATTTTCAGATAGCAAACAATTACAATTTTCTCCTTTAGCCTTAACAAAAAATTCTTCAATATTCAAAAATCCCTAGAAATTATCTAGACAAGCTCTAAAAGTGAATCTATTCAAACAATTCTTCAAGAATAGAATAGGAAACAATCATGAATTGCCCAGCAAGCAACCATAAAATCTTCTGAATTTACAAGAAATGGCGTATGTGCTACTTATGGTTTTACTCGCAGAACATCCAGGGTAGCGAAATTGAGAAATCGTAACCACAGATTGCTTCACTCAATACCAAGCAATTCTTCCTCAATGTAGAGATACAACACGAAATTAGTAATTTGCAAATTTTAGCATTTAATTATGTAGGCAGAGTCAAACTCGACCATTACTATTCACTCGCGTGAGATAAAATGGCTATAGTACAATACCAATTTATTTTAAATACGAGCCGTTGATCAAACACAACATTGGCCAAGAGAACGACTCAAATTTAGTCAAAATAGTTTGAAAATGCCACAATCTCCCTCCAGTCACCAAACAGATAGGATACTCACCTACCGGGCACCACATCAGCACAAAAATGGGCCCCACCTTTGTTATCAATGCACAACATCGAAGTCCACATGTCACCAAATCGCACACCTCATAGCATTATTGAATTTACAGTTTTAATAGCGCGAGGTCAACGAGGAACGACCACGATGCATTGATATGGAAACAACTGTCGGCATCAGTCTCCATCATCGATCAGCGAGCAAAACTAGTCCCCACCATCAAATGTGATAGATGGCAGAATCTCGTACACCTCACACCATATTTGTGACGTTAGAAAAAACCTTGCGAGGTTTGCGAGCAACGGTCAAGATTAAAATCACTTCATCCGATGGTCATGCAATCTACACATGCAAAAAGGTTATTCATAAAGAAAGGGACCGACTAGTGGAGAGGGTAATGACCCTCAAGGTGAAAAATATTATTTAGAGGTTTAATCTAAAATAATTCAATAGCTCGACATTATGAAAATATAATGCAGTCATGACGCCAAAAGACCGAAAGGATGGGTAAATGGGGCTAGTAAAGTCACGACCAGAAAGGGATAAAAGACCACTTAAGTGACGACCACCGTCAATAACAAGTCAACACCAGAAAATAAAACCCATGACCCAATCACTTAGAGCCAAGGACAAAACATACCTACAAGGGGAAAAAATTTAAAAGCTCCACCATATCACATTACCTATTAAAGTTGACAAAGTTAATTTACAAACCCCGATCCATGTTATGCCTGATGCTCTTTCATACAATATTCTTTTAGGTAGACCATAGATTCATGAGATGCACGTTATGCCCTCTACCCTTCATTGTATCATAAAATATGTCTACAACAACAAAGTCTATACAATTGAAGCTGATCCTGAACCATGCAATTGTTTGAACATTGAGAAAGGTAAAGAGAATCCTTTGAAAACATTAACACCTACACAAGTGGAACCCATGGAACAAAAAGAAAAATAAAAACAAATAGAGGAGGTCACAAAGCTATTAGATGATGATTGGGGTTCCTTGGATTTCACACCTAGCTTTGATGGGCAAACAAAGATCATAATAAAGAAGTGTGAAAAAGAAAAAGCGGTAATGTCAACACAAGATTTATAAAACCTTTTGAAAGCATCCACCTCAAACACTTTAGAAGACCAAGAAAATTACATGAAAAAATTTGACGAAACCGAATATCAACAACCACTAAATCCTAAAGAAATGAAAAAGCTTTATGGAAAAGGTTATGAACTTATGAAGCAACTTGGTTATAGTGGAAAAGGATGTGGTGCTAGAGAACAAGGTATCCGTATCCTTATAGAGTTTAACACACAAGGAACAACTAATGGTCTTAGATATTTTCCTTCAAAAGACATAAATGAGCCTTCACTCAATATCAACACTATTTCAAAAGATTCCTCTAAGCCAACTTTAACAATAGTGCATCTTGAATTGATAGACACTAGTGGTCTTGATTGTTACCATTTGCAAGAAACAAAGAAATCCTCACATATAAATTAATGTCACCACACAAAACACTAATGATTTTAATTCAATAGATTTTACACCCTCCTTTAAAGAAGAGTACAAAATCTTGGAATATAAAGAGTCTTGTGTAGGTATGACAACTACTACTAAGAAATAGATATCTTTGTCACAAAATAAAGCAATATCTACCATTTATCAAGAGGGTATCTTGGAAAAACTACTCCAAGATTGTTTGATATATCTCCCTCCAAGAACACGAAAGAAATTCTACTACAAAAATTTATTTTGTGCATATCATAGAGTTCATGGTCATTATACTAATAAATGTAAGGCTTTAAGTGATAAAATTCAACATCTTAAAGATTTTAATGCTCTTCCTTGTGTTGAAGAACCTAATTCTTCTAATTTATACTAGTTTTCGCTCTAGCATGTTGCTCATCAATCATTTCAGCTCACCCTTGTCCTGCACTAAGTGGGGGCAAGGGGTTAGGTAGCCTTGTCCTCGTATGTCACTTGTCGTTGTCTCTTTTGGCTAGTTGACCACCTTTTATGTATATATAAGAGCAAGCTTGGGATGTGGACAACATACCTTAAGTTGGTTCGCATGTGACGTATTGAGTTATGCATTTTTGGGGCAATCCCTTCCCTTCTCATGATGTAGCTATTGGAAACATAAGACTTGGCATAGGGATTTTTGAGTAAGCTCTCATTTCTTCTTCTACTTTAAAGCAATTGCTCATACAAGTTGTGTTAGCAACCGATTTAAAGTGGGTGCATACATTGACACTTAGGTTTCATTGTGCAATTTTATTTCTTCTTGTGATGCGTCCCTTTTCTTGTTGGTTTTATTGTGTTTGATTTCCTTTGAGAGCATGATATTTCTTTGACTTGTCCTCTCTTGGAGACGTTAGGCACAATTTTCCCTAAGAAAATACCTTTCACGAACTAAGAAAAATCCCTTTGAACATCCCTCTTTCTTATTACATTGCATTTTTGTACCCTATTAAAGTCATGGAGGTATGGCTTTGATATGGTTCCTTGGGGTCACCTAGTGAACAACTAGCTTCACTATCCCTTGTGAGCATGCATTTTCTCTTTGTCCTTATCATAGTCATGGGGGTATGACTTTTATATGGAACTCTTGGGGCTCACCTAGTGGACAACTAGCTTCATGATGCAGAGCCAAAGTGAAGGTCAATCACAACAAAGGAAACTTCCAATCTACTCTAAGAATCCCTCTTCCCTATTCAATCATTTATTGGACATCAACTCACCCTCAAAGTTTTCAAACCTTCAATCTTGCAATTTAATAGCAAACCTTCACCAAGGCCCTACAAACACCCTCAACACTTGTATAATGACAATTGAAGCAACTGAGAACAATCTCCAAGATAGATTCATAAAGATTCCTAAAACTTACCCAGTTCTAGACTTCACAATTAGGCCTAATTCCCAAAAGAACCACCCTTCCAACAATGGTTATCCATCTGAAAGCCTTGGACAATCTTAGAGTATGATACAAAACCCCAAATTTTGATGACAACTTACATCTATTAGGACCCTAACTTTCTGTCCCAAGAAACCCTCTTGAACATTCACAAAAGTGAGGGTTTAGGAAAACTCCCAACTCCAGACCTTTCCCAATCCTCCTATGGCCTCAAACACATCACATTACCTCTACCCTAACCCAAGGAACCCTCACAATCTCACTTCTTTCACTATTTCTCAGAATCACTCCTTAGGTTCCCTATTTTCATGGTCTCACTGCCCCTGATCAAGCACTAAACATTCCACCATGGCCAGGCTCTTTGTTCCTTCTGCTCCCAAGGTATCATCACACCTAACTAAGCATGTTTCAGACCAATCCACTGAGCCACAGACTTGGAACAAGTAGGTGGATTGGTTAACATGTCATATTAAAGCCCTCAAAACCCCAACACAGAAAAACTGGGGTATCACTGTGTTTGTTGTCCCTACTCCCACAAAAAGTGATTCTAAGCCTCCAACACGAACACAAGAGAAGACAAACACATAAATGAACAGGTATCCAATACTTTACTGCATATGAGAACTGTACGGGCCTGTAACAGAAAGAGAAGTTCAGGGAAAACAACAAAAAGCAGTGATCAACGTTCACAAAATGTAACTTTCTTTATTAAAGCTTCAACAACAACCTCTCCTCAGGGATTACATGAAGATATATATTGAATCCAACTTACAACTTTCTCCACAACCGACCAACTACTCTCTAACAGAATTTTTAAACTACTAATGACCGTTGGAGGTCAAGATTACACCTTTTACATAATTTGATCTTATAAATCCCTAAATCCCTCTTGACTGATCCACTAATCTTTAAAAGACACACTAAGCTTTTAAATACATTTATAAATGCCCAAAGGGACCTTATTCACAAAGCAAAACATTAAGCCTTAGCTATTCTATCATTTAGACTCTATTGTTACCATGACCTTACATGGGCAACTCATGCCATTCCATCCTATTTTAAACACTTTGCAACTTCCTAAGACTCAAATCACTTGATGAACCTTCAAGGTTCATTTTGTTACCATTTCAAGGTCAGGGCCTAGGTGCCCTTGCACCATACACCCCCCCATAGAGAAACTCTTGTCCCAAGAGTGGAAACTTGGTCTTTGATCCATTTTGCTCTTCAAGTATCATTTGCAAATTTGGTGCCGGTCTCTTTGGTCCTGGATCAACATGTAGCATTGTTCTAGTTCTCAGACTTGCAAACAAACAAACATTAGAGCCATATAAACCTGCTCCCTTCTTTGCTCCATCTCCATACCCACACCAATCCAACTGTGTTGGCATACACTGTCCTCCTGTCACTGTCATCAGACCTTTGTTCTGTTGTTCCTTGAGCCCTTCCTTTACTGAAATCAGACCCGGTTCACTACCACTGCCAAGTATCACTACCTTATCAGACCCACTAGTCCTTGTACCTGCAAAATTCACCTGCCCTTCAACTCCATCCTTTGCAATACAACCTGCATTTTGTGTTTCCATCTTCATTTTAACTCTTGGTTTGACCTCCATCAAGGGAATGAACAAATCAGGGAAGTATCCAAAGACCCCCTTCACTCTCAGCCCCTTATCCTTCCATTCTACAACCAACTTAAGGTTCTTCATACTCTGAACCACTATCACAACATCATACATATTCCACTTCATCAACCTTGTCTTCCAAGGACAACCCGCTACCCTACTCTCATCACTACCTCTCTTCTCCATCTCATTTGGATATTTCACCAACACTTTTCCTTTAGCCTTCACTTGGCCAATCTTAGTTAACTCTTCCTCTCTAGTCTCTTTCATCATTGAGACCTTACTCAACCACCTTTCTTCCTCTCTTTCACCTCTTAAGGTGACTACAACTTCCTCATCCTCTACACACTCTTTCACAAACTCATCCATTGTCATTAGTCTCTCTCTTAACTTGACTTAATTTTGATTCTCAAACTCCACCTCCTCTGTGTTCTCAGTTTCTTCAACCTTCATCAAACTCGCTACCTTCTCTGCACTTCCCAACTTAGGTACCTCTGTCCAAGCTGCACTTGATTATTCCCTATTCCCATTTACCTACAAGGGACACAACACTGCCCCAATCATCATTTCCTCTTTCTCTATTAGTCCATTCTGACTTACCTCAATCCTTTCACCTTCTACCTCTACCTTTGAAACTTCTTTGTCATCTGTTATTCCATCTTCCTTGCCAACACACATCTGCTGCCTTCTATCTTCTTTTCCCATCAATGGACAACATACCTTTGTTGCTATGACCTTACTAGGCCATTCTTTCCTTTCCTTAGGCAACTCACCTTCCCTCTTCAAGATCACATCTTCTCCTCTTATCCGGATCTCTGTCCCATGAATTTCTTTCTCATAGTCGTCTGTATCAGACCTACACATCGCTGCCTTGACCATATTTGACTGTCCTGCAGCATCTCTTGCTTTCATCTACAAAAACTCAGATCTTCCCTTGCCTTCATCATATTTTCCTGCCTTGTCTTAAACCTTCAAAGTCTTTTCACCTTTCATCTTCACTATCTCAGCCTTCTTTACCAACTCACCATCATCTTCTTTCTCTTTCAACTTGGCATCCTTGTCAATGCTTGCTACTTCAACGCTTGCTTTCCTTGTAGTGGCTGCTCCCTCATCATATTCATCTTCCACATGCTTCATGAACACTTTATTTCCCTGCAATAATACTCTCTTGGTCCTACATGGTTTCTTATCTTCTTCTAACAAAGGAGTCAAACTGAAAATAACCCCATCTTTCTTGATCTTATAACTATTGTCCCTTCCATCATGTAGAGCAAATCTGTCATACATCCATGGCACTCCTAACAATAGATGGCACACATTCATAGGTACAATATCACACAAGATTTTATCCTCATATGCACCTATATGAAATTCAATCCAAGCTTGTTCCTTGATCAACAAAGCATGATCACTATTCACCCAAGAAATAGAATAAGGTGATTCATGAGGTATCATCTCCAATTGCAACTTGTCTACCATTTCTTGAGATACCAAATTGTCTAAACTACCTGAATCCACCATTACCTTACATACCTTGCCTTGACATTTGCATCTGGTCTTGAATATTGCATTCCTTTGTGCTGCTCCACTGATCTCCATGGCCATGTTGCCTTGACTTTCAATCTTACAACTTTCTTTTATGAAAACCACCTTCAAGAATCTACTTACTATTCTCTGATACCACTATGATGTAGAGCCAAAGTGAAGGTCAATCACAACAAAGGAAACTTCCAATCTACTCTAAGAATCCCTCTTCCCTATTCAATCATTTATTGGACATCAACTCACCCTCAAAGTTTTCAAACCTTCAATCTTGCAATTTAACAACAAACCTTCACCAAGGCCCTACAAACACCCTCAACACTCGTATAATGACAATTGAAGCAACTGAGAACAATCTCCAAGATAGATTCATAAAGATTCCTAAAACTTACCTGGTTCTAGACTTCACAATCAGGCCTAATTCCCAAAAGAACCACCCTTCCAACAATGGCTATCCATCTGAAAGCCTTGGACAGTCCTAGGGTATGATACAAAACCCCAAATTTTGATGACAACTTACATCTATCAGGACCCTAACCTTCTGTCCCAAGAAACCCTCTTGAACATTCACAAAAGTGAGGGTTTAGGAAAACTCCCAACTCCAAACCTTTCCCAATCCTCCTATGGCCTCAAACACATCACATTACCTCTACCCTAACCCAAGGAACCCTCACAATCTCACTTCTTTCACTATTTCTCAGAATCAATCCTTAGGTTCCCTATTTCCATGGTCTCACTGCCCCTGATCAGCACTAAACATTCCACCATGGCCAGGCTCTTTGTTCCTTCTGCTCCCAAGGTATCATCACACCTAACTAAGCATGTTTCAGACCAATCCACTGAGCCACAGACTTGGAACAATAGGTGGATTGGTTAACATGTCATATTAAAGCCCTCAAAACCCCAACACAGAAAACTGGGGTATCACTGTGTTTGTTGTCCCTACTCCCACAAAAAAGTGATTCTAAGCCTCCAACACGAACACAAGAGAAGACAAACACATAAAGGAACATGTATCCAATACTTTACTGCATATGAGAACTGTACGAGCCTGTAACAAAAAGAGAAGTTCAGGGAAAACAACAAAAAGCAGTGATCAATATTCACAGAATGTAACTTTCTTTATTAAAGCTTCAACAAGAACCTCTCCTCGAGGATTACATGAAGATATATATTGAATCCAACTTACAACTGTCTCCACAACTGACCAACTACTCTCTAACAGAATTTTTAAACTACTAATGACTGTTGGAGGTCAAGATTACACCTTTTACATAATTTGATCTTATAAATCCCTAAATCCCTCTTGACTAATCCACTAATCTTTAAAAGACACACTAAGCTTTTAAATACATTTATAAATGCCCAAAGGGACCTTATTCACAAAGCAAAACATTAAGCCTTAGCGATTCTATCATTTAGACTCTATTGTTACCATGACCTTACATGGGCAACTCATGCCATTCCATCCTATTTTAAACACTTTGCAACTTCCTAAGACTTAAATCACTTGATGAACCTTCAAGGTTCATTTTGTTACCATTTCAAGGTCAGGACCTAGGTGCCCTTGCACCACTTCACTAGCCCTTGTGAGCATGCGCTTTATTTGCATAGTGGACAGTGTGTTCCACTTATAAACCTTTTTGGACAAACAACCTAGAATTGGTCCACAATGCTTTGGATGGACAGTCGAAGCTTGATTCGTTGTATTTTTCTTTTTTTCTTTTTCCTTTTTCTATCTTTGATGGTGTATATTTGTGATTTGGTTATGGCTTCATATATCATTCACAAGTGTGTTCCTTTGTGCTATGTTGGTCTGTCATAGGATCTTGATCCTGGGGCTTGGCCACCCTCTTGGTTATTGTCATCCTATCTTACTAGCATTCATACATTTGAACCCCTCTTGTTTGTGTAGTTGGATACTTTAGTGTGAGTTTGAATCAAGTTCATCCTCTCACTAAAGTAGGGGCTAAATGTAGTGTAGGAAAATGCATACCCTTGCATTTTCACACTTATTTGGTCCTTGTTTTATTTATCCCTATTTATATCTTAATTGTTCCTATTTTGCATCCAAAAGACTTATGAATTACATCTTTTTATAGCTAATCCCGACAAACATCAATGGATAAATGATAATTTAATAATTTTGTTTGAGTGTCCTTGATTTTTGGTTTGGAACTAAGACGCCACCTAGGGCATCTTTGTCCCCCAAAGGTCTTGGGATCCTAATTTCAAGTGGACCTTAAATGGGCCCCTTTTTGGAGTTTGTGCCCCAAGATTTTAGCCTTAGGACTAAGACACCACCTAGGGCGCCTTAGTCCCCCTTATGCTTTTTTCGAGATTTAATTTCAAATTTTGGTGGGATTTAGCCTCGTTTATTTAATGAATTCATATGTCGGCTTGTTGTGGTGTAATTTTAGGATATTAAGCATGGATAAGTATAAATACAAGGTTCATTCATTTATTTTCAATCCAATTCTTTTGTGAGAGCATTCCTAATCACATAATTGAGTTCACAAGAGAATTCAAGAGCAATTAAACAAGCATTTGGAGCCATAATCAAGATTCAAGCATTATATCAAGGAGATTGTTGCATCATGTATATTTTTGAGATAACATTTGTGATGTAGGGTTTTGATTCAAGCAAGCAAGTCAAGTCCATATCTATTAGGCATTAATTGGATTCAAGATCTATATCCAAGCTAGCCATTTCACACAAGTTTGCAGATTTCATAGCAAGGGTTTGGTGAGTTGTAACATTGCATGTTGTTCATTCATCATTTCCCTCCATTTCATTTCATTTCAAGGTTTAATTACCAACAAGGGGTTTGACCAAGGCAAACCCCCATTTAGTAACAATCAACAATTTTTTATTCTTTTATGTGTTGTGATTGAAAATTTAGGTTGAAGACTTGAAGATCAATTGAAGTGCAAAGTTTCAAAGTTGCAAAGTTGCACTACAAAGTTGTCATCTTCACAGAAACTCACCTAGAGGGCAAATCCAAAAAATTGATGACCTGAGATCAGAGAATATGGAAATGCAAACACTAAGCCTCAGGACCACATTCTAAAATTGCAAAAATTCCAAACGGGACTAAGTCACCACCTAGGGAATCTTAGTCCTCTTGAGATTATTTCTCATATATTCTTTCAGATCCGGTTCTGGCATCTGAAGATTCTGCATTTGCCCCAAAAAAACAACAACGAGACTAATTCAATAGTAAGGGCGTCTTAGTCCTTCATAACACATTTTGATAGCTTCTTGTCATTTTTAGAATCCGCATTAAATTTCCAGAACTCCCAGGTACACATACCCTAACTTCTTGTATAATTTTATCATTTGAATCTTTCATTTGGCTTGCATTGTTAGGTTTTATAAGTTGAATGCTAAGTTCTCTTTTCCAAGATTTTTCTTGGTGGTGGACCCCTCAAAGCTTAAAGAACCCCCTTCCTAGGCCTTCCTTGTTGAGAATTTACTCATCCTTGAGGTTGATAGTCAATCCAATTAGTATTCCTAAGACTTTGTCGAATGAAAATAGGAGAAAAGTGGTGTTCTATGAACTAGGCCATAAAGCACCCACTTCCCCTATTGTTCATGGGCCACATGGGACTCATTCACCCAAGGTGGCGAATGAATCCCACCAGGCCTAATTTTTGGGACCAATTTTAAAAATCCTTAGAAAGGTGTGAAGCTAGGTTTGGGACCAAAAGACCTTGGTGGAACCCATTTTCCCAAGGTGGCGAATGAGTCCCAAATCACTAAATCTAGGCCATTTAAGCTTGAAACACCTGAATTATGATTGGATAATGCTTGGTGTCATGATTATCCTCGAAAAGATGCATTAAATGAGGCTTGTGGATGCAAAATAGGGCTAATTAAAGCATAAGAAAGCCCAATTATTAATGACAAGCCTAGAAAAGTGTGAAAGCATGTTACAACACTTTACAACACTTTAAAATAAGGCAAAATCAAGGTTTATTTTGATTAAAAAGAGGTTTATTAGGTTCAATTAATTAATAAAACCTTAGAAAAGTGTGGAAGTGTGTTACAACACTTCACAACACCTTAGCAAGGTACTTTTTATGTTTATTATTTGACAAAGTTCTAAGACCTAATGTGAAAGTTTTAAACACATTACTACATAAATCAAGGTAATATTAAGCCTAGTTCACAAGGAGGGCCCAAAAAAGCAAGGGAAAAGAAGAAGGGATACTTTTTTTCGTTACCACATTTAGCCCCCACTTTAGTGAGAGGATGAAATTGCTTGAAAATCACACTAAAGTACACATATACACATCAAGAGGGGTCCAAGTGTACCAATACTAGTATGACAAGACAATAACGATCAAGAGGGGTGATCAAGCCCCCAAGATCAAGATCCCATGGCGAACCAAAATAGGAACAAAGGAACACACATGATAATGATATAAGAGAAACAATAAAGCACAAGCATGCACTTTTAAAGACAAAAAAGAGAAAAGGTAAAAACAAAAGAGTTAGATCAAGCTTCAACTGTTTGTCCATCACAATGTGGATAAGATCTAGGCTATTTGTCTGAAAAAATGCATACTCACTCTTAGACAACGGAACTCTTGGCTATTTGCTGGGTGAGAAGTCCAAGAAGGTGAGAAAAATACACTTATGGATGGTATGTACTCACACACATAGGTGGGTGGCTATAGGGAAAGTCATGCCTCGGTCAGGCTTCCCGCTCAAACCATACCAAAGTTATACCTCCTGATAAATTTTATAAGGAACCACACAAAAATGATTTTCAAGCTTCATGAGGCAAGCAAAAATTCGTATGCTTGGAGCTCATGAACAAACAAGATGGCTCCACATGCATGCAAGCTATGTTATGCAAGGTGGCCATATAATTGCAAATGAAAAATAAAAAATAGGGAACATTCAAAGGAGTCTTGCTTAGTTCATGCGAGTCTTTAACTTAGGGAACATTGTCCCTAATTTCTCCAAGAGAGGACCAATCAAAGAATAAAATGTTTGCAACTTAGGGGATGAAGTGTGTCACATCAAGCCACTAAGAGGAATGGAATATTCTAAGAGAGATCACGCTCTTGAAAAACATCACACCCAATGTCATCCACACAGTGGAAAACAGATCGTATAAAGTAAAAAGACTGCACCTTGAACCATGCAAAAGAATAATGCCAATGTATGCCCCCTACTTTAAATAAATTGCTAAACAGCATAGTGTGGGAAACTACTTTAAAGTTGCAAATGAAAAATGATAACAAAGAGGACATGAGAGCTAACTATACCATGTCATATGCTTCCAAGTAAAGCCACGACATGTAAGAGAAAAAGAAAAGGGAAGGGTTTCCCGCAAAATGAAGATACCAAACATATAAGGGATCTATGGATTTGGGGTCAGTATGTTCTTGCTGCAATGTTCTTAGAGAGCTCAAAACTGTCATCATTCCCCAAATACACGTAGAACTGGAAGAATGACACAAAGAGATTGAAAACAAAGAAAAATCCTTTCGGGTCAACATGGAAGAGACATGAATGTCTCGACACCTTGCATCATCCCCAAAAGGAAAACACAAGAAAAACGAAAAAGATAAAGACAAAGAAAAGATTTTGGGTCAACATGGAAGAGACACAAATGTCTTGACACCTTTCATCACCCCAAAAGGAAAACACAAGACAAAAGAAAAAGATAAAAAGCGAAAAGTAAAATATTGACGATATGGAGAAGAATGAAGGTAAAAATAGAGGAATTCCACAAAGAGAGAGATACATCAGAGGGGATCATATTACACACATGCAATCACACAAAAGAAAAGGAAAGAAAGATGCAAAAGACTAGTAAGTAATTTGCAAGTCAACCTAAAGAAGGTCATCTACATCCCAATCTCAGTTTGTATAAGCAGAAGGCGGATAACTAGCCAAAGGGACAATGGAAAATGCATTACTAGGACAAGGCTATCTACTTCTTGCCCTTATTGACTGCAAGGCAAGAATGAGCCAAGGTGGGTGATGGGAAAGGTCATGTAATAGTTAGAATAGAATGTTCTACAACTATTACATGACAAGGGGTGAAAAATGATATGTTATGTAATCACTCGATGACACTCATTGCAATCAAAGTGAAAGTTGTTTAATACTAATTCAAATGCATGACACTCATCAGTACTACATCGAAGAGTTCTATGGTATCAACAATGTGGAACAATTGCATCTTTAGGATTTAGTATTGGCCTATCTTTCATTGGTGGTAATGTTATTAGTTCTTTGTTCAAAACAAATTGTAGTTTCCTTTCACTTTCAGGTGGTGGGGCAAGGAAAATTTAGTTTCTTCAGTGTGTAAGGCCTCTTGTGCTTACTAGATTCACCGAATTCTCTACTTGAATTATGAGGAAAAAGGCATAGGATGATCCTGTCATCCTTGTCATTGTTACAAATCATTGGTTGTTCTTTAGGAAGAAGGATATTCATATCAGGAGGAGAATCTAAGACTACCGTACCATCACTGCGAAGCCTTAGGTATTCTTTAGGAGCACTTATGTTGAAAGGTGGATCTTGATATCCTATCCCTTTGGTTTCTTCAGTTGGTATTTTCTCTAGGAGTTGATGGATCCCATGTTCACTTGTTGTATCACATCCTTGTTTATTCAAGATTGTAAAGCCTTTTCCATATTTCTCTTCTAGGTTGATGGAAGTGTCCGTTACTTTGTTAACATAAAATGGTTGAGTATTGGGTTGCTTGGAAGAACTAGGTTCACCTATTATAGGGAACTTAGGTTCAAATTTTGTTTTAGTTTCAGGATGTAAGTAACCAAACATTACAGGTATTTGAATTTGCAAAAATCTGTATTTTGATTGGAACTGGGACTCATTCGCCAAAAGTGGTGAATTAGTCTAGTTAGGCTTTTCTAAAGCTTTAAAGTTTGATCATGCTCTTCTTTCTCTGCTCTGTCCTTCCTAACTGATTTTCGGATCCGAAAGCCTGATTTGCAACCTGTAGGTGATCTCCAATGTTCTTCAAGGCTTGATGACAACTTTGACAAATTTGAATGATTTGACAAATTTTCTCCAATCTTGCTCCTTAGGAAATCTGCAACCTAGACCTGCAAATCACACACAAAGGAGAGGGAAAAATGTTGTTGGGTTAGTGAATAGGGGTTTTCCTTGGTCCAACCCCTTGTTGGTAATTAAACCTTGAAATAGAATGAAATATGAATGGAGAATGATGAATGAACAAAATGTGATGTTGCAATTCACCAAAACCTAGCAATAAGAGGCTACAAACATGTATGAGGTGGCTCTAATGGATGTAGATCTTGACTCTTGCTTGAAGGTGATAGATCTTGAATGAAATGCTTGCTTGAATCATAAACCCTACATCACAATTTTTAGCTCAAAAAAAAAACATGATGCATGAAGTCCTTGACATGATGATTGATGCTTGAATGTTGCTCTAAAATTCTTGATAACATTCCCTTGAATGCTCTTCAATGGTCTTGATTGCTCTTGTGAACTCAAAATTTCTATAAGAATGAATACTTGAATGCTTGGGGTGACAATGAGTGAAAGAACCTTGTATTTATACTGGATTATGCAAGAATTCCCAAAATTACAACACTACAAGCCAACATCAGATCTAGGAGAATAAAATCCCGCCAAAAATTTGAATTAATTTTGATTTTGGGCCACATGAGACTCATTTGCCCAAGGTGGCGAATGAGTCCCACCAGGCCTAATTTTTGGGACTGTAACCTCTTAAAAATGGGGGAATTGGTATGATGTATCTATTCACACCCACTTTAAGAGAGATTCCACTCTAGGGTAACCCTAGATATTTCAATGTAAAGGGGATTGAAATATTACAATAGGGCTGTCCTAGAGGCTGAATGATAGCTAATGAGGTGTTCACCACCAAGTATAGACTTGGAAAAGATAATGAAATGCAATATGAAACACAAAACCCTAATTGAATGCAAACTAACCCTAAATGACTTAGAGAGATAAGTAAAATGCAATAGAAAGCTATGAAACTAAAAGTGTACACCTAGGAGACTAAAGAAGGTAGGATGGAGGTCTAGATCATTAAAAAATCTGGTGTTAATATTGACTGGGACTCATTCGCGAAGTTGGGCAGATCAATCTTGCTTCCGGGAAATGTGTAGATAGAAGCTTTAGCCAAAAGGGTATCCAAATCTATAAAAATCTCTACCAGGCCTGTATAGTGGGACTCATTCGCCACTTGTGGTGAATTAATCCACTTTTTCTTTTCTAGAAAATTTGGACTAGATTCTGTGCCTCTTGATCTACTTTTCTCTTTTTGACTGGTTTTTGAATCTGAAACTACAAAATGCCACTTGTAGATCTTCTCCAAGCTTCTCCATAGCTTGATGACATCTTTGGAAACTTTAGGGATTTGGCAACTTTCCTCCAACTTTTCTTCTTGGAAGCTATCTTGATGACCTTGTAAAGACTTGGAATGCTTAACCCTTGAGTGCTTGAATTGAGTCACAGATCCTACATGACAATAGTTAGCTCTAAAACAAAATGATGCAAGCAATCTTTGACATTATGATTGGCACTTGAAGAATGCTCTAGAATTCTTGATAATCTACTCTTCAAATTCCTTGAATGCTAGGTGTTCTCTTGACTACTAGGTTAGAATATGAGTGAAAAAACCTTGTATTTATACTCAATTATGCAAGAATTCCCAAAATTACAACACTAAAAGCCAACATTAGATCTAGGAGAATAAAATATTGCTGGAAATTTGAATTACATTTAAATTTTGGTCATATGGGACTCATTCGCCAAGCTGGGCGAATGAGTCCCATCATACATAATGTATGGGACCAAAAATGAAAAGTGCTTAGAAATGTGTGAAACCTCCATCAGGGACAAAAAGACCTAGGTGGGACTCATTCACCCAAGGTGGTGAATGAGTCCCAAACACTAAATCTGGTCCACACAAGCTAGGACCACCTGAATTATGATTGGTTACTGATTGGTGTCAAGATTATCCTCGAAAAGATGCAATAAATGAGGCTTGTGGATGCAAAATAGGGCCAATTAAAGCATAAGAAAGCCCAATTATTAATGATTAGCCTAGAGAAATGTGGAAGCATGTTACAACACTTTACAACACTCAAAATGAGGCAAGATTAAGATTGATTATGCTTATTATGCTCAGTTATTTGATAAAACCCTAGAAAAGTGTGAAAGTGTGTTACAACACTTCACAACACTTTTGCAAGGCACAATTAAAATTCCATTAGTTCATAAGGTCCCAAGACCTAATGTGAATGTGTTACCCACATTACAACATCAAATCAAGGCAACATTAAGCCAAAATTACAAGGAGGGCCCAAATAAGTCAGAAAAAGTAGAAGGGTTACTTTTTCGGTGACTCTAGGGACCAATTTTAAAAATTCTTTGAAAGGTGTGAAACTAGGTTTGGTACCAAAAGATCTAGGTGGGACCCATTCTCCCAAGGTGGCAAATGAGTCCCAGATCACTAAATCTGGGCCATTCAAGCCTGAAACACCTGAATTATAATTGGATAATGATTGGTATCAGGATATCCTCGAAAAGATGCATTAAATGAGGCTTGTGGATGCAAAATAGGGCCAATTAAAGCATAATAAATCCTAATTATTAATAACAAGCCTAGAAAAGTGTGAAAGCGTGTTACAACACTTTAAAATAAGACAATATTAAGGTTTATTTTGATTAAAAAGAGGTTTATTAGGTTCAAATAATTAATAAAACCTTAGAAAAGTGTGGAAGTGTGTTACAACACTTCACAACACCTTAGCAAGGTACTATTTATGTTCATTAGTTGAAAAAGGTCCAAGACCTAATGTGAATGTGTCAAACACATTACACCACTGAATCAAGGTAATATTAAGCCTAGTTCACAAGGAGGGCCCAAACAAGCAAGATAAAAGCAGAAGGGATACTTTTTCTATTACCACAACACCAAAATCCTAACATCCCTACAAGATAGAATAGTTACTCTAGAAGGAAATATGAATTAGGTTTTCAATTTAAGCTCAAAGGTCATGCACAAGTTTTATACCACACTTTTGTTTCTTTAGTTTACTAAGAGAGAGAATAGAAAAGGATTGGTGACCACTTTGATAAAAGTTCCAACCAGGAGAGGAATATGAAGAATAAAACCACTATAGATGAGTTGTATAATTTTTTGAATATTGGGGGAATGTTTCCATCTCCTAGAGTAAGTCTTAGTTTGTATGTTGGTTGTTTTGGTACTATTTTGGGTATTTTTAGATTTTTCTCAATCTTTATCTATTGTCAATACCTTATGTGGGTTTTTTTAGCCTCTAGGATCAATAGGAAATAGGGTTGTGATCGTTTTGCCCTATTTTATCTAACAAAAAGTATATGCACAACCTTTTAAGGTTCATTTATTCATTGTCCTACATTGTGGTAGACTTAAACACATTGACACTCATTTTTATAATTTCTAAGGCTTACCCCTTACTGAATTACCATTGTTTTAGCCTTATATGAACATATGTTATGCTACCATACACTATTTTAGTGGATAAAACATTAGGATATCCCATTATATAAACATAGTGTATACACTTCCCAAAATTTAATCTAAATAAGCTTGAATGTGCAACAAATATGCAACATTGCCACATCGAAACAAATTTAAAGCAATAATAATAATATTGGAAAACTTTGAAGACAACCCAAAAAAAAATCCAAATGATGTCCCAAATATGTTAAGTTAACCCAATAACTTTCCAAATGAACTTTCTTGGCTAATATATTGTCCTACTAAGAGTTATCTTTTCTTGATATTTGTTTATTGTACACTTTAGTTATTGATATTGGGTATCTTTATCAAGAAATAAAGTCAATCTTAATGGCTTTTTCTAGCACAATTCTAAAAAATTGTGTATTCCATCTTTGGTGTATAATGTGTCTATTTGGATGCATTCTAAGTCTCGTATCATTTATTTTACTACATAATATAGTCTATAAAGACACACATAATAGAGTTACATAGAAAATATGAACATCTATTTATCATATATCTCCATACATGTTCTCTACATCCATCCCAACATATCTTTATTCAAGAATATTATCACATTCACACACACAAACACACCTTCTTGTTATACAATTGCATGGTTATATATAGGATCATGTCCCCAACACTATCTTAATTATGTATAGAGTCATGAATCTATTAAAATCAAATAAATATTCTTTAAATATAGCTACAAGTTATATATACATTATATCCTAAATACATCATATGCATGATTAACTATAGCTATTCTTATCCATGTTTACAAAGTCATGCATATTTTCTTATAGTGAAGCAATAAATATGATGTAAGAAAAATTTGGTGCTAAAATTCTCCCAATGCAATTTGTTATTCTATCATTAAAATCACCAAAGAAAAAACATAGCTCATACAATCATAATTTAAAATTCATTTTCCTACAATTGATTCCCTCTCTTGCACTTGACTAGCTTTATGTGCAATCTCAGGCACATCTTCAAAAACTAATGTAGAAACTCATTATTTCAATGTACAAGGCTGAATACCTTAAGTTCTCATTTGTTGATAAGTCCATAATGAGTACTCCATAAATATCAAAATTAGAAAATAATACTATTTTTACAAGGTATTCCTTCAATTGTTTTAGTGCGTCTTTATACATGGTAGAAGCTTTGACCATTAAAGCAGGTTCAAGGGTGTGTAATTTTTAATTAACCTAAGTGAGGAGGTAACTATTTTTCACTCATGGTGTTGTCATATATCATAACAATGCATAATTTAATAATTAAGGATATTAAGGTGGTCATTTGACATATCTTTGTAACCCAATTAGACCTCTTGAACACATTTTAATTTATTATTAATGATACAAGACACAATATTTACCAATCATGCCAATAAATAGATGTTTCTACTAAAGTATGTGTAGATGTACTTGTAAGAGAGGGGGACCAACCACTGCAAGGCCCCAGGTCATGAAAGGCCAAGAGCAGTATGGCTGCCCTAACTTACCTCAATTTAAAGGAAGGTTAGGATATGCAAGATGAAAGTGATAAGAACTGTAGGTTCTTCGTTCAATCTGCAAATGCAAGAGTTGAAGGGAGACTAGGTGAGTTGATCTTTAGAGTCAAAATTGTGTCTCAGGTAGATCTCTGTCTGAGGATAAAAGCATGGTTCTGGGATGAAAATGTGGCACACTAGCATCTCACAAGTGTGTTGGCATCTGTATGGCCAGAAATCTAGAGAGACAAGGTTAAATTCTAAAAAAGGGACTATCAGCCTCGTTTAAGAATTTCTAGAATGATAGAATAAGATTAAGAAGAGTGAAACATAAAGATGAATGTGATAAAGGAAATAGATTACCACAAGGGTGATGAAGATGATTTAGCACAACAATCTTCTCGTCGGCTTGCTCCAAGATCTCTCCACTTGCACAGAATAAAGAGGGAAAATGTTGGGGGGCTGTTTAGGGGTCTGCCTCAGTCAAACCCCCGTTTTAGTGTTCCCACCTCCATGGACAACCAAGTTTGCAATGATAGGAATAATATGATAAAAAGAGAAAAAAAACTATGTAAACAAAAGATACTGCAAAATAGTACATGCTTACTCAACCAAAATGATAGAGAAGAGGAGCTTACCACCTTCGTCCAAAGCACTCAAGGCTAGTGGAGGAGAAAATGAGATGAACTCAAGCCTCTATTGCAATGGTGTTTGTCCTACGCTCACACTATTAGAGTGATAGAGTGGTAGATTTCTGCTACGGAGTATGAAGTGCTGCTACAAAGCTTGTGGATGTTTGAAAGAGTGGAGAAAATATGAAGAGATGAACTAAAGATCTTGCAAAACTCCCTAAATGAATGAGAGAGTGAAGAATATGAAGGAAGGAGATGAAAACAACCATATTCGGGTCGGCCAGCCGAAGGGAGGCATTACACTTCGACTCCCAATAGGAAGTGTAATGTTTCTACAGTCTCTAGTCACAGGAATCTGCCAAGGACATAAGTGCACCGCGCAGACGTTTGTGCATCGCACAGGCATCCCCAACAGAAATGCCTCCATCGACACTCAAAATGGGAACCAAGTGTGATGCGAATGAAGAGCTTAAGTGGAATTAAGCCTTCACCTTAGGTTTTATAAAGTGTAAGGGGGTAAAGGGGAATTTGCGTTAGGGGTGAAAATTCACGCGTATACATTTTTCCCCCACTTTAGCGAGCATGAGTACTGATGAGCGATTTGTTAAAGTAGAGTAGTAAGAAGTAGCAAGGTAAGAGATGTATACCTGAACCTAATGAGGAAGCAGAGCATGGTCTTGAGAACTCAAAAGTGCAGGAAAATGACTTCATAATTTTGTGGAACTATAAAGCTAAAGAACGAAAGCGCCTTAGAGGCTCATGGTCCTATAAGGTGGGTACCCTTCAAGAACTCTCACATGAAAGAGATCGAGCAAACGGGGACTCCGCAGAGTCAGAGAGGGCGACATGTTTACCCATAGATAGAACATGTTAGGAAGCAACCGTGCAGGCTAGTGAATGGATAGTCACGCAGACCATCACTAAGTTGTGAGTCTTTCAAAGGGGTCCCTCGGGAACCCTTCAAAAGGAAGGAGGGTCCACTCAAGGGACACGCTTCTTGAAAGGTGAAGTCTAGTCAGGTTGCCTCCAAGCTAGATGTAAGTATGTGAAGTATCTCTAGTCGGGCTTCCCTTAGACTAGACATGAAGATGTGAAACTGGCCTAGTCAGGCTGCCCCTGAGCTAGACGCCATTAAACTTGTTGAATTTTTTTGAAGGGGTTCCTTAGGAACCCAATGTGAAAAGGAGGGGTCCACTCAAGGGACACACTATTCAAAAGCTAACATCTGTTTTCTCAAATCGATTCATCATCAAGGAATCTTTTCGAAAGATGTTCACTTCATTAAGGAATTCGAAAGGAAGGATATGTCCCCACATGAGGGGAAGATCAAAGGTGTTCCCGCTTCAGAGGAAGGTTCCCAAGTCCTTTCTTTATGAACCCATGATGAAGGAAACATGTTTCATTAGGGTTTCAAGTTGAGAATACAATTCTAGCAAAGAAATGTATGAAGGGTCTTCAAGAAAATATATTTTTTGCAATGAATGCACTTTCTAAAGACCAAGTAGTGTAGAAGTGACGTTGTCCCACATAAGAGGGAAAATTCAAGAAAAAAAGAGAGAAATATCAAGAGAAAGTAAAAGGAAAGGGAACATGGCATACGGGGATCTGGTTTCATGGGGTCAGATCTGCCTTTATTTATAAATAGTAGGTAACCATGGTGTGAGGCGAAAGGTCATCAATCCCAAACCAAATTAGGAAGAATGCATGAAAGACAAAGTAAGAATAAAAAATTGGGTCAACATGGAAGGAGGCCTAAATGGTCCTAACACTTTGCATCATCCCCAATTTGCTGAAAGTCAATCACAATCAAGGAAGAATAATGATACATATAGAGGAAGGTTTACAACAAAAACACCACGCCTGTATCCAAGCACCAATAGGGGTGATGGTCATCTAGGCACATACAACACAATCATGGGGGAATCACATCACAACACACACACACACCTAATCTGAAGATCAAGTAGAGGGTCTCCCCCTAACACTGGTCAACCAAGAGGTCATCAACTTCCCACTCTAGATCATCGTAGGGGGAAGGATGATGAGTCTGCAATGGTGTAATGTTAAGGGTCGGAGCTTTGGATCCTCCCGTAACAAGGGCCAAGGTAGAGGGACCTATGAGGTCTCCGTCGCTCAACTCTTGTGGGTCTAAGGTCAACTAATTCGTGAAGATCGCTAACAAGGTTGGAACATGCACTTGATGGGAGTGCCATGTTTCAACTCGGTGGACGAAGGAGTTTGCACCCAAGGTTCACTGCTAGGATCATTGAGAGACTTGGGAGCAGCGAAAAACTTAGGGGAGGCTGGAACTAGTTCCATCACTAGGACAGAATAGGTCAGCCTGGGGTCACCTTTCAGAGAAGGTGGAATCGTCTTACGTCCTCCCTTGCTAGAGGAACCACGCTTTACCTTCTTCTTTTTTGGAGGAGGTGAACTCCCCATAGATGAAGCAAGGAGGGTTGAGGGAGAGGAGGAAAGAATCGCAGTGGATACAACCGAAGTATTAACCATATCCACAGGGTTCGAGAAAGGTGAGACATTCGAAATGAAAGTTAACAAAGGTGCCTCTACAGAAGGAGCGATGAACACCTGCACCTTTCTAGGCGCGTGTGTGCTCACAACCAAAGCCGAAAGAGATTCATAGCTAGTTTGGATAGACATAGAAGGGGGGAGAGAGGAGGACATAGTAGGAGGTGTCATCATCTCCTCCTTTTGTAAGGAGGCTTGCTCAGTCAAGAGAGCCTTTTACCGGCGCTTACGCTCACACGCAAGTTAGTTTCTACGACTCTTCAAACTAGAAGCCGAAGCATGTGAAGGGACAAAAGGTTCCTGCTCAACCATGGGAGTGTCTTCCATGACTATTTCTAGTGGAAGGATAGACTCTCAAATGGGATCGGGAGGTGCAGGTTCAAAAATGGAAGGATGAATCTACTCTAATGCTTTGGTAGTGGGCCTCTTCTCATTCAATGTCTTAGGAACAGGAATAGTAGGAGGCCGAGATAGAGAGGACTCTCCACGGGGGGCTTTCTGTTTTCCATATTGAATGGGCCTAGGCTCCATGGGTAAGATAGGAAGTTCAAATGTAGGTTGCTTGGCCTTTCACCAAACGGGCACCATGGGATTCTCTTGCAAGTGCGAGATAGAAGCAAATGGTACCACAATAGAGTGAGATGAAGCATTGGGCAAAACAATGGAAGAGGAAGAAGGAGGATCTCAAGACAACTTCTCTTCTTCCCTTCTACGCGCCTTGGCAGCATCACTATCAGCTTTCAAACAAGCCCTATGAGAAACAACATAAGGTGAAGGAGGATATCTCACTTTCGGCCTAACACACCCTTTCTTATAGTTTTGATATGTGCGATATAGGAAGTCCTTCCTAGGTAGGAGAGGACCGAGGGGTGCAGGCCAAAAGTAATCCAAGGTATAGCTTCCATGTGCAACCGGTGGTCTATAACCAATGTCATGGACAACGTGTACCGAACTTCCATGAGTGAATTAAAACATTTGTGCACAACCAGGGGGACTACATTCATATCTACCAACCAGGGGATGCCTAGCTTCACTCTGAAGAGTTCAAACCTCAGGATGATGTCAAACTTAAGGTTCACAAATTTAGGTCCAACGAGGACCGACAGGATAATACTTCCTATAGGAGGTACGAAAAGTCTGTTGTGTGTGCAGATGCTTACCACCTCCAAAATTATAGAGAAGATAAGAGGAGCTTACCACCTCCGTCCAAAGTGCTCAAGGCTAGTGGAGGAGAAAATGAGAGGAACTCAAGCCTCTGCTGCAATGGTGTTTGTCTTGCGCTCACACTATCAAAGTGATAGAGTGGTATATTGCTGCTATGGAGTGTGAAGTGCTACTACAAAGCTTGTGGATGTTTGAAAGAGTGGAGAAAATGTGAAGAAATGAACTCAAGATCTTACAAAACTCCCTGAATGAATGAGAGAGTGAAGAATATGAAGGAAGGAGATGAAAATGACCATATTCGGGTCGGCCAGCTGAAGGGAGGCATTACACTTCGACTCCCAATAGGAATTGTAATTTTTTTGCATTCTCTAGTCGTATGAATTTTCCAGGGACGTAAGCACACCATGTGGATGTGCACACGCTGCGTAG
This sequence comes from Sequoiadendron giganteum, assembly GCA_007115665.2. Classification (NCBI taxonomy): domain Eukaryota; kingdom Viridiplantae; phylum Streptophyta; class Pinopsida; order Cupressales; family Cupressaceae; genus Sequoiadendron; species Sequoiadendron giganteum. The sequence continues at coordinate 52,189,636 of CM021110.1, read as the reverse complement.
GCATCCCTGATAGAAACGCCTCCACTGACGCTCAGAATGGGCGCCAAGTGTGATTTGAACAATGAGATTAAGTAGAATTAATCCTCTGCCTTAGGTTTTCTAAAGTGTAAGGGGGTAAAGGGGAATTTGCATTAGGGGTGAAAATTAATGCCTATACAATACTAAATTCATCATGCTCTTCAAATAATTATTCAATAACATTGATATTTATTGTGAATTTAAAAATGTGACTATCACTTTAGTACATTATTGGATAATTCAACCTATTATTTTTTGAGCAACATCTCCTCTTATTATAATTTCTCAACGTAAGTTTTAGCCTACTCATCTTCTAACTTTCTATATATTTCTACTTCCTCTTTCTATGTTTTTTATTCTTCAACCTTGAATACTTTTAATTTTGTGTATTTCTTCTCCCTCAAGATATGGTAATATACCTCATACTTATCCTTTAATCATCATTACACATATTTGTACATGAGTAGTGGAGCCAACAATAGCTTGACCAACAACTCAAAAAATACCAAGGTGATACCAACCCTTCTTTTAGTCCTAGAACTTGTATTTTAAGCAACATGTTTGGGAACACATTAGATTAAGATACAATGATCTCATCTTTCCATTTGGATACAATTTAAATTTTCCTAAATAATATGCTAATTAATCTCTTCCTTTGTCTATGCTAGTGCTTTAATATTTCATAGTTATATTATTGAGCAAATAGAATTATTTTATATTTATTAATTTAGGGCATTGAACTAGTCAACACAAAATTTTAAATACTTTTTAGCTTTAGTTTATTATTGAAGATGTAGAAAAATGAATGAAGCAAGGCAACATAAGATAATAAAAATAATTACCTCAATCACTCTTCATCCTCCTAGATGTAGTGTAGAAAATTGTATACCTTTACAATTTCATACTATGTTTGTATCCCCTTAACTAGGCCTCTAATTGACCAAATTATACATTCAAAAGCCTTATTTTTCTTGTTTTTTGAAAGGGGAACCTATATTAAAAAATTTACAACATGAATTAAATCACCTTGTAATTGAGTGTCTTTGAATTAGGTCCTAAGACCCATTTACCCAAGGGCGAATGGGTCCCCTTTAAGTTTGACTTATTTTTTTTACTTTAGTGTGATTTTGAGCGTAAGTTCATACTCTCACTAAAGTGGGGGCTAAATGTAGTGTAGGAAATTCTAACCTTTACAATTTCACACTATGTTTGCATTCTCTTTATTAATTGGACTTAATTAAGCCCTAATTGACCAAACTATGTATTTCAAAGCCTTATTATTCCTGTTTTCGAAAGGGAAACCTATATTAAATAATTTCCAACATTAATTAAATCATATTGGAAATTGAGTGTCCTAGACTTAGGTCCTAGGACCCATTTTCCCAAGGGCGAATGGTCCCCTTTAAGTCCTAGGACCCAAATTTTAATTTGTTTTTGGTGGCATTTTAATGATTCAAATTCAAGTTTCAAGTGTTGACTTTTGGAATCTAATTTTTTGGAAATTAGATAAACACCTATAAATACATAGTTATTTTATCAATTCAAATCTAAGGAGAATTATCTAGCATTAAGGAAACTTTTACAAGAGTAGATATTATTGTCAAGAGCATTCAAGAGCATCATTATCAATCATCTACACCAAAAATCAAGATCATATCATCGTTTCAAAGTTCATGTGTGTTCATGTCATGTTTTGGAGCTAACATTGTGATGTGGGTTTCAAGCATTCAAGCATCAATCAATCAAGATAATTCATGTAAGATCCAAGCCTTAGAGTGATATTTTTGACTTCAGTCCTCTAAGGGCAGCCAACATTCATGGTGCAAAAAGTACAAACCATGTAGATACCTATATTTTTTTACCCATCACCCTTAGCACATCATATTTTTTCACACCAATAGAATCTCCATTTGAATGTCTTTTAAACTCTTCAGGAATAGGATAAAATAATTTTCAAGGGTAAGTGACACCAAGATGTGATACAAAAAGGGGTCTTAAGATGCCATTTTTTTTTGAAATCAACAAATTTTGATATTCAATGAGAAAATGAAGATTGCTATGCTCAAAATTTAAAGATGCAACAAGAACAAGAGTTGTATTGCTCCAAATCTACTTTCTAAAATACTATTTTTTAAAAATGGTAAAGATTAAAGGTTTCAAAAAGGGGGAGCACACAAAGTGGTCCTATTTTTTCCTAAAAAACATAACATAGATTCTAGTGTGCTCGCCCTAAAATGTTATTTTTTTTTTAGAATTTCAAAAATCACTTTGGTGAGAAATTAGCTAATACCATGTAGTTTATGCCATATTTTTTAGGCTAATTTTTTAATGAATATATGATTTTTACTAATTTTTGAAGTGGACACATCCTGAAAAAATAGAAATTTGGGCATGCTCCCCACTAAACTTTTTGAAAACTAATAAAAATTAAATTTTATTTTTCAATACATGTAGAATGGAGTCTAGTTTCTAAAAATGTTATTTGTTTCAAAATTTGATGAAAAAATAAAAAATAATACCCAAATACCATGTTGGTTTTTAACAAAAAATAGACACATTAACAAAAGAAATTAAAGATGAAAAGCTTAACATAACAAAAACGTGAAAAAATTACATGGTTAGATAGCTAAGAGAGAGCTTAATGTCATTGTGGTATTTTAAATTTTTGCATTGAAACACATGTAAACTAATGGAGAGCATGATCAAAATATGTGATTTTTTTTACTTTTTCAAAAAACACGTCTTTGGTATGAAATGGTTGTCCAACCCTTTGGGCTGGGATCCCAAGGAAAATCCAACCCAAAGAGTTGGTATTTACCAATATAAATCACTTGGCAAGTGCCAAATTTGGCACTATCCAAAGAAAAATGCATTTTTAGAATGTTAGAGCGAAATGAGAAAGAGAGGAAGGGGTAGGTAGAGAGAGGGGGAGGGAGGGGGAGGTAGGTAGATAGAGAGAGGGAGAGGGGAGATAGAGGTATAGATGTAGGTAGAGAGAGAGTGGTAGGGAAGGGGAGATGGAGGGAGAGGTAGGGATGGGAAGAGAGAAGTAGCTAAAGAGAGGGAGAGGGGAGATAGAGAGTAGAGAGGGAAGGATAGAGGTGCGAGAGAGGTGAGATAGAGAGAAACATAGAGATAGAGTGAGAGGTGAAAGAGAGTAGGAGGGAGAGGTAAAGAATGATAGGTGAGATAAATAGAAGAGAGATATGGAGAGAGAGTGGTGAGATATAGAGAAGTAGAGAGGGAAGGAGAGAATGAGAAATATAGAGATATAGAGAGAGGGAAAAGGAGGGACAAAGGGAGAGGTAGAGAGGGATAGGTGAGATAGAGAGAGATAGAGAGAGAGTGATAGGGAGTGATGGAGGGAGAGTTAGGTAGAGAGAGGGAGATGGAAGGAGAGAGGGATGGAGAGGTAGGAAGGGAGAGAGAGAGGTGGGATAGAGAGAGAGAGGAGGGAGGGAGAGGTAAGAGGGATAGGTTAGATAGATATAAGTAGAGAGAGAGAAGGGGATAGGGTGGGAGAGAGAGAGGAGGGAAGGATAAGTGTGAGAGAGAGAGAGAGAGAGGAGAAAAAAATTGACATCATTCACATTTGGTGAGTGTCAAATTGCCAAATTTAGCGCTCACTAAATTTGGTTTGGAATGACCAAGCCTCAGGATTGATCATCCAAACCATTTGGCAATCGCCAAATTTTGTGCTCACCTAATGCTCATTTAAGGCATAAAAAAAGTGGCATCTTTTTTGTGTCACATATTTTTTGTGTATACCATGCTCTGATACTATATGAAGTACACAAAACAAAATGAACTATTGACTATACAGTATCTCCTTTCTAACAAGGAAAGAGCAGTTGGTTAAGATACTTAAACTATATACACCTCCTCTATCATTAACCATCATTAACAATGTAATATGTTAATAATTCCATCCCTTCTCCATAATATGAAGAGGAAGAGAGAGAGAGAGCATCACTAGAATGAATTCCACCCTTCCTCGAAGCCATTCCTCATGCTACCCCATGAGATGAGCCAAACCCATCATGAGGAGTCTAGTAATCTATGGCCAACATGTGTGAAATCTATGCAACCATGGAATAATTAACATATGCACCCTATTAATTCTTCCTAGCACAAATATCTATGCACATACCCCTTTACCTATGAAGTGAATTTAATTTTAACAATACTCTTTCTAATTATTTGAATTAACTTCTTTAGAAAAAATATTTATTTATAATTCTTAATTATTCCTTCAAGTTCAACCTAGTAGTCACTTAGCACATTTTAGCACTTGTCCTTTGTACATATTATAGTAACTCAAGACTATGACCATATGGCTTAGTCCAAAGAGTTTAGGGAATTAATACCCTTCTCATTACATTGTTATTACTTAGATTTTTATGTTTATTGTTCAATAGTCTAACAAGTTTTCATTATTATTCCAGTATGAAAGGCAAATCCATTAGCCAATAGTGGAATGTTATAGTTAGGTGTGATTTTTTCCTCGTGCATGTTTACAGGTGACCAATCACAATACTTAAACATTTGTATGGTATAAATTTCAATTTGATAAGTTATAGATTATAATGTTGGTCAAGACTTGCATAAATTGTTAGTCATAAATACCTATATAGCAAGATATAATAATGGTCATGAGTACATAATTTACAAGATACAATATTGATAATAAATGCATAGATTAAAAATCATAGTGTTTAATGTATGCATAAATTATAGAGTTCTTAGTGCTGGTAATGAGCTCTCCTATAACTATTGTAAAATACTATAGTAGTCACGTGATAGTTCATAACCATTATTTTTTAAATATTCCTGTAAAATTCATGTTTTCCTACAAATTTTAAGTATCAAATCATGCCCCAAATATAAGTAATAATTTATCTTAAAGGCCACTCAGTTTCCAACAACCTATACAAAACTATTTTTTCTAGCTAATGTTTAATTTAGGTCTAAATATTTCATCTTATTAGCTCATTTAAAAGAAGTATAAACATATAGTATATTTATTTCACTTGTGAGTAACTATAAGCTATTTATAATCAGAAATAAGTGTTTTAAAATAATGAAATTTAAACTATAAATTCTTATATGACTAGTATTAAAATCATTGCCAAATCAACATATGTAATGATATAACAAAGAATTTGAGAGTGGCCAACATTGCAAGATTAAAAGAATTCACAAAATTACTATTCTTATTCCAAATGGAGTTAAATATTTATTTCCAATAGCCAACTACTTGGCTTTCCCTATCACAAAGATTTTTTTTTCAAACAAAAATGAAGGCTTCAAATTGTACTCACATACATATCAGAATAAAATATGGAGAAAATATTTCCCTTCCTCCTATCCACACAACACCTTGCTCTTTTTTCTAACTATTCTCATAATAAATTTTCTACCTTCCTTTTCTTTTTTTAATGCCTCCTCTTCCCTTGCTATGTGGGAAAGAAGAATTTCCCAAAACCATAGTTGTTGTGTTCCTTTTTAAGTAAGAGAAGGTACCTAATTGTAAGGTAGGGGGACCAACCACACCAAGGCTCCAAGTGACGAAGAGCCGAGAGTGAAGGGCTTCCCTATCTTACCTCAAGCTAAGAGGGTGTTTAAGACAAGGATAGAGAATGAAGAGAACTCTCAAGTGATTCTATCACTCTACAAATACAAAAACTTGAATGGGGCTAGACGAGCCGGTTTCTAGAATCCAAACTGCACCTCAGACAACTCTCTGCTTGAGGATGACAACGTGGGTTTGGGACAACAACATGACATGTTGGCGTCTCTCTGGCATGTAGGCATTCGTATAACCAAAAAGTGAAAAGCGTAGTGTGGGAAATGAGAAAACCTATTAACTGCCTAGCTGACTAAGTTTAACAAAATGAACAGAATGATAAAGTACGAGAAATAACTATATAAGTGGTAAAGAAGGTAAATGAAAGTAAGGGTGATGAAGGTCAACTCATTGAGGCCCTAGTTCTCCAGTGAGACCCACACGTACGTTCACCTACACATAACTAAGAGAGGGAAAATGTTGGGCTATATAGGGGTTTGCCTCAGTCAAACCCCCACTTTGGTGTTTCCACCTCCATGGACAACCAAGAAATCATGAAGTAGAAAATGCGATAAAGGAAAGAAGAATATAAAACACTAAAAAATATACAATGCTACTCTATCAAACCACAACAAGAAGGGAAAGTGAAGGAATACCACCTCCACCCAAGGGATCTCAAGGCCAATGAAGGGAGAATACAATACAACAAGATTGGAAAATTCGACACGATCGCAACAGTGACGAAGGGAGGTCTTGCAAGACTCCAAACTCCCAGCTTCTATGGTAGCACAACACACATGAACATGAAGTTGATGAAGTAACAAGATGCTATAATGTTCAATGGAATTGTATGAAATATGCTCAAGAGAGTGTGATAAATTACTCAAGAGATTGTAGAAGTTATTAGAATGAATGTGAAATGGATGAATTTGAAGATCAAAATGGGAGTGAAAGAGTCATTTTCGGGTCATCTGGTCGACATAGAGGTGTTACCCTTCATGCCCAATGGATCTAACGTAATGTACCAATAGACACCAAAGGTAGGAATCTATCAGGGATGGCAACACACCGTGTATATTTCCATGTGTTGCGCTTGCGTCCCCGACAAATATTCCCCCACCGACACACAAGACAAAAAGCAAGTGGATGGAAGGAAGGTGAATGATGTGAAATTTGGCATTCGAGTTTGATTTTGTTAGGTGAGGGATGTAAAATGGGAATTTACACAAGGGGTGCAAATTCCCTCCTATACATTTTTCCCCCACTTTAGCGAGAACGAGTGTCAATGAGTGTTCGGTAAAGTAGATCGAAGAGTTTAGAGATGTATACCTGAACCATCGAGGAAGTAGACCGTGATCTGGCGATCTCAAAAGCATAGGGAAGGAAAAGGAATCCACAAGTACCCTCTCCTGAAGAGGTTCGAACAAAGGACTCCGTACAACTCCTCGAAACTACAAAGTTGAACAAAGTACACCGAAGGCCCACAGACAAAAGATGGATAAATCCTACAAGATGCGAGCACTTCATAGGCCCTTAGACCTACAAAGAAGGTGCCCCCCAAGAAATCTCTCTTGAAGGAAGCCTAGTGTAAGGGGACTCCGCAGAGTTAGACTGAAAAGAAGCTTCACAGGTGCACCTACAAAGCAACATGTCAATTCGTAGATAAAACATGCTACAAAATGAAAAGCTGCCACATAGGCAAACAAGCAAAAAGTCACCCAAACAGTCAAGAAATTGAAGGAAGAGATTTCAAAGGGGTCCCTCAAGAACCCTTCAAAAGAAAATGGGTCCACTCAAGGGATACGCTATTTGAAAGTGAGAGCATTTTTTGCAAATCAATTCAACATTAAGGAATCCTTTCGAAAGATGTTCACTTTATCGAGGAATTCAAAAGGAAGAAAATGCTCCCTCAGGAGGGAAGGTTGAGGCTTCTCCCATAGGAAAAGTTGCTCCCTCCTTGTAGGAAAGTTTTCCAAGTTCTTTCTTTGTGAACCCATGACAAAGGAAACATGTTCCGCTAGGGGTCCTTATTGAGAATGCGATTTTTGAATTTTTTTTTAAAAGGATTTTTGAGAAAATATTCGTTGGCCATCAAATGTGTTTTCTGAAAATCGATGTTCACATGATAGCACCCCTTAGGATGGTGCATGTTTAATGTAGAGGCACATTCCATCCTAACGAGGGAAAAACAAGAATGAAAGAAAAAGTGATGTTTTGGCCCGTAGGACATAGCGAGATGTCACCATGGTAATGTTGTTGCACACATGAGGGATAACACATAGGCACCACAACATCACAAAGCAAGCATGAAAGAGAAAAAATGTAAAGAAATACAATAAAATTACGAACAAGAGACATAAGGTTGATTTGATATTTTGGGGTCAGAGCTACTCATAAATATGTATAAGTATAATAATAGTATATTTAATGAATTTTCATCAACCCCCTACTATATTAGACCATATGAATAATACATGAGAGGATAAAATAAAAATAAAAAACTGGGTCAACATGGAAGGGAAGCCTAAATGCCCCCAACACTTTACATTGTCCCCAATTTATTGAAAATCAATACAAATAACAAAGGAATAATGATGCAACAAATAGAGGAAGTTGTACAACACATAATTACTCATGTATCCAAGCACCTACAAGGTTTATCTAGGAACACATAACACAAGCACGGGGGAACAAAAACACACACACACACTCTACACTACATATAAAAAGAGGCGCCTCCTAACACTTATCAATCAAGAGGTGATCAGCCTCCCAATCTAGATTGTTATACAGGGAAGGAAAATGAGCCTACATGGGTGGAATGTCAAGGGGGGAACCCTCCAACCCTCCTGCAACAAGAGCCAAGGAAGAAGGCCCCGTGAGGTCTTCTTCGCTTGGTTCTTGTGGAGAAAAGGTTATTGACTTCACAAAGATCATTGACAGGGCCAAGACCTCATCCAAAGAGTTAAACATGCACTTCATAGGAGTTCCAAGTGTTATCTTAATGGACAAGGGAGGGGGTGCCTGAGATTCACTGCTAGGCTTATCGAGTGACTCAGGAGCAGTGACGAACTTAGGGGCTACCAAAACTTCCTTCATCACTACGACGACACGTGTTAATGTAGGACCACCCTCTGAAGAAGGTGGAATCCTCTTACGCCACCCATTGCTGGAAAGGCCAACCTCCATCTTTCCTTTTTTTGGGGGATGCAAGTTCCCCACAAACAAGGCATAAGGCGTGGAGGAGGAGGAGAAAACCGCGATGGAAACCACCAAGGTCTTCAACATGTCCATAGGCTTCAAGAATGGTGAGATGTTTGGGAGGGACATCAAGAGAGGAGGCTCAACTGATGGAGCAATAAACACCTACACCTTTTTAGGGTCAAGGTTGTTTATTCTCACAATAGGAGCCAGAAGTAGCACTGAGGCTGATTGAACTGAAGTAGAGGGGATGGGAGAGGAGGAAACAATAGAAGGCTCTGAAACAAGGGCATTCAACTCCCCTTCCTCCCTCTACAAAGTAGCTTGCTCAACCACTAGAGCCTTTTACCGACACTTGCACTCATGCGCAAGGCGGTTCCTACGACTTTGGGAGCTAGAGTCCAGGAGTTGGGATGGAATAGAAGGCTCTTGCTCAGCCATCGAAGTGTCCATCATGACCATTTCTAGTAGAGGGAGAGACCCTTGGAGGGGAGAAGGAGGGAGAGATTGAGAGGAGGTTGGAGAAACAATGGGGGGAGTCGACACTAACGCCTCGAGGATGAGCCTCTTCCCATTCAATACTTTGGGAGCAGGAGTGGTAGGAGGCTAAGACATAGAGGATTCCCCATGGGGACCCTTCCTTCTACCATATTGAATGGGCCTAAGTTCCATGGGTAGAACAGGAAGCTTGAATGCTGGATGCGTTGGATTTCACCAAGCAAGCACAATAGGATTCTCTAGCATATGCCTAGGAGCAGAATCCAATGATGCCACAATAGGACAAGAGGAAACAACAGACTGTACAGTGGAAGAGGAGGAAGAGGAACCTTGAGAGAACTTCTCTTCTTCCCTTCTTTAGGCCATGGTGGCATCATTGTCAGATTTCAAGAAAGCCCTATGCAAGACAACATAGGGAGATGGAGGGTATCTTACTTTAGGCATTAAGTTCACCTTCTTGTACTTATCATAGGTTCGGTATAAGAGGTCCATCCTAGGAGGAAGCAGACCAATGGATGTAGGCTAAAAGTGATCCAGAGAATATCTACAATGCACAACCAATTGTTTATAGCCAATGTCATGGATTACGTGCACTGAAACCTCATAGATAAATTTCAAACACTTATGCACGACTGAGGGAACTACATTCATAGCAACTAACTAAGGGATAACTAGTTTCACCTAGGTGAAGAGTTCGGACCCTGGGATTATGTCAAAGAGCAAGTTCACTAATTTAGGTCCAAAAAGGACCGAAAAGGTGATGCAACCAAGGGGAGGTATGACAAGTCCTTTGTGTATACTAATGATACTCTCAGATGTGTCATACCCATATTTATGCAAAAAATTGATCAACATAATCTCCTCAGTAATGACTTTCACCCAACTCATCGGGTCAACAAGAACACCTGTCATAGTGTTTCCATTGATGCGTGCATGGATGTATAGAGGAGATGGCTCTTTGTTATAACCCATCGACAAGTATTGCGAGGTGGAGGTTATGCCAGGAGAACTACTCGCAGGTTGCACATATGGGATCTGGGTAGGTGCAAAAAGGAAGCCATCGTGTACACTAGATGAGACTTTCATAGAGCCCCCAAAGGTTTTGTGATTAGAGAGTGACCCAATTAAGGTTTCATTCTGCAATGCTTATAGAACCTTCCAACTATGCCACTAGGGGTCATAGGTTGGGTTGCAAGGTTAGACTCCTCATAACACTCACACCCACAACGCTCCTCGAATACGAGGAAAGGAACTTTTAGCACCATTAAACAAAACCAAAATGGTTCACATTGGGTTCACCAAAATGTAAGGTAGGGGGACCAACCACACTAAGGCTCCAGGTCATAGAGATTTGAGAGCAAAGATTTGCCCTATCTTTCCTCAAGCTAAGTGGGTGTTTAAGGCAAGGATAGCGAATGAAGAGCACTCTCAAGTGCTTCTATCACTCTATAGATCCAAAAAGTTGAATGAGGCTAGATGAGCTAGTTTTTGGAATTCAAACTGTACTTTAGAAAGCTCTCTGCCTAAGGATGACAATGTGGGTCTGGGATGATAGTGTGATGCGTTGGCATCCGTACAGCTAGAAAGTGAAAAGTGCAGTGTGGGAAATGAGAAAACCTACTAACTGCCTAGTTGACTAAGTTTAACGAAATGAACATAATGATAAAGTACAAGAAATAACTATATAAGTGGTAAAGAAGGTAGATGAAAGTAAGGGTGATGAAGATAAACTCACTGAGACCCTAGTTTGCCAGCGAGCTCCACATGTACATTCACCTACACATAGCCAAGAGAGGGAAAAATGTTGGGATGTATAGGGGTTTGCCTTAGTCAAACCCCCACTTTGGTTTTTCCACCTCCACGGACAACCATGAAAGTCACGAAGTAGAAAATGTGATAAAGGAAAGAAGAATATCAAACACTACAAAAGATACAATGCTACTCTATCAAACCACAAAATGAAGGGAAAGTGAAGCAATACCACCTCCACCCAAAGGCTCTCAAGGCCAATGAAGGGAGAATGCAAGACAATGAGCTTGGAAAAGTCGACATGACCATAGTGGTGATGAAGGGAGGTCTCACAAGACTCCAAACTCATAGCTTCTATGATAGCACAAAACGTAGGAAAATGAAGTTGATGGAGTAACAAGTTGTTGTAATGCTTAATGGGATTGTATGAAAAGTGCTCAAGAGAGTGTGATAGATTGATCAAGAGATCATAGAAGTTAGAATGAAAGTGAAATGGATGCATTTGAAGATCAAAATGGGAGGGAAAGAGCCATTCTTGGGTTGGTTGGTCGACACAGAGACATTACACTTCATGCCCAATGGAGAATGTAATGTCCCTATGAACATTAGAGGTAGGAATCTGCTAGGGACGATAGTGCACCGCACAGACGTGTACGCACTGTGCTCACGTCCTTGACAAATATGCCCTCACCTACACACAAGACAAACACCAAGTGGATGGAAGGCAGGTGAGTGATGTGGAATTTTGCATTCGGGTATGATTTTCTAAGGTGAGGGATGTAAAAGGGGAATTTACACAAGGGGTGCAAATTCACTCCTATACGCTAACATACCTTTTTTAAGGCATGGCATTAAATATAATGTTCTAAATATTTATTTCACTTTAAAAAAAATAAAATAAAAGAAATATTTTAAAATATCTTTTCTAAATATTTTATTAATTAATAACAATATTATTTATTTATTTTTGTATTAATATTACTGTAAATTTCAAAATTTTAGTTATTTAATAATAGTAATTTTAATTTCTTATTTAATTTGATAAATAATTAATAAATAGAATATTAGTTTTGAAAGTTTTTGGATTCAATTGTGTATTTTTATTTAGATCGATATTTCAAATCACATTTAGTGATTCATCATGAGAAAGAGGAGTGGTGACATTTTTATTATTATTTATCTCTATATAATGCATAATGCAACTTAAATAATGTTATTGTGTGCTAAATTATCACCCATATCATCCTCAAATGGCTAGACTCCGTTTTCTAGTGATACTCTCTCTCCATTGAGAGTTACATAGCTTGTCCTATCAAACTCCAATGACGAGAATAAAATTAGTTCATATTTAAAAATAAAAATATGAACTAGAGGATAATCATTCACAATATTAAATTTATATATAAGATTAAACCACATACACTATATATGTAAATATATGAATACACTCATGTAACTACCATAACCAACTAAATTCCTCAAAACTGTTATATGGCAACTAATTTACACAACTAGATAAAGTAAGTATGCAAATATGTTATCCTAGAAATTTAGGGACAACTATTATGGCAATGAAGTTTCATAATTAGATGAATATATATACAAGAATGCCATCACAAAATTTATGGACAATATGCTATTAGGGTTTTGATAGCCCTTCTCATTAAAAAAAAACATCCCAATGACCAAAGATATGTATGCAAAAGTATACTAAAACAAATAAGGAAATAATGATTGCATTTCTACAAAATCCTCCCATGTAGCACTCTCCTTTGAGTATTAATCCCATTGGACCTTACAATGGACCATTTCTCTATTGCACGATTGGATTTTGTACTCTTATGTTATTTAAAATCAAGTGACTTGAATTATTTTATAAAACTTAAGAATTTGATGACAACATTTCAGTTTGCAGGAAGCACTGACAAGGAATTGGAGTAATTAGCTTCATAGTAAGTATTTTAGATTCATATTTATTTAAGAATTATTTATTTAGATATACAATTTCTATTTTTTATAAGGTCCACTATGACTTTATGGATTTTCTAGTTGTTTAGGTTTCTAATTGGATGGATATGCCGAACCTAGTTGAAGAGGGTGCTTTGTTTCCAAATAATCCATTAGTGTTAGATAACATTTCTCAAAGAAGATCACCACAATTAAATTGAAAGTTAAGTGTCACAATCGATGCATAGGATGTGCATATAAAAAAATACAGCGAGAGGATATTGTTTGTATGATTTGAATGACCTAAAGAGAATTGAGAATAATATGTACTAGAACAAATGAGCTTAGGAAACCAAAAAATACCTTGAGTTTTGAAAGATGTGAACTTATAAACCCAACACACTATTAATAATTCAACCAATTAAACAAAGCCAAGAAATTGCATGATAGAGAGTGCTGAGAATGAAGTAATTTCATGACAGAGGAAATAAATTCAAAAATTATAGGATGCTACCTAATCTAGCCAATGAAAATTGGAGGGAACAAGAGTTGGGAGACTCTATATATACTCATATAAATCAAAAGATAATGGTTTTTGAATCAAATAATACTTGTGCATTTGATAATTATGCTAGAAGCAAGTAGAGGTAGTGAGGTCAATTAGAGAAAGGAATTGTTGAATATCTTGATAAAGTATAATGTAGTGTTGGGATTGCAAATAAGACTAATATTGATGTATTGTATAACTTTATTTGTGTAGAATCCCAATACATTAAATTATGATTGAATATGAATGTGTATGTACAATCATTTAACTTATGGTACCAAGTTTATGATATGATTCTTATGTATTCAAGTTAAAAATTGATATATGCAAAAATGTGTTTGAGTTTGTGACAAGGAAGACTTCATGAGTGAAATATATTTTTGATTAGTCTAAGGCTTGGGTGGAGCTATATAACCATATTTTTGTGGAGAGGAAAACTTTGCAGATGTCCAAGCTTAATTTTAGATGATGGTCATTAATAGTGAAATTGGTAATCAAGTGATGATCATTCTTTGAAGAAAAGATGAAAAAGTTATCTTAGTAATATCTAGGTAGTCTAGCTTGTGTAGTCCGAGTTGTGACTTGGATTAATTTTGATTGTGATTCATGTGGTAATCTAGGTGTCTTAGGGGTAGGGTTGTGTATTCATGATTCAAAAGGTTGTCTTTTAGCAACCACATCTCTTCATTTATCTAGGGGCACCAATAATTTGGCTGAGGTGCAAGCGTTACTACATGGTTTGAATTTGGAACATAGTGTTGGCATTAAAAAAAATCATGTTGAAGGAAAATCTTTGTTGATTATCAATTCTTGTAAGCTACAATCTACTCCTAATTGGAAACTCAATTATATTCTTCAAAAGTGTTGGCGGTTATTCTCTTGCTTTGATTCACTGTTCATATCTCATATCTATCGGAAAGACAACCAATTGGTTAATTCCTTAGCCAATTTGGGGTGTGATGGGAAGGAAATTCAATTATCTAAGGATCGAGTAATATTCATGCCTTCCCAACTATTGAAGCCATTGTTAAAAAGGAATATTCTCTTTGATCTTGTTAAGTGGTTGAGGGCAACTTGGCATATGGTTGACATCACATTGTTTTTGGATAGGACATTAGTGTCTTTTCAAAGGCTGCTTGGATTGTCATCGTTTGTTGTTGATGACAAGCAACTTGTTGTGGTATTCAAGGGCCATTGTAGGAAATTTATTAAGTGCATCAAGCATGTGTCAATGCCTTCACTGAAAGTGATTGTTAACAAGACTGTCAAGGAGGAGTTTCTTCATGGTAATTCTTTGCTAAGGGTGTTGCAACAATATGAATTTTGGAGAGGTCAGGGATACACTGGAGGGATTTTCCCTCATCATTATCTTCTCCATCGTTGGGTTTTTATTGTGGTATTTCATGCTATAAATTCTCAATCCATGCAACATGTGTATCAAGCTTTGGAAAGGTCTGTTGCAGAGATGGATGAAGAATTGTCTACCAAAATTGTTCAAAGGACCTGTGCAATTCTTCAAATTCTTTCTCATGTTCATCAAGAATTGCCTTCTAGGGATGCTATCCATGATACCGCAAACTCCAACTTCCTTCATCACTTCTCGATTCTACCAAATTTAAATACTATTCCTCCTTTACAGTTTGAGGTTAGGGTTATGAATGATTGCCAAGGTGAAAATAATCCTGCAATTCAAATGGAAGAATAGAAATGCCAACAACATTGGTTTTTTGGGCTCTCTGTGATGTAATTAGCAAAGTTTCTTAAGTTTGGTATAGTTTATTTGTATGGGTTGGTGTGTAGTTTCAGTCTGTTTTGGCTATGGGCATTCTAACTATTTAGAGCCTTTGTATTAGATTTTTGTCAAAATTGTATGGCTAAAGTGTCTTATTTGGCTACTAAAGAGCCTTCAAAGCTGATCTTGCTACTATGATCAATGTAAATCCTTTATATATATATTAATATATGGGATTTATGCTCTTTTCCAAAAACAATATCTAGGTAGAGTTAGATTTTGTGGTACAAGAAGGATATTTATTGGTTGTGTGAGCTTAGGATCATGGGAGAGGTTTTATTCCTCTCATTTTATACTATATGTCTAATGAATGCCTAAATTTTGTGTCTTATACATTGGTTGTTCCTATGTATGTGACCAAGTATGTGTTAGTTATAGTCAACAAATCTTGGTCTCAATTTTAATGAGTGGTAGATGCTTCCATTATAAATTAGGTTGACAAAGATTCTATATTGGTATTCTAGTTATAAATACTCAAAGATTCGTGCACCTCATTAACACCCATGTGAAGCAAGTATCCTACTATAAGAGTGTCTAGGGGAAAAGAAGGCTTAAGACTTTGATTCAGCTCTTAGTTGAGCAATGTGACATAGACAATTTGGTGATATTTTATCTCATGTTTTAATTTGTATATAATCCATACTATTAATTATTGATTAGGAATAAATTATTAAGTTAGATAACTAGTAGCCAAAGTTTACTGGTGTATCTTGAATTAATTTTTTTTAGATTTTCCTATAGATAAATAGATTAAAGGACATGAGAGACATCTTAAACTCTTTAGGAATGATATATTATGAGACTATCAAATCATTGAAAGGAGAATGATAATATTCAAATTATTATTCAATTCTAGAAGAAGATATCATGAGTTCCCTTGATTATCAGTATTTTAAGATAGTGTGATTTGTATAATAATGGTTCATTAAGAGTCTAGATGTGTTTGGAATTTAACTAATTGACTAGATCTTGAAAGTAACCTTGAATTGATTGCTAAGCTTAGAATTATAGTAGCCATGAAAGAAATTTTTTTCCATTCTATGAGTACAATAAGAAATAGAAAGGAGTATATATTTATAATGTTTTGTATCTATAATTTTTGATATTTTGGTGAATGTTGGCAACACCAATTCTTAATCTATGAGCTCGATATCCTTTTTTTGAAATATTATTGTATTTTTATGGGATAATTAACACTTTATAACATTCCTACAAACAAAATTAATATTAATATGATTATACTTAGAAGTGTATGGATTGTTTTATTAAGTCGAGAGACTATCTTAAGAAATTAAGTAATAAGAATGCAAATCAAAGATGTCCTAAACACCATGGATCTTATTGTCTTCAATTGACACCTTCATGTGGAAGAAATTTAATATCCCTTAGGGTAGGGTCCAATGGATGGGGGCTTCATAAAAAATTCATTGGGTGTTGTTAATATTTTTTAGTCCAATATTTTAATGTGGGTGGTCTAATGAAATTTGTAGTGCAGTTTAAGCTTAAAATTTTAAGTTTCAAAATTTATGAAAGCCAGTGGTCTCATGAATTTTAATATTTTTCATATTCAATTCAATAGAGTAAATAAATATTAAATAATAATAAAATCATTAGTGGAAATTTTAAAATTTCAAATGATTGACAAGTGGGAGAAAAAAAGCTTAATCTAGTGGGATAATTTCTAGCCTCACCCCAAATGCACCCGCTCAAATCTTTAAACTAAAAAAATAGGGACTATTATTATTCCAGAAAATATTCTAATTAATGCTATAGGATATTTGTTTTTTGCTTCATAGGACCCCGTGCTCCTTCAAAATAGATCCTCAAACTTCCATGAGACCCTAAACATCATATGATCCTTATTGAGAACATCTAGAATAGCTTCCAAAAAATATTCTAAGAATCCTAAACCTAGTTTGAATTTCCCATGATTTGTGTTAATACTACGTAAAATTTGATAATCACCTCATGTTCGTTGGGCGCTCGACAATATTTACATTTAGTCTTTGCCTCAATGAAGAATTTAGAGAAAAGCTTCCCTAAAATCTATAACCTACTATCCGAGTTGATTGGATCCACATGAAACTCAAGGGTTGAATTTTGAACTAAGAAAGATAGGTGAATAAAGTGCCTTAGAAACCAAGTAATAAGAAATCTAGACTTGAGATTCCCTCTACATTCCAGTTAAGATAGAACTAGGATCCTTGCAAACTCGGTTGTGAATGAATATGGTCGATGCCATTATCTAAATTGAGAATCAAGCATCTCAAATCAAGGAGAAGTTCAAGATGACTCACCAAAGGAAATTATTGTTGTTATTGGACAACATCCCTTTATAAAAAATGACTTTAGGAAAATTCACTGTCAGCAATTCACCATTGGAAAATTCATCGCCAACAATTCATCACAAAAAAATTCACTGCCATGACAATTCACCCCAACGAAAATTCACCACCAGCAATTCACCGTTGCATAAAATTCATCGCATTAAAAGTTTGTGAATATTTATTTTAGGCAGTGAATTTCTGATGGTGAATTTGATATGGTAGTGAATTTTCCCATGGTGAATTGTTGGCGGTGAATTTGCCTAATGCCATAATAGATGATATGGTTAAAATAATAGAAGGATTTGATAGAAAAAATTATCTATTTTTGGGAAAGCTCATTGGGATGTTAGACCATTGTATCTCTTTACAATTAATGTCAAGTATATGGCTGCAACTTTAGCAACAACCAAGTAATTTAGATCAAAAAAAATATTGTTAGATTAAAATCAGGAGCAAATTGGAGCAATATTTTTTTATAATAAATTTTCCTAATAACATTGTCTAAAAATCATGTATATCATGGTCAATCAAGTATATGGAGATCATATATTATTTTATCAAATAAATGGTTGTAAGTAAAGAAATCAATTTAGAGTTTTGCAGGTGAAAGGAGCAATTCATAGACATTTTATAAAATCATTGTCAAATGTGAAGTTTTAATTACAGAGAGAAAATTTGGGCATAATTGGTAGGGAAAGGAAAGTTTAAGGGAGTGATTTGGAATTAAGATTTACCCACCCTCTCCAAATATCATCTAAGAAATAGCTTCACACTAGTTATGATAGAATTTGTACAAATCATTTAATGAATATAGATAATTTGCATGAAATTTGGTTTAGAATGCATTAAGATATCTAAGCCATCAAAATTATTAGAATTGAATACAAGATGGAAACTTCTAGAATATGCAAGAAAATTAAGCATTTTGTGTATAAAAATGTAATATGCAATGTTGTGGGTGCTACCATAATAGTGCGTCTCACTTTTGGTACATGCCAATTTTTGCTTGAAATCACTTTTTTAGAAAAAATAATTATTTTAGCCTTGAGAGGTTCCATCTAAAGGGTTTTAATTGAAGAGGGATAAATAATACTCCCTTAGATATAACCCCCTTGGATAGAAACCCTCTAGTATTAAATCATACCCACAATGGAGTCTCCTTCGCACCTATCAAAATGCTGGAAAAAACTACATTTACTTTACCTTCTGAGGGATTAAATAACGTCATTTAAAAATGATCTTTTGCAAGATTGTATCCCTCAAAATGAGCTTTCTAACAAGTATAGTTTTGATATGTTTTCAATTTATCTTGTATTTAATTTTCAAATTTGATTAAACATAGGTTTTTATCCAAACATCAAGCTCTTTATTCTACAAAGGTGGAAATATAGTAAACCATTGTAATTTTTTTTCAAAAAATACCCTTTCCCTAGGTATTTATGTCCTTGTTTCGCTAAAAAAAATGGATTTCGATATATGCACAACAAGTTAGGTTGTACGCCACACATGTATGTCCAAATTATAGTTTATAGTTATAGCAATTTAAAAAATTAATTAAAATATATATGTAACAAAAAAATGAATAAAATATTTTCCCTAGATATTGATGTTGAGAAACTATATTCCAAAAAATAGAATTTTATCCTTTATAGAAAAAAAGTTATGTTGTATGACACAAACGTTACTTTCTGAAAATGTTGTTTTTCTATTTAAAACTAGTTAGTAAAGGAGATGTTGAAAGGTTCATGATTTATTTCAAGTTTTTTTGAAAAAATACATATTTAGAATCTACACACAAATCAACACAAATCACTAGTTCACATCATCTTCAAATTGTTAATGGTTTAGTTGCTATAGGTCTCAGAAGATGAAGATTTAGTGCAAAATATTGATGTAAATGTCCATCTTGGGCAAAAAGTGAGACACAGTTTGTGATTCCACCCTTGTAAATGAGATGATTGAGAAAAGAAGAATTGAAAATAGTAGCAACATCACTTTTATTAATTATATGTGTGTTTTGTTTGTGTTGTTAATTTAGTAGAATTAACAATTTTAAATAAAATATTATTTAAAAATAAATTAAAATAAAATATTATTTTAAAATAAATTAAATTAAAATATTATTTTAAAATAAATTAAAATAAAATATTCTTTTAAAATAAATCAAAATAAAATAAAATAAAACATAAATTAATTTTATCAAATATTTAGTCGATAGGCTATATATAGTGTGAGATTTGAATTTGAAACAAGTCTCATGCCTCTAAACTAGTTTCATGCAAATTCACCATCAACAATTCACCGCCAAAAAATTCACCGTCATGACAAATTCATCTCATGGAAAATTTACCACCAACAATTCACCGCTGTGGATAATTCATTGCATTAACATTTTTATTACATCGATAGATGTAACCCTACAATGGCAGGATGGTGCCTATAGGAGGTCAACACAATCCATCACAGAACAAGAGCTGTAGAGCAGTGAATTTTCTACCAAAATGTGCAAGAATAGTCCTATTTTTATTTGTTGTGTTTTCTATGTTTTAGCAACAATGTTGATATTATAACAACTTAATAGTAATCTTGAAAAATGTCAGATGGTGACATGTAATATCATAAAGAAATTGCTAGAATAATGTGTTAGGTAATCTATTGAGAGACCTAATCAAGGATACTTATACGCATGATATAATGGTTTTACTCCAAATGAGAACAATGGCGTGAGTAAATTAGGTCACATCATCATTTGTAGCATGCTCATCTAGGACTGCATCAAAAACAAAGTCATGCTTATCTACATATGCTGTGAAGTCCACCTGAAGGAAAATATTTATTTCAGTCATAATACAACGTTGTGGTCTCTAAGCTCAATGCTACTATAATTTCTTACAGAATCTAGAGCAAATTAAGTTGCTCAGATTCACTATGTTATCCAATAGATATAATTTTTGAAACATTTGGTGATGCCTAGTATTCTAATCAACACCTCATTGTTTTAAACCATACACTATTTCCACTATTGAATGCAATGAGAATGGCTAGTAAACATTTAAGGTAGTAAATCTCCGTCTTCATAATTATTCATTGCTCTCTGCTTGTTAAAAGTGAACACGCGAGTGAATGGGCGGGAAAATTGGAATTTTGAATCTTCGAACAATGGCGAAGACCATGGAAGCGCTGAATTAGAAGAATCGTAGGGGGAATCAAAGCAAGATTCGACTGAAAAGCAAGGTAAGGATGATAATGTTGTTCCTGATCTCGAAGGAAAAATCTTGGTGGACCAGGGAGGGAAAATTGCTCCGTTTGAGATTCCTTCTTGAAGTACCAAAGGACATCATTTTGATCACCAAAAACGTGGTGGGGGAAGCTGGAGGGGAAGGAACCAAGCCTAAACAATGGTCGTCTCTGTTTGGTGTCAAACCAAATGAAAAATCGGTTTTCCCTCCTATTTACAACATCTCAGAACCAACAAAGGGTAAGTTTGATATTTCAATCCCTGATCCACTCATTGATCATAATATCTCTCTAATGGATAGAGTGCTAGTTGGTAAATTTATGGGGCCTAGACCAAATATTGAGGTTGTCAAGATGTTTGTTAAGAAAAAATGGAGAACTAATGGCCAAGTTCTTGTCTCAACTCTTCCTAAGGGCTATTTTTCTTTTGAGTTTTCCTATAAGGAGGACATTTAGGCTATGAGGAGTGGAGGTCTTTGGATCATAGGCAAGTCCTCCTTAGCCCTAAAGAAATGGACCACTAACCTGGATCTTTCAGACTCTATTTTTGAAAATGTCCTTGTCTGGGTTAGACTCCTTGGACTTCCAATGGAATATTGAAATGTGGATGTTTTTAGTGGCCTAGCTAGCTCTTTTGGTGAGATTTTGTCTATAGACCCGATGACGGGGAACAAGAGAAGAATAGTTTTTGCAAGAATATGTGTGGGTGTATCCCAGAATGCTGATCTTCCATCGTCTATCGAACTTCAATCTAAGTTGGGTTCTTGGGTTCAAGCTATTGAGTTTGAAACAATCCCTTTCATGTGTTTCAAGTGCAGAAAATCTGGGCATTGGGCTAAGAAATGTCTGCTTAGTGCCAACAAACCAAAGGGGAAGCCCCAACCTAAGTCGAGGCTAGTCTGGCAAAAGAAGAGTGATGGGGAAGACAAAAAAAATAAAGAGAAGCAGAGTGAAGAGAATGAAAGCAAAAAGAAGGTGGATGTAGAGAAAATCCCTAAAACAAGGGGGATGAGGGGACTTAGGTTGATCTGGAATGTAACATGGCTGAAACGCATCTGTGAGAAGTAGAAGATGAAGAGAAGGACAATAATGCAGGGAGCCTACAGAATGGAGAGGGAGACCTAGAGTGTCAGACGCCTTTGGACAAAAATCCTGAGAATTTTTGCTTGGGGAAGGAAAAAGCTGAGATTGGACTCGATGATATCCCTTCACAGGGTTTTAATATGCTGATCAACGATGAAAATTTTAGGCTAGAGATTGGGATCCCCGTTTTATTACCGACCTCTGGTGGTAGGGAGTCAAGTAAGGTGTAAACTCAAATAATAGAGTCTGTTGATTCCATGGAGATGATGAAGGAATCCTTTGTGGACTCGAGTCATAATCTAGAGTGTTTAAATACGAACCTATTCCAAAATAGCAATGTCATGATGGAAACTCTTCCCCCAGACCAGAAAGGGTTTTATGTGAAAGATTGGGATTTTGGGAAGGACGAGGAGAGTCAGGAAGAAACTGACAGAGATGATGTTAGCTCTAAAAATAAGAGGAGGAATAAGAAAAACCAACAACTGAGTACACCAAAAGGCGTCTCAATGAGAACTAGAGCAAAGGCAAATTGTGGAGCCATAAATAATAGTCAAGGAAGAAGAACTGGTCGATGGCACAGGGAGAATGATAGCATGCAGGATATTGCGGATGGTGTTCAGAAAACCATTCCCGAAATTTGCAATCTCACTCTAGGTAAGAAATGAAGATCATGTCGTGGAACATTCGGGGGATGAATAGCCTCCATAAGAGGGATGTGTTGCATAATTTTGTTAGGGATCATAAACCTGATATTTTATTGGTTCAGGAATCTAAAATGCCTAAATAAAAAGTGGAAAAGATCAAATTATTTAAGTTTTGTGGAGCTCAAGGGAATAGTTTGGAAGGTGCCTCAGGAGGTATTGTCACCTTTTAGAATCTTAATTTAATAAAAGGTGAGCCGTTGTTTGAAAGTGCTAACCATGTGGCCACTAGATTTACTCATATTAGAGATAATTTCAGCTGCATCATTTCCAATACCTATGCCCCTAATGGAAAGGGGGCTAGAAATATTTTTTGGCAAGATTTGGCTGCCTTTCACTGTAAACACACTAATGAAACTTGGGTGGTTATGGGAGATTGCAATACTCCACTGCAGGATAATGAAAAGTTAGGAGGTTCCCAGGTTAATATGGAAAGCAGAATGGACCTTTTGGACTTCATCAACAATCAAGCGCTGATCGATCTGGAGCTGCAAGGGGCTTCCTTCACTTGGTTAAACCGAAGAGTGGGTAAGGAGTTGATTCAAGTCAGATTGGACAAAACTTTAATTTCTGATTAATGGTTTCTTAAGTATTTTTTCTCTTTAAAAGCCATTTCGAGGGTGGGTTCTGATCATTTTCTTATTAGTTTTGTGGCAGACCCAATAGTGGCTAAAATAAATTTCCCTTTTAGATTTGAGCGTATGTGGTAGTCTCATCCTCAACTCCGTGATGAGGTTAGAAAATGGTGGAATATTTCTGTTTCGGGGACTGCTATGTTTAGGGTCGCCAAAAAGTTAAGAGAAGTTAAAAATAGGATAAGAGTGTGGAACAAATAATCTTTTGGTAATATCTTCAGAAGAAAAGCTAAGTTAAAGTTGGATTTGAAGGTAATCCAAGAGAAGATCCAACAAGAGGGATGCAATGAGGAGATTAGACAGAAAGAAAACGAGCTTCTTGTGGAGATACATGACATAATAGCAAAAGAAGAAGGTTTCTAGAGACAAAGATCTAGGGTTCAATGGCTCTCAACTAGGGATAAAAATACTAGATATTTCCATATGTTTTCCCTAAAACACCGTGCTGCGAATAGGATAACTCATATTAAGGAAAATGGAGTCTGTTTTGATAAGGAGGAGGATATTAGGAGACAAGCTGTCCTATTTTTTAGCAATCTCCTATCGACGAGTGATGGGGCTAATCAAAATTTGCAAGTCCTTCTTTCTGAGGCTATTCCCAGTCTTGTTAAGGAGGAAGATAACAAAATTCTTACAACCATCCCTTCGAAGGAAGAAATAAAGAGAGCTTCTTTCTCTTTTGAAGGTAATAAAGCCCTTGGACTTGATGGTTTTCCGATGTTCTTTTTTAAATGGTTTTGGGAGATTGTTGAAGAGGATGTGGTGAATGTTGTTATGGAATTCTTTGGATCAAGAAGCATCCTAAAGGAACTCAATGTGACCTTCTTGGTCCTGATCCCTAAACGTCCTAGGGCTGCAAAATTTGAAGCTTTTAGGCCCATAAGCCTTTGTAATTCATTCTACAAAATTATTTCTAAAGTCCTGACTTCCAGAATTTTGACTATCCTACCTTCCTTAATCTCCCCTCAACAAAATGGCGTTGTTCCTGGAAGGAATATTTTGGATTCGATAATAACAGTGCATGAAAATACTCATTTGCTCTTTGTTTCTAAGACAAAAGGCTTTCTCTTGAAGTTAGATATCTCCAAAGCTTATGATCGTGTTGAATGGGATTATTTATTCAAGATTATGTTGGCATTTGGCTTCAACAAAAGAGTCATACAAATGGTTAGCCAACTCATCTCTAATGCTTCTATCTCTATATTGGTCAATGGGTCTCCATCACATTTTTTTAAGAATTCTAGAGGTTTAAGACAAGGAGACCCCATGTCCCCTATTCTGTTTACTATAATGGAAAAATTCCTTGGGAGGAACCTGAATAGACTGGTTGATCAAGAAGCCCTGATGGGTTTACGTCCTTCATCCAGTAACTTAGTTTGCTCTCATCAACAATTTTTTGATGATACCATATTGATGGGGAGATCAACAGTGGTTGAAGCCAAAAATCTTAGAAAAGTTCTGAACAACTATGAAGGAGCATCCGGTCAAAAGATTAATATCCAAAAAAGTTCCTTATTTTTCTTCAACACTTCGATTAGAAGGCATAATAGGATAGAAATTTTTTTTGGCTTTATAGTGGATGCTCTTCCTTCAATATATCTTGGATTGCCCTTGGGACTTAAGCCCTCTGATTCTTTCTGGAACTCCTTGGTGGATAGATTCAATAAAAAGCTGGCGAGGTGGAAATGAGCTCTTCCCAGTCAAGCTAGTAAGATTCAACTCCTCAAGGCCACTCTTCAAAACCTTTCGATCTATGCTCTTAGTCTTTTTAATATTCCTTCTAAATATGAGAAAGCTATTGAGAAAATCCAAAAACATTTTCTCTGGTCTGGGGTTGAAGAAAGGAGGCGTATGCCCCTTATTGATTGGGACTTGGTTTGTAGACCGAAGAAGCTAGGGGGATTGGGCATCAGAAAAATTAGAACTATGAATAGTACTCTCCTTGCTAAATAGATTTGGAAAATTTTCTCCTCAAAGGGAGAATGGAATAAAATCTTAAAAAGTAAATATCTGGCCAATTGTGGCTTTCTAAATTCTTTGCTGGATTCTCAATGTCTGCCTTGTGGTTTGGCTCTATGGAACGATATTAAAAAAGGGAGAAAAATCCTTCACTTGGGCGTGGGATGGAGCATAAGAAATGGGAATCTTGTGAGGTTCTGGGAGGATAGATGGATTATGAAGGAACCTTTAATTTCCTTTGACAGTTTCAAACAGTGGGAAATATTTGTAAGGCTACTTTTGGAATATTAGTTAAAGATTATTGGAGGGATGGGAGTTGGGTGAACCTTTGTTAGATCGGTATGGATCTTGCCCCGATCTAATCCTCTCTTATGGCGTTCAGAGCGAAAATGAACTTTCAGGAGGACATCTTGGTTTGGATGACTAATTTGCTGGGCAACTACTCTGTTTCTTCGGTTGTCTCTTTGCTATCTTTATCTCTTGGCCCTCCTCCCTTTTGGGCCAAATCTTGGCTTAGCTATTTGACCCCTAAGGTTAATATTTTATTTTGGATTCTCCTTTAGAACAAGGTGCTTACAGTGAATAAGCTTTGTAAGAGGGGTTTTCAGATCCCCAACCATTGCTACCTTTGTAAGAATGCAGTGGAAACGACTAACCATATGTTTATTCACTGTTCTTTTGTGAATTCTATCTAAGAAAGGTTCTACTCTCTTTGGAGTATCTCTTGGGTGTCACCTGGTACAAGGGTATGTGCAGGATCATGATGGGCCAAAAAGTGGCAATATGATGGGTATGTGGCTGACGACTTTTTTTTTACCCAAAATTGATGAAACGAAAAGGGTTTTTAAAGGATATTCTCAGCTTTCCACCAATATAAATTATGCTTTACTTTGAATTTAATAAATAATTATTATTCATTTTCTATTGAATTATGACTAAAGTCCTGATTTTTAGGCTGATTGAAAAACATCTATAGATTTCAAAAGATATAATATTTTTTGAATCCAAGACATTCGTCACACTCTATGATTCGCATACTATAAGATTAAAAAAGAAAAAAATGATTTTCATGAATTTCTGACCAAGTTAAGGTGGTTAGACATACGATTCTTTATATTTTTTTTAAAGTTGTCATAAATATTTTATAATTAATTATTTACTTGGAAAAAAAATACAAAAAAATATGCATCACATCGGGACATGAGTCCTCTACTTATATCTAAAATCTTATAAAAAAATATTATCATTTTAATGTGGTTAGGGTGGTCAGACAAACACCTGGTTCTTATTTTTTCCCTAAAGTTTAAGTACTACTGTATTGAAATTTCAAATTTTCACCAAATAGATTTTATTTTTTTGTAAATAAACCTAGTAATTTAGAAACTACATTCAATTTTCTACGAATTCTATTCTTACATATTTTTTAAATAATATAGATAACTTATTCAAATTTTTATGTCAAGTTGCCTAACTCTGATTTTTTTTGAATTTTTTGCCACTTAAGGGCCTATTTTTTCCATGATGATCCTTCACATACCCACAATTAAAGATCAATTTATTTAGTGGGTGGCGCCCTCCTTTAATCCACATATCACAGGTTATGGTCTTTAACTTTCCTGTATATTGCTTGGGGAGTTTGGAAGGAGCAAAACAACATATTATTCAGGGATAAGGAAACTACTGAGAAACTCGTGTTTGAAATTTTTTTTAGGCTCATTGTGGAAAATTTCAACTTGTCTCCTTCTCAAGAGGTGTTGATGGATTCTATGGTCTATTCGGCTTATGAATTTCAGATGACCAAAGTTTGGGAGATTAAAGGAGATGTGTCCAAAGCTTCGAAACCAACTAAAAAGAACCGTGATGGTGTCTTATGGTTTCACCCTCCCAAGGGTTGGATAAAAGCCAATTTTGATGGGGTGGCGAAAGGGAATCCGGGAAGGGTAGGGGCTGGGGGTGTGTTACGTGATGATAAAGGCATGTTTATTATGGAAGTAGCTGTCTGTTTAGGGATACAAACAAATCATCTAGCTGAAGCTATAGGAGCCTACTAGGTCATAAATTTGGCAAAAATTATGAACTTTAAGAATATTTGGATAGAGGGCGACTCAAAAAATATCATTGATTGTCTCCTTGGAATTTCCCCCCATCATGGACTATAAAATACTGGATTGATGAAGCTAGGGCCACTTTATCCAACTTTGAAAAAGTTAAAATTTCCCATATCTATAGGGAAGCGAATGGTGTGGTAGACTTCTTTGCCAATGAGGGAATAAAGCAGAATAGACAGGTGATGTGGCATAATTACAAAGATTTGGATGTTGACGTCAGAGCCCTAATCAACTATGATTGCACTCATGGGAGAGAAGAAAAATTTAAAGATGATTAAAGAGAAAGGTGCCAAGTACCTAGATATCATAAGATTTGATGGCAGATTCGTAATTAATATGACAGAGGGGAAGAGCTTGCATGTTTTGTGGGTGCTTTGGTTTTGCTGCAAACTCATAAGTCTGTATTTTCAAGGTGCGGGCTATCAAAACAAGAGTTTTATGACAATGGAAGGAAGTAGGAAAAGCGTTGATCTGACTGTGTGTGTAAAGAAAAATAAAAATTCCAAGGTCTGGAAGAAAATAGAGAAGGGAGGGCTTCAACCTTTCATTGAAAGACTTCATGGTCTAGACCCCAGGGATGCTAATTATTTTGCTAAACATTGGAATAAAGGGGAGATAATTCTCTTTGGGAGGAAGGTGCTGGTGGATGAGGTGCTCATTAGATAAGTCACTGGTCTCTCAACTGATGGTGTGAAATTTTATCGTGACAGGAAATACTCGGACGAAGCTGTTATCAACTTTTCGAAGTTGGAGGTGGAGAAAAAGAGATTGGTTAAAGTCCCCAATACCTACTTCGATTCTATTAGGATCAAGAAAATTTGGAGGGAGGTGCTCAGAGTTCTAATGGAATATATAATGCTGGATGGGAGATTCACTAGAGTCTATGGGTACCACTTTTTTTTACTCAACCACTTCAGATATAAGGTAAGGGTTTCTTTCCCCTATTACCTGTTGTGTTCTTTGAACAATAGTATTGAGGAGTTTACAAAAAATCTTGATAAGAACCCGAGCCTGCATGCTGGCCTTATTCGGATCATTAATGAGCACTTCAAAAATATGTCGTGGCTATTTCTAATCCTATCACGAACTTGGCCTGAGAGGGCTACGACACTGAGTCTAGCTCAGCTGAGGATATTAAGGGTTCAGGCCCGGATTGGTTGATGAGGTTACTCCCCCTCCTAGCAAAAAAAGGAAGAATGCCACTTATGCTAATCCCTCAAATAAAAATGTTGGTCCTCAGATAACTCCTCTCGAAGTGTCTGTGGTGAAGGATAAGATGAGGGATGAGCCCCCTGTGGAAAAATTGGTGGCCTATTCAGAGGACTCTCCGGATGAAGACAATGTTGAACCTTCTAGAAAGGAGTTTTCCTTTGCCTCTTTCCACTCCATTGACAAAGAAAAAAGACCTAGTTCTCCGGAGGACCTGAATCCTGATGAACCAGTTTTTAAACTAGAAAGGGATTTTTACGATGATATCCTTTCTCTGGCCAAAAAAGGAGTGGTCGACAATTTTAAAATTCTGAAATGGGCTTTTCATGAGATTAAGGATCTCAATCTTAAAAATAGGGCTATCACCAGAAAAATGGAAATCCTGGAAGCTAAAATGGCTGAAAAAAATTCAGATGGGGCCTTATGGACTGCGGATGAGAAGCTGGCTATGGCTGATTACCTCTAGAAAGAGGTTGAATTCACTAAAAATCTAAAGAAGGATGGTGAGAACCTAGAAAAAGAGGTTGAAAAGATCAGGGAAACCTTGAAAGCAACTATTGAATATAACCACATAATCGTTAAAAAAAACTCCACTATCTTAAGAGCTTTGGTTGAAAAAATGGATAACACTCAACATGGTCTTCTGATTGTGGATCTGGATGCTGAGAAGAATAGAAACAAGGCAGAGCACTCGGGTGCTTCAAAGAGAACCAGAGCCAACATGAAGAAAAGACTGGATGCGATGCCTCTGGAGACCTAGGACCTTAAGATGGTGGCTCAGGATTTGGGAAACCTGGAAGCAGATGTGGCTGAGACTTTAAGGTCTCTGGGTTAGGTTTGGCTGTGTTTTTTGTTGTTGTCAGGTTTTTGCTGGTGGCTGCTATTTTTTCCTATTGATCTCCAACATGCAGCCATAATTTTCCTCGGCTCTCTAATGTTCTATATTTTTTTGGTCTATAATCTTTGTGGTTTTGGGTCCCTATAAAACCCATTTTTTCCTCAATCAAAAACCTTATGTCAAGCTTGAATAAAATAAGTTGTTATTCACAAATGCAAGTTGAGTATGAATCAATAAAGAAAAAAGATAATAATGAAGTATGATAAAGGATACGAAGAAATCCAATAGTACACATACTGCAACATCCACAATCCATGGCATATTTAACTTTAATAGTTTCAACTCTAGAGTCCTTACAAGCATATTGAACATAACACCATAATAATAAAATGGAACATGTGTTATGTTAACATCCCCAACCATCAAAAATAGCTCTTGAAAACACAAAGCATAAAAGAAAACATCAAATATAGCTTTATACCTTCCCACATAGGTTATATTCCCTATTAAAGAAAATATGAACATCAATGGATTCAGACCCTGATAACAAAAGAAAATAACAAGGGTGAATTATATCCATGCAAACCATATTCAGAGTCAGTTGTCAATGAGTTCGGAGGGCAAGCATACCTGAACTATAGAAAATGCTTCCTCCATCACAAATACTTCTAAGATCAAAGTAAGTATTTGTAAGAATGATATAATTAACCACTTATCTAACTTTTAATTCATTAGATTCCAATTGTGCAAAAAGGGTTGCTTCCACATATTATAACTTCTGGGCTTCCATACATTATAACTTCTAAGCTTCCAATTCTATAACTAGATTTATGAATTATGATACATATAAATAATCTAAAAGATACAAAAGTAGTGTCATGTGTCAGACCACCAAATATTTTGTTATATTGAAACAAAAAGGTGCCTTCTAGAGCACTTCAAAGCATATTTCATAAAAAATTGAACATAAAAATCCAAAGTTAAAAATGCAAAATACCTATGATACATTAAAACAAAAAAGTGCCTTCCACAACACAGGTAAGTGCACCAAGATGGTTCCCAAAAAGGGGACTTAAGTGGACAGCTTTTTCCTGAAATCAGGAAATACTGACCTTGGATGTGAAATTGAGGATACTTAGACTCAAAATTTTGAGATGGAACAAAAAGAAGGATTCAAGTGCTCCAAGTCTACTTTCTAAACTACTAATTTATTTTGAAAATGATTGAGATTAAGGGGTTCAAACGAGGGACGTACACAAATTGGTGTTGTTTTTGTCAGAAAAACTTAACATAGCAACTCTTGTAAGACCCTCGTACAGTGAACTTTTTTAAAGTATTTTTAAAATCGCAACGGTCAGAAGTTAACTTATAGTATGTAGTTGATGCACGATTTTTCTGATAATTTTTTAATGAATATTTGATTTTTTACTAATTTGCGAAGTGGACATATCCTAAAAATAGAATTTTGGCTGAGCTACCCCTACAAATTTTGGAAACTAATTGATTTTTTTTTTTTAAATTTTTTAATTTTGTAGAATGGAGTCTAGTTTCTAAAAATGTAATTTATTTGAAAAATTGATGAACGGTTAATTTATAACGAAAAAAATACCAAACACTGCTGTTTGGCAAAAAAAAGACATACAGATAAAATGAATTATGGATGAAAGACTTAACATTTTTAGAACGTGAAAAAAATTACATTGTTGGATAGCTAAGAGATAACCCAACATTACCCATGTGCTCGATTTTTTCGATATTGAACCACATGCAATCCTGACGGTGGGCACGAACTCGATTATGAGAAATATGGTGGATTTCTTAAAAACACGTCTTTGGTCGTTGGGAATGCCCTCCAAACCTTTGGGTTGGAATTCCAAGGCAATACCAAGCTTAAAGTTCGGTAATTCTCAAAGCAAGATATAACGCGAGCGCGCTATTTCTCACTTTACATGGTTTTTGCTTCTGCGGGGAACATGTCTACTGATCCATAATGCGCGCGTTATAACGCACTCGCGTTATTTCTTACTTTATGTTAAATGCTAATATATTTATGTATGTTGATATATTTTTATGTACATGTATGTATGTATGCTTGTATGGATGTAAGATTATATGTACAAATGTATTATGCTTGTATGTCTTTAGACAAAGGGAGAATTTAGAGAGAGTCTAGAGAGATGGAGAGGGGGTCAAAGTGAGAGTTTAAGAGAGAGGGAGTGGGAGAGAAGGGGTTGGATTGAGGGGGACTTAGCTAGGTAGGGTGGGAGGGATAGAGGGAGGGAGAGAGAGGAAGGGAGAGAGAGAGAGAGGGGGGGTCAGAGAGAGAGAATTGATGGAGAGGGAAAGAGAGAGAGGGGGGTGGGATAGAGAGAATTGAGGGAGAGAGAATTGATGGAGAGGGAGAGAGAGAGAGGGGGTGGGAGAGAGAGAATTGAGGGAGAGGGAGAGAGAGAGAGACAAAGAGAAAGAGAGGGTTATGTAGGTAGGGTGCGAAAGGGAGAGACTTGAGAGTGTGAGAGGGAGAGACTTGAGAGATAGTTAGTGAGAGGGAGTGTGTGAGAGAGGGAGTGAGAGAGGGTGGTAGGGATTGATTGAACGAGAGGTATGCAGAAAGAGGGAGATGGTAGATAGAGACAATTAGAGAGGGTGGGAGGAAGGGAAGGAGGGAGAGGTGAGATGTATAGATAGAGAGAAAGTGATAGGGGTTGAGGGTATAGGGTTGAGGGATTAGGATGGA
>CM021110.1:52028772-52157384 GCA_007115665.2 Sequoiadendron giganteum | reverse complement strand
GTTTGAAAAATGGGTCAAAAAGTAGAATCTCATGTTATATCAGGGCCATTTCTCAGACCATTCAAATATCCCACTATTACCAATTTTCACTAAATTATAGCAGTGGTGGGCCACTTAAGCAGCAATTCAATGAGGTAGCCTATCTTGCCTATTTGAAATTGACTTTAAAGAATGAGATCTCAGGTGATTTTACATCAAAGGACCCCATTTCTTTGAACCAACCCTTTCAAACAAACCACTACCTTTCCAATTTCACTGAAATTGGCAAAGCTAGTCAGGCCATAACTTTCAATTTGGTGGTAACAACCTAATTGTCTATTTGAAAGAAGTTCTCTCCGGTGATGTAACATCATTTGAGGAGACTCCATTATGGATTCCATTTTTTCAAAGCAGGGCCACTTTGTTTCCAATTTCACTAAATTGGCAAAGAGCTAGTCAGGCCCAGCCCCAGCACAGATTTAGTGAAAGTAACAACTAACTTGTCTTGTTTGAAAAAAT
Source organism: Sequoiadendron giganteum (assembly GCA_007115665.2). Taxonomy (NCBI): domain Eukaryota; kingdom Viridiplantae; phylum Streptophyta; class Pinopsida; order Cupressales; family Cupressaceae; genus Sequoiadendron; species Sequoiadendron giganteum. Next base: position 52,156,886 of record CM021110.1, on the reverse strand, counting down.
GGGTCAAAGAAATGGGGTCTCCCGGTGATTTACATCACCGGGAGACCCCATTTCTTGGACCCATTTTTTCAAACAAGCCACTACATTGCCAATTTCACTGAATTAGCAAGCCGGTGGGCCCACTAGCTTGGCAATTCAGTGAAATTGGTAACCTAACTTGTCTATTTGAAGAAATGGGCCCAAGAAATGGGGTCTCCTAGTGATTTACATCACCAAGAGACCCCATTTCTTGGACCCATTTTTTCAAACAAGCTTCTTCTTTCTAATTTCACTAAATTGGCAAGCTAGTGGGCGCACTAGCTTTTTAATTTGGTGAAATTGGCAACCTAACTTGTCCTGTTTGAAAAAATGGGTCCAAGAAATGGGGTCTCTCGGTGATTTACATCACCAGGAGACCCCATTTCTTGGACCCATTTTTTCAAATAGAGCACTACATTGCCAATTTCACTGAATTAGCAAGCTAGTGGGCCCACTAGCCTGGCAATTCGGTGAAATTGACTCCCTATTAAACTCTCTTTATTTCTCTCTATCTCACCTCTCTTTCACCTCCCTCTCTCTCCCTCCATACCTCTCCCTCCATCTATACTTCCTTATCTACTCTTTATCTCTCATGTATCTCTACCTCTCCTTCCCTCTCTACTTATCTTTTTCTCCTCTTTCCCTCCCACTTCTCTCTCTCTCTCCCCAATCCCTCCCTCCCCTTATTTCTCTCTCCCCCTATGAGGGTTGAGAGTGTAAGGTTTAGTGTTTAAGGTATAGGGTTGAGGTTATCGGGTTAATTGTATAGGGAATAAGGTTTAGGGTTTAGGATATTAGTTATAAAGTTGAGGGTATATGGTATAGGGATGATGGATGAGGGTTTAGGGTTTAAGGTATAGGGTTGAGGGTTGAGGGTTGAGGGATAGTGTTTAGGGTTGAGCGTATAAGGTTAAGTGTATAGGGTATATGGATTATGGTTTAGGATATTGGGTATATAGTTGAGGGTAATGGGTTGAGGATATTAGGTTTAGGGTTGATGGTTTAGGTTTTAGGATTTATGTACAAGTTTAAGGGTTGAGGGTTGAGGTGTAATGTTCAGGGTTAATGGTATGAGGTTAAGTGTATAGGGTATAGGGATTAGATTTTAGGTTGTAGGGTTAAGGGTATAAGGTATAGGGTTAAGACTTGAGATTGTAGGGTTTTATGTTTAACATTATTCCTAAACCCTAAACCCTAAAAATTATCCTTGAACCCTTAACCCTATAATTAAACACTAAATCCTACATTAAACCTTGTACTCTAAACCCTCAACCCTAAACCCAATACCCTCAACCCTATACCGAATATTCTAAACCCTAATCCCTATACTCTATATAGTTAACCCTACACCCCCAACCTTGAACACTATACCTCAACCCTACACCTTCAGCCCTCATCCTTATACCCTATACCCTCAACCTTATAACCTAAGCCCTGAACATCATCCCCCAACCCTATACTTAAACCCTAAACCCTACATTCAACCTTGTACACTAAACCCTAAACCCTAAACCTCAATCTGAAACCCAATACCCTCAACCCTATACCCATTATTCTAAACCTTAATCACTATACCCTATACACTTAGCCCTATACCCTCAACCCTATAACCATTATTCTAAACCCTAATCCTTATACATTATACACTTAGCCCTATACACTTACCTCCACTCTCTCCCACTCTCCCCCACTCTCCCACTCTCTCCCACTCTCCCCCACTGTCCCCCACTCTCGCACTCTCTCCCTCTCTCCCTCTTTCTCTATCTCCCACTCCTCCCCTTCTCCCACTCTCTCCCACTCTCCCCCTCTCTCCCTCCCTCTGTATCTCCCACTCTATCTCCCACTCCCTCCCTCTCTCTTTCTCCCACTCTCCCCTTCTCCATCCCTCTCTATCTTCCACTCTCCCCCTCTCTCCCTCCCACTCTCTCAGAAACCCCTATACTATAAAAAATACACTAAGAAAACTTAATTTCACATAACGTGCTTACATTATAATGCGTGCGCGTTATAACGTGAGCGCATTTTTTAGTTTACTAAAATGGTAAAAAAATCAATATACCCGTGATTTGAAGGCCCACAGTTTGCATATTCCCCTGGTTCTACGCGTGCTCTGACAATAAATATATATTTGATGATGTTGTGAAGTGTGCAAGCATCTTTTTCACTTTCCATCACCTTTTCCATGATCTTTTTACCACCTTTGCATGGAATAGCAGAGTCTCGACGTTGAAAGACATATAATATCAATTGAAGTTTGAATTCCATTGAAAATTGATATACAATTGAAGTGTGGAAGGGAACAAGCTTTTGAACAAGTCAAATTGTTGTGGAGTTTGAAGAAAGAAGAAGCTAAGGCTACATAATTGGGTTGAATTCCTCCATTTAAAAGTATGGTTTTTAAGGTATGAGAAGTCTTTACAAATTTTCTTTCATTCTATTATGGCTTGCTTTCATTTTTGTTTGTCATTATAACCTTAGGTTGTCAATGCACATTTTAAATTAGCAAATTATATACACAATTATTTACACTTGCCAATTACCATTTTACACTTGCCAATTATATAAATTCAGAACCATTCACCAAAACTCATCCTTTAAGACCATTCCCAGACCATTCTAAAGCATCAAACATCTTCAAAATACCCTGCACAAGGTCAAAAGTTCATTACATAGACCAGTCCTTCAACAATTGATGGGGAGTATTATCTTTGAAGAGCAATCTTTCTCTTCCCAAGAAATATTATTTGGTCTTCCTAGGGTATTCCTCTCTACCCTACTCGGGGATCCCTCCTAAACCCCTCTCACCTCATAAGACTCTCCACTAATTTCAAATTCTTCACCATTGCTCTCAATTCACCACTAAGCTTCCCTGGGCTCCACACTGACCCAAAGTATCCTAACCACTCGAGGGGCTACGAAAGGGTATTCTCACTATCCCCATGTTGATTTGACTCCTCACTGATCCATTTCATAGGATTCTTTCACCTTGTACCCATCGCTTTCTTGAAAAACCCAATTTTAGGCCTTGTAGCCTTTTGCCCAATTAAGCCTCCTAGAACCCGTTTTCTTGGATTTTCTTAAAAATGGTCTTAACAACCCCCAAATATTTTTTTAGATTCTTTCTAGTGGTACCATAGGCTTCAATATTTACCAGGTTTTTAGTCCCTTTGGCGTCCGTACATAGGACTGTCCTCATACCCCCTATTTTCGAGGGTTTCTAGGGTTTTGGCTCCTTTTTCCAACTTTGATGGCTTCAATGACCTCCTCAACTCTCCTCCTTGAACACACATGTCTGGAATACATGTTCCCAAACTCTCTTTCTCTTGATTGGCACAAACCAGTCCATTTAGCAACTTTCTTTACTGCTGTCCTCTCCAAGCCACTAACCAAAATGTACTTGCACTCACCTAGTTCTTGATGAATTCACCATCTCCCCTGCAAACCAAGACACCACACACCATATTTACACTATAAAAACATTCCCCTACTTGATTCCAAGTTGCCATGGTAGCCTTGCCACGAGAATTCAAGTGGGGATCATTATTTCCAAAAACTGGCATGAACCGGCTATCAGACCAAAAACTCTAAAAACTTGCAAAACAGAAAGAAATTGAACTAAATGGCTAATATAATGCTTCACATAGTAATTAAGTGACAAAATTGAAAGACTCAAAGCATTAGATAGGCCCTTTCAATCCATTCTTGACTGGATGAAGGCACAAAAACATAAATTCAATGAAATTTGCACTCTTCCAACTCACAAATTCCCCTTCCAAAACTCAAAATCGTACAATAGCTTTCCCACATGATCAATTAGGGTTTTTATGACCTTATATACCTTTCTCCCACATGATAGGACCCTTGGGTTGGGCTTAGAGCATCATTAATGCCCTTTTCCCACTTTTAGGACAAATTGCCAAGTCTACATGGACTAATTTGCCTAATTTCATCATTCAGGCTTCTCCAAACTTCAAGGCTCTAGACTACCCTAAGTTTGCCTTAACTCACACATCAAAAAAACTATTGGGACTTTACATCATAGTCCTTATTCCCTTGGTGGTTGGCTAGAACCATCAACAATAAAAGACTACTTTTGTACAAGATGATTGTAAGTATTATTTAAATGAAGCCTTCAATGACATATATTTTTCAATTATCTTGAATGGATACATTTTTTAGGAACTAATATTCATCTCATTACCATGGTATAGATAAAATTATCTGCCATGCTGAAGAAAAAGACAAAGAGGAAACTAACAGACGAAGAGAACGAAACCTTGAAAGAAAAGGAGAGAGTTCGGGTGGCGGCATATCGTGAAAAGAAGAAATTGGAAACGATTGATGAGAACAACCCGATTGTAGAGGAACCTCAACCGTCAAAAAGAGAATGGAATTGGCAGCACAAAAGGCACGAATGCGAAAGCATCGTCGTAAGACAGATTTAGATACTGTAGTTGGAGACACACCCTCTACGACAAGTGAATATGAAGGGACACCATTAAGCACAAGCAAATATGGAGGGACACCATCTAGCACAAGTGAATATGGATGGACACCATCTACTGCAAGTGAATATGGAGGGACACCATTTACCACAAGTGAATATTGTTGGACACCATCCAACACATCTCAAGTTGAGAGTACATCATCACTCGAAATTGATGAAGAAGGTATGCCATCATTCCCATGTGAACCTCAAGGTATGTCTTCTTCTCCACCCTCGATCGAAGGTATGCAATCTAGCCCACCTCAATTAAATATTGATGAAATTCCTAATGTTGAGATGTATGTACCTAGGAGAACACCACCAATAATTTTGCATAGAAAACCAAAGTATTTGATTAATATTGATGATGAGATTTTGCAGCACGTGGAAGGTAATATTTCAACACGCACTTGTAGAAGATATGTTGATAAGATTTGGGAAAGATTCTTTGAAAGGCTAAATGAGATTGCAAGATGTCAACTATTTGTTGAAATGATGCGGGGTGTAAAGTATAGGAACATCATGAAGACTCTTGGGTTGAGAACATCGAATGCATTGAGTGAAGACACTATTGTGAAGAATCTAATGGATGCTTATGAGAGTGTGGGTAAGACCTCACGCTCAAAGGATAGTAATGTCACCCGATGTGTGATTACATTGACTTTAGTAAATTGTCAAACAAAGAGAGCTCGCCTAATTAGAAAGACTAGTGAAAAAATAGGAATTAGTAAAAAAACTTTATCAAGAGCCATTCAAAGGCGGCAAAGAATTGAGGGCAATGATACAAATGAATTATGGGCATTCTCGGGGAGACTGTCACGAAAAGATAAAGAAATTGTCAAAGCCTTGAGAACACTAATTGAAGAGTATTGGAAGAATAACACAAGGCCACCTCCAAATCAAAGGGATGTGGTAAGAAGGAGAATCGGTAGTCGGAATCGTGAGCCACATCCAAAGCATTTTTTGGATATGACTCAAACCCAAATTTTTTGGAAATTTGAAAATGATTATCCTCAAATTAGTATTTCTCAAAGATATTTTGAACTGCTTAAACCTTTTTATGTCAAGATAAATCACACACGCACTATTTTTTGTTGTAGACTACATATTGAATTTTCTAACCATTACGATGTTTATCGTTCTATATGTTTAGATTTGCATACTAACGATGTTTTGCAGGATTGTGGCATAGAAGCCCCACCAAAATCTTCAAGAGAGTTCTTATCAAAATTTTTATGTCAAATAGAGGATGGCCAGATATTCTATAGGACAACATGCTTGGATGGTTCATGCGAGCATTGCGGTGGCTTTCAGCGTATGCCAGTATGTCAACATATGGAAAGCGCAGATGAGGTGGGACAAAAACTAGTAGAGTTCGAGAAGTATAAAACAGTGGCATATGCTACAAAATATGGGTCTCAAGCAAAAAGGTGTGATTTGGTTATTGAGAAGATTCCAGTGTACAAATTTATGAACACATTTCGTGACAGTATACTGTCTGAGTATGCAATGCATACCCATAGAGCCTGATGGTTGGACAACCAGTTCAAGCTATGCAAGAACACCTTTCCAGTTGGAAGCATAGTATCCATGGTTGACTTTGCAGAGAACAACACTCTACAACCACAACATGAGGTGCAGTCACAATATTACAACTCTACACAAGTTTCGATATTTGTGCACATAACATTCATTCATGCATCTGATAGTACAGATGAGCAAAGGAAGGTAATGAGGGAGTACCATTTTTACATTAGTGATGATCGCACACATTCTATAGAGTTCATGCAAGGTTGCTTCCAGATGTTCTACAGTGGTTTGGCTCAGAGGGGCATAGAATATGATCAACATATAATATGGTCTGATAACTGTGCAGCACAGTTCAAGAACTCGCGCATGTTCTATTGGTTGTGCAGGATGCATGTCATTACAGGTGTTCAACATATGTGGAACTTTTGTGAGGCTGGACATGGAAAGGAGGAGCATGATGGTGCAGGAGCATGCGTGAAAAGAGCATTAGCACGAGAAGAGTTAAAGTATAAAGATAGTGCAAAGTTGATAGATGCAAAATCAATCGTTGAGTGGTGTAATGCTTTGATGGGTCCAGGTAATGAAGGTATGTCTTCAGTTCATAGATTTTTTTGGTTGATGGATGATACTAACATTGCACCATATGAAGACTGTTGTACACTAATAGGATCGAGTGAGGTACACTCTTTCCTTAGCTCAAATATAGGTTCATGGAGTATCGATACACGAAAGATGGCATGCTTTTGTTCTTCATGTACAATGCAAGACTGGAATGATTGTGAGTCAGGGGAGTGGGTTGACAAATGGTTCACAAGTTATCTTAGCCCACTTCACACGTATCACCCTTCGACGGCATTGGAACTGACACAGATAGAATCATCGGTCTATTTTGACCACATATTAGATCTAGTTCAACGAGGTGATATATCTACTTTCTTAGTTGTTGAAATTCCATAACGTTAGATCTTACTTTGTACTGTATTCGTAATGTTGACAAATTCCAAGATATTTTTTGCACATATCAATACAGGGCATGTTTATGCAGTTATTGCAGATGAAGACAATGAAGAGGGAACAGACTATTACTTGTGTCTTTGTGTTGAGACCAAAAATAAATTGGAGGCCCCACTTATAGATGGAGAAAACATCGAATACCCTACAGGCTCAGTTGTGGTTACTGGAACATGGCTTAGAAGGTACCCACATTCAAGTGTTAAACATTGGCTATTTCAAGACTTTGACATGCATCGCAAGATTCTTCATTACTCGAACCTTGTCGTGGCATCCAATGTTCATTTGACCAAATATGGGGGTAGACCTTTGAAAAAGACATTATGGAAGGTCCGTGAGTTTGACCATGAGGCAATACTTGACACAATAAAGTGTAGAGCAGACCCGGATGGTTCGTTGGATTAATTTGTAAGTATATGCACATTGGTTCTTATTAATTTATACTTGTATGCACATTAATTTGTTTGATGCCAATGCTATCATCTTCTTTTACAGTGATTGGTGTCCCCTTGCAAAAAATGCTAATATATGAGCCATCGAAGAGAATCTCAACCAAAAAAGCAATGCAACATCCTTATTTTGATGCCTGCATGCAACATCTATAAGTCCCTTCCATCTATTTTTATTTCATTTCCATTTTGGATGCTCTTTCTTCTTCTCTTTTACTTTGCGTATTTGTAAGTAAACTACTAAGGGTTGATTGATCTTTCATTGCAGAAAATGCTGATTTAAGAGCCATTATCAAAAATCTCAGCGAAAAGAGCAATGCAGCATACTTATTTTGATGATTTTGACAAATCTCAATTTTGATTTCAAGCCATTATAAGAGATCATGTGAAGCTTAGCGAGGGAATCTCAAGTTACTCATTTGAAGTTAACCTCATGATGAGCACCTATGATGTAGACATTTAAAAAGAATCTTGAATGTATGAGTGACATTGTAAAAGATCTGAGACAACGAAGTGCCAGAGGCATTGTAATAAGATTTAATTACATAATGAGATATACTCAGATATTGTAGGGTTGAAGTTCATGTTTGGTGTAGTAGCACCTTGTTCTGTAAATGCCTTGAGTAGGAAAATTTGCAAACTTTGAATTTTGAAATGTAAACAATGTGAAAAAGGTCATATAAAGGTCATGTAAACAATTTGTACACTTTTTTTGTTAACTTGTGTGAGCAAGAGGACTGTTCCAACACATCCTAATATTTATGTTTACAGTAGGCATGGTCCTCTTTCACACCGAAACACGTGGAATCGCTCCCAGCTATGTTCCACCGGATCGATCCCTTAAGGGTCCAAAGTGCAAAATAGCTGCAAACTTCAGCATGCTATTAATTGGATACCATGACACTTAGAATCTTCTCATCTGATCCTACAGAAAGGCACTAGACCCCTCTAGAAAAACCTCTCTTTATTTTGGCTATTTTGGAGTGGTTTTCTCGTGGCGGCAGATTTTCACTTGATAGAAAACGTGTCAAATTCAAGCTGTGCAAAGTTGCAAAGTGGTGCAACTTTCGCTTTGCAACTCGTGTGAGCAAGCGGACTGTTCCAACACGTTTGAATAGGTATGTTTATGGTAGGAATGGTCCTCTTTCACACCGAAACATGTGGAATCACTCCAAGCTATGTTCCACCAGATCGATCCCTTAAGGGTCCAAAGTGCAAAATAGCTGTAAACTTCAGCATGCTATTACTTGGATACCATGATGCTTAGAAACTTCTCATCTAATCCTATAGAAAGGTGTTGGACCCCTCTAGAAAAACCTCTCTCGATTTTGGCTATCTTGGAGTGGTTTTCTCGTGGCAGCGGATTTTCAGTTGATGGAAAACGTGTCAAATTCAAGCTGTGCAAAGTTGCAAAGTGGTGCAACTTTTGCTCTGCAACTCGTGTGAGCAAGCGGACTGTTCCAACATGTTCGAATAGGTATTTTTATGGTAGGAATGGTCCTCTTTCACACTGAAACACGTGGAATCGCTCCGAGCTATGTTCCACCAGATCGATCCCTTAAGGGTCCAAAGTGCAAAATAGCTGCAAACTTCAACATGATATTACTTGGACACCGTGATGCTTAGAAACTTCTCGTTTGATCCTACAGAAAGGCATTGGACCCCTCTAGAAAAACCTCTCTCAATTTTTGCTATCTTGGAGTGGTTTTCTCGTGGCGGCAGATTTTCACTTGATGGAAAACGTGTCAAATTCAAGCTGTGCAAAGTTGCAAAGTGATGCAACTTTCGCTTTGCAACTCGTGTGAGCAAGCGGACTATTCCAACAAATCTAAATAGGTATGTTTATGGTAGGCATGGTCCTCTTTTGCACCGAAACATGTGGAATCACTCCGAGCTATGTTCCACTGGATCGATCCCTTAAGGGTCCAAAGTGCAAAATAGCTGTAAACTTCAGCATGTTATTACTTGGATATCGTGATGCTTAGAAACTTCTCGTCTAATTCTACAGAAACGTGTTGGACCCCTCTAGAAAAAACTCTCTCGATTTTGGCTATCCTAGAGTGGTTTTCTCGTGGTGGCGGATTTTTAGTTGATGGAAAACATGTCAAATTCAAGCTGTGCAAAGTTGCAAAGTGGTGCAACTTTTGCTCTGCAACTCGTGTGAGCATGCGGACTGTTCCAACATGTTTGAATAGGTATTTTTACGGTAGACATGGTCCTCTTTCACACCGAAACACGTGGAATCGCTCCGAGCTATGTTCCACCGGATCGATCCCTTAAAGGTCCAAACTGCAAAATAGCTGCAAACTTCAGCATGCTATTACTTGGATACCATGATGCTTAGAAACTTCTCATTTGATCCTACAGAAAGGCATTGGACCCCTCTAGAAAAACCTCTCTCAATTTTGGCTATCTTGGAGTGGTTTTCTCGTGGCGGCGGATTTTCACTTGATGGAAAACGTGTCAAATTCAAGTTGTGCAAAGTTGCAAAGTGGTGCAACTTTCGCTCTGCAACTCGTGTGAGCAAGCGGACTATTCCAACACATCCAAATAGGTATTTTTATGATAGGCATGGTCCTCTTTCGCATTGAAACACGTGGAATCGCTCTGAGCTATGTTCCACTGGATCGATCCCTTAAGGGTCCAAAGTGCAAAATAGCTGCAAACTTTAGCATGCTATTACTTGGATACCGTGATGCTTAGAAACTTCTCGTCTGATCCTACAGAAAGGTGTTGGACCCCTCTAGAAAAAATTCTCTTGATTTTGGCTATCTTGGAGTGGTTTTCTCGTGGCGGCGGATTTTCACTTGATGGAAAACGTGTCAAATTCAAGCTGTGCAAAGTTGCAAAGTGGTGCAACTTTCGCTTTGCAACTCGTGTGAGCAAGCGGAATGTTCCAACACATCCAAATAGGTATTTTTACGGTAGGCATGGTCCTCTTTCACACCGAAACATGTGGAATCGCTCCGAGCTTTGTTCCACCAGATCGATCCCTTAAGGGTCCAAAGTGCAAAATAGCTGCAAACTTTAGCATGCTATTACTTGGATACCATGATGCTTAGAAACTTCTCGTCTAATCCTATAGGATTGCATTGAGCCTGTCTACGAAAACCTCTCTGTTTTGGCTATCTTGGAGTGGTTTTCCAGTGGTGGCGGATTTTCACTTGATGGAAAAAGCATCAAATGTAAGTAGTGCAAAGTTGCAGAGTGGTGCAACTTTCGTTCTGCAACTTGTGTGACCAAGCGGACTGTTTCAACATGTCCAAATAGGTATGTTTACGCTAGGCATGGTCCTCTTTTGCACTGAAACACGTGGAATCACTCCGAGCTATGTTCCACCGGATCGATCCCTTAGGTTGGAGGAGTCTTAAGTTGCAAATTTGTAAGTTGTTTAAAGAAAAAAATTTGAAAGAATATTGAATGGCCCACTTAGAAATCATTGCATCTAAGTGATGCTCATAGAGGTGAGGCACTAGGCCTTCCTGGGAGGTCACCCATTCCAGTATACTCTAGCTCAAGCACTTAACCATGAAGTTTTTTCCCCAAGAAGGATAGTGGAAAAGGCAGAATCCAGTGTACTTTTGATGAGTGGAAAGGAATTCCTAAGAGACATGAAGGAGGAAGAAGGAGTTGTCTATGCAATCATGTTGAAGCCAAAGGAGGAGGAGTCACCTAGTCAACTACCTATGACAGCAGAGGTGAAGCAACTGTTGGATTAGTTCAAGGATATCATTTGTGAAGGCACACCAGCTACACTACCACCTAAGAGGGCAATCAGTCATCAAATTGACTTTGTACCAAGAGCAACATTGCCTAACAAGGCTGCATACAAAATGACACCAGAGCAGAACAAGGAGATAGCAAGGCAAGTTCAAGAACTTTTGGACCAAGGGTTGTTCAGGAAAAGCATAAGCCCATGTGTTGTTCCAGTGGTGTTGGAACCTAAGAAGGGAGATAAGTGGAGAATGTGTACTGATTCTAGGGCCATAAATAGGACAACCATTAGATATAGGTTTCCTATTCCTAGGATAGAAGACTTAATGGACTATTTAGGGGGGTGCTAGGTACTACTCCAAGATTGATTTGAAAAGTGGCTACTATCAGATTAGGATGAAAGAGGGAATAAGGACTATGATATAAAGTCCCAAGAGTGTTTTTGATGAGTGAATTGGAAATAGGTTTGTTAGGGGCTTGCAGTTTGGGTAAGTCTTGGACACTGTTTGCATTTTGAGAAATGTTGCCTTGGCTATTTGTCCTAAAAGTTGGAAAATGACATTAATGAAGCTCTAAGCCCAATCGAAGGGTCCTAGAATGTGGGAGAAAGGTATATAAGGTCAGAAAAACCCTAATACCTGGGTTGGGGGATTGTTTTCACGAATTGAGACTTGGAGAGTACATTTTTGTGATTGGAAGAGAGCAAGTTTTCATTGAATTTCTGTGTTTGAGCCTTCATCCAGTCAAGAATGGATTGAAGGGACTTATCTAATGCTTTGAGTCTTCCATTTGTGTCACTTACTTATCTTGTGTAGCATTAGATTAGTCATCTAGACCGACTGGTTATCTTTTTGCAAGTTTTTGGTTTTCTTGGTCTCATTGCTGGTTCAGGTCAGTTTTGTGAATAATGAGTCCCACTTGACTTCCCATGGATTTCCTCTCATGGACACTTGGAATCAAGTTGGGGACTATGTAAATAGTGTACATATAGGTTTTGGGGTCTTGTTTTGTAGGGAAGGTGATGAAATCATCAAGCACTAGGCGAGTGTAAGTGCATTCTGGCTAGTAGCTTGGAGAGGACAGCAGCAAGGAGAGTTACTAAATGGATTGGTTTGTGCCAATAAAGAGTATCAGAGTGTAGGAACATGTATCTCAGTCATGTGTGTGCTAGGAGGAGAGCTGAGGAGGTCGTTGAAGCCCTCAAAGAAGGAAAAAGAGCCAAAAACCATAGGAACCCTTGAAAATAGGGGGTTTGAGGACAATCATATGTATGAAAACTTGTAGGACCTAAGGCTTGGTAAATATTGGAGCCTTGATGATCAAAAGAAAGAATTTACAAAAACATTTGGGGGTTGTTAAGACTGATTGTGAGAAAAGTCAAGAAAACGGGTTCTAGGAGGCCAAATTGGGGCAGAAGGCTACAAGGCCTTAAATTGAGTTTTTCAAGAAAGCGATGGGTAAAAGGTGAAAGAATCCAATAAGATGGATCAGTGAGGAGATAAATCAACAAAGGGACAACTAGGATACTAGTGCGGGGACACCTCGACTCTTGAAATTTATGACAAGCTTCATAATTTTGTAATGTTTTAGTCATTTAGAATTTCCGTGGGACCATGTTAAGAAATGGTTAAGTGTTTAAAATTGCAATGATATATTCATCAAAAGGATTAAATGACAGTTGTAACCGAATGGGAATATTGGTAGATGAAACAATTTGTCTAACTACCCTAGAATCTCTATAAAGAGACAACATGTAACCGAATATGGGGAGATAGAGGAAATAGAGAGTGCAACTATGGGAAAACAAAAAAGAGAGTAAACAAGAGGGAGAAGAAATTGGGCTCTTTGGCCTTCAGCCAAAGAGCCATTTAAAGCATGTATGTTTTTGAAGTGTTAATATCTGGAATTCGTTAAAGAGGAGTTTCCATTTCCCGTCGTGTCGTTCTCTCTATCTTTCCTGGTTTATTGTTTTGCAAATTGTGAATGCAGATTAGTTTTGAAGGATTCGCTATTGTTTTGAATGTCATGGATGTCTTGTTTTAAAGTTTCCTTATGACAGTCCTGAATGGAATGGGAAAAATGGTTTCAGTTGATAGGGAATATACATAATATAACCGAGTGTGAAATTCTTGTATGGTTTTAAATGTATAACAGTTTTCAAAGAAACCATTACATCGCTTGACCATTGTGTTTGAGCAATGTGTGACTCAGGCTTTGAACAACGGAAAGGTGGTGGATAGAGTTAGAGGCTTAAGAACATGTCTTGATCAGTAGTGATCAGTAGTGATCAGTAGGTTAAGGAGTGAGAAGGGTGGATGAGCCACTGTCTTGTGTTGTTTCCTCTGCATCAGAATGGTATTAGAGGCAGAAGGTTCTGAGCATGTAGAAGGCAATCTACACTAGGAAGTAGTGTGGGTTCTTGGTTGCAAGTTGATCCATCCAAGCTGCAGGAAGGACGCAGTTGTTCTTGCGTGTATGAAGATCTCAAGTTGGGGTCTTCGTATTGTCTACACCAAGATGAAGCTAGGTAGAAGGTGCAATGAGAGCAACCACTAAGAGAAGGGTGGGAAGCATCTTCCAGAATCTTGTGTGGGTAAGATGGCAGTATTCAAGATTCAATGGCAGTATTTAGATATATAAATATTGTGATATTGCTATCAGGATTCAATCGTGTAGTTTTACAAGTCAAACTCATTGACCCATGATTCATCAGTAGTGGTTCACAAGAACCCATCTCTCATGATAATGAATGGTTCATAAGGAGGAAGATAAATCTTCATACATTTCTTCTATCACAAATGAGATATGTGCTTGGTTTCATGAAGGTGATGAGGAAACCATGGATGGGGAGTGGATACATGAAGAACTAATGGAGAATGATAATGGCTTCAGACCTGCTATAAAAGAATTTTTTTTTCATTTCAATGATGCAAGAGGTTTTTGGTTTCACTACCAAAATGAGCCTACGAAGAATGCATGTGAAACTCCTTTTGACCTTGAGGGTGTACTTACTCCATCTCAAGGATCATGCATTGAGGATGACATAGATCAATGCTATGGCTAACCAATTAATAATTATACATGTGAATAAGTCAAACATGTACATGTCAATAAGGGAACTACAAGTACTCATAAACACGTAAGCCTCAAAAAGTATACAAATGAATACATAGTATACACAAATTAAAACAAAGTATATGCACGAATACAAGGTATATGCATGAAAACATGTAAGCCACAAAGTATACACTCGAATGCACATAAGTCACAAAGTATACACGTAAGTTGTAAAGTATACACTTGAATATACGTAACTCATATCTATTGAACCATCAATTTAGAATGCAAATATGGACAAGCATCGAAAAAAGATATTTGTATTAACCAAATAGCCATGTAGGCATACATAAATATATGTCGATATAAGTATGAAATATATGTACAAAATAGCCATATAGGCTTATGAGAATGCCATCTAGGCATACAATGTCAAATATGTCCAATAAAAAATATGTACAAAACTGCCATGCAGGCATACAATAAAAGACTACGGAATCAAAAGTCATTGCTCTCCATGCCCAGGAAATAAAATCTTTCCCTTTCCTTTTCACTCGGATGGTGATAGGTCTGTCACTCATTTTTGCTGCGCTTGTGGAGTGCTCCTGCTACTCCTCCTAGGGTTTAGTTCATGGTGAAGTTTTAACTGTTACAATAAGAAGTAAAGATATGAATATATAGAAATTACACTATAAAAAATGATATATTTGACAAAATAATCAATTACAGCCATCTCACGATCTCTCTCCACAAGGGAAATATCCTCACGCCCATGCTCAGGCGTGCTCAAGCCCTGTATAAACCATACAAATAGACAAAAACTACGTGAATCAATAATGGTTTGATTTCTGACTAACTAACATCTATAACAACAAATGTAAATTAAAATTTACTAATTTGCCTCATACCTCTTCTGTCAGAGCCATCGAGGATTGTATAGCAGATGTCACACCAATATCCATTGCCCTCATCACATTCGGAGGTGTATCGTCTCTCAACAACTGAAAATAAAACAACAAATCATTCAACATAATCAACGATGTGCATGTATAAACTACACAAATCTATTAAGTACTTGATTCATTAGTTAAACTCTTTATTCTATTACCTTTGTGAAGGTTTGAGTAAATCCACCGCCACTGGGAAGTGTTCCATCAAAACCTCCAATATTAGTCTGTTCAACATCCAAAATTGCATATTAAATTACCATTCGTAAAACAATTCCATTAATATGCAATAAACTTATAATTGTTTACTAGTTACATACCCTAGCGATAGGTGTACTGCAAAAATAGGTTGGTGGGGGGCCGGTGTATCCAGTCTCAACACTATGACCCTGTAATTTTATTAAAATCATAAAAAATTTTTAGTTAATATTGCATTTCAAAATCGAAATTTAATAAATTAAATTCAATGAACACATGCAATAACTTTTACCTGACTATCAACGCCATATGCCTCATGCAAAATGTCAGCTGCCCTCTCCATCTCCATAGCTGCAGACGGATCCTACGTACCAGTCTCCTGAGGGTCAGTGGGGTCATGTGAACAAGTAGCCCCGCAAGATTGACACACATGTGTTCGAAGACCACCACTAGAAGACTCCCCTGGATGGCACTGTAGAATAGGGCTAGTATGATGGATGACACTCTGGGTCAAAGTGCTGATTGCCTGCAATGTCTTTATGTCAGCACTTTCCTTCATGACGAAAGGCATAACAATGTGCTCATGAGGCGGCCTAGCGAGAGCTCATCTACCTTGCCGCGTAGGATCCAGCTATGCACCAGGTCTATCCTGTGCTGACCCCCCACCTCTCCCTTGGAAATCCCTCATATCAAAATAATTTGGGATTTTGTTCAATATGAACTCACTATATAGTTTCCTAAGGAAATATTACGGGACCTCGCAATTGTTGCAAGGTGGGTAATTGAAGACCATGTACCACCTATCATAAAATCGCTCCTTCATTTGTTGGTGGTGGCACCAATGGATAGGAAACCTCTTTGCATTGAGGGTAAGATTTTGATTTGTGCGTGGGTCGGTGAATAATGAGCACAAATCACCTTTTTTTATTTTTAAATCTTTCACATCCTTGTATGATAGTTTATTTGTATAATATCCCTAGCGACCTGCCTCCTATCTTCCCATCCAGTTATTTGTTTGCTAATTGAATCTACATTTGTTAACATATCTTTCAAGGAATTTGCTAGGGTGATTCTTTCTGTGGTTGAACCATTTGGATCACTCAACCTATTGATCAAATCCTCAATTTGTTTTTTGTTGTTTTCAATTTCACTCATTAAATTTTGTTGAGTGCCAGGAGGGGGTTGAGTGATTGGTGGAGGAGGTTGATTTTGATCTTGAGGATTTGGTTGGTCCTCCTGTTGAGGATTTTGAGGGTTTGCAGGTTGATTTGCATCTCCTAAATTTCAAACAAATAGCTATCAAATTCAACCTAAAACTAACAAATTCAAAATAAAAAGCATAGAATCCTTACCTCTTACAGCTCGTCGTTGTCGTGGCGCCGTCGTTGCGAAGAAATTTGGATGCTTGGTGAAGAAATTCCTCTCGAACGCGAGCACGCTATTTTGGTGTTTTTGGCCGCGGGTGCACAAAAAAACCAGTTGAAATGCAAATGAGAGATTTGCATTTCTTTTGTTACTTTTAACAGTCGATAACACGAGCGCGTTATAATGCGCTCGCATTATTGCTTTGCTGTTTTTTATCCACCGGACCTTACCTAGGTTTAACCGATGACATAACGCGAGCGCGTTATAACACGCTCGCGTTATGTCCAAAAACTTTTTTTTTTAAAGGGTGTCCGCGGAATGGCTACCCATTTCCATGCACCCGCCCACACATGGAAACACATTTTAAAAAGGAATATAAAGACAAAACTCCATCGATAGTTTGGAAATAGTCGTCAACTAATGTGAAACCTTGGCCAAATCCATTAAAAACATTACATCTAAAGCCAACTCACTATTGGTATATGAATATATATTATGATACATTTTCTCAAGTAAGCCATCTTTTGAAGCTGTGTTATTACACTATATTTACTTAACTATGTATTTGACTACAAACTATTTTTTGTCACTTTGTTTCCTGCACAAATCTAGTTATCACCTCTAATTCATCCAATTACTTTGTGAAAGGAAAATAAATTGGATTGAATGTAAGTTAGAGGGATTGGATGGTCATTGCAATTACAATCCAAAAATGTATTTTCTTGATGTTTAAATTTTCAAAAGTGCAGATGTTGTTTGAAGGAATTAAAATTGATATGCTCTTAATAATGTGAGCAGGCTTCTATTGCCCAATGCTATAGCAGCTGCTATAGGGATGATTGCTAGCAAAATCATGGGAATGGGTGCATCAAACAAGGAAGATCAACAAGTATCGACATGACTATCTTTGGAGTAGCAACACCATTTGTGAATTCTTTTAAAGATGCTTTAGATGTAAAAGGCTATGAAACATTGGTATTTCATGCCACCGGAGTTTGTGGGAAAGCCATGGAGGACTTGGTGACAAGAGGTCTTTTAGAGGTATTCTATATTTTATGTAAAAACTTGTAACCCTGCATTTCCTTTTATACCTCTATCATCTATTTCTCAAAAGTCAGAATGATTCTTCAGATTATGCACGTACATTAGTTTATTTAACCACCAAAGAAATCTAATGGATATGAGATACAAGTCTTATTTTTGGATTACACTATGATAAGTTGGAACTTCAAAATATGGGTGGATTTTTCAAACAAATTACTTTTGAGAAATTAGAAACAATTATAAAGACATTTGATGAATAATTTTTTTCTCTTGTGGATGATATTTGTAGGGTATTTTAGACATTACCACCACTAAAGTTGTTGATTTCATTGTGGGAGGCATCGTGGCATGTAATGAACAAATATTTGATACCATTCATGAGCAGAAGATTCCTTTAGTATTAAGTGTAGGGGCCTCAGATATGGTTAACTTTTGACCTAGAGATATAATTCCATCTAATTTCAGTCATCGAAAGTTTCATGTGCACAATGATCAAAGTATAAGCAAACTCTCCTTAATGCATTTTATTCTTCCATCTTTTTATAATTTTCTTGTTCTCTTGCTTCCATATTTTTTGAAGTGCTCTTACAAAAAAATATAATATGTAGTGTTGCTTCATTTTCAATGTGATAGCAAAACAATTCACATTTTTCAATTATTTTAGTCCCTTTGTTTTATCTTGCAACTTCTCTTGAAGTAGAGTTTTTGGGAAAAATAATGTCCCGAAGCTTTTAGCAGCAGGAGTCTAATTATTGTGATTTAGATTAACATGACCCTATTATCTATTAATGCCAAGAATTATTGTGTCACATTCTGAATTTTTCTAATGTTTGAAAGGTATTTTTAAACCTTAATTTCACCTTTTTCAAATGGTAACTCTTGTGCGAACTATTGTGGAGGAGAAAAACAATTTTGTTGAGAAGGGCACATTTGTTTTGGATGCTCATGGAAAGCATTTCTATGATCCAAAAGCAATAGGCACTCTCATAGATGAGTTACAAAGATCCATTAAAAAGACCTTTGACAAACAGGTGAAACTTTGGAATTTGAAACAACATTTTTGTTTATAATTTTTCTTCTATGTTTCTATCTATTTAGGATTAAAAACCTTCTAGATTATCATATCACCTAACAAACATGTATGATTGATTTCCTAAGATTTTATATAGTTTTGAATTATATTTCTTGGTAGGTTCAGAGACTAACATGATAAAGGTCAGATTCTTCCAAGAAAAAGAAATTTGAAAATTGGGAGCTTACAAGAAATTTTAGCTTGTTTTAATTCAAGAAATGTAGTTGAATTTACTAAGATTGCAAGCTTCTCCAATGCAAAAACATTCCTTTACAGAAAGCTCAACATGAACCCTGCATTCTTCTCTGCAACAACCATTCAAATTTTAAGCCATCATTTTTCAATAAAGTAGAAAAATAGAAAAAAAACATGACTACTATTTAATTTTTCTGACTGAGACAAAATAGATCATCTAAGTCCTGGGTACTGAGCCTCTTATATACCAAAAATATGGACATGAATACTTCTCAAAAATAAACTATGAGTTAGATATCCTTTTGTTGAAAAATTATTGTATTTTATGAGATAATCAACACTTTATAACATTCTTACAAATGAAATTAATATTAATATGATTATACTTAGAAGTGTATGGATTGTTTTAATAAGTCGAGAGACTATCTTAAGAACTTAAGTAATGAGATTGTAAATCAAAGATGTCTTGAATACCATGGATCTTATTGTCTTCAATTGAGACCTTCATGTGGAAGAAATTTAATATCCCTTAGGGTGGGGTCCCATGGATGGGGGATTTATAAAAAAATCAGTTGGTGTTGATATTTTTTAGGAATATTTTAAAGCGGGTGGTCTAATGAATTTTTCAGTGTAGTTTAAGCTTAAAATTTTAAGTTCCAAAATTTATGAAAGCTAGTGGTCTCATGAATTTTAATATTTTTCATATTCAATTCAATAGAGTAAATAAATATTAAATAATAATAAAATCATTAATGGAAATTTTAAAACTTCAAATGATTGACAAGTGGGAGAAAAAAAGCTTAAGCTAGTGGGATAATTTCTAGCCTCACCCCAAAAGCACTCGCTCAAATCTTTAAACTAAAAAATAGGGATTATTATTATTCAAGAAAATGTTCTAATTAATGTTATAGCATATTTGTTTTTGTTTCATAGGACCTTATGCTCCTTCAAAATAGATCCTCAAACTTCCATGAGACCCTAAACATCATATGATCCTTATTGAGAACATCTAGAATAGCTTCCAAAAAAGATTCTAAGAATCCTAAACCTTGTTTGAATTTCCCTTGTTTTGTGTTAATACCTGGTGAAATTTGATAATCACCTCATGTTCGTTTCCCGTGCTCGACAATATTTACATTTAGTCTTTGCCTCAATGAAGAATTTAGATAAAAACTTCCCTAAAATCTAGAACCTACTATCTGAGTTAATTGGATCCACATGAAACTCAAGGGTTGAATTCAGAACCAAGCAAGATAGGCGAATAAAGTGCCTCAGACACCAAGTAATAAGAAATCTAGACTTGAGATTCCCTCTACATTCCAGTTAAGATAGAATTAGGATTGTTGCAGGCTTGGTCATGAATGAATATGGTCAATGCCATTATCTAAATTGAGAATCAAGCATCTCAAAGCAAGGAGAAGTTCAAGACGACTCACCAAAGGAAGATATTGTTGTTATTAGACAACATCCCTTTAAAATAGATGGCTTTAGGAAAATTCACCGTTAGCAATTCACCGTCAAAAAATAAACTGCTAGAAATTCATCACGGAAAAATTCACCGCCATGACATTCACCTCAAGGAAAATTCACCACCGCAAAAAAATCATCGCATTAAAAGTTTACAAATATTTTTTCACAACGGTGAATTTCTAGTGGTGAATTTTCCTTGAGGTGAATTTGTCATGGTAGCAAATTTTCCCATGGTGAATTGTTGGCGGTGAATTTGCCTAATGCCATAAAAGATGATATAGTTAAAAGCTTAGAAGGATTTGATAGAAAAAATTATCTATTTTTGGGAAAGTTCATTGGGGTGTTAGACCATTGTCTCTCTTTACAATTAATGTCAAGTATATGGCTGCAACTTTAGCAACACACCAAGTAATTTAGATCGGAAAAAATATTGTTAGATTAAAATCAGGGGCAAATTGGAGCAACCATTTTTTTATAATAAATTTTGCTAATAACATTGTCTAAAAATCATGCATATCATGTTCAATCAAGTATATGGAGATCATTTATTATTTTATCAAAGAACTAGTTGTAAGTAGAGAAATCAATTTAGAGTTTTGCAAGTGAAAGGAGCAATTCATAGATTTTTTAACAAAACCATTGTCAAAAATGAAGTTTGAATTACAAAGAGAAAATTTGGGCATAATTGGTATGGAAAGGAAAGTTTAAGGAAGTGATTTGGAATTAATATTGACCCACCCTCTCCAAATATCATCTAAGCAATAGCTCCACACTGGTTATGACATAATTTGTATAAATCATTTGATGAATATAGCTAATTTGCATGAACTTTGGTCTAGAATAAATTAAGATATCTAAGCCATCAAATTTCTTAGAATTGAATAAAAGATGGAAACTTCTAGAATATGCAAGAAAAGTAAGCATTTTGTGTATAAATATGTAACATGCAACATTGTGGGTCCTGCCATAATAGTGCGTCTCACTTTTGGTACATGTCGATTTTTGCTTGAAATCACTTTTGAAGAAAAAACAATGATTTTAGCCTTGAGAGGTTCCATCTAAAAGGTTTTAATTGAAGAGGGATAGATAATACCCCCTTAGATCAAACCCCCTTGGATATAACCCCTCTAGTATTAAATCATACCCACAATGGAGTCTCCTTCGCACCTATCAAAATGCTGGAAAAAAACACATTTACTTTACCTTTTGAGGGATTAAACAATTCCATTTAAAAATGATCTTTTGCAAGATTTTAGCCCTCAAAATGAGCTTTCAAACAAGTATAGTTTTGATATGTTTTCAATTTATCTTGTATTTAATTTTCAATTTTTGTTGAACATAGGTTTTTATCCAAACATCAAGGTCGTTATTCTACAAAGGTGGAAAAATAGTAAACCATTGTAAATGTTTTTCAAAAAATACCCTTTCCCTAGGTATATATGTCCTTGTTTGACTAAAAAAAATGGATTTTGATATATGACTAAAATAAAATATTATTTTAAAATAAGTTTAAATAAAATATTATTTTAAAATAAGTTTAAATAAAATATTATTTTAAAATAAATTAAAATAAAATATTATTTTAAAATAAGTTTAAATAAAATATTATTTTAAAATAAAATATTCTTTTAAATAAATTAAAATAAAATAAAACAAAACATAAATTAATTTTATCAAATATTTAGTCAATAGGCTATATATAGTGTGAGATTTGAATTTCAAACAAGTTTAATGCCTCTAAACCAGTTTCATGCAAATTCACCATCAACAATTCACTGCCAAAAAATTCACCGTCATGACAAATTCATCTCATGGAAAATTTACCACCAACAATTCACCGCTGTAGATATTTCATTGCATTAACATTTTTATTACATTGATAGATGTAACCCTACAATGGCAGCATCGTGGCTATAGGAGGTTAGCACAATCCATCACAAAACAAGAGCTACAAATCAGTGAATTTAATGCCAACATATGCAAGAATAGTCCTATTTTTATTTGTTGTGTCTACTATGTTTTAGCAACAATGTTGATATTATAACAACTTAATAGTAATCTTGAAAAATGTCAGATGGTGACATGTAATATCATAAAGAAATTGCTAGAATAATGTGTTAGGTAATCTATTGATAGACCTAATCAAGGATCCTTATAAGCATGATATAATGGTTTTAGTCTAAATGAGAACAATGGCATGAGTAAATTAGGTCACATCATCATTTGTAGCATGCTCATCTAGGATTGCATAAAAAACAAAGTCATGCTTATCTATATATGTTGTCAAGTCCACCTGAAGGAAAATATTTATTTCAGTCATAATACAACGCTGTGGTCTCTAAGCTGAATGCTACTATAATTTCTTTCAGAATCTAGAGCAAATTAAGTTGCTCAAATTCACTATGTTATCCAATAGATATAATTTTTGAAACATTTGGTGATGCCTAGTATTCTAATCAACACCTCATTGTTTTAAACCATACACTATTTCCACTATTGAACGCAATGAGAATGGCTAGTAAATATTTAAGGCAGTACATCTCCGTCTTCATAATTATTCATTTCTCTCTGCTTGTTAAAAGTGAACTGGGCCATAATCTATGGAATTTGGTTAAGCATCACATTTCTTTATTCATAAGCACTTACAACCTTATGTCAAGCTTGAATAAAATAAGTTTTTATTCACAAATGCAAGTTGAGTATGAATCAATAAAGAAAAAAGCTAATAATGAAGTATGATAAAGGATACAAAGAAATCCAATAGTACACATACTGCAACATCCACAAGCCATGTCATATATAACTTTAATAGTTTCGACTCTAGAGTCCTTACAAGTATACTGAACATAACACCATAACAACAAAATGGAACATGTGTTATGTTAACATCTCCAACCATCAAAAATAGCTCTTGAAAACACAAAGCATAAAAGAAAACATCAAATATAGCTTTATACCTTCCCACATAGGTTATATTCCCTATTAAAGAAAATATGAACATCAGTGGATTTAGACCCTGATAACAAAAGAAAATAACAAGGGCGAATTATATCCATGCAAACCATATTCAGAGTCAGTTGTCAATGAGTTCAAAGGGTAAGCATACCTAAACTATAGAAAATGCTTCCTCCATCACAAATACTTCTAAGATCAAAGTAAGTATTTGTAAGAATGATATAATTAACCACTTATCTAGAAAAATGAACAAAAAGTGACAACTTACCCCAAAAGAAAATAGAATGTGATTGATCTAACTTTTACTTCATTAGATTCCAATTGTGTAAAAAGGGTTGCTTCCATATATTATAACTTTTGGTCTTCCATACATTGTAACTTCTAAGCTTCCAATTCTATAAATAGATTTATGAATTATGATACATATAAAAAATCTAAAAGATACAAAAGTAGTGTCATGTGTCAGACCACCAAATATTTTGTTATATTGAAACAAAAAGGTGCCTTCTAGAGCACTTCAAAGCATATTTCAGAAAAAAATGAAGTTAAAAATCCAAAATGCCTTCCGCAACACATGGAAACACATTTTAAAACAGAATATAAAGACAAAACTCCATCCACAGTTTGGAAAAAGTCATCAGCTAATGTGAAACCTTGGCCAAATCCATTAAAAACATTACATCTGAAGCCAACTCACTATTGGTATATGAATATACATCATGATACATTTTCTCAAGAAAGCCATCTTTTGAAGCTATGTTATTACACTGGATTTACTTAACTATGTATTTGACTACAAACTATTTTCTGTCACTTTGTTGCTTGCACAAATCTAGTTATCACCTCTAATTCATCCAATTGCTTTGTGAAAGGAAAAGCAATTGGATTGAATGTAAGTTAGAGGGGCTGGATGGTCATTGCAATTACAATCCAAAAATGTATTTTCTTGATGTTTAAATTTTCAAAAGTGCAGATGTTGTTTGAAGGAATTAAAATTGATATGCTCTCAATAATGTGAGTAGGCTTCTATTGTCCAATGTTGCAATAGTTGCTATAGGGATGATTGCTAGCAGAATCATGGGAATGGGTGCATCAAACATGGAAGATCAACAAGTATCAACATGACTATCTTTGGAGTAGCAACACCATTTGTGAATGATTTTAAAGATGTTTTAGAAGTAAAAGGCCATGAAACATTGGTATTTCATGCCATCGGAGTTGGTGGGAAAGCCATGGAGGGCCTGGTGACAGGAGGTCTTTTATAGGTATTCTATAGTTTATGTAAAAACTTGTAACCCTGCATTTCCTTTTATACCTCTATCATCTATTTCTCAAAAGTCAGAATGATGCTTCAGATTATGCACGTACATTAGTTTATTTAACCAGCAAAGAAATCTAATGGATATAAGATACAAGTATTATTTTTGGATTACATTGTGATGAGTTGGAACTTCAAAATATGGGTAAATTTTTCAAACAAATTACTTTTGAGAAATTAGAAACAATTATAATGACATTTGATGAATAATTGTTTTCTCTTGTGGATGATATTTGCAAGGTATTTTAGACATTAATACCACTAAAGTTGTTGATTTCATTGTGGGAGGAGTCATGGCATGTAATGAACAGATATTTGATACCATTCATGAGCAGAAGATTCCTTTAGTATTAAGTGTAGGGGCCTTGGATATGGTTAACTTTGGACCTAAAGATACAATTCCATCTAATTTCAGTCATCGAAAGTTTCATGCGCATAATGATCAAAGTAAAAGCAAACTCTCCTTAATGTATTTTTTTCTTCCATCTTTTTATATGTTTCTTGTTCTCTTGCTTGCATATTTTTTGAAGTGCTCTTACAAAAAATATAACATGCAGTGTTGCTTCACTTTCAATGTGATAGCAAAGCAACTCATATTTTTCAATTATTTTAGTCCCTTTATTTTATCTTGCAACTTCTCTTGAAGTAGAGTTTTGGGGAAAAAAATGTCCCAAAGCTTATAGCAGTAGGAGTCTAATTATTGTGATTTAGATTAACATGACCCTAATATCTATTAATGCCAAGAATTATTGTGTCACATTTTGAATTTTTCTAATGTTTGAAAGGTATTTTTCAACCTTAATTTCATCTTTTTCAAAAGGTAACTCTTATGCGAGCTACTGTGGAGGAGAATTTTTTTTTTATTGAGAAGGGAACATTTGTTTTGGATGCTCATGGAAAGTGTTTCTATGATCCATAAGCAATAGGCACTCTCATAGATGAGTTACAAAGATCCATTCAAAAGACCTCTGACAGACAGGTGAAACTTTGGAATTTGAAACAACATTTCTATTTATAATTTTTCTTCTACGTTTCTATCTATTTAGGATTAAAAAACCTTCTAGATTATCATATAACCTAATAAACATGTATGCTTGATTTCCTAAGATTTTATATAGTTTTGAATTATATTTCTTGGTAGGTTCAGAGACTAACATGATAAAGGTCAGATTCTTCCAAGAAAAAGAAATTGGAAAATTAGGAGCTTACAAGAAATTTTAGCTTGTTTTAATTCAAGAAATGTAGCTAAATTTACTAAGACTGCAGGCTTCTCCAGTGTAGAAACATTCCTTTACAGAAAGCTGGGCATCAACCCTGCATTCTTCTCTGCAACAACCATTCAAATTTTAAGCTATCATTATTCAATAAAGCAGAAAAATAGAAAAAAAACATGATTACTATTTAATTTTTCTGACTGAGCCAAAATAGATCATCTAATTTGTGGGTACTAAGCCTCTTATACCACAAATATGGACATGAATACCTCTAAAAAATAAACTATTTCCTCTCTACAAGCTATTAGTTTCTTTGCTCTGATTTTCAAACTCTCAAAGTTGAAATAGCATCCAACTTATAACGGTTTGCTAATTAAGTCCAACAAGCAATGCCCTTCCTATCTACCACTATTATTTCAACTATGATGATGGAACTCTATAAATCATCCTTATGGACAAAACTTTCCTTGCTCATTATATTTGAAAAAATTCAATTTGTCAAATATGTTTTGCTATATAATTTGCATGCATACTTTAATAATACAAAAATATTTTAAAAATATAAAAATAAGTTTCAATAATTATTAATAACTAGTTAAAGAAAAGACCTTGTCTATAAATTATGAAATGTCATATATAATTTATTAAAAGCTAAAAATTATGAAACAATATAAATAATAATGAATTCAACTATTCAATAATTATTATATTATTAATAATAATTATATTATTAATAATAATTAAAAATATGTAAATATTAATAGTTAAAAATAATTTAAAATTTTCATATTAACTTAAATTTTTTATAGTATGATATTCAATCTAATTTCATGTAAAAATGGATGGTGTGTGGCTGGCGACGGTGGTAGGGATCTGTGGGTGGACTGTTGCAAGCTGTTGCGGGCCTGCATGAGTTCATGAGCCCTTGTGCATGTCTCCTCTTTCCTTTTCATTTGCTGTGTAGTGAGTGTTGTTGGTTGTGGGTGGGGTTTTGCTGTGAGTTGGGGGAGGGTGAAACTTTTCTTTGTGCTTTTTTCTTCTGCTGGTGGAAGCGGTGTAGGCTGGGTGTAGGGGTTCGATGTGGGGCTATGGCAGAGGCTTCCAAAAGCTTGGTGATCGCTGGGTCAAAACCATATCAAAATTTTTCGGAAGCCATGCATGCTCAAAAGAAGGATTCCTCTTTTGTGGGTGAGAGCTCTAAGCTCAAGAAAGTGAACGGGTGCTTGCCGTGGAGTCAAGATCATACTATTCTGGTTATTTCTCCAGAATCAGTTCAGGAGGACATAGATTATTGGAGCCAACATATGCTAATTTGTAAGTTCTTGGGTATTCATGTCCCTCTCTCGACATTAGAGTCTTGGATCCATCAGACCTAGCAGATTGAAGGTGATTTCGATCTTTTGGTGGCTGCGAATGGCTATTTCATGGTTGACTTCTCTTGCATTTTAGATCGTAATCACGTTTTTGAGGGAGGGCCATATTTTTACAATCATGTTGGCTTGTTCATTAAGCCCTATCATGGAGGTTTTAATGCAGTAGAGGATCTACCTACACGGGTTCTTGTTTGGGTTCGTCTACCATGGTTATTGTTGGAGTTTTGGAGGGAGGATATTCTACACCGGATTGCTGCTTTGTTGGGGGAGCTAGCTTCCATTGCTTAGAATACTTTGGATAAAAAGGTATTCTCTTATGCTCACATTTGTGTTGAAATTGATTTAAATAACCCTTTGCCAGATTCTTTGGAAATTTGTATTGGCTCTATCTTGTGGATTCAGCTGCTAGACTATGAGTCCCTTCCTTTTCGTTGCCTCTTTTGTCACGAGTATGGATACCTTTAGCGCCAGTGTCCTGAGGCTCCCAAAGCGGCAGGGGATTCTCCTCCTCCTTCTTTTGGGCCTTCGATGGTGAAGGGAGATAAAGGTAAGGCGTCTGTGGTTGAGGGTGGGATTGATAAGGATGGCTTTATTCCTGTTAAGCAGAGGAATAAAAGGAGGGGTCAGAAGTGGGCCTATAAGGATAGATAGAATGATTAGGGTTTCAATCAATTTGAGGTTCTGGATAATCAAGTTTTGGAGGAAGGGATTCCTATTGAGATTTATTTTGGGGCCACTGGTATGGATGTTAGGTTGGATATCGGGCTGGAGCAGGCAATTGTTGTTCATAATATTTTCAGGTATTGGAGCAGGGGATTTCTGAGCCTCTTGGGGCCTTTGCAGATGTGCAGGATGATATTGTTTTAGTAGATTTAGCTAAGGCAGTGTTCTCTTCAGGTAAAGGTCGGGGTTTGTCTCTTGCTTTAGAGGTGCTGCAATGCCCTCTTAAGAAGGGGCATTTTGAAAATCCTTTGAAAGCTGGTCATAAGAAGGATGCAGACAAGCTTAAATCTACTGGGGATCTGTTGGTGGAATTTGGTTCTGTTAAGACCCTTGAGGCCCACTTCTCTCAACCTTTCTCATGATTATTCTCTCATGGAATGCAAGGGGGTTGAATAGCACCTCCCATCAAAAGGCTATTCAAGATGTGATTGTTGTTCATTCTCTTGATATCTTTTGTGTTCAAGAAACTAAGCTTTGGGTGGACCTCATGCTTCAACATGCCTCTTGTATTTGGTTTTTTGGCCAATGTCAGTGTATTGGGTCTAGGGAAACCTCTGGGGGTCTGACTCTTTTCTGGGATCCTTGTAAGGTTGTTCCTCGTTGGTGGATTTCAAGCAAGTCTGCTATTTCTGTGGTGGCTTCGATTTTGGAATCTGGTGAAACTATTTTTGTTAGTAATTATTATGCTTTGATTGATGTCCGTGGTAAAATCCAACTTTGGGCTCATGTTAGGTATGTTAGGTCTTGTGCACCCTATCTGCCTTGGATCTTAGCTGGTGATTTCAATGCTGTGTTGAGCTTGGAGAATAAAAGGGGAGGGCTGCCTAGGCTTGGTCCTGCTTCTGATCTGTTTCAGACTAATGTGGACTCTCTTGCTCTAGTGGATGTTAAACCCTCTAATGGAATATTCAGTTGGAATAATAGATGGAGTGGGGCTGAAGTGATTTCCCAGCAACTAGATTGTTTCCTTGTCTCTTGCTCTTGGGTTAGAGGTAGCTTGGTCATTTGCTCAGAGATTCTTGACTGGTGTGGCTCTGATCATTGGCCAATTAAGTTTTCAACTTTAGCTTTCCCAAATCCAAAGAATCCACCTTTCAAATTCCAGCTTATGTGGTTGCGTGATCCGTCTTTGGGTGATCTTGTTGCTCAGTGGTGGTGGGATGGAGCCCCTGCGTATGGTACAACTATGAATTCTCTGGTTAAGAAGCTACAATATGTTAAGTATCATCTTAAGCGACATAATAGGTCATGTTTTGGTAATTTTTGAGCCAGGAAAAGAGATGCACAGGATCACCTTGCTATTATCCCGCTAGATTCAAGATTTGGAATTCTCAGAGGATCTTGGGCATGCTGAGGCCCAGGCTCTAAAATTGGTGGAGAAGTGAGAGATTCATGAGGAGATTTTTTGGAAACAAAAGGCTAGGATTGATTGGCTTCAAGAGGGTGATAGGAATACTGCATTTTTCCATCATTCGGTGCAAGATCTTCGGAATAAGTGTTTTATTTCTTCTCTTGTTAACTTTGAGGGTCTTCTGATCTCTTTGCAACAGGCTTTGTCTAGAGAGGCTCGTCAGTTCTACTCTAATATGTTCATTGAGGATTCATTGCCTGTGGAGGCTGATGAGAATAGGGTCCTTGCTTGCATTCCCTCTTTAATTTCTAATGAGCTGAATGCTTCTCTTATTCACCCAGTGACTTTGTTGGAAGTGGAGGAGGTGGTGTTTGGGATGAACAAGGGGAAAGCTCCTAGCCCTGATGGTTTCCCAGTTGTTTTTTCAGGAGTTTTGGGATATTGTGAAGCTGGATTTGTTGGAGGTGGTTCAGGAGTCTCTTCATAGTAAGCAAATGCTTTGTGCCTTGAATGCTACTTTTCTTGTTCTCATTCCTAAGAAGGAAGGTGCTGACAGAATTGATCTCTTTAGACCCATTGTACTCTATAATGTGGTGTACAAGATTATTACGAAGTTGATGGTTGAGAGGCTTAAATATTGTTTTCCTGTGATCATTTCTACGGAGCAAGGTGGCTTTGTGGCAGGTCATCAAATTATGGATGGGATGGTGGTTGCGTCTGAAGTCATTCATTCCATGGCAACCTCTCAGGATAGGTCTATGTTTATCAAGTTGGATATGGCCAAATCTTATGATAGAGTTAAATGGAGTTTTCTTCAAAAGATTCTGTTGGCCTTTGGTTTTTCCTCTGATTGGGTGAGCTGGATATTGAGTTGTGTGACCTCTTCCTCCTTTTCGGTTATTGTGAATGGGGAACCTTCAGATATTTTTGGGGCTACTAGGGCCCTTCATCAGGGGGATCCACTCTCTCCTTATTTTTTTATTACTATGGCAAAGGAGTTGGGCCGACTTCTTAAATCTCGAGTTTCACAAGGTTTGATTCATGGGTGGCAGTGGGGGATGGGCTTGCCTACGCTCTCTCATCTTTAATTTGTGGATTACACCTCTCTTATGGGTCTGGTTCATATTAGGGAGGCTAAATCCTTCAGGAAAGCTTTGGACATCTACCTAGTGGCTTCGGGTTGGAAAGTCAATGAGCAGAAGTCTTCTATATTCTTCTTTAATACTCCTCAAGCTATCTAGAGGCGGATTGCAGCTATTCTACAGTTTCAAATTGGGACTCTTCTCTTTGTCTACTTGGGTACTCCTCTTACTGTTGGTCGTCAACCCAGGTCCTCCTAGCAGTTGTTGGTTGATAATCTTAGGCAGAAGGTTACTCATTTGACTCATCATTGGTTGCTACTGCTGCTAGAGTGACTCTTCTCAAGTCTGTTATCTAGGCCCTTCCCATTTATAGGTGCTTTGTTCAAGCGGCTCCTATGTTTTTCCTTAAGGAATTTGATGCTCTCTCACGTCAATTTCTTTGGAGCGGTAGTTTTTTGTCTTCAAAGTGGATCTTTGTTAAGTGAGAATCTATGTGTAGACCAAAGTAGGAGGGTGGTCTTGGTTTATGCTCTGCTATTTTGAATGGGAAAGCTCTTGCTTCCAAGCTTTACTGGCAATGGTGTACCAATCAACATCAGTTATGGGCTCGTATTCTCAACCATAAATATCTTCGGGGTGTTGCTTCTTTTGAGGATCCTCGCTATCCTCTGGAAGGGAGTGGTTCTATGATTTGGCATACTTTGAAAGTGGGGGCATAGTTGATTAAGTGTGCGCTTTTTTGGATCTATCATTCGAGGTTACAAACTCTTTTTTGGTCAGATTCTTGGGATGGTCACCCTCCTTTTCTCTCTTCTTTTCCTCACCTCCAATCCCTTTCTAATTTTTTTATTGTGACTGGTTGGGATACTATGGAGCATTATAAGGTGGTGCAACATGGTGGATTGGTTGTAATTTTTCACTAGAAGCATCCTTCTGAGTGGCCACCTAGAGGGTCTGAGAGGGATAGGCATGAGCTTTCCTAGCTTCTGGTTTCCCGTGCTTGTAATTCTTATAGGGGACCTAATGTCTTGGCTTGGGATGGTTTGGATTTTTTTGGAAAGTAGTCTGTGGCGGCTGGTTATAAGCAGGTAGGTAGGCAGTTTTTTGGGGACATTGAGGTCCCTTGGTGGCAGCAAGTTTGGCACAAGTTGTCATGGCCCAAGTGCAACTTCTTTATGTGGTTAGTGGCTCAAAACTAGTGTATTACTTGGGATAGTTTATGTAAGCGTGGTTTCCAAGGCCCCTCTATGTGTGTTTTGTGTCACGACTGTGAAGAGAGTGTCTCCCATCTCTTCTTCTAATGTTCTTATGCTAGGGAGATTTGGCATTTCTGGTGGGGGGTGTGGAATACGGCCTGCTGGTATGCTTCCTTTTTGGTGGAGTTTGGGGAATGGTGGGGCAGGGCCCCTATTTCTACCCCCTTTCTTCAGGCTGTTTGGGCTCTTGGGCCATCCTTTATTATTTGGAACCTGTGGTTGGAGAGGAATAGGCAGATTTTTCAGGATTCATTGTTGATGGCCCCTCACCTATGGTGGAAAATTCTACATTCTTTAGGGGAAACTATTGTGGCTAAGTGTGATATGAATATGCTGGTGGACCCTCATGATGTTGGTTGTTGTAATTGTCTTCATCTTCCTCGTCTACAATGACAGCTCATGCGCAAAAGATGTAGACATCCCACCCCAAAGGTGAATAGGGAGGGAAGATGGACCCCTCCTCCTCACAGAGTCCTAAAAATCAACTCGGATGGCTCTTCTCATGGAAATCCAGGTCATGCTGGCATTGGGGGTGTGGGCCAGGATAGCTCTGGAGATGTTCAGTTTATCTTCTCTGTGTATAAGGGTCTTCATACGAATAATCTTATGGAGGCTCAGGCCATTTTATTGGTTGTGGAGCGGGGCAATCAATTGGGATGGCAAAGGATCATATGTGAGTCTGACTCCCAGGTTGTGGTGAACTTATTGAAAAGGCGGTATTTGGATGATGTGAGCTGGCAGTTGGCTTTGATTGTTGAACAAATTCTCACTCTCTATGCTTCTCTGGAGTATATTGCTTTCACTCATATTCCTCGAGAATGGAATGGTGTTGTTGATTGCTTAGCTAAATGGGCTTCTGATCATATTCATGATTGGAATTTGGTGGATTGGGGCCAACTACCCCCAAATTTGTCTGATCAATTGGATCACTTGGTTGAACTTGATAGGGCCATTTAATGCCCTTTCTTTGTAACGTTTCCTTGTTTTAATAAAAAATTTACCCCCTCTTGATGTTAAAAACAAATTTATATTATAAAATTATATAAATAATTTATTTAATTTTAATGATTTATAATAAAATTTATATTTCAAATAATTTAAATTTTAAAATTAAATTTATAATTTTTACTTTTGACTTTTTTAGAATAATAGTTATATATTTTGTATGCAATAAAAATATTTTAATAATATTCAAGTAAAAACTATATAGTATTTAACATTACATTTAAATTAATTTTTCATTGCATATACTTTAAATATATATAAATCTAATATTATAATTGTTTAGATATAAATGATTTTTTTTACTATGGAATGTGAAAACTTAGATTAAGTTAATTGTTAAAACACTATTTAAATCGTGTGATGATTGGATGAATAATAAACAACTTTAAGATTAAATGGATAATCTACAACAACACCAATTTCATAAGTGGCTTATCATTAGCATTCCTAAAAATCCACCCTTATTGGTCAAATTTTTTTAGCCAATAAAATCGAGAATTTTTTTTTCTCAAAATTTGAAAAGTTAAAAATAGTGCATTTAACTTTAAGAAAATTAAAATATAATGTATTAAAATTAAATTATAATGTATGGAAAAGAAAATAATGGATTTTGATTGGCTGCAAGAAAAAAAATTAATCACTAGTTAAGTTCAAGGCCTTTCCTATAGTTCCATGGCAGCAACTAGAAAACACAAATATAAACACATTTTAGAAACAAAACAAAAAGATAAAAATATTTAAGAATTAAAAAAAAAAATTACTTAGCCAAAACACAAAAAAAAAAAACACATTTTAGAATAAAAATAAAAATATAATATAATAATAAAATATATATTGATGTATTTTGTATAGATTATATTTAAGATATATACACTAGTTTAATATATAAGATCCGACAAATATTGTCGTCATATGTATATTTGCAATAGTACAGTAATAGAGATGACTTGATATTGTTGTATAATTGGCTTACTAGAATAAATTAAAATATATTAAAAAATATTTTCATTTTTAATATCATAAATCAATTTTTTTAATATTAGATGCAATGAATTATCCATGGCCTTATGGCGATGAATTGTTGGTGGTGAATTTTCCTAGAGCCCTCTAAACCATTGTTAGTCATGGAAAACAAGTTTAATGGTAAAAGCCTACAAAATATTAGGTAAATGCCTCCAAAGTTTCACTTATCACATAAAAGCCAAATAAATATTAATTTGACAATTGAATGGGAACATTCTATTTTCATTTGCAGTATTTTAATTTGTCAATTTGATTGCAACTTTATTTTTTCATTTGTATTACTTGATGTTTTAAACTTGTATGCAAATATTTCATAATTAGATAATACTTAATTTTCTTTAAGGAAAAAAATCTATATTTGTCTAAGTTTATTTCATTCCATTATTTATAACTTATTATTAATTGTTTAATCCAGCCACATGCAACTAGAATTTGCAGTGCATCCATGCACAAACACATACTCTCTAACATATAACCATACATGTAGTTTTCTATGGATGTAATCCTTGAACCTCCTTTAAATGCAAGTGCTAGTAATAATGATTTTTTAATATAAATTTAAAATATATTAATTATATATCATTTAAAAAATAATATATCTATTTATATATAATGCCCTCTTATTTATAAATAATATATTTTTAACATAATTGTATGCTAAACAATTTCTAATATATATATTTTTAAAAGTGATTATTTTGTATATAGAATTTAAAAATAAATTGTGATTGAAATCCAAATCTTTCCTTTTATCAATCAATTCTGCTACATGTATACCAATAATGACTCATGTTTATCTTAAAAATAATAATATTTTAATATTCTTAAAAAACCATACAAGATTTATATACATTTTGTGAGGAAATAACTTCTTACACGGCCTTTGTGTAAGAAAATGAGCTCTCAAAGTAGGTTATAACTTATATAGATACTGGAAAACAGTTTCTCACTTGTGTACAACGATGCTGACAGTTCTTGTAGTTAAACAGTGTGCTTGTAGCTGTGTCGTACACAGATAACTTTGAGTTCTCCAAGTTTGTTTTTCCTGTGGATTTTATCTCGGAGATAATCGTAGAGCCAAAAGTAAAAGGTGGGATAT
Source organism: Sequoiadendron giganteum (assembly GCA_007115665.2). Classification (NCBI taxonomy): domain Eukaryota; kingdom Viridiplantae; phylum Streptophyta; class Pinopsida; order Cupressales; family Cupressaceae; genus Sequoiadendron; species Sequoiadendron giganteum. The sequence continues at coordinate 52,121,931 of CM021110.1, read as the reverse complement.
AGTGTAGCCTTTACTTGGATGATTAGTTCCAGTCAAATAAAAATAATGGCGTGTTCTTAATAAATTTAGTTAAATATTATATAAAAATGGACTATTTACATTTATGTTGCTTACTTTTACAGTTAACAAGAAGTTAGACTGTTTGATTAGTTCATAATGGCAACAATTTAGTTGTCCTAAGTTTTTAATTTATTTGTTTAATATTTTGAAGGTTTAGATTTGATGGATAACAATGTAGCTGACTATAATGTTTAAGCCCATCTCAAAAGATAAAAACAAAATGTTGACACAGAGAAAATTAACACTAAAATGATGGAGGAAAGAATGTAATTACTTATCTTCTGATGACTCAATCTAGAAATCTTTCACTTGAGTTAATAATGTCATAATTAGTGATATTACTATCATTATTAGTTTTACGAGTTTGATTCATATGGTTGAATCTTGATAGCAATATTACAATTTGACACGCTGTGAAAAAAACCTTCTATTTATCAATATCATAACTTTGTTCTTTTCTTAAACAGCACTGTAACTGACCTTAATTAACATATATATATATATATAATCTTCATACTGCCTATTGTTGATCAATATATATCAAAGACCCATTAAAGCCGTGAATTGCAGAATAAGCAACTTGTAGAGACAAATATACCTTTCATATTTCTTCATGTCAGAGAAAAAAAGAGATATCAACTTGTACAATCAAACATAATACATTCTTAATAATAAATTTCCAAATTTACATCCCTCTCAATTACATTACTTCATTATTCTAAATATCATTATATTAAATATATTAATTCTGTTTTTGGATTTGATTATGTGCAAGTTTTTTCATCAACGTTTTGGATCACAGCTCTCTATCTTCATGATGGATCACAGAGTGTGAACGTTGATGAAAAAACTTACACACAATGGAATCCAAAAACAGAATTAATACATTTAATATGAAATGTGAAAATCTCATATCTTATCATTAGATTAATTTTTCAACACATATCAGAGCAGATACTTCCGCTGCGCAGCGAGGAACATAATAAAGAAAGCCAATTTACTGACGCGCTCATGCAAGGAAGCTATTTCAATGGCGGATCTCGTAATATGCTTCTTCCCAGCCAGCTTTTCACAGAATAATGTCTTCAACAAGGGGCGGAAAGAGAGCCCAACTCCTATCTTTCGCCTAAGGCTGCCATAGTAGAGTGTTATTGAATGACCCATTGATCTGAAAATCGCAGCCTTAATTTTTCCTCTTCTTGGCGGAGCCATATTCACAGACAAGATTTGCTTCATGCTCATGCAGCCTCCCAGCCTTGTAACAGATTTTACAAGAATTGTTGAATACAAAGGGGAAGAGACCTGAGATATTCATTTATAAGGCATCGAGGGGACATAGAGGCCCACATGCTTCTGTGGTGAGAAACAAATATCTTCTTGTTCCTCTGGAGACCACCATCAAGTTCTAAATTAATATACACAATACATTCTTAATAATAAATTTCTAAATTTATATCGCTCTCAATTACACTACATCATTGTACATATCTCAGCAAATTTTCAACACATATCAGAGCAGATACTTCCACTGCGCAGCGAGGAACAGAAAAAAGAAAGCCAATTTACTGACGCGCTCATGCAAGGAAGCTATTTCAATGGCCGATCTCATAATATGCTTCTTCCCAGCCAGCTTTTCACAGAATAATGTCTTCAACAAGGGGCGGAAAGAGAGCCCAACTCCTATCTTTCGCCTAAGGCTGCCATAACAGAGTGTTATAGAATGACCCATTGATCTGAAAATGGCAGCCTTAACTTTTCCTCTTCTTGGCGGCGCCATATTCACAGACAAGATTTGCTTCATGCTCATGCAGTAACCCAATCTTGTAAGAGATTTTGCAAGAATTGTCGAATACAATGGGGAAGAGACGTGAGATATTCATTTATGGGGCATCGAGGGGACAGAGAAGCCTGCGGTATTGTCGGAATTGAAGACGAAATTAATATATTCTGTCGCACAAGTCGGCCCAATACAGTGAATTGTGACGCAGGGCAATGCCAGATTGCCACGCGTTGGGTGGTCCTGTATTTTGTCACGAATTTTCATTGGATCATACAAAACCTAATTCCTCTGAACAAATTGCATTCTGACAAACCAGCAAAGTTTTTATTGTCAATCTTGAAAACCCGTGGAGCCTAACGCAGTAGATCTTAATTCTACTTGTCGTTCCCCACACGTTCAGTGGGAAGACTAAACAGTAGGTAAAAAGATAAGACTAAAGAGTTGGTAAAAGGATAAGCGTATGAGGAACAAACAATAAAGAAAAAATAGATCGAGCCCGAGGACCAACCGTTACAAAATGGCTCAACGTTTTGAGCTGAAACTCTATGGAGAGTTTGAACCATTGCAACGACCTTTTTGGTTTGCCTTTGATCTGATGAGGATTATTCATACATTTTTTTCAAAAAAAATATTAAAAGAAAGGGATTTTTCAGTCTTAAAGTAATTTTAAGATTTATAATTTTTAGGTGTAGGGGAGAGGGGTTAATAGTCTGTTAGGGTTCAATTGTTTTTGATATTAAAGCAAGGGAAGGGCCCCTAATCCCATGAGTTCAACGAAACAACAAACAGAAAAAGAGAGGTCTAAAGCAAGGGAAGGACCTCTAATCCCATGAGTTCAACGAAACAGCAAACAACAAAAAAGAGGTCTATACACCTCAACCAACCAACCAAATTATTTGTGGTTCTATTTGAGTTGAGAAAAAAATGTTGGAATAGTATTTGTGGCCCTATTTGAGTGGACGAAAAACTATTTTTCTGAAGTTTGTAGGAAATGGATTTACTTTAGATTTTTTTCAACTACAAGAAGAGGAGCTATTTACAATGGGATGTTCTACTATGTTAGTAGAAAGTTACTTCATTATGACATCACTCTCATGGCATAAGGATCACGATATAATAGCTGTAGTGTAGAAAAATGTATCCTTTTGCATTTTCACACTTGTTTGGGCCCTCCTTACTAAAATTGGGCTTCTTTATGCCTTATTTGGTCCTATTTTGCATCCACAAGCCTTATTTAATGCATTTTTTCGAGGATAATCCTGACACATATTTAATGACCAATCATAATTTAGTGATTTTGGATTGTATGGCCCAAATTTAGTGATCTAGGACTCATACGCTACCTTGGGCGTATGGATCCCACCTAAATTTCAGGGCCTGGTCTTGAATTTGGCATAAAACATAACATTTCTTGAAATTTGTGTCCCAAGCCTAGCCTACTAGGACTCATACACCCCAACTGGAGTATGAGTCTTGCTTAGCTTAGACCTATTTTAAATTCAAATTCTTGATGGGATTTTATTCTCCTAGATCTGATGTCAGCTTGTAGTGTTGTTATTTCAAGAAATTTGGCATAAGCAAGTATAAATACAAGGTTATTTCACATATTTTCTCCTAAACATTTTCATGAGCAAGTTTGATCTAAGCATTCAAGCATTCTAGTAATTCAAGAGTATTCAAAGGTATTCAAGAGCATTTTAGAGCTATATTCAAGAATCAAGCATCATGTCAAAGTCATCATGCATCATGTTTGTTTTTGAGCTAACATTTGTGATGTAGGTTCTCATGATTCAAGCAAGCATTTGTTAGAATTTTGAAACAAATACAAAACTACAAGCCATAGGATTAAACAACGAACAAATACACCTTCCACACAAGAGATCTGCAAACAATATATACAATATTCTTCAATAAGAAAAAACTACAGAAGCAAGAGACTTTCAAGAAGATATGAAAGCTTGAGATGATCTTAGAGAGATAATTACAATTAGGGTTGAGTACTATATAAGAGAAACCCTAAATGATAAATGGATTAGATCAAGACAAGCATCAAAATCACATGCAATGAGACATAAAGATCTAATAATAGATCACTTCAATTAACATAGAAAATAACTTACTTAACTGAATAAAGAACTCCTAAGTTTACCTTAAGTGCATGAGAATAAATTAGACTAATATTTAATCAATTAAAGATTATTAATTATTGGCCAATGCATGATAACTCTAACAACATTCAAGTCAAGATCCATAACATACAATCAAGAGTGAAGATCTACATTCATGCTAGCCATCTCATGCAAGATTGCAACTATTGTTACAAGGGTTTGATTTAGGTTGAAGATCTATTGAAGAGAAAGATTGTAGAAAGTTGTCAAGGTTGTAAAGTTGTCAAAGTTGTCACCTTTCGTGCAAGATCACAAAAAGTCACCTACAGGTTGGAATTCAGAGTTTCAAACTTGGAGATCGGAAGGAAGAGAAGCTACAAGAGAGCACTAGAGGATATCAGAGTTTTAGATCAACCCTGATACTAGGACTAAATCACCACTTGTGGTGTATGAGTCCTAGTATACCAGATTTTAGACTTTTTCTGTAGATCTTGGTTTAGCAGTTGCAGATTCTAGTTTCGGCCTGAAACCATAAATTGAGACTAAATTGCCCCTACTGGCGTATGAGTCCTAGTCTACTTCAAAAGTCATAATTTTGGGATTGCAGACCTTATTTCAAGCATCTTTAGCTTTCCAAGTGCACCTTTATTTATCTCCAGTTTGTTATTATGATTTGAGTTCATTTTCTAGGTCATATAGTTAAGTTTTGCATGTTACTTTCATTTCTTGTCTTTCTAAACGTTTTCTTAGTGGTGAACCCCTCATTTGTATTTAATCACATCCCAGGAGACCTTATAGCAGATCCTTTCTCTTAATTGCACCATTAGATTAAGATCTCTAGGGTTTCCTTGAATGAAATAGAGCGAAATAGGGTCCCCTAAGTTCTACATCTCTCTAATAGGGTGGACACACCCCCCAACTTTTTTCTTCATTTCAATAGCTTAAACCAGTTATTGCAAACTAAGCCTTCCAATGAATATAAGATTGATTGTAAGATGTAGGTATGATTTCTTTTATTCATATAAGCAAATTGTATGACATAAATTTTAGGCATATTTGACTTGAGGGTAGGGACATTTTTTAGAAGCTTGTAGGAAGGGAATATTCTTTGAATTTTTTAGCCACAAAATAGGAGAGAGGAGGCTAAGAAAGGAAACATACTCATCGTCATCCAATTAGTCATTTTGTTAGTAGGAGGGCCACTTCTATTGGAGCATCACCTCCCATCAGCATAATGATTAGGACATATTGGACCATATATGTTATTGTAGACCAAGCCTTTCAATGAATGCGAAATTAGTTTGAGAATGTAGATATGAGGATTTTTTGGATGTAGAAGCAATCCCAAGATGTATAAATTTTTAAGTAGCTCAAATTCCTAGTTATGGGAGGTGTTCATCTCAAAAAATTTGGAATGAATCTTAAATCACTTCACACATTAAATATTCAATGTAATTGACCATTACATTGGCTAAAAATCAAAATTATTTTTGTAAGGTGAATGATTTTCTAGGTTGTTAAAATAGATCCTAACATAGTTGTACCACTATTATCAAGAAGGGTAAGTTTGAAATGGAGTTTGTTGGAGGTCCTAAAAAATGTCTTCTCTAATTACAATAATTAATAACAATAAACCATCCAAATAATCTAGAATTCAGTAATATTTTTTATATTTTTTAATGTATAGATATCTCTAGCAAAAAAATCCCCTAATAAAAGATATCTCAACTATAGTGTGCATATTAATCTAAATTATAATATAAGGATTTTAGATCTATACATGTTGATTCTTTGTGGTAGGGTCATATCATTACCAAAAGTTGCCTAATGATTAGTTCTAGGAAACTTGGGTTAGATTTCTAATTATTTTTATTGACCTTGGTGTGACCATAATTTCCTTAGTTCACTATATTAGAGTTGGGATTAAGAAAATATCCTAGGATTATGAGGCGCGCGCACACACACACACACACACAAGAACATGAAGTGTAAAAATAAAATGGCTTCACAATTCTAGAAAGACTAGACTAGTGAATAGGATTTCCTCTAATTGAACTATGTAGAGGGATCTATAGAGCATTTGGAGTACCACTTATAAACAACCTATTACCTTCTACACATTATTTATAACCCCTAATACCTACTTGTATCACATTGATTAAATTAGTGGTGTATTGTTATATAACTTAAAAAATGTATGTAGTTATGATGTATTAAAGAGATTTATAATGTTGAGTAGTAAACCAGCTCATGCACACTATTTTAAATAGAGTAAAGATTAAGCAAAGATGCTTGTAGCAACAATGTAAACCAACATTCTATAAAATATTTGTTGTAAGTATGTTGTATTAGATAGCTACAAGGCCTAATGTAATGTATGTAAGAGTTTAATCCCCAAGTTCATGGGAAAATTAAAACACATTCACTTGACAGAAAGAAAAATAATCCTAAAAAAGCTAATGGCTCTAAAAATCATTGAATTCTATATACTACATTTTAAAATAATTTTAAGTTAATTGGGTATAGGATAATCAAGTAAGTAGCATTGGTATTAGAAAGAGCTCTTCCAAATGTATTTTCCTTTTTGATATGGGGGTAGTATCATGGGATTAAAAAATAACCCATTGTATTTGTATTATACTTTAGACCAAGAATGTGGTTGTAACTTCAATAGTTTGCTAAGAAATTTGGATGACAAAAGTATTATTAAACTTAAATTATAAGGAAATGAATCAAAAAAATTTCTCGTGAGGATAATCATTCCAAATTATTATTTAAAATCCTATATAACATGGTCAATCTGATTAGATTGATGTAAAATATAATTTTATTAAAGAAATAGCTACAAGTACATAAATTAATTTCAATGAAAATTTGCATGTGAAAGAAGCAATTCATAAACATTTTTTATAAATTTGTTGGAAATAAATTATTTTGAGAAATTGAGAGAATTTTGGCATCATTTATTTGGAAATTCAAGCTTAAGGGAGTGAGTTGGAATCAAGCTTGATCTACCCTCTCCAAAGATTTCTTGAGTGGTAGCTCCACCTAGACTATTTTTGGTAGAATTCATATAAAGCATTCAATGAATATAGCTAGTCTATACACAAGCTTTTATAAATATCAATTCTAGAATACCTTAAGATAAAAGACATGAAAACTATTAGAATTGAATATGTTGTATACACCATTTTAGTGTATAAAAATGTATCCCTTTACATTTTCACACTTGTTTGGGCCCTCCATGTTAAAATTGGGCTTATTTATGCCTTAATTGGTACTTTTTTGCATCCACAAACCTTAAAAGAATTGCATTTTTCTAAGGAGAATCCCAAAATTTAATAAATGATACTTTATAATTAAATTTTTTTGGCTATGTTCCATATTTAAGGTTCTGAGACTCATATGCCCATTTGGGTGTATGAGTCCTCCCTAGGTTTTGGCCCCAAAGTTCAAATGCCACATTAAGTATTACACTTTTCAAAGTATGTGTCCAAGGTTTTAGGACCTAGGACTCATACACCCAACTAGGCATATGAGTCCCACTATAGCCTAGGACCTATTTTGATTCAAATTCTTGGCAAGATTTTATTGTCCTTAGTTTCAATTTTCAAATGTTAGCTTGTAGTGTTGTAATTTTGGGAAATTAAGCATAAACACATATAAGTACAAGATTATTTCACTTAGATTCACCTAGATTTTCAAGTGTTCAAATCCTAGAGAAAGTTTTATGATCAAGAGTGATTTCAAGAGCATTCAAGGGCTAATTTCTACATCATTTATTGCAGCAATCAAGATTCCATTATCATGTCAAAGATTTATTGCATCATGCATGTTGTTTCAGCTAATATGGCAATGTAGAGTTCAAGATCTATTCAAGCATTCAAAGGCATTATCTCTAATCAAGTTTCATGATCAAGATCCACATCCATTGAAGCCAATTCATGCAAGTTGTAGATCTACAATCAAAGGTTCAAACAAGATTTGGTGAGTTGTTACATACTATTTTTCATTCACCATTCCTTTCAAGCTTTTATTCATTTCTAGGTTTAATTACCAAAACAGGGTTTGACCAAGGAAAACCTCCATTCCCTAACAATTTTTTTTTTTCCCTCTCTTGTGATATGTGTTTGTAGATCTAGGTGAATTGTAGCTTGAAGATCCTTTGAAGAGGAAATTGCAAAGTTGCAAAAGTTGTCATCTTCACAGAAACTCACCTATAGACAAAAATTCAGACTTTCAAGGCTTGAAGATTGGACAAGAAGGAAGCTATAGGAGATCAATAAAGCTTATAGAAACATCATTTCAAATATTTCAGGTGGACTCATACACCTAACCTAGCGTATTAGTCCCTAATAAGGCCTTTTTACTGCATCCAATAGTGTCAGATCTAGGGTCAAAATATTTAGAAAGATCCTAAGAAAAAACCTATAAGAGAACTCATACACCCAACTTGGCGTATTAGTCTCTAAATAGTATATTATAACCATCCTATAGATCTTGATCAGCCATCAAAGATTCTAGAATCTACCCTAAAAACCCTAGAGGAGGACTCAAATGCCCTACTTGGTGTATTAGTCCTAGAGCAACCTAAAAAGCAATTTTCAGAGTTTGTAGATCTTGTTTTGGTCTCTTCATTTCACCAAGTACTTTTATGTTTCCATTCCGTGTTTCAGTTTGATTTCACATTCTTAAGTTTCTAGGTTACATAGTAAGTTTGCATGTAAGTGTTTTCATTTTTGAAGCGCTATTTAATGGTGAACCCCCATCCAATTACACAAAGGAACCCACTAGATTCCTCAATTGAGTTGATTCAATTACGGGTTGATATTGAATTTATTGAGGGATCTAGTTTCCTAATGAAATAGAAGGAAAATAGAGGGTTAGTATCCCTTCATTGAGGATTCCTACACCCTCTTTCTTTTCTCTTCATTTCATTTTGGTGAACCTGAGCAGTGGACCCTTGAATTTCTGATTTGGAGACCATTGTAGCCCTAGATCTAGGTTACATTAGCTTTGCATTAGATTTTGCATTAGTTGAATTTCATTGGGGGCTCCTAAAGTTTGCATTAGTGAAAAGTGCATATAGGTTGCATTTTTTGCATGTTTGCATCATCTAATTTTATCAAAAATCAAAAAAATTGCATTAGTATTGCATCATAATTGCATTTAGGATCATTTTTTATTCACCTAGGATTGAAATTGGATTCAAATTTTATTTCAAATTAGTCAAAAATTTCATCATTTTACCTTATTTGCACTTGCATCTATAGACTCAATTTTGCAGAAATCTGTTATAAACCTGACTATTTTCTATCAAGAATAGAAACCAAACAAAGTTAATCAAAGATCTCAAGATTCACTTTCAAAAACCTTGAATAGGGACCTATATGCCCAGTTGGGCATATTAGTCCCTATATAGGTAGATTCTACTAGAATTTTGAGTGTTTTTTGATCTTTGTTTGCACTATTCATTAGCCGAAAACCCTAAAAGTAGGACTGATACACCTATTTGGGCGTATAGACCTCCTCGATTAGTCAAAAACCCTAAAAAGTGGGATGCTTTGCAAAAAAGCACGACTGATATGCTCATCTGGGCATATAGGTCCCTGATTAGGGGTCTGATCTAATTTTTTAGATTTCTATCTGTCCCTATTTTTAGTTTGCTCCTATGCATAGTTTTGATCGGTATTTGTTTGAGGCTATTTGTTTTAAGATTTAAGAGCTTGCATGTTTAGTTTGCAATGGTTTTTATTAGTTTTGCATTATTTGTAGTACATTTAGGGTTCTTTAACAATTGTGTTAGTTTGCATTGCTTATAGGGGTTTAAATTTGTATTTTTTTGCATTGTTTAAATAAAAAATTCATAGAAATTCATGCATTTAGTGTTGTCATTTCTAAATCATTCCAAAATCATTTTAGTAACAAAAATGATCAGATCTGAAAATGTTTACATTCTTAGAGCTTTGCATAATATGAATAAAAGTACTTTTCACTTTCGGATGTACAATGTTTACATTCTTGAAGTTTTGCATAAGTTTGACATGGGTACTTTTCACTTTTGCATACACAATGTTTACATTCATGAAATTTTGGATAAGTTGTATAAAAGTACTTTTCATTTTTGGGCACACATTGTTTACATTCTTGAAGCATTGCATAAGATGTATAAAAGTACTTTTCATTTTTGGTCAAACAATGTTAGTATCTTACCTTTCTAAGCATGCCAAGAAAATTTCCACCTCTCCCACTTATGAGAATGTTCTAACGAAAGCGAATAAAATAGTGGACAATCAAATTTTGTCTTCTCCTAATATTTCTCCTAATTGTGATGAAGATATTTTGGTGTTAGAAGATCCAATCATTGAGTTCCATGAGAATCCTATTTGTTTCTCTTCCCCTACTAAGGAAAAAATCATTGGACAAGAGGGTACCATCATTGATAAGCAAGAAAATCCAACCATAGATGACTCTCCTACTTGTGATGAAGTTATTTTAGAGGAACCAACCTTTGAATGTCATGAACGTCTAGTTTTTTTCTCTCCTAAATACTCTCCTACTAGGGAAGATATCATGGCACAAGAAAATGACAACATTGACAATAGTGATATGGTTCCCTTAGATGAAGATGATGAAGTGACATTAGACTCTCCTTTACTTAGAGATCATGAAAATAAGGATAAGTCTTCTGAGGTTATGCACATTAGATATCCCTTGAAGTACTCTCTTGAGCGTAAACTTATCATTTATCCACCCTCACAACAACCACAAGTTCAAAATAAACCCGTGCTTATCTTAGAACCAAATTAAAGGCAACTTGATAATGAAAATGTTTCACACTAATCGAGTTACAATACCATTTCTCATACATATAACACTAGATAAAATCTGCAACCAAGACAAACAACTCCAACATCCCTCTCATTACCCCAACCTATCTTGCCTAGTGCCCCTCATTTTCCTTTACATAATGGAAAGGAGTATGATCTTGTTGAATAACTAAAGAATACTCTGGCTAGGATATCCTTATGGGATCTTATTCAATCCTCACCTAGTTGTCATAACATACTTCAAAGTGCTTTACAACAAGTTCCTACCCCTCCTAATGTGCAACTAAATGTTGTGGTAGCCCAAATTCAAGCTATAACTTTGGTCAAAACTTTCCATCAAGATGAGTTACCTTTGCTAGAAGTACAAAAACAAAATGAAGCTTTCATGATAATAGCTATCTTCAATAGGACAACGATAAATAAAACCCTTGTTGATAATGGCTCAACTCTTAATGTGTGTAGTGTAACCCTTTTGGATAAGCTTGGTGTAGATAAATCAAGAATTGAACCTAATTCCTTATCGATTTGAGGATTTGACAATGTAGGAAAACAACTGCTTGGTGTGATCACATTACCTATTACAGTTGGGAAGGTAACATTACAAACCATGATCCATGTTAGGCCTCACAATAGTTCATATAATATTCTTTTATGGAGATCATGGATTCATGCAATGAAAGGGGTTCCTTCTACCCTTCATCATAAAATAAAGTATTTCTACAACAAAAAAGTGTATACAATCAAAGTTGACCTTGAGCCAGAAAGTTGTTTGAACATTGAGAAAGGAAAGGAAAATCCTTTAAAAATATTGACACCAACTACACAAGTGGAACCCATGCAAGAGAAAGAAAGATAAAATCATAATGAGAAAGTCATGAAGCTATTGGAAGATGATTGCGGTTCCTTAGGGATTTCACACCTACATTCATGGGAGAATACAAGGTCATAAAAAAAGAGTTTGAAAAGAAAAAAGAACCAATAGTAATGTCAACACAAAATTCAGATGAACCTTCAAAAGCATCCACTTCAACCACTTTAGAAGAAAAGACAACATACCCAACAAACTTTGGTGAAGTTGATTATGAACAACCACTGAATCCAAAAGGAATGAAAAATATTTATAAAAGAGGTTATGAAAAAGTATGAAACAAATTGAGCATAGTGGAAAAGGATGTGGTACTAGAGAACAAGGTATTCACATCCCTATAGATCCTCACACACAAGAATCGACTAATGGCCTTGGTTATTGTCCCTTGAAAGAAATAAACAAGCCTTCACTTAATATCAACACTCTTACTAAAGATTCTTCTTGGCCAACTTTAACATTAGTGCATCCTAAACTAATAGACACTAGTGGTCTTGGTTATTTTCCTTTTAAAGAAATGAAAGAAACAAAGAAATATTCACTTAATATCAATGTCATCACACAAAAGACTAACAATTGGAGTTCATTAAATTTTACACCCTTTTTTCAAGGAGAGAACGAAATCTCGCCATCCAAAGATTCTTGTGTAAGTATGATACCTTGTATTAAGCAAGAGATATCTTTGTCACAAAATAAAGGAACATATTCTACTTTTGATCAAGAGAGTATCTTTTCGAGACTCCTCCAAGATCACTTGATATCTCTCCCTCCAGGAACATGAAAGAAATTTATATCACAAGTTCATTTTGTGTATATCATAGAGTTCATGGTCATTATACTAATGAATGTAAAGTTTTGGGTAATGAAATTCAACATCTTAAGGATTGTGGTGCTCTTTCTTGTGTTGAAGCACCTAGTTCATCTAATTGATATTGATTTTCATGTTTCTCATCAATCACCTCAACTCATCCTTGTCTTGCACTAAGTGGGGGCAAGATGGTTAGGTAGCCTTATCATTGTATGACACTTGTCATTGTCTCCTTTGGCTAGTTGACCACCTTCCATATATATAAGAGAAAGCTTGGGATGTGGATGACATGCCTTAAGTTGGCTTGCATGCGACATACTATTTTATCTTTAGTATTGCATTTTGGAGGCAACCCCTTTCCTCCCCTCCCATATTCATGATGTAGTCTCATTCGGGAACATATGACTTGGCATAGGGATTTCTGAATAAGCTCTCATGTATTCTTCTACTTTAAAGAAATTTCTCACAACAATGGTGTTATCAACATCTTTAAAGTGGGGGCATACATCGACACTCATGTTTTACTGTGTTATTTTTATTCTTGGGATGCATCCTTTTCTTAGTGGTCTCATTGGGTTTGATTTCCTTCGAGAGTGTGATATTTATTTGACTTGTCCTCTCTTGGAGACATTAGGCACTATGTTCCCTAAGAAGAGACCTTACACGAACTAAGCAAAATCCCTTGAAAAATATAAAATCTTTTACATGCATAAATGTTCATAAGTGCTTAATGCAGCTTGCTAGGCCTTGTGAAGCTCAAAGTTTCATTTTATGGTGCCCTATTGAAGTTATCAAAGGGATAGCTTTGGTATGGTTAGTATGATGAGAATCCTAAGCAAGGGCATGAATTTCTCATTGTATGGTGAGAAGCCAACATAGAGGCATGACTTTCTCACTAAGCCACCCTTGTCAAGGATACTCACCCAATGGCAGCCTGATGTTCCGTTGCCCCAAACTAAGTATGCATTTAGGAAAAACAACCAAGGCCTATTCCACATCATGTTGGATAGATTGTCGAGGCTCGATCCACCCCCCTTTTTATTTTGTCTTTTGTTTTTTTTTTCTCTTTTCTTTCTTTAAGTCTTTGAAATTACAAAGTATGTTTGTGTATATTGTCTTGTTGCTACATATCATACACCTTGTGTGTGTTATTTTGTGCTTATGTTTGTTTGACATGGGATCTTGGATCCTAGGAGCTTGATCACCCTCCTTGATCTTTGTCATCCTATACTATCCACATTTGTACAATCGAACCCCTCTTGATGCGTATTTATTTACTTTAGTGTGAGTTTGGCACAAGGTCATCCTCTCACTAAAGTGGGGGCTAAATATAGTGTATAAAAATGTATCCCTTTACATTTTCACACTTGTTTGGGCCCTCCATGTTAAAATTGGGCTTATTTATGCCTTAATTGGTTCTATTTTACATCCACAAGCCTAATAAATTACATTTTTCTAAGGAGAATCTCGACATTTAATAAATGACACTTCATAATTTAACATTTTTGGCTATGTGTTCCAGATTTAGGGATTTGGGACTCATACGCTGATTTGGGCATATGAGTCCTCCCTAGGTTTTGGCCCCGAAATTCAAATGCCACATTAATTATCAAACTTTCCAAAGTACGTGCCCTAGGTTTTAGGTCCTGGGACTCATACGCCCAACTGGGTGTATGAATCCCACTTTAGCCTTAGACCTATTTCGATTCAAATTCTTGGTAGGATTTTATTGTCCTTAGTTTCAATTTTCAAATGTCATCTTGCAGTTTTGCAATTTTAGGAAATTAAGCATAAACAAGTATAAATACAAGGTTATTTCACTTAGTTTCACCTATATTTTCAAGTGTTCAAATCCTAGAGAAAGGTTTATGATCAAGAGTAATTTCAAGAGCATTCAAGGGTAAATTTATACATCATTTATTGTAGCAATCAAGATTCCATTATCATGTCAAAGATTTTTTTCATCATGCATGTTGTTTAAGCTAATATGGCGATGTAGAGTTCAAGATCTATTCAAACATTCAAAGGCATTATCTCTAATCAAGTTTCATGATCAAGATCCACATCCATTGAAGCCAATTCATGCAAGTTGCAGATCTATAATCCAAGGTTCAAACAAGGTTTGGTGAGTTGTTACGTAGTGTTGTTCATTCATCATTCCTTTTAGGCTTTTATTTATTTCAAGGTTTAATTACCAAAATGGGGTTTGACCAAGGAAAAATCCTATTCCCTAACAAAAAAACATTTTTCCCTCTCTTGTGATGTGTGTTTGTAGATCTAGGTGAATTGGAGCTTGAAGATCCTTTGAAGAGGAAATTGCAAATTTGTCAAAGTTGTCATCTTCATGGAAACTCACCTATAGACCTGAATTCAAACTTTCAAGGCTTGAAGATTGGACAAGAAGGAAGCTACAGGAGATCACTAAAGGCTACAAAAACATCGTTTCAAATCTTACAGGTGGACTCATATGCCTAACCTGGCGTATTAGTCCCTAATAAGGCCTTTTAACAACATCCAATAGTGATAGATCTAGGTTTGGAAGATTCAAAAAGATCCTAAAAAAAAAACCTATATGAGGACTCATACGCCCAACCTGGCGTATTAGTCCTGAGATAGTATTTTATATCCATTATGTAGATCCTAATCAACCATCAAATATTCTAGATTCTGACTTGAAAACCCTAGAGCAGGACTCATATGCCCTACCTAGCTTATTAATCATGGTGCAACCCTAAAATCAATTTTCAGAGTTTGCAGATCTTGTTTTGGCCTCTTCATTTCACCAGGTTCTTTTTTGTTTCCATTCTATGTTTCAGTCTGATTTCACATTCTTAAGTTTATAGGTTACATAGTAAGTTTGCATAAGTGTTTTCATTTCTCTTTTCTAAAGAGTTATTTAATGGTGAACCCAAGTTGTCCAATTACACAAAGGAATCCACTAGATTCCTCAATTGAGTTGATAGTCACTTGATTGAGGGATCTAGTTTCCTAATGAAATAGAAGGAAAATAAAGGGCTAGTATCCCTTCATTGGCTATCATTCCCCCTTTTCATTTTTCTATGTTTTAACCATGGTTTTGGCTCCATTTGTTGATCTTACACCATGTTTCCACTTGTCATCCTATGACTCTAAATTTATTGTGAATGTTTTATTTCAACTTTCATAACCCCATATATGTTTTTTTCAAGCTCATTAATCCCTATTTTTTGCATATACATTTGCATAATTTCTAGGTTTCAATTCTTTGTTGGTGGTCTTTGTTGTGTACCAAAATACCTTAGTTATTCCTTGTTACTTTTTAAATTTATCGTGCATGGTCAATGAACTAGGTGGTTTCCCACAAGGAAAAAAATATTGATGATGTATAGTGATGTGGATATCTATATTTAGGATTGCGTGATCCCACAATACTGGTTTACAATTTTTGGGCAAACTGGACACTAAACTGATTTTTTAAAACTAAATCTTCACTTTCGGGCTCCTATAGCGGCTAAACCATGAGGAATTTGAAGATGATGCAAACTAGTGATTTGTGACGTTTTTTTTATAGATTCTAAAAATATTTTTTTCAATTTTTTTGGAATTAGATTGCTTTTATTTTTCCATCTCCTTTGAAAACTAGCTTTTTAAAAAAAATAACATTTTTAAGGAGTGATGCTCACCGTATACAACATAAATTTTTTATATGAAGGATAAAATTATATTTTTTTTGAATTTAGATTTTTAACTACGATATCTAGCACTTTCATTTGGTCTTGAGCATAATGTTTTATTAAATATTTTTTCCTTAATCAAGTTTCAAAGTCAAACCAATTACAATTCAGACATAGGCAAACCGTATACAACATAACTTTTTTTGTATATATCCAAATTCAATTTTTTTTTAATGGATCAAGGACATCAATACCCAGCATGAACATATTTTTAATTTTTGTTTTGATAATCTTCTATTTCTCCACATGTGCAGAATAAAGAGCTTGATTTTCGGTGAAAAATCTATGTTTAATGAAACTAAAAAAATAAATACATAATAAAACCAAAACATATTAAAATTATATTTGTTGGATAGCTCATTCTGAGGACTACCATCTTCCAGTTGGGTCTATGAAATCTCCTCCATTTTCATCCTCAACTCGAGCTTCAAAGGGAAAAAATCTGGAGTTTTTTTGTGTTGAAGGGTGGGAAGGTGGGAAAAGGGGGGTTCAAGCCAGGGTTTGAGTGACCCCCCTTTCCACAATGGGAAAGTTTAGGTTCCCACATTTAATGGGTTCTCTTGAACCTAGAGTTTGTTCGAACCCCCCAAAATGATTTTTTTTTTGTTTGGGGTCATTTTTTGGAAGTTTTCCTTCCTCACTCAAATTGTAAACCAATTTTGTGGGTTCACCTGATTATTTACAGATTGGTTAATGAGATGGAATTCAAAACTAAGGGCTCACCTAAGAAAGGTACATCATGGAGGAATCCATTTCATATGGAAAGTTTAAAAAGCATTTTTTGCCTTAGTTTAAAAGGCTTTTTATTTAGTATGTCAGGAGACATTATGTGTGTATGGATGTAGGCAATTTTGGATGGTTTGGACATCCATACCAAATCCATGTTTATTACTTATATCAATGTAGGCAGTTTTGTATATGATATAGTAGCTTACCATGGTCATTAATATAATATTAACACTCATCAAGTGAAGAAATTCCATCACATGTTTAAAATATAATTATGTCATCCTGTATCCCCTATTTCTAGACATTAAAAACATATAAAGTGGGGATATAAAATAATATATGATTTTTTCGTTGATAATACAAATGCCTTATTTTATAGTTTCTTCCTTGCATTGGTGTGAGTAACATCATGAAATAAATAATTAATTAATTGTTTCATGTTGGTTCTTGTACTAAGAATATATTTAATATGCATAAAAGAGGTGTCTTGTTGGGTACATGTATTAAATAAAATATTATCTAATAAAAAATAGTTGAAAAGGATATTTGTGGCCTTGCCTTATTCATGTAGGGCACATATTTTATTATATGCTAGCATATGAAATGTATAACTAGATTCATGTCTTTTCCTTTTTATCTCCTTGCATGTAATGTCTTTGATATGGTGCATTATCAATGTATTATCCTTTTCTTAAAAAAACCATGTGTTTATATTGGAATGTAAAGTCCTTCATAGGGTTGAAAATTATAACTTAGGTCAAGTTGGGTAGATTTAAATTGCATGAAGGAAAGGAAAGTAATACCCATGCAGGCTTAATTTTTTTTTTAGAATTGTTGTTTGTTTATTTTGAAAGATAATATCTGCTATTTATCTACTTCAAATTGTATTTTTTAATAGATATAATACCTTGTGTAAATGTTTAGTGTTTTGATTATATTAAAATTGGAAGGGCCAGTACCCATTACAAACCAACCATAGAGGAAAACCAACAACTCACAAGTAGTGAGAAGACCAAAATGTAAACAGAAAACTAGAGCTTGAATAGTTCAACCAACAGGAAGAAGAAAAAAAAAGAAACCACAAGACCAGGACCAACCCAAAAAACCAGACACCTATAGGTCTCCTAAAAGCTTGAGACTAGTGATCACATTCCACTCTCGGGATAGGAACTTGAGCTTCTTCTCGAAAGTCATAGGCCCCTGAAGACTAGCATGGGTATCCTTGGTAGCATCACAAGTCGAGGTGTCCACCTTCTTACCCTTCTTCTTCTATACATTACCATCATCCTCCCCATCCACAAGTCATTTCCCCTAGCTCTTTCTTATCTTGTCCTGAAACACTTGAAGAGTGAGAGCATTATTTTTCATAGTTTCTTTGCTCTAATGGTGATAACCCTCAAACACTGCATTGTCTTCTCCTGGGTCTGGTGAATGGCATAAATTTCAGCCATTAAGCAATTTTTATCTTATTCTGACCCAATAATGGCCTGAAGATCATCCAAATCTTTCTCCCACATTTCCCACATCCCAAAGGACCTGGCCAAGGAAGTAATCATGTCCCAATGTGCTTTGTTCTCCACCTCCCTCCACTACATAGTTTGCTATTCTAGCACCTTTCCTTCCAGGATTTTAATCCTCTCCTTAGTAGTAACCAGCTGCCCCAAGAGCCATTTTATAATATCTTTCTGAACATTGATAGTATCAGCAATTTTGTTCAACTTTTTTACTTATGGGGTCGGTACGAAAACAAATAGACCTAGGAACATTCCCAAGTTCATCCATGTTGACACATAGGTTGGGGGTATTATGAGGGATAGGGTTAGCACTGGGTGGGGTGTTGGGGACATTCAAGTCATGGCCCTGGGCCAAGGAGTGAATAGGGGAATTAGCCAGGGTGGGGTTCCATGAATATTCATTGTCATTGGTGTTATTAGACTCCTCTAACCTAAAAGAAATGGTCATGGGTGTAGGCTCAGACATGGGTTTACAATTGATAGGGATGGGAGGGGTATTATCATTAGCAGGGGCTTTACCCTAGGCCTAGGTACTGCAGTGGATGGTGGGAGGAGTTTCTTCGATAGTGACAAAAGGGATGGGGTCCCCCGGGGGAATGGTGGGGTATATAATAGTTAAAGTATTCTTGCACATAGTAGCGGGTGATCCCACAATAGTGGTTTACAATTTTTGGGCAAACTGGACACTGAAATTATTATTTTTAACTAAATATTCACATTTAGGTACCTATAGCGACTAAAACGTGAGGAATTTGAAGATGATGCAAATTAGAGTCTGATCAATTTTTTTCTATAGATTCTAAAAATATTTTTTTCAAATGTTTTGGAATAAGATTACACTTATTTTTCCATCTCCCATGAAAACTGGTTTTTTTTCAAAAAACAACATTTTTAAAAAGTGACGCTCACCATATACAACATAACTTTTTTTTTTATGAAGGATAAAATTCTATTTTTTTCGTATTTAGATTTGGAACTATGATATCTAGCACTTTAATTTGGTCTCATAGCTTTTTATTGAATATTTTTTCCTTAATAGAGTTTCAAAGTCAAACCAATTGCAATTCAGACATAGGCGGACTGTATACAACATAACTTTTTATGTATGTATCGAAATTCAATTTTTTTTTTTAATGGATCAAGGACATCAATACCTAGCACGAACATATTTTTTTTAAAAATATTTTGATAATTTTCTATTTTTTCACATGTGAAAAACAAAGATCTTGATTTTTGGTGAAAAACCAATGTTTAATAAAACTAAAAAAAAACATATATAATAAAACCAAAACATATTAAAATTATATTCTTGAGATAGCTCATTTCGAGGACTACCATAATCATTTGAAATAAATTTTAAATGAATTCATTTGATCCCCCAAAAGGGAAATCAAAAGTGATTTTTTATCAGCATTTTGATAGGTGTAAAGGAGACTCATTTATAGGTATGGTTTAAAACTAGCGAGGTTCTATCCAAGAAGGTTTGATCTAAGGTGGTTTGATAAAACCATCTTCAATTGGAATCCTTAAAATGGAACTTTTAAAGGCTTAAATCATTATATTTTCTAAAAATATGTGATTTCAGCAAGAATCAGTTCCTCTTAGAAATTGTAAACTAGCTTTGTGGGATCACCCTAGCAGGGGAGGGAAGCAAGGCCTCATACTATGTACATAAACGTAGGACTAGGCCTTGATGTAGGGGAAGTTTATTACTTTTGACCTGGACATTCCTGACAAAATTCTCAATCAAAGACATAATCCAGAAAGGGAAATTCATCTTAATATTATACCTTAGGTGATTGAGAATGGGGAAAAGGTGGGCATGGAAGCAGTGAAAATGACCTTCCAGAGTGACATACTCATGAGAATCTTAGCAACGACACTCCAAAAAGTAGGAAGGTCTGCATGATTGAAACCATTTTGCAATCTGTTAACCTTCTCACCATCTTTCAGGAACTGTTTCATGTCCTCCTAGTAATGGATCTTGGGCTTGTGCGAAAGACAAATCCCCTCCAAAGAAATCCCCATAACATGTGCTATAAGTTTAGGGGTCACTGCAAAAGAAACGTCGCCCACAATCACAGTCCCATCAGCCCACGAATTGGTGAATTCCATGGATAATTTGGGGTTAACACCCTGCATCCCTTCCATGTGCAAGTCCAACTTTCCCCTTTCAAGAATCACCCATACCTCTTTGTCCTGCTTCCAACCATCAAAAGTAGTAGGCTCCTCTTGGACTAGATCACCACCCATCGTGCCGCTCACGAAAACCGAAGTACAAAAAAACCAAAAATAGAGATGGTTTTTCAAAAACCAGAGCTGAAGTAAGTAACAATGACCCATCAAAGCGTGATTAAGAACCTTAAGTTGCCATGAATGAAAAACATGGCAACTATCAAAATGAGCTGACAAAAAATTCAACCCGATCTCAAATTGGTCATCCTTTGACATCATTATGAATTAAATAAAGAACCTAAATGGGGATATGGCAGATATTATCCCATTTTACCAAATTAGGAGTAAAGGCTCCTAAATTTGCTAAGGCATCGACAACTTTATTGCTGCTCCTAAACACATGATACACTTTGCAATTCCCAAGGGAAATCATTAGATTACGAGCCGAGGACATGAGGTCCTGAAGAGTTCAGTAGGGAGAAGCAAGCCCAGTCAACATAAGAACCGTATTCCTCAATTATCCTTCAATAATTAAGTTAGAGAGCCCAACTTGTGTGGAAATTTTGATGCCATGGAAAGTCGCCACCACCTCAACAAAACTAGAGGATTGGGTCCCCAAGTTAACCACATATTCCATCAAATCTACCCATGTGGTCACAAAAGACCCCACCCCCACTTGTCCAACCTAGATTGGGTTTGGTTGATGCGTTAAAATTGAGCTTTAGCCATCCAGGCTCGGGGGGACCATGGTTTACTACTTCTGTTGGGAGGAATAAGTGAACTGAGAGAGTTGAGGGTCCTAGAGAGATTCCAACCAGAGGCAATCAAAATCTATGGGTCATTAGGATTTATTTTTGGATTGCTGGGAGTAGTAGAGATCAATTCCACAAACTGACTGATAATTTTTTTTGCCACCACCTGCACCCACAAGGAGCTTTTATTCCTAAAAACTCTGTTATTACACTCCTTCCAAAGTGCCAAACCAGTGACAAATAATGATTACCAACACAACTCATCGAGCAGAGGGTGAGACACTAGAGGGGACCAATAGTCCAAAATCTCATGCACATCCTTTTGCCAGACCCAATAGACTTTGAAAAGGGACTGAATTCTTTACTTAACCTGCCAAGAGAAGGGGTAGTGGAAAAGAAAATGAGGAATGGATACAACATCATTTTCACACAAGAAGAAATGGTTCCCAAGTTGAATGCATTTTTTCTTCAGATTATCTAGAGTGAGGATCCATTTGTGACAAATAGTCCACCAAAAGAATTTGACTTTAGGTAAAGTAATGCCATGCCATATGTGCCGCCAATCAAACAAAGGGTTCTAGGAACTCAATAAAAGGTTGTAGCCAGTCTTAACAGAATAGATTCCATCTTTGGAATTATTCCAGACTGAGTCAAGCAAATTAGAGGGGAAGAACTTATAATTTTTGACAGTTTTGAGAAGTTCTTCAACAGCTAGCCATAGGGGGGTCAAACCGATTTTGGTCAATCTTCCATTTGGGGGGGTCAAGATAGAAGTCCACATATTCCAAAACTTTATCACCCAACCAATTACAAATGTCCTGACAAACAACAGATAAAACTGGGTTGATGCCAAGAATATGAGAAGACAACCATTTATCATCTAAAAAGGAGACTAAGTTTCCTGATCTAACCAGCCAAGAGGCCCTAGAAGAAAAGGAGATTTTGAGTTTTTAAGAGGTTATTCTAGATCACCGAACCAGAAGGCAGGACCTCATTGCACAACAAGGAAAGACAATGACGACTCTATAGATACTTATCTTTAAGGACAACTTAATCCATTCAGAATGATTGTTAAGAAGCTTGGACCATGAGATTTTGGTGATAAGAGCCATGTTCATCAATTTGGTTTTCCTCAAATCCAGCCCTGCATAAAATTTCTTGGAGCACACAATGTCCCAATTAACCAAGGATAACCCGTTCTTTTCCTTAGTACCCGACCACAGGAATTTGCATTGAATTTTTTCAAGTTTCTTTAACTATGCCACAAGCATAAAAAATAGAGACATAAGGTACATAGCCAAACTTTGAAGGGTGGTTGTAAGGAGGAAGAGCTTACTAGCATTATTGAGAAGGGCCCCTTTCCATGCAACAAGATTTCTTTGAACTTATTTCAACAAAGTAGACCAAACAAAATTGTAAACCTTTTCCACTATAAGCGGCATGCCCAAATAATTTGAAGGGAGGGAGAGGATCTGACATTGAAGAATTATGGAAATCCTAGCTTGGAGAGTAGGATCAACATTTAAGAAAAAATAACACTTTTGTTAAAGTTAATAAATTGCCCAAAGGCCAAAGCAAACTTAGATAGGGTTTCCATCCAACCCTTAGCCTCCGCTGAGGTGGTCGCCCCCATCAAGATACTATCATCCACAAATTGTTGATGGGAGATTGAGCTAGAAATAGACGAAGGTGAAAATCCCTCCAAAGAACCATTCAAAATTTGTATTCAAAATTATGATCAAAAACATCGTCCATAAGAATAAAGAGATAGGGGGACAATGGATCACCTTGACAAATGCCACCAGAAGCTGAGAAAAAGCCTTGAGGAGTACCATTGATAATCACCAAGTATTTAGGAGAAGCCACATAGCTCCGGATGAGATTTAACAACTTACCAAATTTTTTGAAACATCTTAGAACTTCAAAAAGGAAGTTCCAAGACACCTTATCATAGGCCTTGGAGATTTCCAACTGGAGCACCATAATTTCCTTTTTGCTTCTATCCATAGAGTGAATGGTTTCGTGCACCAACATGATAGCATCCGTTATCTACCTCCCAGGCAAAAATCCTTTTTGACCAGAGTGTATCATCTTGTTCAAATGAGGTTTGATTTGATTGACCAACCATTTGGAGTAGATCTTGTAGAACGTGTTGAACAGATTGATGGGTCTAAATTTAGTCAACTTGTTGGCCCCCTGATGCTTGGGAATAAGAACAATGAAAGTGTTGTTGAATTCCTTGAGAATTTTCCTAGTAGAAATGAATTCAACCACAATAGCCTTGACATCCTGACCAGCTATATCCCAAAATATTTGAAAAAATAACTTGGAGGAAAGCCATCCAAACACAAAGCTTTGAAAGGGCTGAGGGAAAAGACCACCTTATGGATCTCCTCCACCTGAGCCATGTCTTCCATTGTTGAAACATCCTACCTAGAAATGTCCATCAGAATAACATCAGGAATATCACCCATCAAAAACTCTGTCGGGTTAGGGTTTAAAAGATTGTGGAAAAAAGACACCCACACGGGCCATATCATCCTCGCTAGACACAACAAAACTATCATCGAGGATCAATTCTGAGATGGTATTGTGTTTCCTATGCTGTGTCGACATCATGTGCAAGAATTTGGAGTTTTTGTTCCCTTCCTAAAGCCATTGATTCCTAGACTATTGCTTCCAATAGACCTCCTCCTTCATGATAATATTATGAAGTTCACTAAGCAAGGTCTTTTCCTTATCTGCAAGATCCTCTTGTGTGTGTGAATATGTGGAATCAACAAACAAGCTAAACAACACACCAATGGAACATTGTATTAAAGAAATCTAATTTAAAACTAAATAAATCTTCAAACCCAATAGATTCTTCAAAGTCGAGTCCCATTGTCCTCTATCTCCAAGGATTCATTTTAAGTTGCTTGCTCTTGGGTGCTACCACAGTAGTGGTTTACACTTTCTGGGAGATCCTAATTTTTGTTGAAATCACATATTTTTAGAAAATATAATGATTTAATCCTTGAAAATTTCCATTTAAAGGATTCCAATTGAAGAGGGTTTGATCAAACCACCTTAGACCAAGCCCCCTTGGATAAAATCTCGCTAGTTTTAAACCATACCTATAACAGAGTCTCCTTTACACTTATCAAAATACTGATAAAAAACCACTTTTGATTTACCTTTTGGGAGATCAAATGAGTTCATTTAAAATTTATTTTTTGTAAGTATGTAGTCGTTATTATAAGATTCCAAAAAACTATAATTTTAATTAAATTTAATTTGGTTATTATATTTATTTTTTATTTCTTGTGAATGTAGTTTTTCATCGAAAATCAAGCTATTTGTTCTGCACATGTGGAAAAATAGTAGACTATCAAAATAAAAATTTGAAAAATATGTTCATACTGGGTATTGATGTTCTTGATCTATTAGAAAAAATAATTTGAATTTCGATACATACAAAAAAAATTATGTTGTATATAGTTCGACTATGTCTGAGTTGTAATTATTTTGACTTTGAAACTTGATTAAGGAAAAAATATTTAATAAAACACTATGAAACCAAATGAACTGGTTAGATATCATAGTTATAAATCTAAAGTCAAAAAAATTGTAATTTTATCCTTCATACAAATTTTTTTTTGTTGTATATGGTGAGCATCACTCCTTAAAAAAATTGTTTACTGATAAAAACTAGTTTTCAAAGAAGATGCAGAAAAAGGTTCAATCTGATACCAAATTTTTTGAAAAAAATATATTTAGAATCTATAGAAAAAACTTCACAAATCACTAGTTTGCATCAGCTTTAAATTCCTCATGGTTTAGCCGCTATAGGAGCCCGAAAGTGAAGATTTAGTTAAAAAAAATCATATCAGTGTCTAGTTTGCCTAAAAATTGTAAACCGGTATTGTGGAATCACCTAGATCAGATTGTATAAGAAGAAGCTCAATAGAACAAAAACGTATATAATGAGATGATATGCAAGATACATTCTTATGCTAAATGATGTGAGATATTGAAACTATGATAACAAAACTAAGAATAGATTATGCAAGCTATTCTACCATGATTATTTATGCTAAGATAATTAAAACTAAGATGCTATGCTATGATTATGAAACAAAAATATTAAAATGTTAAATGCTTGATTATTCAACTATAATGCTTATGTTATGCAAACAGTTCCAACATTTTCAAAGAGGAAAGAGGTCTTATTTGTAGATTTTCAGAGGCAAAAACTTAGTTGTCAAAGATCAATGGTTGAGATTCAGTCTGGTAAGATGAACAGTGAGAGATGGAGAAGTTGGAAAAAAAGATGGAAAATAGAAAGAAAGCAGGAAGATGTTTCCTTCCCATAAAACCTTTTCACTAAAAAATGGAGACAACTTCACATTTATCAAGTTTAGTTATGAGTTAGTTTTAGTGGTTGAAGATAATTAAATAATAAAATTATTTAATTTTATGTGATATGTGGATTTGGAAGCTTCTAATTAAATATTATTTAATTATAACTGGGATGTGGATAAGAAGTTTCTAATTAAATATTTAAAAATATTTAATTATATGTGAGATGGCCTTTTAGAAGATTTAAAGATGATTTTATGATTTCGGAAAGAAGAATATTTACTTTATTTGAAATAAAGCAATGTGATAATTAAATGAATTGTAAAATTTATTTAATTAATTAAGAAGAAATGGAAAATATGATTTTGGAAAAAGAAGAGTATTTACTTTATTTGAATTAAAAAGTCAAATTAAAGCAATGTGATAATTAAAATAAATTGTAAAACTTATTTAATTAATTAAGAAGAAATGAAAAAGATGATTTTGGAAAAAGAAAAATATTTACTTTATTTGAATTAAAAATTCAAATTAAAGCAATGTGATAATTAAATTAAATAAATTGTAAAACTTATTTAATTAATTAATTAGAAATGGTAAAGATGATTTTGGAAAGAGAAGAATATTTATTTTATTTGAAATAAAGCAATGTGATAATTAAATTAAATAAATTGTAAAATTCATTTAATTAATTAAGAATATATGGAAAAAGTGATTAAATTAAATAAGTAGCTAAAATTATTTAATTAAGATAGAGGAATTTAGAAAATGAACAATAGAAATAAATTATTTAAATTCATTTATATGTAGATTGAATTTAGAAGATTAATTAAATAACTTGTATTTAATTAATTACAAGACTTATTACAATGTGATCATTTTTAGGTGTATACATTTTGCCCCTCTTTGAAGTGATGTGTTTTACGCATTGCTTCAAAGAAAAAAGTTTTCCCCAGATCTGAATTTTGAAAAACTAATGCCTACATGCCCCCTCGGGCGATGAATCGGATAAAATTTTGATTTTTTTAGATTTTTGGTTTTTTGGAAATTGTTGATGATTTTTTATTTTTTGAAATTTTTGAAAATATGCATTGATTTGATGTCCGATTCATCAACCGATAAAGATGATGTGATGAAATCCGCTATTGAAAGATTGATATGAAGATGATTTGACTTGATTATGCCCTAGTCAAACTACAAGCCAAGATGGATTCATGATGATGATGAGAGTGTTTGTTGATGAGGGAAGGATACATCCCGATGATGATGATGATGATGATGATGATGATGAGAGTGTTTTTGATGAGGGAAGGATACATCCTGAAACAACACAAGGATAGGGAAGGATACATCCTGATGATGATCAAGGCTTGGAGTAAGGCTAGGAACAAAACCAAAGATATCATTACATGATTTGTGCTAGATTGGATGGATAGATTTAGATGAGATTGGACGATGCTTTATGATGATATGAGATGGATTTTATTATGCAGATGAGATGTGATGGATATGATAATGCTCATGCACAAACTAATATGGATGCAATCTATCTTAACCATGAAAATCTAACTATGCAATGTTGTCATTTCAAGAGCTATTTTATGATTGTTTATCATCATTGAGCTTTTTGAAATGTTGGAAGTTAGTACAAACATCAAAGGGGATATTTGCACCGATGATGACCTGAGTATAAATTTCATGATTTTTGATATAGCAAGGTAATACAAGCATCGAGTATAATTGAACCAAGATGACCCAAGTATTGCTTGCATAAACAGACAAGAGTTAACATTTTTCCTATGCAAATTCGGAAATGTCATCAATGATACATTGTAGAGCATGTCCCATGATAAATTTGCACAGTAATAATGATCAATTCACAGACAACAGACAAAGAAAAATCATACTCCTTCCTTGCTTCTCTAGTTTACGACATTATTGAGTTGCTTTAGAGGTATGATAACAAAAATCCATAAAACAACAATTCAACCTTTGCTTAAAATATTTCAAACATTATTCAGATTAGATCATCCAATTTGATTTGAAAACCCAATATTGTGCTTTTCGATGAGTGTTTTGATCATGTACGATTGGTTTCCAAGTGTTGTCTTGTCATTGTGTTTTGGTTTTGTTTGACGCGTTTGTTGTATTGCTATTTGTTTGTTGTGATAGCTCAAAATTCAGTTGCCCCCGTTGAGTTTGTATTTTGCTTCCAGTTAGACACAATCGATTATTATGAATATGTACAAAGTTCACCAAACCATGATAAAACATGATTGCCCCACGGTGGACACCAAAAATGTGTGTGTGAATATGTGGAATCAACAAAAAAGTTAAACAACACACCAATGAAACATTGTATTAAAGAAATCTAATTTAAAACAAAATAAAACTTCAAGCCCAACAAATTCTTCAAAGTCGTCCCATTGTCCTCTATCTCCAAGGATTCATTTTAAGCTGCTTGCTCTCAGATTGTATAAGCAGAAGCTCAACAGAATGACAACCTAGAGAATGAGATGATATGCAAGATACATTCTTATGCTAAATGATGTGAGATATTGAAACT
This sequence comes from Sequoiadendron giganteum, assembly GCA_007115665.2. Classification (NCBI taxonomy): domain Eukaryota; kingdom Viridiplantae; phylum Streptophyta; class Pinopsida; order Cupressales; family Cupressaceae; genus Sequoiadendron; species Sequoiadendron giganteum. The sequence goes on along the minus strand of CM021110.1, from coordinate 52,093,693 downwards.
ATGATAACGAAACTAAGAACAAATTATGCAAGCTATTCTACCATGATTATTTATGCTAAGATAATTAAAACTAAGATGCTATGCTATGATTATGAAACAAAAATATTAAAATGATAAATGTTTGATTACTCAACTATAATGTTTATGTTATGCAAACAGTTCCAACATTTTCAAAGAGCCAAGAGGTCTTATTTATAGATTTCGGAGGCAACAACTTCCCATAAAATCTTTTTACTCAAAAATAGAGACAACTCAAGCCATTTGTGAAGTTTAGTTATGAGTTAGTTTTAGTGGTTGAAGATAATTAAATAATAAAAATTATTTAATTTCATGCGACATGTGGATTTCGAAGCTTCTAATTAAATATTAAAAATATTTAATTATAAGCGAGACGTGGATAAGAAGTTTCTAATTAAATATTTAAATATATTTAATTATATGTGAGATGGCTTTTTAGAAGATTTAAATATGATTTTATGATTTTGGAAAGAAAAATATTTACTTTATTTGAAATAAAGCAATGTGATAATTAAATTAAATAAACTGTAAAATTGATTTAATTAATTAAGAAGAAATGGAAAAGATGATTTTGGAAAAAGAAGAATATTTACTTTATTTGAATAAAAAAATCAAATTAAAGCAATGTGATAATTAAAATAAATTGTAAAACTTATTTAATTAATAAAAAAGAAATGGAAAAGATGATTTTGGAAAAAGAAGAATATTTACTTTATTTGAAATAAAACAATGTGATAATTAAATTAAATAAATTGTAAAATTTATTTAATTAATTAAAAAGAAATGAAAAAGATGATTTTGGAAAACGAAGAATATTTACTTTATTTGAAATAAAACAATGTGATAATTAAATTAAATAAATTGTAAAATTCATTTGATTAATTAAGAAGAAATGGAAAAGTGATTAAATTAAATAAGTAACTAAAATTATTTAATTAAGATAGAGGAATGTAGAAAATGAACAATATAAATAAATTATTTAAATTCATTTATATGTAGATTGAATTTAGAAGATTAATTAAATAACTTGTATTTAATTAATTACCAGACTTATTATAATGTTACCATTTTTAGGTGTATACATTTTGTTGGGCTCTTTGAAGTGATGTGTTTTACGCATTGCTTCAAAGAAAAAAGTTTGCCCTAAATGTGAATTTTGAAAAACTGATGCCTATATGCCTGTTCGGGCGATGAATTAGATAAAATTTTGAATTTTTCAGATTTTTGATTTTTTTGGAAATGGTTGATGATTTTTGATTTTTTTTGGAAATTTTGATGATTTTTGAAATTGTGCATTGATTTGATGTCTGATTCATCGAACGATAAAGATGATGTGATGAAATCTGCTATTGAAAGATTGATATGAAGATGATTTGATTTGATTATGCCCTAGTCAAACTACAAGCCGAGATGGATTCATGATGATGATGAGAGTGTTGTTGATGAGGGAAGGATACATCCCGATGATGATGATGATGAGAGTGTTGTTGATGAGGGAAGGATACATCCCAAAACAACACAAGGATAAGGAAGGATACATCCTGATGATGATGATGAGAGTGTTTTTGATGAGGGAAGGATACATTCTGAAACAACACAAGGATAGGGAAGGATACATCCCAATGATGATGATGATTAGAGTGTTGTTGATGAGGGAAGGATACATCCTGAAACAACACAAGGATAGGGAAGGATACATCCCAATGATGATGATTATGAGAGTGTTGTTGATGAGGGAAGGATAGACCCTGAAACAACACAAGGATAGGGAAGGATACATCCCGATGATGATGATGAGAGTGTTGTTGATGAGGGAAGGAGACATCCCGAAACAACACAAGTATAGGGAAGGATACATCCCGATGATGATGATGATGAGAGTGTTGATGAGGGAAGAATACATCCCAAAAAAACACAAGGATAGGGAAGGATACATCCCGATGATGATCAAGGCTTGTAGTAAGGATAGGAACAAAACCAAAGATATCATTACATGATTTGAGCTAGATTGGATTGATAGATTTAGATGAGATTGGATGGTGTTTTATGATGATATGAGATGGATTTTATTATGCAGATGAGATTTGATGGATATGATAATGCTCATGCACAAACTAATATGGATGCAATCTATCTTAACCATGCAAATATAACTATGCAATGTTGTCATTTCGAGAGCTATTTTATGCTTGTTTATCATCATTGAGCTTTTTGAAATGTTGGAAGTTAGTACAAGCATCAAAGGGGATATTTGCACCAATGATGACCTGAGTATAACTTTCATGATTTTTGATATAGCAAGGTAATACAAGCATCGAGTATAATTGAACCAAGATGACTTGAGTATTGCTTGCATAAACAGACAAGAGTTAACGTTTTTCCTATGCAAATTCAGAAATGTCATCAATGATACGTTGTAGAGCATGTCCCATGATAACTTTGCACAGTAATAATGATCAACTCACAGACAAAAGACAAAGAAAAATCATACTCCTTCCTTGCTTCTCTAGTTTATGACATCATCGAGTTGCTCTAGAGGTATGATAACAAAAATCCATAAAACAACAATTCAACCTTTGGTTAAATTATTTCAATCATTATTCAAATTAGATCATCCAATTTTATTTGAAAACCCAATGTTGCGCTTTCCGATGAGTGTTTTGATCATGTATAATTGGTTGCCAAACGTTTTCTTGTCATTATGTTTTGGTTTTGTTTGACGCGTTTGTTGTACTGCTATTTGTTTGTTGTGATAGCTCAAAATTTAGTTTCCCCCATTGAGTTTGTATTTTGCTCCCAGTTAGACACAAATGGATATGTACAAAGTTCACCAAACCATGATAAAACATGATTGCCTCTATGATGCGTAAATGATGGATAGATATGATGTTGATAGGATGGTAATGTTGATATGATGGAAATGCTGATAGGATGGAGGATATTAACTAATAGATGGAAGAGCCAACTTGTTCACAAATAGTGCCTGATTGTCAAGTTTTCATCATTTGTTTTTATTTCACTTTTTCAGATTTTGAGATTTTTTTGTTGTTACCAAGATGCTTGTTTGCCAAGTTTTCATCAAGGCAATGATTATTTATTTATTTGTATGTCAAAAGGATGTCTGTTTGCCAGGTTTTCACCTTGATGATTTTTTTTCGGGACGTTTTCTCATGTTTTTGAATTTTTTTCAATACTTTTTAAGCTATTTTTTGGATTTTTTTAAGGACTTTTTATGTTGTTTTTAATTTTTTTTAGGACATTTTATGATGCGCTCTCCAAATCTATATGTAGAATTGATAAACACTAGATCCATAAATTGCTTTGACGATTCCCCGCTCATGTGTGGATGACCATGCTAGATGAAAGAACCCAATTAGAATGAGGAGTATGAGTGGTAAGTATGAAGGATGATAGATGTGACGAATGAAAGAGGCTATGGTAGGATCCCTAATGTGCATAGTATGTGGGCCATCAGGATTCTGCCAAAAAGGAGCTTGGGCAACCCATGGGTTAAAGTACGTGAAGGGGTTGCCATCAAAGACACATTGAAAAATATCACCAATGGTCATGTAATGATACGATGGGTAAGTGAAAATGGATGGGTGAAATGGAATAGGTGACATGGATGGAGACCATAGATCAAAAAGTTCTTTCTTTCTTTTTCTTCTTTGATAGATGCCCCCGTTGAGTTTTGAGGGAAAGACATATTTGGAGATCAATTTTTGCTTCCTTTTATTTTTGGTTTGTCCGATAGCTTTTTATGTTGGCTAGTGGACTTTGCTTGATCTTCTTTTGCTTTTGATATGTCCAATAAATTTTTATGTTGGCTAAGGGACTTTTCTTGATCTTTCTTTCTTTGCAAGCTTTCTTTTGATTCTGGATCTCCATTTGAAAAAGGCACTTTTACTTTTGATTCTTGAGTAAGTTCCTTTATATTTTATTTGAAAGATACTTGCTAATCCATGTCTACAAGGTGGATGGATGTGGGCGAGATGGATGAAATGGGAGTGGTGATGTCATCGATGAAGTCTTTGAGACTATCCTTTTTGGTACTATTAACATCAAAGGAGGCTTGCACATCCTTAATGACTTGGCCAGATGGTTTAGTAGAGTTGAAAATAGGAGGTTCATACCCTAGCCCAGGGTAGGTGGGGTGGAAGGATGATGGTTGGATATCCTTAGCAGGATCATGATCAAAGAGTGGGTTGTCATAGATGTCTTGATCAAATAGAGGGTTATCACTGATATGAAAGGCCTAAGTGGGAGAAAATATGGAAGAGGCAAGTGTATCATCAGGATCACAAGAGGTTTCAATCCAAGCATGGTCATATTTATGCATTCCTTCTGTTGCTATTTTGACGTCATTGTTGGAAGTCTGACTTTTTTCGATGACAATAGCAGTGTCCTTTGCTAGCAACTTATCCAATCAGTATTCTCCACATCCCATACAATGGATTTGGACTTTTGGATTTGATGGTGCAATAACTAAAGTGGATGCCTTAAAATATTTGGGATCAACACATGTTTGAGAAGGTGGTGATTCACAGTGGCTAGGAATGGTGATTTCAACTTTAGGACTTAGATTCTAACCATACATGAAAGGATTAGAATCTCCTTGTATTGTGATTTCAACTCTGCCATGAGGGAATTTCAAGCATTGATGGAATGTAGAGGATACTACTTGCATTTCATGTATCCAAGGTCTTCCAAGGAGGATATTATAGGTCAAGGGGAGATCAAGGACTTGAAAAACGAGATCCTTCACCATAGGGCCAACTCTGATTGGTAGCACAACTGATCCTTTAGATGAACGTTCTTTTGCATCATATGCCTTCATGGTAATCTTTTGACTGGAATCTATTGCATCTTCTGGATATCCCAATGCATTGACAAGTTTTAACATGTAGATATTTAAACCAGCTCCTCCATCTATTAGGACATGTTTGACCAAACATTTATGGATTAGGGCCTTAATATGGAGCATAGCATTATGTGGATGAGTAAGGGAAGTGTCATAATTTTTAGAAAATGATAGACAATGGGGTGAAATTAAATGTCCCACCATAGCTTGATATTTACAAATGTCCAACTCAGTTGGTACTAGGGGGTTGTTTTGTTTACCTTGGATTTGGATGACACTACTTTGGTTATCAATTACATAAATGTTAAGAATGGTAGTATCATGGACATTATTCACATTTTTCCATTGGGTGTTTGTTGAAGAGGATTCCCCTTTTTTGAAGTTGATGTTTTTGTAGAATCCTCAATGTCTATCATTTTGTTGTCGATCAAATCTTGGACCAAGTGTTTTAGCTGCATGCAATTGTTTGTTTTATGTCCATTATTCTTATGAAATTCACATTAATGTGCATCATTCCACCATGAGGGTTTAACTAGGGGATCATAAACTCTTGGTTTTGGTAACATTATAAGCTTGGCCTTAAGAAGCTCTTTTAATGATGATTCCAAGGACTGTCCCAAAGGTGTGAACTTCCTATGATTAGAAAACAAACGTGAATTGGGTGGATTTGCATTTTGATTGTTGTTGAGATTATTGTTGAAGTTACCATGGTTATTGCCATTGGTATGATTGGTCAATTTTCCTTGATTGGTGTTATTGCATGTGGTACCTGATAGATTGAATATGGATGGTTTTGTTGTCACATTGTTTGCATCTACCACACCATCATTAACAACATTCTTGTTTCTAGTCCAAAATCTTGATTTGACGTCTTCGTTGTTGTTGTTGTTATGATTAGATGAGTTTGGACCATCTTTGTCAAGTTTTACCACTCCTCTCTTGACTAAGGCTCCTTCAATAGTGATTGTATTTTCAATCAACTTCTCAAAATGTGGAGCACAATGAAGGTTGAGCTTATAACTCATTTCTTGATTAAGACTGTCTATAAAGATATCCATCTTTTCCTTTTCAGGAACTGGATGAGAATATTGTGTGAATAATATTCTCCATCTTTGTAGAAATTTTATGAAGGGTTCTCCAATATTTTTCTTTGCTCTGCATAGATCAAGCATAGTTTATTTGATGTTGAATGTTGTAGGAGTATTGGGATATAAATTTGTTGATCAACTCCTCAAAAGTTTTGATGGGTGGAGTGATTTTAGAGAGTCATTCCATGGATTTCCCACCTAAAATTCAGGAGAATAATCTCATCAAGTATGTGTCTTGGTGTGCAAATTCAAGGCTCATGTTTCAAAATTCCCTCATGTGATAAATAGGATATGTTTTCCCATTGTATCTATCGAATTTTGGAATTTCACAATGCTTGGGAAATGGGATCATGTTAAATTTCTATTAAAAGGATATGGACAAATATCCTCCAAAGCATACTTCTTAGTTGTTCCCCCTTGTATTTCCTTGATTTTCCCTTGTAGTGCTCTTATTTGTTGGGTAAGAGCACTAAGATCATTTAAGGGAGTTTCAATATTTTTAGGAAATTCTTTATTTATTTTTGTATCATAATCAAAGGGAAATTTAGCACCTTGGTTTGATAATAAAAGAAAGTATCTTTCTTTATTCCACTCTAAGAGCTTTTCCATGGATAGGTGAAACTGTGGATCTTGTTTAGATTCTTCAAGCATTTCCTTGGTTATTTCATCATTTGAACTATTTCCATGAAGCCTACGAAAAGGATTTTCTTCCCTATCACCCATGTTGCAAAGTGGATTCTCTCTTTTGTCTTGTTCTCTTTTTCGGGACCTTGTGACAACTAGAATATTCTTGAATCAAATGTTTTACTAAAATTAGATCATAAATGGGAGTGCAATTTGCTGGATAATTCATGCCTTAGCCAAATAAAATGTTGTATCCTATTGACATGACTAAGGAATTTCTAATGTTCTGATTGTGATTCCCTGGATGAAGGATGATAGATCTTGTTATGGGAATTAAACTAAAAATCATAAATTGATTTGAAATTGATGCACTTTAAGATGTTTTGATCTTAGTTTGAAAAATGATGGTTTTTGCAAAAAGCCTAATATTTCCAAGTTTTTCCCTATTGCAACAACTGATTTGGACGGTTGGAATATTGTATTGCTGGTTGAGGAATGTATGAATGATGAATGAGTTGACTATGATTATGCCTTTGTGAAAGAGCTCTTCATTGGAAATAAGCTTGTAAATATAAAGACTCTAAAGAAAAATCATTGGTAAATCCCCTAGCAAAGTCATGATATCTATGGATGAAAGTTTGATGTTCAAGCAAGACTTTCCTACTTTGATATAAAAAGTGTCTCCTTTTCAAAAGCTTCTCATAGCAAGGGATTTCTTGACAAAGGTTGTTGATTTCCAATCCCTTAATGTTCATAAATATCACAGTTTTGTTTGTCAAATCCTTGTGTTTTCTGGATGATCTTATCTAAATTAATATTTTGAAAACACAACATATAGTAGGAAGATAGTTGTTTTTAAGCCCTAGAATCTAAATAATAAGTGTATGTTCTCTAAAATTTCCACGGGTATTTGAACAAAAAAAACACTTCAAGCAGACTCACTCTTAATGGTCGAAAATGTCATTATAATCATTACAACCCACATCTTAGAATTGCGTCAACTCACATAGCCGTGTCACCCACTAGAGGGCGCCCGTGTTTTTGTCTTTTCCAGGCGTGTACTTAAAGTTAGATTTATTGATCCCTTGAGCAAACAGTCCTTTGCAATTATATGGTGAGTATATTAGGGGTAGATTATTCCCTCCCCTTGCATTGTGAGTATTATTATGTTTGGCTACTGAATCAGTTAGCTTCTACACTAAGGCTTGTAGTAAGGGTTTCCGTTCGGTGCAACAAATGATAAACTCCCTCAAGAGACCTCCCAACCTTTAGAACAAAGGCTTTGAGGATGGTTATCTTGCACACTACCGTCGAGTGAATTTTCATCAACAACTCGCTTTTGATTATAGTGGGTTGGAATCCTTGGCTTTAGGTGTTCCCACTTAGGTCGTTACTCTTGGGTGAGTACTTTTCCCCACAAGAGCAGGCCTGCTAAAGATTTTAACAAAGAATAAAGTGCATGAAATTAAAAGACGAGTCTAGCATTTTGATCACCCAGTTAAGGGGAGAGAATAGGCCTATCACCGTCCAATCACAAAAAACAATGTTCAGTTTTAAAGCCCAAATGATGATTTGCTATTCTACGTGAAGATAATGCTTCACAAAAGATATGATGTTTATTTTAACCGAGATTGAAATGTATGATGACTACCCTAGGATTGGTGTATTTTAATGCAAATGGATACCCTAGAATTGGTTCATTTTAATCCAAAAGCAGCAATAAAACCACTGGTCACGGTCACGTCGGATCTAGAGAGTAAATTATACAAATTATAAATGCGCTAGAAAAAAAGTCATATGCGCTGGAGAATATGTGAGAATTTGGAAATTTTAAATTCTATAAAAGTTGATAAAAACCTACACCATTGGATAGCTTATGAAATTCTACCCTATTTCAGAAAAAAAGCTCCAAAAAAGACCAAAATATGACCAAGATATGGCCATTTTAAGATTGACTATCAGATGCGCTGCAGAAATAGTCATATGCGCTATAGAATCAGTCATATGCACTACAAAATCAGTCATATACACTAAAAAAGTCTTCAAATGCATTGGAGAATCAGTCAGATGTGCTAGATAAATATTCAAATGAGCTAAAAAATCCACCAGATGCATTGGAACAGTCTTCAAATGCGCAGGAGAATCTATCAGATGTGCTAGAACAGTCTTCAAATGCATTGGAGAATCTATCAGATGCGCTAGAATAGTCTTCAAATGCGCTAGAATGGGTGTCATATGCACTAATCTGTGTCTTCAGTCGTGACCTTCTAGAAAACCTACAATAAAATATTAAAACGGGGCAAGAGCCCCATGATGGGCGCCAAAAATGTGTGCGAATAAGTGGAATCAACAAACAAGTTAAACAACACACCAATGAAACATTGTATTAAAGAAATATAATTTAAAACTAAATAAAGCTTCAAACCTAGCAGATTCTTCAAAGCCGTCTCATTGTCCTCTATCTCCAAGGATTCATTTTAAGCTGCTTGGTCCCAGATTGTATAAGCAGAAGCTCAACAAAATGAGAACTTAGAGAATGAGATGATATGCAAGATACATTCTTATGCTAAATGATGTGAGACATTGAAACTATGGTAATGAAACTAAGAATAGATTATGCAAACTATTCTACCATGATTATTTATGCTAAGATAATGAAAACTAATTCTATGCTATGATTATGAAACTAAGATATTAAAATGCTAAATGCTTGATTATTCAACTATAATGGTTATGTTATGCAAACAGTTCCATGATTTTCAAAGAGCCAAGAGGTCTTATTTATAGATTTTCAGAGGCAAAAGCTTAGTTAGAAAAGATCAACGGTTGAGATTTAGTCTGGTAAAATGAACGGTGAGAGATGAAGAAGTTGAAAAAAAAGACGAAAAATAGAAAGAAAGCGGGAAGATGTTTCCTTCCCATAAAAACCTTTTCACTCAAAAATGGAGATAACTTGCCATTTGTCAAGTTTAGTTATGAGTTAGTTTTAGTGGTTGAAGATAATTAAATAATAAAATTATTTAATTTCATGTGACATGTGGATTTGGAAGCTTCTAATTAAATATTAAAAATATTTAATTATAAGTGGGATGTGGATAAGAAGTTTCTAATTAAATATTTAAAAATATTTAATTATATGTGAGATGGCTTTTTAGAAGATTTAAAAATGATTTTATGATTTTGGAAAGAAAAATATTTAGAAGATTTAAAGATGATTTTATGATTTTGAAAAGAAGAATATTTACTTTATTTGAATTAAAAAGTCAAATTAAAGAAATGTGATAATTAAAATAAATTGTAAAACTTATTTAATTAATTAAGAAGAAATGGAAAAGATGATTTTGGAAAAAGAAGAATATTTACTTTATTTGAAATAAAGCAATGTGATAATTAAATTAAATAAATTTTAATAAATTTTAAAATTCACTTAATTAATTAAGAAGAAATGGAAAAGATGATTTTGGGAAAAGAAGAATATTTACTTTATTTGAAATAAAACAATGTGATAATTAAATTAAATAAATTTTAAAATTCATTTAATTAATTAAAAAGAAATGGAAAAGTGATTAAATTAAATAAGTAACTAAACTTATTTAATTAAGATAGAGGAATGTAGAAAATGAATAATATAAATAAATTATTTAAATTCATTTATATGTAAATTGAATTTAGAAGATTAATTAAATAAATTGTATTTAATTAATTACCAGACTTATTATAATGTGAACATTTTTAGGTGTATACACCTCCTGAGAGTCCAAATCTAGGATTTTCTGAACTTTACAAAGCTAGTCTTTGATAGAATTCTTTTTTTTTTAAAATATTGCAAAAGTTGCTTTTACTCTAGAGTTTGAGATTGCCTTTGAGATTCTTGAGTTTGAGGGCAAGAGTAAACATAGCAGAACCACACCCACGACCCACCCACCAAGAGCCCAGGAGATCCATGAATTGGGGCTAATAAGTCCACATAAGTTCAAAACAAAAAGGACTTTTAACCAAAGGGGGAGGAGTACACCAATGAAGAAGCAACGAGAAATGGTCTGAACCCACTTTGATGAGAGAGGTCAAGGATAGCGAAGAAGTCTTCCAGCAAGAGGAGACCAAACACCCATCAAGCTAGATCTGAATAAGGTTGTCCCTTGACCGTTTATAATACCAAGTGAATGATCAGCCTTCCAGATCCAAATCCATCAACTCACCATCATGCAAAAAGGAGTTGAGGTCCAACATGCTATCCGAAAAATCTTGAACACCCCCTGCTTTTCAGAAGGGAAAAGGGGGGAGTTGAAATCACCCATCACCATCTAGTTGCATCAAAGGAAGTTATTCCTACAACAAATAAGGTCAAGCTAGGTGGGCCTCTTTAGAACCACATTATTGGGTGCATACACATTAGATAATACCTAATATGGAAGATCACCATTTTGGGAAAAACCAATATTGAGAATTTTTTTTTCTTTAGAAATGAGAGCACCATTGAGAAACGTTTTTCACATAGTAACCAAACCACCGGAAGCCCCAACAACATCCACCACCAATAACTGGGCATTAGGCCAGATAAACTTACTAGACTTAACAAAATCCATAGCCGTCATTTTGGTTTCTTGTAAGAGAAGAACGTCAGGCTTAAACTCTTTGATGAAATCCCTGACAATATACTTCTTATGAAGGCTATTCAACCCTCTAATGTTCTGTGAGAGGATCAACATTTCTTGTTATGTTTGGAGTCGACCTGCTCCAAGGTTGCCTAATTGCCATTCAAAATATCCTTAGCCGTGCTTTTCTGTCTGGCGACTTTGCCAAGTTTTCTACTAGCCTTAGCAGTCGTCTCGACATCTGTCGTCTTCCGATGACTAAGCAAGGTGCTAGGATTTTCCAAGGAAGGAGGAACAATACAGGGGATAAACAAAGAGACAAAAGGTAGAATATCATCTGCCACTGGCTACAGGTCAACTTCACACAGTAGGGGGGACAGGTTCAAAGCAAAATCCGTCGGGCAGAAAAAAAAGGGCTCTGGGGAAAGACACAAGTCAGCCACAAGGGAGGGGAGTGGTGAGATCGGGCACAAGACACAGGAAACTGACTTAGCTAGAGCAAGAGCCGTGGGAGGAGGAGGGGCCAACACGCCAGAGGGGGGAAAGGGGGACGCCTAGGTGGATCTGGGCTGCAGGGAAGACAACTTCGCCTCCGACGAAGCAGTAGCATTAGTGATGGGAGGAGGGGAGGCCACGACCTTAATTTTACCCACAGGGGGCCTCAGCAAACCTTTAGGGCAAGCATTGCAAAGGTGACCAAAAGAAGAACAATTTTGATAGAAAGGAGTAGAGTTTTTATATTCTATAGTTTGGGACCACTTAGCAAGCCTAGATTCCAGAATAACCGAGGTCGGGAGGACCTTATTCGGCTCAATACTAACACATAAGTGAGCAAACACCAACCTAGAACACTCCTTGGTGACATAATCTAGTGATATGAAGTTGCCAAAGGATTTGACCACACCAACGATGATTTCCTCGTCCTAGAACTCCAACGGAAGTCCTGGGAGACGAAGCCAAGCAGGCTGAGCAGCCGTCAAGTGAGTTGACGGGTCGAAATCGGGTTGCCATTTACATAAGGCCAGACTTTGCTTACCAAAGGTAATTCTTAAATATTAATTGGTTTGACCAATTTGGGTCAATCTTCCATTTAGGGGGCTTGTCTACTTACTTATGCTAAGATTGATATATTCTTAAATATATGCTAAGAGTGGGAGAGAGGTGAATGATATAAGTATGCACAAGAGAATTCTTGAATATTAATTGTAGATAATCAAGCATTGTATTTTTGTCAAATTGGGGCACTTATTCATTTGTATGTTGACTTGGAAAAGTTGTAGTAATGTATTTTCCTCCCCATATTTTAGGTGTCTCCTTAGTGGAATAAGGTATTTAGGAAGTCGTGAGAGGACATTATGGCTCCTCATGTCATCTTTGGTGGATTTTTGTTTTGAGGACTTGTTAGTGTCAAAACATTGTAATTCATCGCAATATTTTACAATAGACCATTTTTTAATACAAATGAGATATCTTTGAAATATTGTAGATTTTAAGTAAATCAAAAATTTGTGATGATTCATAAATTTGTGAATTATATTAAAATAAGAAATACAAAATATAATTCTCATTTCAAATTTACACAAATATTTGCATTGTTTCATCCTTGATGTTATTTCTCAGTTAAATAGGAACTAATTATGAAAGGAATGTTAGCGTAATGGTTCACATTGTTTGGTTAATCAGTTTATATGCGGTTATGATAGTTTATACACCCGCATCCTATAACAGTTTGTAATCCTCCTATTTGTGTCCATTCCTACAGAACTATGAATCAATCAAGCATTTGACCCTTCATATGGTATCAGAGCTCCGAGTAATCCTTGTGCCTGCGTTTGAATCTTAGAGAAAGAAGAGGCATGGCGTAGAAATTCTGACAACGACAACAATCTGTATGATGGCGTTTGGGTCTGCCAGAAAGGAGTGGTTGTGTGGCATTTGAGGCATGGAGCTTTTTGAAACAGTAGAGTATTGAGCCAAGGCTTCGCGGCTTCTGTAGCATGTGTGTATTTGTTAGATGAATTTGTGGAAAGCGCAGGTATTCTACGCGCTTCAATGAATCGAGGGCATTCGAGGAAGGCAGTTGCGTTTTCTTTTACTTTTAATAGCAAAATATACTCGATCACCTTCTCCTCATGATTCAAGAACTGCAAACATTCATGGCCGTTTGTAGCAACATGTAATGTGTTACAGAGACAATCCATGATGGTAAACGCGGCCACGCAAAAGAATCAACCAGTTATTCAAGTTGTTTGCAGATTGAAGCGGCAGCCATAGGGAGATTGGTTTTGATTATGGGGGAATGAAAGAATGAGGATATAGTTCTATCACGCATGACCTCTGGAATCTCAAAATGCAATAACAAAAGATAAATATTTGCACAAGCTTTTGAATTGATTTTCTTCCTTTTTTATCCTTTCAATCTACTTTATCTGTCTTACATCAAATTCATGCGGATATTGTGCTTCTCACTCCTTACATAAACAATTATAAGAGGCATTTTTTTTAATCTTAAGTTCATATATGTGTAGCAAACAACAATGGTAATGGTTTTTGAAGTTTGAGTGGCAAGGAGGAGAGTTAGTGTTAGAATGTGGATTGCACTATTAAGATCCATACATTAGGTCGCCTTCCATTGTTGTTGATTAGTTTGTTTTCTATTATTAAAATATATAAAATGATTTCATAGGATGTCGCATAGATATTGGTTGGATCACTTTGCTAAGAAGCATTATGTAGAGAAATCTATGATAAAGCAAATAATTGCTATGCATGAACAAAATATTATTAGATGCAAAATGAATATTCAGGAAGGATCGGTGTCTACTTACTTGTTGGACAAGGATTCAACAAGTCATTCTAAGATGCTAATCAATATAATCAAGCAATGTGAACAAATGGCTGCGAAGATTTGGGACCCATATTTACAAGGAAACATTCCAAGTATGAATCATTTACTCCAATAAATTTATAATGCACTTCCAATCTGGATATTATTAGTGTGAATAATAAATAAAATGGTTTAATATGTGGGATCACAAAAGGATCCATAATTGAGGTCAATGAATGTGGCCTTGTGACTCTAGTAGGCAAAGTCATATGGGAAAATATAACCTAACAAATGATGGGTACATACTTTGAGCCTTCATGATTGGAGGTTGGTGGCATTAGAGGATGGAAGAAATTCCATCATCTCAAGTCAGCTTCTCACTTTGAGATGGTGCTTTACATGAGAAGCATTTTTGCTTTCTTTCATGTTTTCTTTGTTGATGCTGATGGATTTTAAGAATACATATATTGTGAAGTTTATTTTTGGAGACAGGTAAGGGATTTGGTGTTGAAATCAATATGGATTGTTGTCTAGTGAATTTACGAGACTGTGATCAAGAATTAAATACCCTTACAGGGGTCATTAGACAACTTGATGGATCCCTATGTTTGTAGCTCGCTCAATATGGATTGTTGTCGAATAATTCAAGAATTAGTGATTCAAGAGTTTGGGAAAATGGTGGTCCAAGAACTTGGGAATTCAGCTCGAAGCTTCACCTTTATGAGGGTTACGAGGTAACTTGATGAAATTCCACTTAATTCAAGATTTGTTTCTTCAAAGGAAGATCTTCTCAAGAATATTTATCTATTTTATAATCAACAAGTTTTGTTATGTAAGCCTTGAGGGGGGTCCCTTAGCAAGGTGAATTGGAGCTTTCAAGGGTACATTTATAGGAACAATGTAATAAGAGGAGAATGTTAGTGTAATGGTTATCACATTGTTTGGTTAACCAGTTTATATGCAGTTATGATAGTTTATACACCTGCATCCTATAATAGTTTGTAATCCTCCTATTTGTATCCATTCTTACATAACTATGAATCAATCAAGTATTTGACCCTTCATGGAAAAGGACCAAGCAAACAATTAAAACACATTTCTTTTGGTTATGTTTGGTAGTAAAGGATTAGTTGATACATCCTATTCACCAATATGATTCAACATTATAATTTTTATATATTCTAAGTGAATTCAAGTTGAAAAATCTTAAAAGGATCTTGCTGGTATAATTTATAAGTTGCATATGTACATTGTTCAATTAAGATTTACTCATCTTAAAGGCATAAAATTATTTCACATCAATTGTTGTATGCACATACCTAATATTATCTACCTAATTAAGGTCAAATAAGTTTAATTTTGGTTGTTATGGGGTGTGGTGAGTCGACACATGGATTGCAATTTAGTCTTTCTCCTTCTTTGTCTAATCTAAAATCCTCATGGAAACACCCTCCTAGGTTTGGCAGTTTTCAAAGAGGAAAAAGCTTAACCAATTTTATCAATTATCCTAGTACTATCATTTCTTTGATGATGATCTGACCCTTTCTATCATATGTAGCTTATCTTCTTATGTTTCCTTGACATTAAGTGGCTTCTTTAGAAGAATGAAGATGCAACCATTAAGAGCCAACATAATACAAGATCAAAATTTTTAGAATACATTAGAAAATATAAACATTTTATATAAATATGTAACATGTAGCATTGTAAATGAGAATATTGAGCAATAAGAATTAAAAATAGGTTCAACAACACATTTGAAATTTTTATATATGTTTCACTTATGCATGAAAAATAATATATTTATTTAAGTGCATTCATTAGAACTAACAATATAAAATAGAATAATACTTAAAACATATTTTTAGTAAAATGGAACACAAACTCTTCAAAATATAAACATTCAAACTTTACTATAAATTAATAAATTTGTAATATCTTATTATTATTTATATGACACTTTTTAAAAATCACTTGAATTTACACCAAACCATAAATCATCTATGCATTATTACTATTTACACCAAACCATAAATCATCTGAACATTATTACTATTAACTAGAAACATGTACGATGTTTAAATCAAGCCCTATTCTCCTCACCATCTCTTATAACAAACCAATATCTTTAAGCATGATTATATAGATAGGAAAATAATTCACATAAAGAAGGCTCTGACTTGTCTACAATGTTAACCAATTTGATCTCACCAAAATAAAATTATTTCGTTAAACAGTGTGTTCGTAACTACACTTTCTAAGGGTATGGTCCCATGGAGGGGGGCTTCCTAAAAAAATTCAGTGGGTGCTGCTTAGATTTTTTAGGAATATTTTAAGGCTAGTGGTCCCATGAATTCAATTTTGCAATTCAGCTTAAAAGTTTGAGCTCCAAAATTTAAGGATCAAACTGGAGTATTTTTGGTAAAAATTAATAAATAAATAAGAATTCTCTCATTTTTAATTTTTTTTAGGAATTTAAAATTTTAAGTGATAGATAAGTGGCAGAAAAACTTTCTAAAAAATTCCTAAGCTGTAGGGGCAATTTCTATCCCCACCTCAATTTCACCGTTGAAAGATTCATTTCTAAAAGGTGGGGGCTCCTATTTTTCTGGAAAAGATTCTAATTAATCCCGTAGCACTATTTTTTTTTTCTTCATGGGACCACTTGATCCATGAAAATAGAAGCCCAAGCCCCCCATGGGACCATACCGTAACTCTCTAGTGAACCTTTGTCATATAAAGATAATTTTTTTTTTTCAAATTTGACTAACCTATGAACTTTATGAAAGACATTTTATACAAATTATATGTGATACACTTGATCTCCAAGATTATTGTGGATTGATCTATAGCAGAGACTCATCAAAACTGTGAATTGCAGAATAAGCAACATGTAGAGATAAATGTGACTTTAATATTTCTTCATATTACAGAGAACAAGGAGCTCTGAGCTGGTGCAATCAATCAAATGATACATTCTCAATAATTTATTTCCAAATTTACAGCCATCTCAATTATACTACTGCATTATTCTACATATCCCAACAAATTTTCAACGCATAGCAGATCCGGTGCTTTCGTTGTACAGCAAGAAATAGAATAGAGAAAGCCAATTTACTGACGCGCTCATGCAAGGAAGGTATGTCAATGGCCGATTTCATAAAATGCGGTTTCGGGTAAATTCACTTCCAACAATTCATCGCTATGACAAATTTATCTTGTGGAAAATTCATCACCATAAATTGCTGGTGAATTGTTGGCGGTGAATTTTCCACGAGATGAATTTGTCATGACAATTGTTGACGATGAATTGTTAAAGATGAATTTATTAACGGTGAATTATCGATGATGAATTTTCCTAAAACCATAAACAATAGACAGAAAAGAGCCCACCTGCTATCTTTCGCCTAAGGCTGCCATAATAGACTGTTATAGAATGACCCATTGATCTGAAAATGGAAGCCTTCATTTTTCCTCTTCTTGGCGGAGCCATATTCACAGACAAGATTTGTTTCATGCTCATTCAGCCCCTCAACCTTCTAACAGACTTTGCAAGAATTGTCGAATACAAGGGGACAGAGAGGCTCACGTCTACAAATGATACTCTCTGAGAAACAAACATCTTCTTGTTCCTCTACACGCCACCATAAGTTCAACTTCTTACTGTTGTGTTTTGGATTTTTTAAGCCTGTTAAATCCAGAGAATCCACTCAGTTTGTTTTCACATTGATCTTGTTGGAAATGAAAGTGAAATCGAAGTGTTTTGCTACAATAGTCGGTGCCCTAATAGTGAATTTCCGAGTTATGACGCACATCAAACCTGATTGAATTTCCATAGATTGGGTGGTCCACAAAACTTTCATTGGATTACGCTACGTAATTCTTTGAGCAAGTCGGATTCTGACACAAACAAGCATTTTTAATTTTTTCTTCAAAGTCATAGGTCTAAGTGGGACCTTACACAATTGATCTTAGAGTTTTATTTTATTGGTTAAGGTTGCGTCTATTGAATTTAAATACATTGAAGATGAATTGGTTGTTTGTTTGGAGATTTGACTTTTAAAATAATAAATTCTTCATTGGTTATAAGTTTTATAGAGTAAGAAGACAAAACAATAAAGAAAAAATAGGTTGAGTATAAGGACCAAACATTATCTTGTAATTATGTCAAGACAATATAATCCAACATTTGAAGTTTTGAAATTTTATAATGGTTTTAATTCATCACATTACATGTTATGAAGATTTTTAAGTCTTATAAAGTAAATTCAAAATGTACAATTTGTAAGTGTATATTTAACTTGACGAGAAAGACATTTTTCTAGAAGTTTATAGGATTTTTTTTAAAAATCAACCACATAAGAAGAGTGGAGAGACCGGACAAACAATCTAAACCAGTGCTAATCGATAATCAATCTACTATAATGTTAGTAGTGTTGAGAAAACCAATGAATAAATCTACTATAATATTAGTAGTGTTGAGAAAACTAGCGAATAAACACAATGATAATATAAGTTTAAAATGTACAAATTTATTTAAATTGAATAAAAATATGTGTGATTAAGCTGAAATATGAAATAGGACACAACCGACCATGTAAAACAAATATAAAAAATCAACAAGTTCACATTATACTAGATATACATGGAGAAACTCTTTTGAGAAAAACTCCACCACTAAAGAAATGTCAAGCTTTCTATTAACCACGTAGAAATAGGTACATCAATAAAAATCATGTAATATTCTTTAGTCTAACAACATTATATTAGCATTATAGTACATGCAAATAACCATACCACACATCTATCCCATGGCTCTAATATATAGATCAAACAAAACAAGAAACCACTTGTGATTTACAAAATAAACAAAAAATCCACTTATAAAAATTATAATGTCCATACTCATGAAGAGACTCTTACCAAAATAGAAAGTAACTCATCTTATACATTGAAATCTCATAAATTTCATTAAGTAAAACTACCTTAAAAATTGGAGAAGATAGTAAGTTAGAGACATAAAAGAATAGACTAGTGGATAAGAACTACTCCCATAGAAAGGGAGTTGATATTAATGAAATATTATCAATTATTGTTGAATCATATTCTATATAATATTCTTGATTTTTATTCTCATTACTTGCGATTTTCAAGTAGAGTAAATGAATATTAAAATTATTAAAATAGATGGTTTCCAAGTAAAAGGGAAATGAATTTTAGTGTGTAGGTTAAAATGATCGTTGTATGGTTTGAAGTAATTGCTTGGAAGTGTTATCAAAATTTTGATGCTTTCGTGTTGAAGTTGAGTTTTGTTTGAAATGAAGAAGATCACTATTTTTATATTAAATGTTTTGATGATTAGAGTCTAATTATTTTCATATCTATATTGATGACACTTATTTATTGGTAACAAAAAAGTGATGATTAGGTAGATTAAAACTTGAATTCATAGTATATTTGATATAAAGGATTTAGGAGTAAAAAAAACTATTTTGAGAATGGAGATTTGTAAGGATCGAGTTCACATAAATCTTTAGCTTAGTTAGACTAAGCATGTTGAAATTATTTTCTAGCAATTTATTATGCAACATTGTAAATCAGTGAGTTTTCTTTTATCTATAGGTTGTGCACTAATTTTTCATTGGATATGTCTCCTAAGTTAGATGATGATTTTGATCACATGCATAGTGTTCCTCGTGTTTTTTTTGTTGTTGGTAGCTTGATGTGTTAAGATCTTGCTACCAACAAAAAAAAAACATAAGGAACACTATGTGTTAAGATCTTGCATTTAGATATTCATGAGAAAATTATTATTTCTTATATTATCATGGTTCTAATTATATAGGAAAAATAATAGACATAAAGAACTTTGTTGATATAGATTAGGTAGATAACTTGGATAGTAGAAGATCCACTAGTAGTTATATGTTTTCTCTATTTGGTAGTGTTTTTAGTTGGATGAGTAAAAGACAATGTATGGTTGATTTTGCTACTATTTAATTAGAGTACATGGCTACTATACATTCTTGTAAAAAAGTGGTTTATTTACAAAGATTGTGTTTACTAGTTGGTTTTTATTATAAGCTAGTTTAGATAGGATGTAACAATCAAAATGCCATTTGTTTGACTAGGAATATCATGTAACAGTTTTATGCCAAGCACATTGATCATATGTAGTACCATTTTCTTCACGATATTATGTAGATTGGTAAGATCACGAAATAAAATTTTGACATGGATAATGTTACAAATTCATAAGTACAAAACCAATGAGCATAAATAAGTTCTTTTTGTGTAGGGAGGTTGTAGTATTTGTATCCTAAACTTGATTCATTTCAAGTTTCCAATTTATTTTATTGTAATTTATAATGTCAAGTGGGAGAATTTAGGATAGTGTAATAATTGCATTGTAATCATATTTTATAATGTTGAGTCTCCAAATTTTTAAAAATGGGTAACTTGGACATCCATGAAGAGTTGAGGTATATTATTTTGTTATTAGTCTTCCAATTATGTGAGATATTGTTGTAATGAGATTAAATGAGGTTATAAAACAAGGTCAAATATTTAGAGTTATGGAACATCTTTCTAAAAGGTAGACTATGACAGAGCAATTATTGCACACATGTAGCACCAAAAAATGGGAAAGTAGACTTAATGAAATCTATGATGTTTCAATATGTAAGAAGAGTTACAATATATTTTGGAATAAGAGTCTCTTTATGAGTAGGGGCATTAGAATTTGTACTTGGATTTATTTATTTTGTAAACCACTTGTGGTTTCTTGTTTCTATTTTCTCTATACATTAGAGGCATGTAGTATGATTATTTTTAGGTATTATCATGCTACTAGAATATTATTAGACTAAAGAAGATTACATAAGTTGTATTGATGTAACTATTTCTACTTGATTAATAAAAATCTTGACATCTCTTAAGTGGTGGAGTTTTTCACAAAAGTGTTTCTCCATGTATATCTAGTATTATGTGGACATTTTGATTTCTTATTTTTGCATTACATGCTTATTCATGTGCTATTTCATATTTAAGGTTAATCAAATATATCTTTAATGTCACATCTCTCTTTTATTTTTTGAGGGGTAAACGCTTTTGACCCGAAGCTATGAACTAGTGAGGTCACAAATGAGGGACCTCATCCCCAATATAAATTCTCAACAATTACACCCCAATGGGGTTTGAGCCTTGATGGCAAGAAAAACAACACAACTTAACCATTGCACCATGCCAGTATTGGAAGTCACATCTCATTTATTGAGCCCTCTAAATGATGATATATTTTTCTTTGCATTTTGATTATGAACCTAAGAACTTTAATTTTAAAATAATTAGGATATGATGATGAATCAACAATATATTAGTTGATATAGTTTATGGAAACTGGTTTTCATAAGAATGTAAAGTAATGTAATAATTTGTATGTTATTGGATTATATTGATAGATATTCCTTATGAAATTGGACAAACTACCTTGACGGTTTGGTGAGATGGATGCAGGAGATTTGTTTTCCCATCCAAGATTGAGGAGAGTATCACCAGAGAGAGAGCAACAAAGCTAGTAAGAAAAACCAAGACCACCATGAAATCGAGAACTCATACACACCACACACACACATACACACATTGCATGGTTCTTTTAGTATCAGAACACTTGCTTGGAATTGAGTGTATTACGAGTTTATTTGAGTTGTCTTTAGTGTTACATAAATTGTGTGAAGTTCTATGAGCTATTATTTCTTTCCTAATAGTTATATGATGTATTCAACCTTATGTTGGAATGTTATTAAAAGAGGTAACTGTAGTTAATGACTAAAATCCCATCTCTTCCTCTAAAAAAATAATTACATGTTAATTATAAATCACATATTTACGTCATTATTTTATGATCACTCTTTTTTTAGTGATATATTTATCTCAGTTAGAGATAATATCATTATTGAATTAAATTTTGTATAAATTTTATACTTGATAGTAATTGGAATATATATATATATATATATATATATATATATATAGTTAAATATAAGATTGTTCAGTGGTAGTATATTTATATGTACATAAATATATTTATATCCATGTGAGGAAACCATCGATGGTGGCATTAAATGAATTTGTACTGAGAATTCAATGTGAGATTATTTTTATGATTTCATTAAGGGTTATAGAGGATTGTTTAAGGTTTTTAAATGATGAATTTTTGGCCGTAGCTCTTATTAGTGTTTACCACTGTCATTATCGCCTTTGTGTTCTCATCTTAGCTAGCTATAGTCTTTTTGGTTATGTGGAAAGGTTAGATCATTTAGGTTATTATCTAAATCTAGCTCTTTGTGATGTTAAAATGACTCTAATCATGTCACTATTATTGTCTTACCTTGTAAAAATGGTTGGATCAAATAGGCCATTGTTAAAGCATACATCATGAAATTTTTCCAGACCAAATGGATCTATTTAGTTGCATTTATTTTGTGCAAAGGATATAAGGCCAAATATGTCATTTGTTTAGCTTAAACTCTATCAAATATAGTGTGATTGTATAAACCTGTAACCATAAATTGTCTTTGTCTTTGAAATTAAGTGATTATTAAGATAAAATTGTTAGGAAGTTTGTTATGGGAATGATGTAGCAAAGTTTACAATGAGCATATTGTTTAGGGATTTAACATTGATAATAATATTTCTCTATGTTAAAGTCATGATATTGTCTCATAGAGTGTAAGACTCTATTTTTTATTGGGGACTCACAATCTTCCCTCTTTGAAGATAGTTTTTTCTAACCTTGTGAAGTTGACAGTAATGAAACAATGAAAATACATATTTATTCTACTATTCTAGCACCACCATATAGGTTTGTGGTAATGTATATTTTTGTGTGTATGTATATGTATATGTATATGTATATATTGTAGTGTAGAAAAATGTATCCCTTTACATTTTCACATTTTTTTGGGCCCTCACTATTAAAAATAGGTTCATTTATGTCTTAATTGGTCTTATTTTGCATCCACAAGCCTAATTAAATGCATTCTTTTAGGATGATCCCAACACTTAAAAAATAGAAAATCATAATTTAATGTTTGAGGTTATGTGTTCTAGATCTAGTGATCTAGGACTCATACGCCCCCTTAGGTGTATGGGTCCCACCTAGGTCTTGGGACCTGATTTTAAATGTTACATTAAATAATACACTTCTCGAAATCTATGTCCCAGGTTTAAGCCACTAGGACTCATACACCCAACCTGGCGTATGAGTCCCGCTTTAACCAAGACCTATTTTAAATCAAATTCTTGGTGGAGTTTTATTATCCTAGATCCGATGTCGGCTTGTAATGTTGTAATTTCAAGAAATTAGGCATAAACAAGTATAAATACAAGGTTGTTTCACATAATTTCATCTAACAATCTAAGATTTTAATTATTCAAGCATTATAGAAAGTTTATGAGATCAAGAGCATTCAAGAGCAAGTTATCAAGCATTTGGAGTAACATTCAAGATTCAAGCATCATGTCAAAGCCTTCATGCATCATGTGTGTTTGTGAGCTAACATTTGTGGTGTAGGTTACATGATTCAAGCAAGCATCTAAGTCAATTTTCAAGCATTCAATCAAGTCAAGATCCACATCCATTGGAGCCATTTTGAACATAAGTTTGCAACCTTTATTTCAAGGGTTTGGTGAGTTGCAACATTGCATTTGTTCATTCACCATCCCTTCATGCTATTCCATTTCATTTCAAGGTTTAATTACCAAAACGGGATTTGACCAAGGAAAACCCCTATTCCCTAACAAAACAACATTTTCCCCTCTTGATGTGTGATTGAAGATCTAGGTGAATTGGAGCTTGAAGATCCTTTGAAGAAAAAATTTCCAAACTTGCCAAAGTTTTCAAGAAGTTGTCATGTTCACAAAAACTCACCTACATGCCAAAATTTAGACTTTCAGACTTGGAGATCAGACAAGATGAAAGTTACAAAAGATCACTAGAGGCTACAAAAATATTAGTCAAACCCTAGTTCTAGGACTAAATCACCCCTTTGGGTGTATGAGTCCTAGTATACCCTTTTTGCTAGTTTTATGAAGATTCTAAACAATCATTAGAAGATTCCAAATTCTACCCAAATCCTTGTAGCAGGACTAAATCACCTAGCTTGGTGTATCAATCCTAGTGCACCTTAAAACAATAATTTTTAGGGTTTTCAGATCTAGTTTTGACCTCTCCATTCTTTTAGGTACTCTTTTGTTTCATGCTATTTGTCAATTTGATTTAATTCTTTCAAGTTTCTAGGGTTTTGTGCATAAGATTTTGCATTTCTCCTTTGAAGCTTCAATTAATGGTGAACCCACATCTAATCACACAAGGAAACCCCTACTCCATTCCTCAATCAAGTCACTTGGTTGAGGGATCTTGGTTTCCTAACATGAACTAAAGTGTGAAATAGGTCCCAAGGTTCCATCTCCTAAAAGGTGGACACCTTATTTTCCTTTGGTTCATTTTGGTGAACCTGACCTTTGGACCCTTGAATTTCTGATTTGAAGAACATTGTAAGTCCTAGATCTAGATTGCATTAACTTTGTATTTGCATTATTTGAATTGTATTTAGGGCTTCTAAATCTTGCATTAGTGAAAAGTGCATATAGGTTGTATTTTTGCATCTTGCATCATTCAATTTCATTGGAAAACTATACTTGCAAACAATCGTTTGAGCATACAACCTAGAAACCTTAAAATCAACTCAAAATTTGTTGAATTTGGTTTAAAACCCTAATTTGGGACTCATTCATCCATCTAGGTGATTTAGTCCTTATACAAGTTGTTTTTCCAGATTTCTGGGAACTTTGTGTTGTCTGATTTTTACTATTTGAACCTTCTAGAAACCCTAATTGGGACTCATTCGCCCATATGGGTTATTGAGTTTCAAATCAAGTCTTAATTTGCATTTTAAAAAATTTAAAACTTTATTTCTATGCTTTTGTTTGCTATTATTATATCTTTGTTTCAGTTTGCTGATTTTTTGTTTCATTCATTTCATTAGATCTAGCTTAATTTGGTTTTATTTAAAGTGCGTTTGTAAATATAAGAATTGGAATTAAAGCATATCGTTTATCTTGTTTTCATTGTATTTATCCTGCATTCATTGATTTTCCTTTGCATGAGCTTTATAACTTGATGCCCTATTTCTAATACTATAGTGAGAAATAGTTCAAGACTCATGTCATCCCATGATAACACACTCATCATGGATCTTGGGTTATCTAGCTCTTTCACTCATAGTGTTGACACTAGTTCACTAGGTATGGACCATAACATTAACAACTCTTTAGCTTCAAGTAGTATGAAAAGTGTTGAAATTTCGTCCTTGAAGATAAGCTCTTGGTTGAGCTTTTCCGTAGGTCCTTGAAAGATACCGTTTTAGAATGGTTTTCCTCATTACCGAATAAAGTTCAATTTGTTCATTCAATGAACTTTTTGAGGCATTTATCAACCATTTTCAAGTGCACATGACCCCTCAGATGACCTTAGCCAATTTGATGAGATTTAAGCAAAAGAATGATGAAAAGGTTATTGAATTCATTTCATGCTACCAATTACTTTATTCACAAATCAACATAAAGATTCCCAATCCTCACTTTCAACGAATGTTCATTGAGAACTTACAAACTAAGATGTAAGATAAGCTTGGCATGATGAAATTCACTTCCTTCGTACACTTGTGTACCTCCCTTCATGATTATCGAAACTTAGTTAGTAGTTGTGAAACAAAACCCACCTCTAGCCATCCTAACAATTCCTAATCCATAACTCAAAACAACTACCAACCTTTTAGAAAATAGAATAAAGGATTTGTGCAACTAAATCCCCCTCAACCAACCCAACATTTTGATACCTTAGTGGCTGTTATAAAGAAGACAAATCCTTTTACATTTGAGGATTTGGCTAGACGAACTACTCCCTTACCTGATACCCTTCATAACACCATGTTACAACTTCTAGAAAAGAATTTGATATCCTTACCTCCTTTTAGAACTCCTGATCCTACTAAGTCATTAACTTTGAACTTTAGATCAAATTCATATTATTATTTTCATCGTCAAAATGGACATGATACAAAATATTGTAAGTGTCTTAAACACACGGTGTAAGACCTCATTGATTCCAATCATATTCAAATTGGTGGTGTCAATGATTGAGGTAATAAGTCTATTGCCCCTCCCAACAAAAACTTGCAAATATTTACCAACCCCATGCAAAAATCATAATATTTCATTTGTCAGAGCTAGTGAAACAAAGAATGATGTGATGAGTGTTGACACGGATGATGACAACATGGCTACTAATGAACAAATTCCTATGGATAATATGGTTGGTTTGATCAAAATTCAACCTCTTAAGGGCCAAACTAAAATACCTTTTGACATTGGTTTCTCATCAAAATATATAATCAGGAAGGCACTTGATGGTCCTCTTTACATAGCCAATCGAAATCAACGACAAGCCCACTAATGGGATATTAATTGATCCTATATGTGGAGAGAATGTGACCACTGAAGAACTCTTACTTAGGCATGAACTCTATCAAGATACATATGATAAACTAAAAAAATGGATAAAAACACATAATGGTTTTTCTTACCCTACGATAGGTTCAATCATCCTTTCTTTAAAATTTGGACCAAAACAATTAGATGTGTCATTCTCCATCATCCCGATGTTGGATCCATTTCGTGTGAAGCTTGGTTATCCCATCAGTTGTGCATAAATTTTTAAAGTTTCCCTTTGATAATGAGATCCTTATTGTGCACCATTATGGCTTTAATCCTATGTCTTCCTGTGGGAATTTTTCATTAGATTTCTTTTGGCCCGAGCCTATTGAAACTATTAAACCTCGTGAAGATTTATTTTTCAAATCCTACCAAAATTTTAAGGAAAAACACATAGCAAAGCTATCCCTTCGAAACATGCCTCAACCCATGATTGAGTCTCCTATCCTTGACGAAACCATGATAGAACTAAAAACCCTTCCAAGTGACCATGACCAACCAAAGACAAATCCTTTTCCTATCTCCTACAAATGACCAAGAGACAACCAAAAAAATCTTGTCGTGCCTCCTGAAAGGTTGAAAATTTGTCACTCTATAGTTTAGGACATAGACCAACTAGTTTTCCAAACTTCTCATTCAAGGAAACCCTAGAGATCTCAATGCAAGGATGCAAAGGGGAAAGATATCTGCAATAGGGTGTCCTAGGGTATGTTTAGAGACTGAAAAGGGGGTTCACCACCAAGCTAGGGATTGGAAAGAAAAGAAATGAGTGTAACATGAAAAGTACCATGCAAAACCTAACTAAATGACCTAGGAAATGAAACTAAAAATTAGGATAACAAACTGAGAATGAACAGAAAGGTACTCGAAGGAAGGATGATGCCAAAACGAGCTCCAAAACCTTGAAATCTTTTTGTTTGATGCCCACTGGGACTCATGCTCCAGTCTAGGTGATTTAGTCCTAGAGTAGGGTTTTTGTGCTAAAACTGGAATATGTGGTTGATCTAAATTCACTAAAATCTGGGAAATGAGATGTATTGGGACTCATACACCACAAATGGTGTATTAGTCCCACTCTACTTTTTCATAGGATTGACCTGAATCTGCTCTCCTATCTCTACTGTTCCTTCCACACTTTGTTTCTGGATCTAAAACTCTAAATTCAGACTTGTAGATGAATTTCCATGAAGATGACAACCTTGTGATAACTTGACAACTTCTCTCAACCTTGCAACCTTGTCTTCAAAGGATCTTAAAGGCTCAAATCCACCTAGATCTGCAATCAAACATGTAGAGAGAGAAAAACTTGTTGATTCTTAGGAAATGGGGTTTTGTTTAGATGAAACCCTGTTTAGGTAATTAAACCTTGTGATGAAACAATGAAACATGAACATGAAACATGAAATATAAAACATGAGCAATGATGCCTTGAATGATGTATAGAGATGTAAATCAACAATCTAACATGAAGTGGCTAAGTAGAATGTAGATATTGATCTTGAATTAGATGTAGAACAATGCTTAATCTTGGATCTTGGATGCTACATCACAACACTAACTCAACAACATGCTTGATGCTTGATAACCTTGACATGATAATGGATCCTGAATTGCTACAATAAATGATGAAGAAATATACCCTTGAATACTTTAGAAATTCTCTTGAATGTCCTTGAATACTCTTGTGAATTCTTTTAATCACAAACTTGTTATTAGTAATGCTCTCTTGAAATTCCTAGGTGAAAATGAGTGAAACAACCTTGTACTTATTCAGTTTGTTTATGCAAAATTCCTTGAAATTACAATACTACAAGCCGAAATCAGATCTAGGAGACTAAAATTTCACCAAGAGTTTGAATCTAATTTAGGTTTAAGCCACATGGGACTCATATGCCAGAAGTGGCGTATGAGTGCCATTAGGCCAGGTTTTGGGACACATTTTTCTTGAAATGCTTAGATTGATGTGAAATCCAGATCGGTTCCCCAAAACTTAGGAGAGACTCATATGCCCAAGGTGGTGTATGAGTCCTAGATCACTAAATATGGGCCATACTGTTGTGTGGTCTCACAACATGACCCATTTTTCCCCTTGTAAAAATGTGGACCCCTCTTTTTTTCTTTTCTTTTCTCTCATTTTTTTGGCTTTCCTTGGCGTTGTTCTAGGGGTTGGTGAAATTGCAGGTTCCATTTTCAATTTGCTTGGTATTTTTTTAATTCCTTGTTCTCTCTTGGATTTGGTTTCTCGGTCATTTTACAAAATTTCTATCAGTTTCTCAAAAAGCAGAATC
This sequence comes from Sequoiadendron giganteum, assembly GCA_007115665.2. Lineage (NCBI taxonomy): Eukaryota > Viridiplantae > Streptophyta > Pinopsida > Cupressales > Cupressaceae > Sequoiadendron > Sequoiadendron giganteum. Next base: position 52,064,837 of record CM021110.1, on the reverse strand, counting down.
CTAAAGCTGTTATAGCTTTGATCTGTCTTGGTCCCACCCGATAAGTTATCACTCGAAGCTTGTTCTCAGTGATCACGTTTTCCCACATTAGACAGTATGATGGCTGCTTTTGTTTTCTTTAGCTAGAGGTCAGAAACTGGAGGTTTAGTTATGAAATGTTTGAATCACTTTTGATCTCTCTTGAGCCTAGTTCTCGGTTCCTCTCTTTGCTCCCGATTTTCTCTAAAGCTTGGAGGAAGGATCCCGATCCTCGATAATCTTTCAAAGATTTGATATCGGAAGTTGTCAATCCCGGTGATTGTAAATGATCACGTATCCTAAAGACCTTTTCCTCATAAAATTTAAAGTGACACAAGAGTGCCACGTATGATTTTCATGTTGGATTTTCCTCTAGTAGTGAGCCCACGTAGAAACCTAGGTGTTTGTAATTTGAACCCTAATTTGTAATGATTACACCTTTATTCAAGAAATTAAAAAATTGTAACAAATAATTAATGAAGGTTGTGAGCTACATGTACTTGATATCACCTCGAGCATGTAGTTGCTTCTATAACACTCTACTTCATATCATATTGCAAACTTACAAAGGACATTGAATGCACAAAATCAATATTGTGGCAAACAAGGAAAGATAATTTTTGAGAAACTGGAATAGAGCTACCAAGGGTTTCAAGGTTGAATTTTGAAAAGATCACTACCAATAGCTAAACCAGGTATGTCTCGAATAACATAAATTGTGTCAATCATTTTTATGCATGAAAGTCTTGAGAAAATTGTATTTCCCTTTGAAAATTGAAATGTCAATTATTTTTATTTGACTTTAATCAAGGATGAACTAAATTTTTTATGAATTGCTAAAAATTGGTTAAATTTAACCCTAACTCACACACAAAGCATGTATTTGAAAATGCAAAATACACCGATGATAATGAGTACTTCTGAAGCAAAAATAGAAGATGAATTCAAATACTACAATTCACAAGCTATACCAATTAATGTGATAGCTAATGATACTCATATGGGACGGTCTTTTGATGTCGAATTACTCACATGGGCACGACAAGAAAATGCTTCTTAGTGTATAAGAAATGTTATAGCAAGTGGGTTACTTTTAGCAAGAGGGTTTCTGCCAGCAATGGAGGCCCTTGAATTTGTCATGAAGTGTTTGAACCACTACGACCCAGAAAAAAGAATCATTGAGAAGGAGGGAATATTTTATGCAGATCTCTCTGAGAAAGGAGTTATATATACATTTGGTCTTCCTACACTTACTCACATGCATCACATTGATATGAAGGCCAAAGCCAAAACCTACTTGAGTGCCAAAGAACACAACAAAGAAATTATGAACACACAGTGGTGCCAGGAGAGGATTACAAAAGGAAAAACCAATTCTAAGGTCTATGTTCAAACCAGATGTTCAAAATATTATAACTATGCTAAGCAGGATGGATGAATTGTGAGATGCTAGTAAATTTGAAGCATGGATGTTTGTAATTATATCCAAATTGATGGAAATCTCTATACCAATGCATTGGGGAAGTTTTATTAGTGACAGGCTACACGAACAGATAGGGGTAGCCTCGAGATAAAATTATGTTGCTAGAATTGGTAAGACAACTAAAGCCGTCTCAGGCTCTTTATAGTGTTTCTCATAAAAAGCTTCTTTTAGATTTCCTATTGTAATAGGCAACTACAAGTGCAGTGCAATTAGAGTAGCCAATTTGTGTGAAGAAGAGTTGAAAATGCATAATTTGGAGTACTTTCCACTCCAAAGATAAAATTATGACCCAGAAGGGAATATTGCCAAAAATATTGGTTATCATGCTCATATCCAACATCTTGAAGATTATTGGTTAAATTGTGAAGATGAGTGTAAAGAAAGAAAGAGAAAATATGAAAGATTGTCATTAGAGTCTGCATGAATCCTCAAGATTCATAATATTCCAGATCAGATGGAGGAGGATGGTGAAGTGTTGAATAAGGCTTATGATGAAAGTAGAGTCTATGATGAAACCATTCCAAACCCAGATTATAACAATGAAGAAATAAAATTAGTGGAAGAATTTTCTGCACTAGTTCTATAATAGACTCAACAATGGATAAATGGTTTTTGTAAAGTTTTAAAAGAGAAAGGTGTAAAACCCACATACTCGCAAGATAAAATAAAGAAAAAAAGAGAAGAAAATGAGTCTATGTGGGGAACTTCCTAAGAAAAAGAGGAAAGTCGGTAAAGAAGTTGTTGGTATACATATTGAAGAAAGAATCCCTGAGGCTCTAGCCCAAGGAGTTTTATTAAAACTAGTTGGTAAACAAAGAGATGTTGAATCAGTTAAAGTTCAATCAAAGGTAAAACCAAAAGTGGCATCCCCTTCCATGGAAAAACCAAGGACCAAGTCTACTACTGATGAAGGGTGATGAGGTAAAAATAACCTCATCAATATAAGCAAACTAAATACCCTTCCTCATATTTTCTAGTCACCTTTACCTTGCCAATCAATTATCTTTAGGATTAATAAATGCTTTCTTTTTGGGAAAACTATTTATAATCTTTATTTTCTCAAATTACTTGAATAAGATGACCCGTGCTAACTTAATGGTTTAGTTTCTAAAGTATTGTATAGGTTTTCATGCATAATCGGTCATCATTCTCAGCTAGGAGGATTCAACGCAGATTTCAATATGGTTGAAGATGAGCATTGGAAGAATAGGTGCCAAAATTCTAGGGAACACATGGTGGATCGAGTTTTTGTAGCTTTCTTGTTATTTTCTTTTGAAAGACTTGTTGTGCATGTTTTGCACACACGTTCCACTGTGGATAGGGACCCCCTCTTTTCGCTCCAAATGGGCTACTTTGCTCCTATCTCATTTTGTGTGCCCCTTTCCTAGAGCCTAAATTGGTCATGTGTCATCAAAAGTTCAAATTCCCCTAGCCAAATTCACCTACCTAAGTTTCGCTAAGTCTTTTTCTTTCACGAAGGTGCCCTTGCAGGTTTCCCTTTGCTCGTTGCCCCGGTGTCCACCAGGCCTCATCCTTGCTCACTTGATTCGCTTTTTCCTTCGTTTTTGAATTTGGGGACAAGTTGCCTATGGATTTAGGATGTTTTTGTGGTGCCTAGGTGAACTACCAAGGTCTCGTTAAGTTTCAGGAGATTGCAAAAATTTCATTCCAGAAATTCATCCCTCCACAGCTATTCTAGGAACTTCGTCCCTCCCTGGCTATTCCCAGAACTTCATCCCTCTGCGGCTATTCTGGGAACACCATCCTTCCTTGGCTATTTCCGAAACTCCATCCCTCCATGGCTGTTCCAGGAACTCCATCTCTCCCTGGCTATTTCCAGAATTCTGTCCCTGTGTGGCTGTTCCAGGAACTCTGTCCCTCCCTAACTGTTCCTGGAACTCATTCCCTCTACGGCTGTTCTGCGAACTCCATCCTTCCCTGGCTATTTCTAGAACTCTGTCCCTCCATGGCTGTTCCAGGAACTCCATCCCTCCTCAGTTGTTTCTAGAACTCCATCCCTCTGTGGTTGTTTCGGGAACTTCGTCCCTCCTCAACTATTTCCAGAACTCATTCCCTCCGCGGCTGTTCCGAGAACTCGATCCCTCCTTGGCTATTTCTAGAATTACGTCCCTTTATGGCTGTTCTAGGAACTTCGTCCCTCCATGACTTTCCAAAACTCCATCCCTCCATGACTGTTGTACGAACTCTATCCCTCCTTGGTTATTTCTAGAACTCCATCCCTTTGTGGCTGTTCCGGGAGTTCTGTCCCTCTGTGGCTATTTCCAAAACTCCATCCCTTCGTAGCTGTTCCAAGAACTTCATCCCTCCTTGACTATTTTTAGAACTCCATCCCTCCCGGCTGTTTCTGAAACTCTGTCCCTCCACGGTTGTTCCGAAACTCCGTCCCTTTGCGGCTTTTGAGGGAATAATGTCCCTCCGCGGCTGTTTCCGGAACTCCATCCCTCCGCGGTTGTTCCAGGAACTTCATCCCTCCTTGCTTGTTTCTGAAACTGTGTCCCTCCACAGATGTTCCAAGAACTTCATCCCTCTGTGGCTATTTCTGAAACTCCATCCCTTTGCGGTTGTTCCAGGAACTCTGTCCCTCCCGGGCTATTTTCAGAACTGCGTCCCTCCACGGTTGTTTTGGGAACTCCATCCCTCCCCGGCTATTTTAAGAACTCCTACCCTCCATGGCTATTCTAGTAACTCCATCCCTAGCTGTTTCTGGAACTTTGTCCCTTCACGGATGTTCTGTGAACTCTGTCCATCCCTAGCTATTTTCAGAACTTCATCCCTTCGTGGCTATTCCAGGAACTCCATCCCTCCCTAGTTGTTTCTGGAACTTCATCCCTCCATGACTATTTTGGGAACTCTGTCCCTCCTAGGCTGTTTTTGAAACTCCATCCCTCCATGGCTATTTTCGGAACTCCATCCCTCTATGGTTGTTCTAGGAACTCCATCCCTCCTTGGTCATTTCTGGAACTTCCCTTCCAGATTGTTGTCCCTTCGTCCATTGTCCGCCTTCTGCCCTCTGGGTCTTGCGTATCCTACTACCGCATGAGCAACAAACGATAAAAATTAAGTGCCTTAGCCATCACCGGGTCTGGGACCCCAGAACTTCATCCCCAGAATGCCACCTCACCATGGCTTTTCCAAATGAAAAAATCCAGACAACTTTCCCTCCTCATAACTCTGAGAGCCCCAATGATGATCCAAATGCCTCCTAATTTGAAAACGAGCTTTCACCCACATATTGAAATTGGATGCTCTTCCCCATGGAATTTTCAAATTGTCTAAATTTTAAGGTGAGAGAAATCATCTTGGTTGCCCTACCTTGTTCGCCCTTTCAAAACAACATTTTGGCCAAGGAAGTCTGGCCTCGCAGGCCCAGATCATCCAAGCGCCTCCTAATCTGAAAACTAGCTTTGACCCACATATTGAAATTGGATGCTCTTCCCAATGGAATTTTCAAATTGCCTAAATTTGAAGCTGGGAGAAATCATCTGGGTTGCCCTACCCTGTTCGCCCTTTCAAAACAACATTCTAGCTAGGAATGTCTAGCCTGTCAGACCTGGATCATCCAAACTCCCTCCAGTAAATTGGTAATGAAAATTTAGACTAAATATTATGATGTTTTGATTATGCATGGGTGAATCTAATAAGGAGTTTGCAGGATTTGACTAAAATTTTCCTTGATTTATGTATGAAAGCACTTATGACACTTCATGTATGCAGGATTCAAGAAGCCTACGGCGGGTCCGTCGGGGAGACCCATTGAGAAAGATGAACAAGGAAAGAACATAGCTCCTATCACCATTCATTTTATGCCCACCTCTCTTTGTAGCACCCATCAATAGAGTTGGCATCAGACTAAGGCATGTGCCAAGGAATTCAATGACAAAATGCAAGGGGGTGGCCTTGAAGATGCATAGGGGAGCTATCCTACTTTTCACCAGATGATGGTGATCTTTAAGGAGTTGTCCACCTGAATTAGGGGCAACCAATCCATTGATGCCAGTCATTGACGGGCCCGTTTGATCCAATGAAGAATGTTGCAAGTCCATCGGGTAGAGGGCAACTTTCAGGCAGTTTTAGCTACAGTAAAAGGGAAATCGGCAAGAGGACAAAATTGCTACAACACCTAGGCACAAAAAGATAAAATAGGAAAAAAAAAAAAGATGTATTTTAAATTGCTGAATATTGTGGGGTAGATGAAGCCCTAGTGCAATCAAATATGGGCCACATAATGTAAATCAATCCTATCCATTCATTCGGGCTTTGGAAAACTATAAATAAGGGTCTCCCCCACATTTGTAAATGGTTGGAGAGCTGGTGTAAAAGGAATTTGCAGCAATAGAAGACAACATTGCATGAGTTTATGGATGTTCTCTTTGATTTTTCTCATCTTGCATGCATGGTTCTACTTCCCTTTTAATTTAGTTGTTAGTTTCTTGAATGGAAGTGGTGATGGTGATTGTTGTTTCAATATTTGATGAATTTCCATCTCATGCTTTTTGTGGTTTGTTGACGATGAACTACTTTGTAAAGCTACTCTAAGATTTCTTCCTTTATTGTTGCAACTTAGTTCGATTGCATGTGCATGATGTGTGTGTGTAATATGAAAATATGCAGTGCTTAGAAGATTGCATTAGTTTTGTGTAACTGTAGGATCCTCTTGGCCAAGCAAAACCTAGTTTAGGGAGTTTGTCTACTGTAGCAGCCTCCATGATCACTGTTCATTCGTAGTTGCAGGTCCAGGAACCTCTTCTCTTCCCTGCCTTTTTTTCCTTTTTTTAATAAGTAACATATGCTAAGGTTCATTGCACATTGTAAAGCTAAATCCAATGATAGAATGGAGTTCAAGACTGCTATTTGAACCTGCGGAAAATGCATAGAAACTCCCCCATCTTAAGAGCTCCATTTATAGATCCAACTTCCCCACTTTGTGACTCATCCATAAGTCTGCCTTGTGATTCCAACAAATCACGTGAAACAATTGAGATATTCCAAGAACTGTCAATACCTGACATTAGAGACCTTGGGATAGTGAAAGATTGTCTTTTAAGAGAGGTGATGCACCTATGCATTACCTGTGTTGAGAAGTGCATAAAAAATACATCAACAAGAATTATGACTCACTCTAAGTGACTTTAATGTTTTATGTTATGGACTTAAGTTCATTTGTTTGTTAAATTTAGTTAAAGACTCTTTCAGTGGTAATCTTTACCAACTTAATTATAGGATTCTGTTAAGCAACTTTTGTATAAGTGTGTAACTATCAGAAGCAATGATACAATAGAGAGATATCGTTATGCTATCATAATGAGTTTTTAAACTATGTTTCTGAATTATACTTTCAATATGAATAAAGCAAGTTTTTCCCACCTCATTTTGACTCCATGACACACCAAGATAGACTTCCAAGACCAGAATCAATCCTAGGTATGAAACCTAATGGGGACCCTATTTCATACCAATTGTTGGAAGTGGATTCACTCGAGAGTGGGGGTGAATTAGAGTGGAGTAATTTTAACTTTTAACCTTGAAAGCATACTTAAACTTTTGCTTAGTTAACCCAAAAAGACAAATTTGATTAAGCAGGTGAGCATTAACATTTCAAGTCAAATTGACATGAGACTTGACTAACATTTGCAGCTCATATCAAATGATATTGTTCAAATAAAGCTTTATGAACAATCTTGTTGTGCTTTATCAACAAAACTATAAATCTTCATAATATGCAACTTTGACTTGCTTATGATAGACTCTTGAGCATTCATATAATGAGCACATAATGCAGAAGTTAATTCACCTTATGAAACACATTTTGCACCAAATTTTCCCAATCTAAATTTGCATGACAAACATGAGCAAATTGACTTTTAAAATTTTAAACAGCCTTAAAGTATCAGAGCATTGACCAACTGAATGAGCACAATAACATAAGTGACTATAAGAAAGAGTATGCAAGACAAACATAAATCACACAAAAAGGAGACACAGAGATTGCCGAGTGGAAAACCCTCTTGGGGTAGAACAACCACTCCTAAACTACCTTACTGGCTTAATTTCAAAAACCACTATTAACAATGCCTTAGAGGCTACTTTCTGAGCACTAACTCAAGGAGCACCAACCCCTCATTTAGAGACACCAATCTCAAGGAGCACCAACCCCTTTACTATTTTAGTAAATCATACAATAATACAAAGGATCTCTCTGTTTCTCTTTTATCTATCAAGTGCCTCTTGACAGATAATAACTAAAATCTTCAAAGTTCCAAAATGAACCCTCAGAATTTTAGGCATTCGCAAGCCTTAAGTCAGCTTGATTTTCAACTCATATTTCAGATTTTCAATCTCAGAGCTCAGCATTTTTCAATACAATCACTGTGATGTATTATCACAAGTTTTCCCTTTTTGTTTCATACATTTCTCATTGTTCTTCTTCCCTCATTTTTAATTAACTCTCTTTTTCTATTTTTATACTCTTTTCATGGATTGTCACAGAAAACTAGTTAACTCCCACTTTGCTCTTTTTATTAGAGCCCTAATCTCTCTGTTTTCCTCTTTTTACATTTATATCATTACATCCCATGAAGGGTTACAACAATTGCTCGTTTTTCAATTTCAAGGAATTACTCAAAGATGATTATCATGTTACCATGCTATAGTCGAGCAACAGTGACAAATGTTGCCGTGATCATAAGGGAAGGATCATTTTGAATAAGATCTTCTGGTTGGAGCACTCAAGCATTGTGCAAATATAACAGGCAGACTGAAACCTGTTCTCTTAAGTAGCCTGTACAGACAGTGCTAAAAACAAAAGAGGCATAAGATCTATAATAAACCAAATCTTCAACTGCCATGCAGAAGAAAACACTTATCCCTTATTAGCCTTATTAGAGAAGGTGACAGTTTTGTAAAGATAAAATAGATGAATACCTGTGAGGACCAAAAAAGAATTTTCCATAAGCAATTTACCAGAACTGTAGAGTAGTTGAGCAAACCGAGCCACATTGCTATTTCAAGTATTCACCCGATGCCAAGAACCTGACAAGAGAAATGACCATAGTGATGGTCTTACAAGATTCTCCATTCAATGTCCATGAGTTGCAGAAAATGATAGTCGAATTCACAGTGAAACAGTCGAGAGAGAGATTCCATGGAGGCGACAAGATTAGGGTTTCAAACCCTCGAACAATGAAGCATAAAGATTTTCCCTACTTTCCACACAAAATCCTTTGCATAATATGATAGCATTTGGAGTCCGAGAGGACAAAAAATTAATAGATCATAACTGCATAATACACCTTGAAATCCGTAGAAAGATCCATGACTTGCATGCCAATAGAAATAATTTGACATTTGTTTCCTTACCGCACAACCGTGGCCACCCTTCGGACTACCCGTGGTACAGTGGTAGCTAACACTAATTGTTACCCCATCATTTACCGCACAACCACGGTCTCGCTTCAGACTACTCGCAGTACAGCGGTAGCTCCAAGTTAACCACTAACATCTTCCACCGCATTACCACGGTTAGCTTCCTGATAGCTCACGGTATAGCGGTAGCACCTTTCAAACTGCTAACTTCTTCCACCGCATTACCGCGGTTAGCTTCCTGACAACTCGCCGTATAGCGGTAGCACCATTCAAACCGCTAGCCATTCTCACTACGTTACCGCGGTTTCCCTGATGATAGCCTGCGGTGTAGCGGTAGCTGTTGGCTTGCCACTGGTGGTTTCCACCACACTACCGTGATCACTGGCTTAACTGCCAGTGGTACTGTGGTAAGACCTTTTGAAGCCATGGTCTTACCAAAAATTTTACCTGCTGTCGGCTTTTAGGCCCAAATAAATATTAATCATTTTGACTCGATGTAAATGCAAATAGGAGATCAATTTAAATCCCTTTAACCAAAGCCGATTTTCCATCACATTTAAGTCCAATGCTATATATTTTGCAATGTAACATACTTTCCAAAGCCTTGTGAAGTATAATAAAGGCTAATCTCAAGTAAAGTTCAAAATTCCATTAACACAATAATGATCACCTTATTATAACCAAATATGATGTGCCAAATATTATCCAATACCTTGTGAAGAGATAAATACTTTGACGAATATCAAGATGCTTGTAACTGATCAAGTCATAATTAATCAACCTGAAGTAGATATTCCAATGTCAAATGAATACCAAATATCAATTGTGCCAATCAAATGCCTACAAAGACCAACTGAAAAATGCTTCCAAGGCACCAACCCAGGGTAGTTTTGACATCAAGGACAAATGCCACAGAAGTAGTCAACAAACTCCCCCTTTGTCCTTGATGGAAAAAATTTGAGCCATCTAAACCACCATTTTCTCCCCCTTTTTGTCACAAGGACAAAGGAAAATTTTTTGTGATGTACAACAACTATCCAATACCCAACTGTAGATATACCAAGAATGCAGCAAAAAAAATATAGACCCAATACCATAAGCCATTATGATCACAACATCAAAGAATAATGAACCAATTCTTTCAAGCACCTCTATTTTGATGTGAATGCAGAGGAATCCTCTTTTTAAGAACTAATACTGTGGTCACTTGCTATACCAATTTTTACCTATAACAAATACATGCCCATGAAAAAATGTGATCTGTAACATAATTCTCCCTATCAGTCCAACAAAATCATAAGCATCATGAATATCCTGAGAAATAAGTTCTGTAAGTTGCCACACCATGAATGCCAATGGATATCATCTTAAAGTAATGAATTTAAACAAATGTATCAATCTCTGGTTTGACATCCAGGGCAAACCAACATCATAAGACTATAAATCTAAACACCACTGTATAGCCACAAACCAAGCAACCTATCAAAAATTCATAACCAGAACTGCACACCAAGGCCAATTGTTCCACCTTTTGTTCATATTAAACTTCATTTTCCATAGTCAATTGTAAGCACACTATTATCAGTATGAATAACCATGCACTAATGCATATCTTGCTGTAATGAACATATGGAAAACATCAGTACCAACATATAGAAATTAAGTGCATGCCATGAAACATGTGAACCAAGAACCAACTGTTCACAGTATGTACCACCCAAATTATGTAAATGTGTCATCAAAGCCAGTATTGTTATCAAGGACAAACCAATGAACCAGCTGAAAATACAATTAGAGCAGAAAACATAGATCAAGAAGCTGTAAGAGAGCAACCATAGAACCAAGCTCCCCCAACAAATAAGCTTCAAAAAAAAAAAAAAATCTTTTCTGATCCGTAACACACCATTTCTTTTCTGAAACTTATTGAAAAATGTGCAAATTCTTCAAACAGTGACTTTTTGATTCAATAACTTACTGCACATTTCTCCATGAACATAATAAAATCAGTATGATGATCAAATTCATTGGAAAATGAAGCACTTAAGTATATTGCTGCCAAAATAGATTTATATACCTCAACAAGCAAGAAGATACAACTACATATTCAACACTTAGGGAACCAGTAGTAAGATAATTAGGCCATCATATTTTCATTGCAACTAACCTTGTTCTTCAGAATAACATCTTTTACCAGAATAGCACAAAGCAACCAAATCTGTAGCATACAGTCCACTACATACATCTCAAGACACCAAACTATCAGTATCATGTAGAAATCAACTGTCAAATGAAAATATTGATCATTAGATGCATATTGAAATCTTTATCATCCAAGAATACCCAAACCTCTGTCAATGTTGTTTGTCTGTTCTCAAGTACACATATACTGTACCAACATACTCAATGTCAAAACATGCTTTGTTGCTATTATTTGATATCAAAGGGGTTTATCAAAAAATACATTAATCATCTCCCCCTATGTTCATACTGTTTTTCAAATGCTTAGTGATGATTCTGGTGTAGCATGCACAAGATTTAGTTCTTCATTTTTCTTTTCTTGCTTTCTTCTCCATAATTGTATAGGCTTTGTCTTCTCCTTACTCAAGGTATTCTTTTCCAATTGTTTGAACATGTAGTCCCTAGAAGGCTTTATCAAACGTTTTTTACACCATTGTGCTTTGTGTCCAAACCTTTTACACCTATAACATATAATAGTGTTGTCTAGACCATAGAGAGAAGAATTTCTTCTGGGTGCATTGTGTGAACCTCTCTTGACATTTCTCTCATGATTATGAGTTATATTCATCCAACAATTTCTTGCTCAATGTCCATAAGCATTACAACAATAACAATATCCATGAAATTGAGAGTGGTTGTAATTGATAAATGAAAATCTTGATGGTCGTTTTGTCCTAACCCATTTTTCTTTTGTTTGAGCATCAATAGTATGGTGATCGAGATAAGCCTTCAATCTTGGTGTATTCTTAGCATTAAATGACTTTCCATCTACCGTAGCAAAAACTGTTTCATTCTTAGATTCTTCTGTAGAGCCTTGTCCAACCTCATATCCCACTCCTGTAGGATCTTTAAATCACTTTTTTCTGCCAATCATCTCATTCAATAAATTAGTACTGCAATCAAATTTCTGATTTTTAACCAATTGAATCTTAACACTTTCAAGCTCTTTTCTTAATACAACTACTTCTCCTTCAAGGTTTAAACATTCAGTATTTTTAATTTCCAAATCAGACCTTACAACATCTACTATCCTTTTACGTTCTTCAATTTCAATTTTCTGACTAATAATCAAATCATCTTTAAGAGTTAGTTATTTTAATATGGAATCATTATCTGAACATCTCTTAAATGAGGCAACCTCATTTTCTAGTTTATTGCATAATTCATTCTTGTCTTTTAGCTTGGCTTCTAATCCCTCTTCAATCTTTTTCTTATCAACCATTTGGGCTTTTAGTAATTCAATAATCCTTTTATCATCATTATCAGCTTGTATTACAACTTTATTGACACTGAAACTTTCCTGTAAGTGTACCTTAAGATCCTAATTTTCTTTTCTAATTCTCTTAAGCTCATCTAGGGCAGCAAGTAGTTCTGCCTCCAAGTCAACTTCAAACTCATCACCTTCACAATCATTTTTGCTAGATTCTTGTTCAAAGTCACTTACCAAGTGATCTTCTTCACCAACTATGAGATCACTTTTAGTACTAACTGGCAGGGGTAATTTTTGAGATAAAACTTCATTGAACTTGGCAGGGGTTGATTTATCAATTGTTTGCTTGACACGGGTAGCTTTCTTTTGACCTTTGTTCCTTTTTCACTTAGCCATGACAAATACTCCACGACACACCAAGATAGACTTCCAAGACCAGAATCAATCCTAGGTATGAAACCTAATGCAGGACTCTATGCTCTGATACCAATTGTTGGAAGTGGATTCACTCTGAGTGGGGGTGAATCAGAGTGGAGTAATTTTAACTTTTAACCTTGAAAGCATACTTAAAATTTTGCTCAGTTAACCCAAAGAGACAGATTTGATTAAGCAGGTGAGCATTAACATTTCAGGTCAGATTGTCATGAGACTTGACTAACATTTGCAACCCGTATCAAATGATATTGTTCAAATAAAGCTTTATGAACAATCTTGTTGTGCTTTATCAACAAAACTATAAATCTTCATAATATGCAACCTTGACTTGCTTATGATAGACTCTTGAGCATTCATATAATGAGCACATAATGCAGAAGTTAATTCACCTTATGAAAAACATTTTGCACCAGATTTTCCCAATCTAGATTTGCATGACAAACATTAGCAAATTGACTTTTAAAATTTTAAACAGCCTTAAAGTATCAGATAATTGACCAACTGAATGAGCACAATAACATAAGTGACTATAAGAAAGAGTATGCAAGATAAACATAAATCACACAAAAAGGAGACACAGAGATTGCCGAGTGGAAAACCCTCCTGGGGTAGAAAAACCACTCCTAAACTGCCTTACTAGCTTAATTTCAAAACCACTGTTAACAATGCCTTATAGGCTACTTTCTAAGCACCAACTCAAGGAGCACTATCCCCTCATTTAGAGACACCAATCTCAAGGAGCACCAACCCCTTTACTGTTTTAGTAAATCATACAATAATACAAAGGATCTCTCTGTTTCTCTTTTATCTATCAAGTGCCTCTTGATAGACAATAACTAAAATCCTCAAAGTTCCAAAATGAACCTTCAGAATTTCAATCATTGTCAAGCCTTAAGTTAGCTTGATTTTCAACTCATATTTCATATTTTCAATCTCAAAGCTCAACATTTTTCAATACAATCACTGTGATGTATTATCACAAGTTTTCCCTTTTTATTTCATACATTTCTCATTGTTCTTCTTCCATGATTTTTTAATTAACTCTCTTTTTCTATTTTTATACTCTTTTCATGGATTGTCACAAAAAACTAGTTAATTCCCACTTTGCTCTTTTTATTAGAGCCCTAATCTCTCTGTTTTCCTCTTTTCACATTTACATCATTACATCCCATGAAGGGTTACAACAATTGCTCATTTTTCACTTTCAAGGAATTACTCAAAGATGATTATCATGTTACCATGCTACAGTCGAGTAACAATGACAGATGATACCGTGATCATAAGGGAAGGATCATTCTGAGTAAGATCTTCTGACTGGAGCACTCAAGCATTGTGCAAATATAATAGGTAGACTGAAAGCTATTTTCTTAAGCAGCCTGCACATACAGTGCTAAAAAAAAAAGAGGCATAAGATCTATAATAAACCAAATATTCAACTACCATGCAGAAGCAAACACTTATCCCTTATTAGCCTTATCAGAGAAGGTAACGATTCTGTAAAGATAAAATAGATGAATACCTGTGAGGACCAAAAAAGAATTTTCCATAAGCAATTTACCAGAACTGTAGAGTAGCTAAGCAACCCTAGCCACATTGCTATTTTGAGTATTCACCTGATGCCAAGAACGTGACAAGAGAAACGACCATAATGATGGTCTTTCAAGCTTCTCCATTCGCTGTCCAAGAGTTGCAGAAAATGACAGTCGAATTCACAGTGAAACAGTTGAGAGAGAGATTCCATGGAGGTGACAAGATTAGGGTTTCAAACCCTTGAACAATGAAGCATAATGATTTGCCCTACTTTTCACACAAAATCCTTTGCATAATATGATAGCATTTGGAGTTTGAGAGGACAAAAAATTAATAGATCAAAACCGCATAATACACTTTGAAATTCGTAGAAAGATCCATTACTTGCATGCTAACAGAAATAATTTGACATCTGTTTCCTTACCGCACAACCGTGGCCACCCTTCAAACTACCCACGATACAATGGTAGCTAACACTAACTGTTACCGCATCATTTACTACCCAACCGCGGTCTTGCTTTAGACTACTCGCGGTACAATGGTAGCTCCAAGTTAACTGCTAACATCTTCCACTACATTACCGTGGTTAGCTTCCTGACAACTCGCGATATAGCGGTAGCACCTTTCAAACTGCTAACTTCTTCTACCGCATTACCACGGTTTCCTTGATGATAGCTTGCGGTGTAGCGGTAGTTGTTGGATTGCCACTAGCGGTACCATGGTAAGACCTTTTGAAGCCGCGGTCTTACCAAAGCTTTTACTAGCTGTCGGCTTTTAGGCCCAAATAAATATTAATCATTTTGACCTGATGTAAATGCAAATAGGAGATCAATTTAAATCCCTTTAACCAATGCCATATATTTTGCAATGTAACATACTTTCCAAAGCCTTGTGAAGTATAATAAAGGCTAATCTCAAGTAAAGTTCAAAATTCCATTAACATAATAATGATCACCTTATTATAACCAAATATAATGTCCAAATATTATCCAATACCTTGTGAAGAGATAAATACTTTGACGAATATCAAGATGCTTGTAACTGATCAAGCCATAATTAATCAACTTGAAGTAGATATTCCAATGTCAAATGAATACCAAATATGAACTGTGCCAATCAAATGCCGTACAAAGACCACCTGAAAAATGCTTCCAAGGCACCAACCCAGGGCAGTTTTGACATCAAGGACAAATGCCACAGAAGAAGTCATTAGTGGCTTCTCCAGGAATTCAACGTAAAAATTATTGACAAACCAGGGAAGTTCAATCTAGTTGCGATTTATTATCCTAAATTAAACAAGAAGATGGTGATTGTGCTTTGGTACAAGATGAGTTTCTAGATGAAAATCTATTTTCCATATCTACTAAAACTACCTAGTTTTCTGATATTTCCAACTACTTGGCCACCTCAGAAGTACCATCTGATTTTACATCAAAATAGAATAAACACATTGTTAAAGAAAGTTCCCCCTTCAAATGGATTAATGGGATCATATTTCGATGCGGCCCTAATATGGTTCTACAACGATGTGTTAGGGTAGATGAAACCTATAGTATCCTAAGAGCTTACCATGATGATCCTTCTGGAGGAAATTATTCTACTAAGAGGTCATCCCATAAGATTTTAGGTGTAGGATATTACAAGCCCTCTATGCATAGGGATGTTAAGAAATATGTTCACCATTGTGATGAATGTCAAAGGGTAGGGAGACCAACTGTGTCTACTGAAATTCCCCTTCAACCCTAGGTAGTCCTTGAACCATTTGAAAAATGGGGATTGGATTTTATTGGTCCTATATACCTGAATTCACAAGGAAAAGAGTACATTCTAGTCTATACCGATTATCTGACTAAGTGGCCAGAAGTTCAAGCTCTATGAGTTGATAGGGAGGAACAGGTAGCTGATTTCCTATACAATAAAAAATTCCTCAGGTTTGGAGCCCCTAGGAAAATTGTCACAGACTAGGGTCCTTAGTCTATGTCTAAGGTTTTGTTAGCCTTCACTAATCATTTCTAGGTTAGCCATAAGAAATCATCACCCTATCACCCTGAGGCAAATGGTCAGGTGGAAGTCACTAATAGGGAGCTAGAAAACATTTTAACAAAAATAGTGTCATCAGGAAGGAAAGACTAGGCTAGAAATCTACCTGAAGCTATTTGGGCTTATAACACAACATGGAAATCAACCATCGATTTTAGTCCATACAAGCTAGTCTTTGGGAAAAAACCTCTCTTACCCATTGAATTTGAACTCCAAAAACTGAGACAAGCCATGGAGAACTTAGGTATAGATCTTAAACGAGCCCAAGTAGAGAGAGTCTTATAGCTTAGTGAGTTGGATGAACTCTGTATGGATGCCATCCATCAAACTGAATTGGTGCAACAACAAAGAAAAGTTTGGCTTGACAAGCATATTAAGGAGAGAGAGTTCCATAATGGGAATTGGGCCCTGTTATTCGATTCCAAATGCAAAGATTACCGAGGAAAACTCAAAACTCATTGGCACAACTGAAGCCCATTGATGGTGACACCCGAACTCTCCTAGTTAATGGTCACAGATTATGCATCTACCATAAACCTGTTAATAAGGAAGAATTTACAAAAATGGTAGAAATGCAAGGAGAAATCCACTGTATTGACCCTACTATAGTTTTTATTTTTTCTGCTATATATATCTAAAAAAAAGTAAAAAAATAAAATAAAAAATCAATCTACATGTGTATGAATTTTTCCTTCAAAGCATTTCTTTCCAATTTTTCATCTTTTGGACTTGGCTAAATTTTGTTTTTATTTTTCAAGACTTCATTTTAAATCAAATAGAAATTTTGATGCATCTTGCTGCAATGCTCTAAAACTTGTTGGTTCAAATGTTGTGATTCTCCAGAACTTCTTGGTTCAGATGTTGTGATGCTCTGGAACTTGTTGGCTCGGTTGTTGTGGTGCTCCAGAACTTGCATGTCCAACTTGTACCATTCCTTGCTTATTCTTGTAGTTTGGCACATTTTTCAATAGTGCTCTGAAAGGTTTGAGTCCAAACATCCATATTCTTCTTCCTTCTTTTGACAACATCTTTTCAATGATGCTCCTGAAATTTTCTTGTTTCATTCTAGCTACATCTTTCAGCGATGCTCCAGAATTTTTCCATTTCTTTCTTTTGGAGATGCTCCAAAACTTGTTTTGTAGTTGCGCCACCTGCACCCTTCAACAATGCTCTAGAAATTTTTGGTTTTTGTTCCAATTGCATCTTTCAATGATGCTTTGAAAACTTTTGGTTGTCGCTCTGGTCGCATCTTTCGATGATTCTCTAGAAACATTTTTGCTGCATTCTGATGGCATCTCTCAGCGATGCTCTAGAACTTTTCCACCTCACTTCTTCCATTCTGGGAGCATCTTTTAGCTTTCTCCAAAAAATTCATCCTTCAACCCGGCTGCATCCCCTAGCGATGCTCCATAAATTTTGTAAATTCTTTTCTTTTTCCAATGCTTTGATTTTTCTAATTGTCATACACATGTCCATTTTCAAAATTTTATCATCACCTTGGAATCCATGCCCTATATTGTCATTCTACCCTTTCGCCTACATTACTATATCCTTCATAATAATTAAAATTATTCTAATA
Source organism: Sequoiadendron giganteum (assembly GCA_007115665.2). Classification (NCBI taxonomy): domain Eukaryota; kingdom Viridiplantae; phylum Streptophyta; class Pinopsida; order Cupressales; family Cupressaceae; genus Sequoiadendron; species Sequoiadendron giganteum. The sequence continues at coordinate 52,046,921 of CM021110.1, read as the reverse complement.
ACTTTTTTGTCATAAGAATCCTGCCATTTACTAGTTGTCCCATCCACGCCATAACAAATTTGTCACCACCATCACCAAATCATGCAACTATTTTGTTATGTCAGCAAAAGGTAAGTGATTTTCAAGTTAATGACAAGACGTAAGGTACATACACTTTTCACTTAAAGTTGGTAATTATTTTGAATAAATATTAATTAATTGGCATGAGTCCTTCCCTTTCCTAATTCAATAAATTGTGCCATTAAGTGATTGCTTGAAGTACAACAAAATTTGCACATTTTCTCATGCACAACCACCATAATTATACAACAGAGCTCAAGCAAGACAATTAATTACTCCCCCATCAGTTGTATCAAAATTATATTCTCTTCCTTTTGCAATTCAGTTGTTTGAACCAAGTATCTTTGAGCATTATAGTATTTCTGTAGCATTTAGCAGAGTAATAAGGGAAGAAAAGAATGGGAGGAGCTAAAAAGAAGTTTGAACCAGTCTCAGTGGATAAATTGTTAGCATTGGGCAACATTGCAGGTCTATTTCAAAAAGTTGGGTGGCTAGAATTTATTAAGAATTTTGAGGGGCATACCGAGTAGCTAGTAAAATAATTTGCAAAAAAAATTACAAATGGGAAAACTGTGGTGCATGGCAAGCGTTTTTAGGTAAGTCTAAAATTATCTCTCATCTCTTTGGTCTTGAGAATAAAGGCATTAATTTTATTGAAACTACACATATTACTTATCAGAGGATGGTAGAATTGTTTCATAGAGATGTGAACCTCAACCTCTAGTAACTATAAGCATTAGAGGACAAAATAAAGGTTTCCAAAGAATGTCCATTCTTGAACCCTGGAGAACTTTCATAGCTTGGATAATTAAGTACTTTTCCTGTGAAGGACAAGTAGCAATGGTAGTAGGTCCCCCTTTTTGGCTGCTTACCCATTTGTGCCATGGCTCTATAGACCATTCTCTTAGGGTTAATGTTCCAACATTCTTGTGTGATTCAATTACTAGTATAATAGAAAAGTATAAAATTGGTACCGGGCCACTCAAACACCATGACCTTATTCAATTGATATGCAAGTACCATTTCCGCAAGAAACCAGAGAATAAATTGTAGAAATTTCTACAAAAGATTGAGAATGTGGAGTCTGATAGACCTTTTGAAGAGGGAGAGTCATCCAAAAAAGTAGCTCAATCTCTATGAGAACCTTCCTTTGAAGCTTTAGGTGCTCCTGAATCTCAGCAAATCTCAACAACTCCCAATGGCAATGTGCCGAAAACTTTACCTTATGTATCAAAAACCCCAAGACAGCCAAGAAATGTAGAAATTGTACATTTCAGAGAAGAAGAAGATCCTCCTTGTAAGAGGAAGAATAAAACCAAAGTAACCTCAAAGACAACCCCTCCTTTACGAAGAAGCAAAAGACTATCTATTGAGTTTAGTGAAACTGTGTCTTATGACACATTAAGTACCTCTAAAAAGAAGAAGCCTAGGACTAAAGCACAAACATTGGAAACTGATACTCAGCCTAGTGAGGAGGAAATAAAGGAAAGTTATTAGTAGGCTAGTGAATCTCCTAGGGTTGAATTGGAGAATCTTCCATCTCCAACATAACAAGAAGAGGAAAGGGTACAATCGCCATATTTTGTGGATATTGAGGATGATACTCTGGGACGGTTGCCCCCCTTTATTGATAGAATTATTGAGCCATGTTCATTTGATGTGTCTAACAAAGGGAATGTACTTAGTACTGAGGAAAATGTAAATATAGAAATCCCCAATCTTCCTTTTTCCGTTAATATTGGGGATGAAGAATCTGATCAAAGAGGAGTGGAATTAGAAAAATTGAAAAGAAAAATTGTTGAGTTAAAATGTTAGTTGCAAGGAAATGAGGAACAAATTAGCCAACAATAGGAGGAAATAGAGGCACATATTGCAATTATAAGAAAAAGAGATCATGAAATTGAAAACTCAAAAATACAAATGGAACAAAAGGACAAGGTCATTGAACAATTACAATTTTACATTCAATAGACGAATGGTGAAGAAAAAAAGTATGTGTCTAGTATATCTGAAAAAAGATGAACAAATTAATAGTTTGTCTAAAAATTTCATGTGCAAATTTTTTCTTCTTTTGCGGAAGAAAGGAACAAATAAAAAATTAAACTTAATGCTTTTATAAGAAGAATTCTTGAGTTAGAACAGGATCTGCATGAAAGTGATACCAAACCTATAATGGAATCTGAGGGAACACAGACCGAACAAATTATAATAGAATGGTTCCAGGTACACATACTTCCATTACTAATGAAATGGATGGAGAGATGCTACTTTTTGAAGGAGATAGCTATTGACAATGCTAGGTTGAAAAAGGAGTTGGTTCTATTAAAAGAATCATTTGACAGGGTGTATAGAGATAACCAAGATGCTTGTTAGATAGGTGAATTATTTTTGGCTTGCAGAAGACCATCTAGGCTATATTCTATGTTTCTCAATGAACAAATCCTAAGATGTAAATTACTTATAATCTATAATAACAAGCCACACGAACCTGATGACAAGGAATTTGTCAAAATATTTGTAGAATCAACTCCAAATCAGTAAGATTTTTTATGTGAATTTTTTGTTCATAATTTTTTCTTAGAAAGATATATAGAATTTTATGTCAATTTATTTTTTGGTGAAGTTCAATTGAGATCATTTCTATCAACCATGCACAATCAAATCCAATGGTAGGAACGAACAAGGGAATATTCACAGGGTGAGAAAACTATTAGGCTACAAATGAGATATCCTCAAACAAAGCCTTTTTCTTTTAAAGCATAGTTCCTAGGTATTAAGCTTAAAGAGGTTGTACAAAGTAAGTAAAATAATAACCTTCGGCTATGCTTTGACCATTTTCAAGATCAAGGGCCAAAACTGATAGGTAGAGCTTAGTACGCATGTGAAGAAAGATATACCCCTCTTCCAATGTATCTTAAGAAAAGAGAGGTAATTTTACCTCTTAACATCAGATGGTCCTACAAAAGAGTCGTAGCCTTGGATGATATCCTAAACCAACTAAAAACTGATTGGATTGGCATGAGGTACATACCTCCTCTTCTTCTTTCACCACCTCCTGCATTACATATCAAAACAAATCAAACATATAATTTTTTTGAAAGATGGATAGCAAGGGTTACACTTCATCAAGGTTTTCTGAGAGAGCCTAAGGATCTGGACACAAAAGTAGATGATTTGTATGATCTCATTGCAAAGCATGAAGAGCAGAGTGAAAACAGGGGAAATACAAGACATGGATCAAAACAAAGAGCATGAGGACCTACTCAAGCTTAGGAAGGGGAGGAAATGATGATGTAAAAATAACCTCATCAATATAAGTAAACTAAATACCCTTCCTCATATTTTCCAGCCACCTTTACCTTGCCAATTAATTGTCTTTAGGATTAATAAATGCTTTCTTGTTGTGAAAAGGTGTATAATCTTTATTTTCTTAAATTACTTGAATAAGCTAACCCATGCTAAGTTAATGGTTTAGTTTCTAAATTATTGTACATATTTTCATGCATAATCGGTCATCATGCTCAACTAGGAGGATTCAACACAGACTTCAATATGGTTGAAGACAAGCACCAAAAGAATAGACGTTAGAATTCTAGGGAACAGATGGTGGATCAAGTTTTTGTAGCTTTCTTGTTATTTTCTATTGAAAGACTTTATGGCTCACTCTAAGCCTCTTTAATGTTTTATTTTATGGACTTAAGTCCATTAGTTTGTTAAATTCAATTAAAGACTTTTTCAATGGTAATATTTACCAACTGAATTATAGGATTTTGTTAAGCAACTTTTGTATAAGTGTGTAAATGTTAGAAGAAATGGTACAATAGAGAGATATCATTATGTTGTCATAATGAATTTCTAAACTATGTTTCTGAATTTTACTTTCAATATGAATAAAGCAAGTTTTTCTCGCCTCATTCTGAGTTATTAGTACTATGAATGGAATCATCTTCAATGGAGTAATCTTGGAGTGACGAAGTATTTATGATCTGATCTAAGTGTAGGAGCACCTGAAAGCTAGCCACTTGAGGGACTGTAGAGTAAATAGATTAGTACTATGAATGGAATCATCTTAAATGATAATTGTGAGTGAATTTTATTTTCATGTGTTGAGCTCTATTAAGTTAATCTTGCAAGTTGTAAATCGAGTATGTAATCTTTTAATTCTGTTATCTGAAGTTTTTTGAGCACCTACTTTTATCGTTAGTTGCAAGTTGTTAAATTGTTGTTTGTGAATTCTTAAGTTAGTTATTTATTTTTAGCCAAATGTTTCATAGTTTCTTTACATGAATTTCCTCTTTAGCAATTTACATGCTTATTAATTTAATTATCTCCATGCTTTCTAGTTTAGTTTTTATTCTTTTTAGATTAATCATTTTTTGCTTTCTAGTATAGTGGCATCTTAGTTTAATTTTCATTTCAATTGTCCCAATCACTTAGAAAATCTGAGAGATATAGTTGAGGATTTCCCTATTGCATAAGCCTTTGAACACTAGCTGATTGATATTTGATGCACTTTTAAAACTAAAGAGATAGGACCTAACGATAGCCTATCAAAGGGGTGGGGATAATAGGAAAAAATGGTACATAGACAAGGTCTACATCTCAGAGAGCTACAACATTATTTATTTTTCCCCCTTTAGTTAATATGGCTACCATAAAACAAGCATTGGGGAAAACTCCCATGTTTTTGGATGAAGTTTCTGAAGTTGATGAAGCTAAAATTAAGGAACAAATGGATAAGTGGGGCACCATGTGGGAAAAAATAAAAGAAAAGAAGTCTAAACACAAACCCATGGTACAGCCAGTGGTGGAAGAAATTCCAGATACAGGGCCAATTCCTATAAACATTGAAGAGGAAGAATCTATAAAAGGAAAACTCGCTTTATAAGTGGGAAACCTTGATGTTATTGAAATGGAAACATGGGAGACTATAGGAAGAATCCTATTGAGGAAATGGTTATTGAAGATACCCTTTATTCCCAACATTCGCTTGGGAATGATCAAATGTTGATGAACAACCATAGGTCACTGGAAATTCAAAGAATGACCAGGTTGAGATGGAAAATGAAGAACCTTCACAAGTTTCAGGTGATAAGGTTAGAGATGAAGAAAATCCTGATGTGACAGGATATGAAGAAATTAATTTCATAGGAATGGATGTTGAAAACCTGGCTGGACAAGAAAATACAAGTCTTGGAGCTGAAGAGAATATGTCTAATCTCGGTAATCCAGAATCCATGCTAGAGAATACTAAAGATGTTCCTATTTCAGAGGATGTGACAAATAAAGATAAAGATGTAAGAGTAGAAGTTGCTGAAAATACTGACGGGCAGGAACAGAGAAATATTACAGAGGTAGAGCGAGATGAAGATGCACCTAATTGGTTAATCAAAGAACTAACTTCCCCATTGGAAGTATAATTGGTACCTCTGGATCTTAAAATATTTATGCAAGAAGTGGAAACTTCTAAGCCTAGACGAAGAGCTAAAATGAAACATGTCATATAGAAGAATGCAGGTGGAGGCATAACACTCCATACAGCTACCCCAATATCAAACAAAATAGACATGAGATAATGCCTAAGGAGTACAAGATAACAAGTATTGATGTTGGAAACTCATCCTAGACACAAGAATTAGAAGAAATGAAGATGAATTTAAATACAACTATTGCCAGGATACAAAAAAGTAAATAAAATAAAAGAGAGTTGAAAGAACGGGTTGCTAGCTTAGAGAATTTTGTAAAATCATTAGCCCAATCTGGTAAAGCATAGGTTAAATTACCTCAAAATACAATACTTATGTCATAGGAACATGTGGATGCAATTGCGGTGATTCACCATAGAATGAATGTATTTGAAGAATGGATTTAGTATTGGGTAAGGCAAGGAGAAGAACTCATTGCAAATGCCATTGGGAAGTATAAAGAGGCTTATCGTTGGTTTGAAAAATCCAAAAGATTGGAAGGAGAATGTGCATTTTATCAGGAGCAGGTTGATGCTGAGAAGCGAAATGTGGAAACTCTCATACAAATGGATGTCCAAGAATTGATAAGAGAAAATATAATTTCAGAGGAAGTAGTCCCATTATGTGAAAAATGGAAGAAACAATTAAACTGGGAATGTGATACTTTAGTGCACTGAATAGAAGGATTTGAGAAGGTCACTAAGAAATGTAGTAAGTTGATTGATAAAGATCAATATTTTATTGAAGTGTTAGAATGTCAAGATTGTGATCCCCGAACACTCAGACAGGAGGGTAAAGAAGAAAAATACTTCAAGGAATGGATTGAGAGAATAAATAAAGACCCTATTCAATTGTTAACCTAGGAAGTTATTGATGATATTATATATTGCAGAAACACTATAGTCAGATATGAAACAAAGAAACTGTAAAGGAATGCTAATATACTCGAGATATCAGAGGATTACACTAGGCTCAAGTTTAGTTAGAAGGCAATACAGGGAATTTCAAAAGAGTGAATGTATCAGATATTAAGTGCTTTCCAAGAATTTTAGTTAAGAAAAAATGAAGAAAGGTTCCCAAAATCAGAACTCGAAAAGATATAAGGAGGCACCGAATATCGAATACCAGAGGTGTTACAAAGATGTTTTGTTGAAGTTGATTTTGCAGGTTGTTCCCAGTCCTAGTAAAAGTTTCTTGTCTAGTATTTCGACGGATGTTGCTAGTCTTGTTTTATGTATAGTGTTGTGTATCATAATTTGAAGTTGAAGAGTGTTGCTGCTGAAGAAATCAAAGCCTTGACTTTGTCTAGAAGATTTTGATGACAACTGGTGTATGCCACGTGCTACATCTTGATTTTCTATTTTTGATTCTCTTGATAGACTTTAAGTTTGGACTCTTGGGTACTTGTTCCTATAAAATGTCATTTATTGCTGTACTTTTATTTTATGTTCAAAATTTGTGGATGTTGGAAGAGCCAAAACTTCTCTAAGTTTTGTTCTTTTTTCCCATTTTCTGAGTCATTCCAGACTAAAAAATTCTATGCACATAGACTTTAATCAATATCAAAGCCAATTTGATAGCTACCTATCTCATGAATCTTTGTATTTGGTTTTGTTATTTTATCCGAACAAGACTGTATGTTGTTTCTTTTAAGGGTGCATACAAAACCTACTTGGTGTCCAAACTAAAACCTCCTTCTGTAAAATCTTGCACCTTTTTATTCCTAGTTGTGAAGCAATCTGGTGAAGTATAAAGCGGTTTTTTTTATTTGATTATATCTTGGGGCATGCGTGGAGAATAACCAAGAGAAATTTTAATTTTTCAGTATTTTTGATGATTTATTTTAGATTAGATGTTTAAATTTCTAAAAATGTTCCAAAAAAAGGATGAATGGATGGAAATGTATTGAAAATCTACTTAAGTGATAGCAAAATTGTTTGATGTTCATGAAATTTTATTGCAAATCTTTTGATTTCATGGTATTATTTTATGATTGAACTAGAAATCTTATGTTTAATGTTCATGATTCTCAATTAAACTGGAAATAGTAGTGAAATCATAGATAACCATATACCCCTTGAGATTAACAACATTATCACATCATGCCCTTAAGTAAACCTAGTATGGTCAAGACCTGACTACCAGAGACTTGGGATTGAGTTAAGTCAACCTTTTTCAATTACATGGACACACCATAACATTTCCCTCATTAAGTCTTTCAAGAAGATATTTTCTTTGTGGTTTTCCTGTGAAGACTTTATCTACACTATTGCTGCGAGTAACATCATCGTCAATTGGAACTAGCACTAGAAGGAGGGGCATATTGTTGTTCTTTTGGTTTTTTTAGTTTTAAAACTTGGATTTCCATTGTGTTACTAGATCTTGGTCTTGTGATCCTCGTGTGACTTTAGTCGAGCTCAGTGGTCGAACGTCATCTAGACCTCAAAATTTTGGAAGTATATGTGCAAATTCATAAAATTTGACTACTGTTATACTGCCACCACCTCCCATAGCTATGGCTTTCTTTAATGTAGAGTCACCGATTCAATTTGTTGTGTATAATGATTTACTAAAAAATCTTGAAAAGTTGTGTCTTAAGTATTATCTTCACAAAGATGCAAAAGAACATATCAGTATCTTTACTGATAAATGTTTCAGAGTGAAAATTCAACATGAGGATGTTGTATGTAGGTTGTTCCCATATACCTTAAGCGATGAATTTTACCAATTCTACATCGGCCTACCTCATAACTCAGTCAAATCATGGCAGGATATGGAAAGTCAATTTTTGGCCAGATTTAGAACATTGATTGACCCTACCTTATTATATCATCAATTTTCTCAAATTAAGAGGTTCGATGGAGAACCTATAATTTCTTTTAATGATAGGTTCCAGAAGGCTTATTCTAGGTTAAAATCACCTTATGTAGTGGATAATTTGTCTGCTATTGCAATTTATTATACAACAGTAGATCCTTTAACCACTATGTTTGTGAAGTGAAGGGAAAATCCTCCCACTACCTTACCTAAAGCCTATGTTGAAGCCGTAAGTGTTAATTTAGAAATGAAACACCTCAAAAGTGGATCATCTGCGAATGGCGGAAAAAAATTGAATAAATATCCTATCCCAAGTGTGAATGGAGTCTCTTTAAACCATTCGATGACTCCTAATTATTTTTCTTCAATGGTCTAGAATGGGACATTTCCTCAGAATACTTTCTTTCAACTAGGAAATAGTCAAGCTTTAGTCTCTCACCCTGGTCCATCTATCACTGAGATGCATCCTAACGAAAATTATTTCTTCTCACAGACTCAAGAAAATTAGAATGCTAAAACCTCGGATGATAAGGAATAAATTAGAGAAATTATAGCTCAACTTAAAAGATTAACCACAAAAGTTAAGCAATTAAGAAATCAAAACTTTTATTGTCAAAATAACAACCAAAATTCACAAAGTTGAGTGTATAACACTCTTAGACCTCCTAGACCTTGGAATACATGATCAAATAATGGAGGAATATCCACACCTTTGGACAACACTAATCATTCTGATGATAGATCTACATCAAAGGTGAATTTAGTAGACCTTGCAATGAATAATTGGTGTAGAATTCACAATACAAATGCTCATGTTGAAGTGGACTGTCCATAGTTTAAAACTACTTCAGATATTTTTTTCGCTGCAACATATTATAATGAATAGTGTGACTCCCATCCTTCTAAGGGAAATGATTTGGTTCTAGTAGGATACAATTCTACTTTGGTTCTTGAAAGTTACAATTGTGTCGTGTCACCTACTATTGTCAGAAGTTATACTCATGAATATGAAGGAGACAATTCAGCCATGAGTTTAGAAACATATACGTTTCCTTATCAAGATGAAAATGAACCTCAGGATGAAGTTGATGAAATTCATGCTTTTCAGCAATATTAGAAAGGACATAATTACAACCTGAGAAGTAACAAAAATGGTGGTAGTAAATTTAACGGGCCATTGACCACGTCAATTCTGCCTAACAAATTTAGTACTCCACCTAATGATAAATCAAGCAATACCCCAGGGTTACCCAAGGTAACCTCTCATTATAATTCATCAAATGTTTCATGAAGTGAAAAGGTAGATTCCGTTGATCAAAATAACTTGACTAATTATTTGGCGGAAGAAATAAAAAAGGTAAAAATCAGCCTTTCTTTATCAGAATTGCTCAAAACTCCTGTGATTAGGAAAGCTTTCTTGAATACTTTAGAAGATCTCCCAAAAGAAAGAAAGTTTAAGGAATCTTAGGTAAAATATTATTTCTTCAAGGCAAAAGACAAGAACATTGTTCCTACGTTGAATGCACAAGTAGAATTTTACAAAGGGAAAATAAAATCTCCACCATTTCTACTCATGCTGCGAATATTTGGTAAACATCTACACAATTGTTTAGTAGACTCTGGAGTGTCTACTAATGTGATGCCTTTTTTCCATATGTCAAATGCTAGGGTTGACTCCAACAATTTCTTCAAAGAAGGTTACTCAAATTTAAAAAATGAAAGTAAATGTAGTCGAGGAGTTAACTAATATTCACATGCAGCTAGCGTTGGATCCTAGGACTCAATACTACATAGATATTTAGGTCGTTGAGATACCTAATACTTATGGCATGTTATTGAATAGGGATTGCTCAAATACTTTGAATGGATACATGGCCACGAATTTATCACATATGTGGTTACCATGGAAAGGAGTTCCTAGTCAATTCAGAATTGAAAGGGAAACACATATGAAATACATGATGACTGATTACAATCAGAAAAATGAAGTTCTATATATTAATGTAGATTTAGGGGTTTATAAGATCCAAAGTTAAGGAGTTAAAATAGAAGAAGTTTTTACATGCAATGTTGAAAAGCATAATCAGATCCCTCTTGGAACTAATGTTTTAATTGAATCAAACTACGATTCTTCTTCAAAAGAAAATATTCCTTATGATAAATTTTGGAAAAGTATTCTTACAGAAGCTCGAAAGAATGGTAAAATTGAAATCTCACTAAAGAATTTTTTATTGCAAGATTGGTGCAGGTTGCATAATTCTACACACTCAAAAAATAGTTACATGATGTGCTTGGAGATAGTCCACAAAATCGAGAGCCAGTTCTGTCTAGAACAAGATAAGATAAAAAGGTTTGAACCAAAGATACACGAAGACAAAGTTCAAGTTACACAGATCGAGAACGCTGATTTGGCGACTTTCAAAAATAGTAAGTGTCGAGATACGAATGATCAAGCTTGGATTCTTAAATTTGATGGATCTAAATCAAAATAGAGAATTGTAATTAGAGTTGTACTTATCAACCCATAGGGTAAGTCTTTCCTTGCTTCTTATCAATTGCAATTTCAGTGTACTAACAACGTGGTAGAATATGAAGCTCTTATTCATGGTTTGATGCTCACGATCAAGAAGAAAATCAAGATTCTTAAAGTGTGGTGATTCCAAATTAGTGGTTAAACAAGTGTGAAAGTAGTACGTTTGTCATTACAAATGGTTGTTCAATTATCGACATAGAGTATGGGATTTAATAGAATATTTTGATGCTTTCAACATTACTGACATTCTGAGAAGATTTAATCAAAGAGTCGATGCCTTGGCCACTACTGCCAGTGCTTTAGAACCTCTAGATGCCTCATATTTGAGGGATTTATAGTTGAAGTGGTGTGCAATTACCTTCTGTTCTCGATAATATTACAAATTTGCAAGTGTTTGAAGATGATCAACACATATTGGAATTCATCACTAATTTCGGTATATTTGAAGCACAAATAATCGAAGAAATGGATAACCTTGATGGCGAAATTCAAGATGAAGAATTATCTAAAGCTAAAGATAATAATATTCCGAAAGGGATAATTGAGTTGGAGTGACTGTTTGATATCAATCAAATAGTTCGACAGAAGGATTTGCCTTGAAGTGATGGGGGGAAATCTCAATTATATAATTTGCATACTAAAGAAGATCCTAAGAACGTACTTATAGGAAATGTTTGTACTGAAGAAGAGAAGAGAAATATTGCTCAGGCACTCAGAGATTATTGGAAGTTTATAGCATGGACATATGAAGATTTGAAAGCTTATGATACTTCCATCATCACACATACAATACCACATAAAGCTTGATGTGAAACCTTTCCGATAGAAACAACAACTAGTAAATGCACTCTTTGAACCTTCAATACAAAAGGAAGTCCAAAATATTCTCTTAGCAAAAATAATATTTCCTATCAGACATTCTACTTGGGTGGAAACTTTGGTGCCAGTAAGGAAGAAGAATGGAGAAATATGGCTGTGTATAGATTTCTGAAATCTTAATAAGTTGTCTAAAAAAGATAATTATCCACTACCTTCATTGGAAGAAGTATAAAAAATCATAAATGGTTCACAGATGATGTCCTTTTTGGATGGATTCTCTGGATATAATTAAGTAATGGTGGTGAAGGAAGATTGGATGAAACAACATTTACCATGAAGTGGGGAACTTTTGCTTACAGAAGGATGCCATTTGGATTGATAAATGATGGAGCTACATTTCAGAGAGCCATGTATTATGCTTTTTAAGATTTAATAGGTAAATTTATCATAATATATATGGATGAACTCATAGTATTTTCGAAGAATAGGGGAGATCATGTTCGAGATCTCAGAGCAATATTTCAGAAGTGTGAAACTTATGAAGTTTCACTAAATCCTAAGAAATATATTTTCAGGGTAACTCAAGGTAAATTTTTGGGACACATTATTTCTAATAAAAGGTATTTCAATAGACCTAGATAGAGTGAGTGCGTTGCTCAAGTTACAACCCTCGGGAAGCAGAAAAGAATTGAAATCATATTTTGGTAAGATCAATTTCATTTGGAAGTTTATCATTGGATTTTTTAGATAGTAAGACCACTCAACGAAATGTTAAAGAAAGATGTAAAAATAGAGTGTATGAATGAGGCTAAACTCACCTTTGAGAATATAAAAAATGCAATTACAAAAGCACTAGTACTAGTAAGTCCAGATTATGTTAAACATTTTTATATTTACTCATTTGCTTTTAGTCATACTTGTGCAATAGTGCTAACATAGAAAGGAGAGGATAAGGAAGAAAATCCAATTCCTTTTATGAGTGCTCCATTTAAAGAAGTAGAGATATTTTACATAAATTTTGAGAAACAAGCCTTTGCTTTGGTCAAAGTAGTGCGAAAATTCAAGCATTACATTCTAAGAAATATAATCAAAGCTATTGTTCTGGATGCTATAGTTAAAATGTTGTTAACACAAAGTGAGCTCGGAGAAAAGAGAGCCAAATGGATTACGATTTTACAAGAGTTTGATTTATAAATTATACCCATGAAACTAGTTCAGGGACAAGCTTTAGTAAAATCTATTGCAAAAATAGATCAGCAAATTTCTAGCTAACAATGTACTTTGGATGTGAAAGACCAAGACGATTGGTATTCAGACATATGGTATTATCTGGTCAGCCATACTTGCCCTGATCATATGCAAAGAAATAAAAGAAGAGCTCTTAAGATTAAATCACAAAGGTATATGATCAAAGGAGGAGCTCTATTCAAAATAAATCATGAAGGAATCTATTTGAGATGTTTGAATATAATGGAAGTGAACGAAGTGTTGCAAAAATTGCATGATAAGTTTGGAACAACTCACGAAGCACCTTTAGCTACTGCACACCTCATTTTGGGAGTTGGTTATTATTGGCCAATGATTTTTAAGGATACACATGAATGTGTGAAACATTGTCATACATTTCAGACTTCAGAAGACAAGGGAAGATTCAATGCTCATCTATTGCAACCAGTGATGGAGATGCGTCCTTTTTCATAATAGGGACTATATTTCATTGGTACTAACAATCCTCCATCGTTCGTGGGTCATAAGTTTATATTAACTACTAAAACTTATTGTACCAAATGGATTGAAGCATGTCCTAACAAACAATGCACCATCGAGGTGGTAGTCAAATTTTTGGAGGAAAATATTATTACTAGGTTTGGAGTATCATACGTGCTAGTATGTGATAATGGCCTTGATTTTTCTTCATTAAATTTTTCCAATTTGGCATTTGAATATGGTATAACATTAAAAATTTCATCTATTATCCACAGAGAAATGGATTAGCAGAGTCATCAAACAAAAAAATTCTAGATATAATAAAAAATTTGGTTGAAAAGAATCCTAGGTAATGGCATTCTTTATTAAAAATTCTCCCTTTGGGTAGATCGTACTAGGATGAAGTCCACATTGGGAAATTCTCCTTACCACCTAGTTTATGGGGTAGATCCTATATTATGGATAAATTTGTAAATCCCTACTTGGAAATTTTCTCAAGAATACATTGGATTGGATGATCAGACTGAAGCCCGATTGTTGCAATTAATGCTATTGGATGAAAAATGTACCTGAGCTATTGATCATTTTGCTAGGTATCAATTCATAGTAAAAAGATGGCTTGAAAAAAGGGCTAGATTCAAAAAAATTAGAATATCTGAATTAGTCCTGTACTAGAACAAAGCCCATGAACACAAAGGTGAACACAGTAAATTTGACAAATTATGGGCAGGTCCGTATCAAGTTTCTAAAATTCTAGGTGATAGTACCTACAGGCTCAAAACCTTGACTGGTGAGGATGTCCCATTGCCTGTCAATGGTCAGTTTCTAAATTATTGTTTCCAGTCATGGTTTTTGTAAATAGTTTTTGTAATTAGTTTTTATAAATATGTTTTGTAATTAGTTTTTTTTTAGTTTTGTTGTTGCTTTATAAATAGTTGTTTGTTGTTTTGTTTTGTTTTATTTTTCTAGGTTTTTTACGTTGTTAGGCTATACAATGGTTGTTGACTCTTGAAGGTGAACAAGGTAATAGAATGTCAATTCTAGGAGTTCAATCTATGTTTTAACCAGAAGTATTCCTTTAATTATGAATAGTTGGGGAATTTTTTGGTTCTTTCTACTCTAGTTAGCATAAATCATTCAGTTGATGTTGAACTACAAACACACACATATCTTAAATCATTCTACTAAAATTTGGGATAATAGTTATTTGCATTGGGTGAAAAATCAAAAGGCTACCTTTGCTACCACTGTAATTCCCAACCTAATAGCAAGATTCATTACTTGCAAGTTGAAATGAGCTACCAATGAAATATCAAAAGAAAAAATGAGCTATCAAAGAAATATCTATAATTTTTTTTTAACTCTTTAGGCTATCCAAATATCTCTACCATGGCTATAGACGTCTGGCTGGAAGTAGAGCTATGTTTGGAGGAATTACAGAGATAACCTTGTCAAGGCTATAAATGCTTGAATAGCAACAAGGCTCTATCCATGGTTGGCTTAAAAGGGAATTTCCAAATTATGTAGGTCAATGCCGATAATTGCTATGCTCTAAGTTTGTTGTAGCGAAAATAATCAATTGCACACACGTGAGCTAAGTAATACTTAATCTTGTATGCTAGCTGAAGTGGAATTGGAATGTCAGAATGAAGATTTGACTGTTTATAATTAGGAGACTTAAAAAAGTTGGAGCATGGTGTCTAGGTCCAGAATTAACTTTCTATTGTTTTGTTTTGTTCTTTTGGTTGCTAGTTGTTGTGTGGTCTCACAACACACCCCACTTTTCCCCTTGTCAAAATGTGGACCCCCTCTTTTTTTCCTTTTCTTTTCTCTCATTTTTTTTGCTTGTCTTCACGTTGTTCTGGGGGTTGGTGAAATTGCAGGTTTCATTTTCAATTTGCTTGGTCTTTGCTTAAGCCCTTGTTCTCTTCTGGATTTGGTTTCTCGATCATTTTATAAAATTTCTATCAGTTTACTGGAAATCAGAATCCTAAAGTTGGTGTGGTTGTATCAAGGATGTTGTATCTTTTATCTGTCTTGGTCCCACCTGGTAAGTTATCACTCAGAGGTCATTCCTGATGATTGCATTTTCCCACATCAGATATTCTAATGGTTGCTTTTGTTTTCTTTAGATGGAGGTCAAAAATTGGAGGTTCAGTTATGAAATGTTTGAATCACTTTTTATCTCTCTTGAGCCCGGTTCCTGGTTCCTCTCTTTCCTCCTAGTTTTCTCTAAAGCTTGGAGGTAGGCATGCCAGTCCCTGATAATCTTTCAAAGATTTGATATTGAAATTTTCAATCTCGATGATCATAAATAATCATGTATCCTAAAGAACTTTTCCTCATAAAATTCAAAGTGACACAAGAGTGCCAAGTATGCTTTTCACATCATCTTTTACTCTAGTAGTGAGCCTACACAAAAACCTAGGTGTTCTTAATTTGAACAATAATTCATCATGATTACACCTTCATTCAAGAAATTAATGCATTGTAATAGATAATTAATGAAGGTCGTGAACTACATGTACTTGATATCACCTCTAGCATGCCGTTGCTTCTATAACATTCTACTTCACGTCATATTGCAAACTTTCAAAGGACATTGAATGCACAAAATCAATATTGCGGTGTGCAAGGAAAGGTAATTTTTGAGAAAATGGAACACAACTACCAAGGGTTTCAATGTTGCATTTTTAAAAGATCACTATCAACAACTAAACCAAGTATGTCTCAAATAAAAAATAAATTGTCAATCATTTTTATGCATGAAAGTCTCAAGAAAATGGTATTTCCCTTTGAAAACTAAAATTTTGATTATTTTGATTTGAATTTAACTGAAGGATGAATGGAAAATTTTATTAGCTACTAAAAATTGGTTAAATTTAACCCTAACTCGCACACAAACCACGTATTTGAAAATGTAGAATACACTGACGAAAATAAGTACTTCTAAAGAAAAACTAGAAGATGAATTCAAATACTACAATTTGCAAGCTATACAAATTAATGCGATAGCTAATGATACTCATATGGATGGTCTTCTGATGTCGAATTCCTAACACATGCATGACAAGAAAATGCTTTGAAATGTATAAGAAATGTTATAGCAACTGGGTTACTTTTAGTAGGAGGGTTTCTGCCAGCAATGGAGGCCCCTGAATTGGTCATGGAGTGTTTGAACCACTACGACCCAGAAAAAAGAATCATTGAGAAGGAGGGAATATTTTATGCAGATCTCTCTGAGAAAGGAGTTATATATACATTTGGTCTTCCTACATTTACTCAAATGTATCACGTTGATATGAAGGCAAAAGCCAAAACCTACCTGAGTGTCGAAGAACACAACAAATAAATTATGAACACACAGTGGTGCTGGGAGAGGATTACAAAATAGGAAAAACCAATTCTAAGGTCTATGTTCAAACCAGATGTTTAAAATATTATAACTATGCTAAGCAGGATGGTTGTATTGCATGATGCCAGTAAATTTGAAGCATTGATGTTTGTAATTATATCCAAAATGATAGAAATATTTGTACCAATGGATTGGGGAAGGTTTATCAACGATAGGCTACACTAACAGATAAGGGTACCCTACAAATAAAATTGTGTTGCTAGAATTAGTAAAACAACTAAAGCTGTCTTAGGCTCTTTATAGTTCTTTTCATAAAAAGCTTATTTCAGATTTCCTATTGTAATAGGGAACTACATGTGCAGTGAAATTAGAGTAGCCAATTTGTGTGAAGAAGAGTTGAAAATGCATAATTTGGAGTACTTTCCACTCCTAAGAAAATATTACGACCCAGAAGGGAATATTGCCAAGAATATTGCTAGTTATCGTGCTCATATCTAACATCTTGAAGATTATTGGTGAAATTGTGAAGATGAGTATAGAGTAAGAAAGATAAAATATGAAAGATTGTCATTAGAGTCCATGTGAATCCTCAAGATTCATGATATTCCAGATCAGATGGAGGAGGATGATGGTGAAGTATTGAATAAGGCTTATGATGAAAGTAGATTCTACGATGAACCCATTTCAAACCCGAATTATAAAAATAAAGAAATAACATCAGTGGAAGAATTTTTCACACTGGTTCTACTATAGACTCAACAATGGATAAATGATTTTTGTAAAGTTTTAAAAGACAAAGGCATAAAACCCACATACTCGCAAGATAAAAGAAATAAAAAAAGAGAAGAAAATGAGTTTGAGTGTGGGGAACCTAATAAGAAAAAGAGGAAAGCTGGTAAAGCAGCTGCTGGTATAAATATTGAAGAAAGAACCCCTGAGGCTCTAGTCCAAGGATTTTCATTAAAACTAGCTGGTAAACGAAGAGATGTGAAATCAATTAAAGTTTAATCAAAGATAAAACCAAAAGCGACATCCTCTTCTACGAAAAAACCAAGGACCAAGCTTGCTACTGATGAAGAGGTGGGGATAACAAAAAAAATTGGTACATAGACAAGGTCTACATCTCAGAGAGCTGCAACATTATTCACTTCTCCCCCTTCAGTTAATACGGCTACTATAAAATAAGCATTGGGGAAAACTCTCGTGGTTTTGGATGAAGTTTCTGAAGCTGATGAAGCTAAAATTAAGGAATAAATGGATAAGTGGGGCACCATCTACGAAAAATTAAAAGAAAATAAGTCTAAAGACAAACCCATGGTACAACCAATGGTGGAAGAAATTCTAGATATAGGATCAATTCCTATAAACATTGAAGAGTAAGAATTTATAAAAG
>CM021110.1:52000145-52028672 GCA_007115665.2 Sequoiadendron giganteum | reverse complement strand
CCCACTTAGTAAACTCTCTACCCTAATCCCTCAACCCTCTTGACCCTTAAACCCTCAACTCTGAAACCCTTAAACACTCAACCCTAAACCCTCGACCCTCAACCCTAACCTCTTAAACCCTAAACTGTTAAACCCTTTACCCTCTACCCTCTAACCTCTACCATCAACCCAATACTCTCTACCCTAAACCCTAATCCCTCAACCCTTAATCTCTCAACCCCTATAACCTCTACCCTATACATTGGACCCTCAACCCTAATCCCTTGTCCCTATACCTTAAAACCTCAATCTTCAACCCTCAACCCTTAAACCCTCTACCCTTTACCCTATACATTAAACACTCAACCCTCAATTCTCAACCCTCAACCCTTAATCCCTCAACCCTCAATCCTTAAACCCTAAACCCTCTACCCCTTACATTGGACCCTGAACCTAATCCTTCAACCATATACCCTAAACCCTCTACCCTCAACCAAGTAAACCCTTAACCCCAAACCCTTCAACCCTAAATGCTTAAACCTTAAACCTTCTACCCTATACCCTCAACCAAATACCCTCTACCATCAAACCTATTCCCTCAACCCTCAAACCTTAAACCCTAATACCCTAGAAACCATAAACCCTATAGGTCCTCCACCCTAATCCCTCAACCCTATACCCTCAACCCCTATCACTTTCTCTCTATCTATACATCTAACCTCTCCCTCCTTTCCTCCCTCCCACCCTCTCTAATTGTCTCTATTTACCATCTCCCTCTTTCTGTGTACCTCTAGTTCAATCAATCCCTACCACCCTCTCTCACTCCCTCTATCCATCTCTCTTTATGTCCCTCCCACTCCATCCCACTCTCTCCCACTACCTCTCTCTCCCTCTCTCTCCCTCTCTCTCATGTCTCTTCCTCCCACCCCCTCTCTCTCTAAGGTCTCTCCCTTTGGCAACCTACCTAGGTAACTCTTTCTTTGTCTCTCTCCCCTCTCTCTATCTATCCTTCCAGCCCTACCTAGATAAGTCCCTCTCACTCCACCCCCCTCTTTCTCTACCTCTATCAGGTCACTCTCTCTCATACCCTCTCCCTCTCTCAGGTCTCTCACTCACACTCCCTCTCTCTCCCACTCCCTCTCTCTCACACTCCATCTCTCTCACACTCCCTCTCTCTCACACTCCCTCTCACTACCTATCTCTCAAGTCTCTCCCTCTCACCCCCCTCACACTCTCAAGTTTCTCCCTCTCACACTCTCAAGTCTCTCCCTTTCACACCCTACCTACATAACCCTCTCTTTCTCTTTGTCTCTCTCTCTCTCTCCCTCTCCCTCAATTCTCTCTCTCTGACCCCCCCTCTCTCTCTCTCTCCCTCCCTCTATCCCTCCCACCCTACCTAGCTAAGTCCCCCTCAATCCAACCCCTTCTCTCCCACTCCCTCTCTCTTAAACTCTCACTTCGACCCCCTCTCCATCTCTCTAGACTCTCTCTAAATTCTCCCTTCATCTAAAGACATACATAAATGCATACATACAAGCATAATACATTTGTACATATAATCTTACATCCATACAAGCATACATACATACATGTACATAAAAATATATCAGCATACATTAATATATTAGCATTTAACATAAAGTAAGACATAACGCGAGCGTTATAATGCGCTCGCATTATGTGCTAGTAGACATGTTCCCCGCAGAAGCAAAAACCATGTCAAAAGTGAGATATAACGCGAGCGCGTTATAACGCGCTCTCGTTATAGCGCTCACATTATATCTTGCTTTGGGAATTACCAAAATTTAAGCTTGGTATTGCCTTGGAATTCCAACCCAAAGGCTTGGAGGGCATTCCCAACGACCAGAGATGTGCTTTTAAAAAATCCACCATATTTCTCATAATTGAGTTCGTGCTCACCGTCAGGATTGCACGTGGTTCAATATCGAAAAAATCAAGCACATGGGTAATGTTGGGTTATCTCTTAGCTATCCAACGATGTAATTTTTTTCACTTTCTGAAAATGTTAAGTCTTTCATCCATAATTTATTTTATCTGTATGTCTTTTTTTTGCCAAAAAGCAGTGTTTGGTATTTTTTTCGTTATAAATTAACCGTTCATCAATTTTTCAAATAAATTACATTTTTAGAAACTAGACTCCATTCTACAAAATTAAAAAATTAAAAAAAAAAACAAATCAATTAGTTTCCAAAATTTGTAGGGGTAGCACAGCCAAAATTCTATTTTCAGGATATGTCCACTTCACAAATTAGTAAAAATCAAATATTCATTAAAAAATTATCAAAAAAATCATGCATCAACTACATACTATTAGCTAACTTCTGACTGTTGCGATTTTAAAAATACTAAAAAAAAATTCACCATATGAGGGTCGTACAAGAGTTGCTATGTTATGTTTTTCTGACAAAAACAACACCAATTTGTGTATGTCCCTCGTTTGAACCCCTTAATCTCAACCATTTTCAAAATAAATTAGTAATTTAGAAAATAGACTCGGAGCACTTGAATCCTTCTTTTTGTTCCATCTCAAAATTTTGAGTCTAAGTATCCTCAATTTCATGTCCAAGGTCAGTATTTCCTAATTTCAGAAAAAAGTTGTCCACTTAAGTCCCCTTTTTGGGAACCATCTTGGTGCACTTACCGAGAAACTAACTATTAATGTAAAACCTAGGAAACGCAATGATGCTTAAAAACACATAATGATTAAAAAATGGCCTAAGAAACATAAACAAACTGCTACAAAAATGAATAGAAATGAAGAGGTGCACCTAGGAATGAGTTGCAGACTGGATGTTGCTGATGTTGTAATTTTGACCTACTAGGACACTTACACCATTTTGGGCGACCTAGTCCCAGATCTAGAAAACTTCACCAAAGCCCGTTTATGCTAAAAGGGTATCCAAATCTTCTGAAAACTTTGAAAAGCAGGTTTAGTGGGACTAGTTCACCATTGTTGGTGACTTAGTCCACTTTTGAATTTCTGGAGATTAGAAAGTGGAAATGGGAGCCCTCGGTCTATACTTTCGGCCTTTCCAAGCACCTAGATCTGAAACTTTGATTCTCAGCCTGGAGGTGTTCTCCAAGCTCCAATTAGGGTTTTTGCAACCTTGAAGGCTTTAACACTTTGATGACAACACTTCCAATCCTATTCTTTGGAAAATTTGCAAACAAGACTTCCAAATCACACAAAGAGAGAAAGAAATGTGGATGTTAGGGTATAGGGGTTTGCCTTGGTCAAACCCATTTTTGAGTAATCAAATGAAATGAAGATAGAAATGTAATGAAGCATGAAACAATGGAGTTTACCTTGCCATGATGGTTGATCTTGAGTTGCAGTAATGGAAGATTCAACCCTTGAATGCATCAATAAAGGAAGTCTTGATGACCTAGGATGCAAACCCTGGCTTGCTTGAGAAGAGTAGTGGATGAGTGATTGAGAAGATTGAGAGAGGAGAAAATGAGACCTAGGAGATAGAAGAAGGTGCAAAATGAGGGGAAAATCCCTTATTTATACAAGTTATGCCCTAATTTCCCCAAAAATACAACCTCACAGGTTGACCTTAGGGTTTTGGAGATAAAATCCCCCTTGAATCTTAAGTTAAATTTGAATTTTATGCCAAAAGATTCTAGGTCGCCCAAGGTGGTGACCTAGTCCACTTGGGAAATTTTTGCTTTTTGTGGATTATCATGTGGTTAATGATGTTTGTCGAGATTGTCTCATAAAAAAAACTAAAATTGGACCTATAAGAGCATTAAGGGGTCATTTTGTCATAAGAAAAGGGTTGATTTAGTGATGACAAGCCTAGGAAAGTGTGAAATTTTTTTACAACACCTTACAACACTGTGGCACAAGGCTTGGAAAGAGGGAAAAATACGTCCAAAATCCATAGGCAAGGGCCCAAATGAGTGAAAAGTGTCAAGGCTACACTTTTTGGCGACAAACCATGTTATGTCTCATGATATTTCATATAATCTTCTTTTAGGTAGACCATGGATTCATGCAATGAATGGGTTGCCTTCTACTCTTCATTGTGTGGGAACAAAAAAAGTATCCCTCTACTTTTCCTTGCTTTTTTGGGCCCTCCTTGTTAAATTAAGCATAATTTTGCCTTAATTTAGTGTTGTATTATGTTTAACACATTCACATTAGGTCTTGGGACCTTATGAACTAAATAAGGTGTTGTTAATTGTTTTTCCACACTTTTACACTAATCTAGGGTTTCATTAATTAATGGGGCTTCATTTTTCCTTATTTGGCCTTATTTTGCATCCACAAGCCTTAATTAATGCATCTTTCTGAGGATAATCCTGACATAAACTAACATCCAATCATAATTCATGTCTTTTTAGGTTGTGGCCTAGATTTAGTGATCTGGGAATCATATGCCACCTTGGGCGTATGGGTCCCACCTAATTTTTGGGGGCCCGATCTGGATTTCACATGGATCTAAGCATTTTTGAAAATTGTGTCCCATAGTTAAGCCTAATGGGACTCATATGCCACTTTTGGAATATGAGTTTCATGTGACTTAAAATTAAATTTAATTCAAATTCTTGATGGGATTTTATCCTCCTAGATATGATGTCGGCTTGTAGTGTTGTAATTTCAAGAAGTTTTGCATAAACAAGTATAAATACAAGGTTATTTCACTCATTTTACACCTAGCAACTTGAGTATTCATGCATTATAGAAAATTTAAGTTCACAAGAGCATTCAAGTGTTTACAAGAGAATTCAAGAGTCTTCAAGAGTTGATTATCAAATGTTTTAGAGAATTATTCAAGTATCAAGCATCATGTCAAATTAGTTATGTTTCATGTTTGTTTTTTAGCTAATAATTGTTATGTAGGGTTTCATGATTCAAGCTAGCATTCAATTCAAGAAAGAGTCAAGATATACATCCATTGGGGCCACTTCCTACATGTTTTTATCACTTTATTGCTAGGGTTTGGTGAATTACAACATTACATTTTGTTCATTTATCATTCCTTTATCTCATTTGATTTCATTACAAGGTTTGATTACCAAAATGGTGTTTGACCAAGGCAAACCACTTTCCACTAACAAAACAAAATTTTTCCCTCTCCTTAGTGTGTTATTTTCAGATCTAGGTTGAAGACATATTGAAGATAAAGATTGGAGAAAAGTTGTCACATCACCTACAAGATCATTGGATAACATATATAGAGCAAAAACTTCACATTTAGATCCAAAAACCAAATCAAGAAGGTAGAGCAAAGATTGAAGAGACGATTCAGGTATCGATTCTCCAAAAAATCCTAACTAGACTAATAAGCCACTTTTGGCATATGAGTCCCAGAACAGTGAAGTTGGTAGATTTCAAGAGTTCCATACATATCTCTACCAGATTTTTGTTCCTACCCAAAAAACCTAATCTTGGACTAAATTTCCCAGACTGGCGTATGAGTCCCAAAAAGTATTAATTTTAGCATATTCAACATTTTAGGTCATCAATCAAGCTCTTACAGGTTTTCATGTGCACACCTCTAATATCTTAGCTTTATGTTCTGATTTACATGCATTTCTAGGTCCTTTAGTAAAGTTTTGCATTGCACTAGGTTTAAACATTAGGTCTTGCATTTCATTAATATTTCCAAGCCTTAGCTTGGTGGTGAACCCCTCTTTAGTCATTATTCATACCCCAAGACACCCTATTGCAAGATCTCTTTCCTCTTTCTACATTGGATTGAGATCTCTAGGGTTTCCTTGAGTGAAACAAGTGTGCACATGAATTAGGAACTCTATCTCCCCAAATGTATAGAGAGAAAACCTATTTCCATTGTTTCACATTGTATAATAAAGTATGTCTACAACAAAAAAGTGTACACACTTGAATCTGACCCTGAACCAAACAGTTGTTTAAACATTGAGAAAAATAAGGAAAACCCTTTGAAAACATTGACACCAACTACACAAGTAGAACCCGTGCAAGAAAAAGACAAAGAAAAACACATTAAGGAAGTCATGAAGTTATTAGAAGATGATTGGGGTTCCTTAGATTTCGCGTCATTCATGGGAGGATACACAATTATAAATAAAGACTTTGAAAAGGGAAAAGAAAATGTGGTAATATCAACAAAAAATTTAGAAGACCCTTCGAAAGAATCCACCTCAACCACTTCAAAAGAAGAAACAAATTACACAACAAAATTTGACGAAAATAACTATGAACAACCACCAAATCCAAAAGAAATGAAAAAACTTTATGGAAGAGGTTATGAACTTATGGAACAACTTGGATATAGTAGAAAAGCATATGGTGCTAGAGAACAAGGTATTTATGTCCCTATACAACCTAATATGTAAGGAATGACTGCTAGTCTTTGTTATTATCCCTTGAACAAATCAGTAAAGCCTTCACTCAATATCAACACTATTACAAAAGATTCTTCTAAGCCGATTTTAATAGTAGTGCATCCTGAACTGATAGATACTAGTGGTCTTGAGTATTGTCCTTTGAAAGAAATGAAA
This sequence comes from Sequoiadendron giganteum, assembly GCA_007115665.2. Classification (NCBI taxonomy): domain Eukaryota; kingdom Viridiplantae; phylum Streptophyta; class Pinopsida; order Cupressales; family Cupressaceae; genus Sequoiadendron; species Sequoiadendron giganteum. The sequence continues at coordinate 52,022,180 of CM021110.1, read as the reverse complement.
GAAACAACAAAATCATTGATTCACATTAATTTCATCAAGAAAAACACTTGCAATTTGAATTCGATAGATTTTACACCCTCCTACAAAGGAGAGTACAAAATCTCACAATCTAAATAGTCTTGTGTAAGTATTACACCTAATACTAAGAAAGAGATATTTTTTCGAAAATGAAGCAACATCTTCTAATTTTGATCAAGAGGGTATCTTGTTGGAACTCCTCCAAGATCGTTTGATATCCCTCCCTCCAAGAACACAATTTTATTTTTTTTGCAAGAGTTCATTTTGTGATTATCATAGGTTCATGGTCATTCTACTAATGAATGTAAGGCTTTGAGTAAAAAAATTCAACATCTTAAGGATTGTGGTGCTCTTCCTTTTAGCACCTAGTTCCTCTAATTGATACTAATTTCCATGTTTTAATTTTAAATTATTTCGGATCAACCTTGTCCTACACTAAGTGGGGAAAGGGGTTAGGTAGCCATGTCCTCTGTCACTTTTTTTTGTCTCTTTTGGCTAGTTATATTCCTTTCATGTACTTATAAGAGAAGTCTTGGGATGTGGACGACATGCCTTAAGTTGGCTCACATGTGATGTACTGATTTATACATTTTGGGGGAAACCCCTTACCTTTTAATGATATAGTGTCATTTGCAAACATATGACTTTGCATAGGGATTTCCAAATAATCTCTCATGTCTTCTTTTACTTTAAATCAATTTCTCACAGCAATGGTGTTAGCAACCATTTTAAAGTGGAGGCACACATCAACACTCATGTTTCACTATGTGATTTTATTTCTTCTTTCGATGCATCCTTTTCTTGGTGGTATCATTGGGTTTGATTTCCTCTAAGAGCGTGATATTTCTTTGACTTATCCTCTCTTGGAGACATTAAGCATGATTTTCCCTGAGAAGAGACCTTACATGAACTAAGAAAAATCCCTTTAAACGTACCTTGCATTTTAAATAATAGTTATGTGGCCACCTTGCATAACACACTTTTCTTGCCTATAGTGCCATCCTATTTGTTCATGAGTTTCAAGCATACGAAGCTTTGCTTGCCTCATGAAGCTCAAATTTCATTACTATGTGGCACCTTGTCAAATTTATCAGGAGGTATAGCTTTGGTATGGTTAACGTATGATGAGAAGCCTAAATGTTGGCATGAATTTCTCATTATATAGTGAGAAGCCAATATAGACGCATGACTTTCTCACTAAGCCACCCCCTTTGGATACTCACCCAATAGACAAATTGAAGTTTTGTTGCCTCTTAGAGTGACCGTGTGTTTTAGACAAACAACTTAGATCTGATCCACATTGCATTGGATAAACAGTCAAGGCTTGATCCACCCCTTTTTATTTTTGTTTTTGGTTTCTTTTTTACATTTAATGTTTGAATATCTTGTTTTGTTGCATATCATACACCTTGGGCATGTCCTTTCATGCTTATGTTTGTTTGGTGTAGGATCTTGGGTCTTGGAGGCTTGGCCACCTCCTTTGATCTTTGTCATCCTTTGTCGTCTGCATTGGTACGCTTGGACCCCTCTTGAATGTTTACTTTAGTGGGGGCTAAATGTAGTTTCTAAAAATGTTGCCCTTCACATTTTCACACTTAATTTAGGGATTATTAACATTAAAATGAGCCTAATGTTACCTTGATATTTTGATTTGCTATTACAATGCCCCAAGAGTTCAAACTTAAAGTCTATCAAGAGAATCAAAAATAGCAAATCAAAATGCAGCACGTGGCATATGCCGATTCTCATCATAATCTTCTAGACAAAGTTAAGGCTTTGAATTCTTTAGTGGCAACACTCTTCAACTTCATATTTTGAAACGCAACACTCTGCATAAAACAAGGCTAGTAGCATTCGTCAAAATGTTGGACAAGAAAATTTTACTGGGGCTGGGAACAACCTACACAATCAACTTCAACAAAACATATTTGTAACACCTCTGGTATCCGATATCTGGTACCTCCTTATATCATTTAGAGTTCCAATTTCGAGAACCTTTCTTCATTTTTCCTTAACTGAAATTCTTGGAAAGAACTTAATATCTAATACATTTTCTCTTTTGAAATTCCATGTATTTCCTTCCAACTAAACTTGAGCTTGGTATAATCCTTTGATATCTGGAGTATATTAGCATTCCTTTGCACTTTCTCTATTTCATATCTAACTATAGTGTTTTTGTAATGTATAATCTCATCAATAAATTCTTGGGTTAACAACTAAACAGGGTCTTTATTTATTCTCTCAATCCATTCCTTGAAATCTTTTTCTTATTTATCCTCCTATCTCGATTTTTGAGGATCACAGTCTTGATGTGCTACCACTTCAATAAAATCTTGATCTTTATCAATCAACTTACTACATTTCTTGGTGACCTTCTCAAATCCTTCTATGCATTGCACTAAAGTATCACCTTCCCACTTTAATTGTTTCTTCCACTTTTCACATTTAATGGAACTTATTTCATTGAAATTATATTCTCTTATCAATTCTTGGACATTCATTTGCATGAGAGTTTCCACTTTTCACTTCTCAACATCAACCTGCTCTTGGCGAAATCTACATTCTCCTTCCAATCTTTTGGATTTTTCAAACCAACAGTGCACCTCTTTATACTTCTCAATGGCATCTGCAATTATTTCTTCTCCTTGCCTTACCCAATACTCAATCCATTCTTCAAATACATTCATTCTATGATGAATTGCCGCAATTGCATCCACCTATTCCTATGACATAAGTATTGGATTCTAAGGAAATTCAGCCCATGCTTGACCAGATTGGGCTAATAATTTTACAAAATTCTCTAGGCTAGAAACCCATTCTTTCAACTCTCTTTTCTTCTATTTACTTTTCTGTACCCTGGCAACAGTTGTATTTAAATTCATCTTCATTTCTTTTCATTCTTGTGTCTAGGATGAGTGTCCAACATCAATACTTGTTATCTTGTACTCCTTACTCCTTAGGTGTTATCTCATGTCTGTTATTGTCTATTACTAGGGTAGATATATGGAGTGTTCTGCCTCCATCTGCATTTGTTTTATCTCTTCGCCTAAGCTTAGGAGTTTCCACTTCTTGCAAAAAACATTTAAGATCTAGAGGTACCAATTATACTTCTAATGGGGAAGTTAGTTCTCTGATTAACCAATCAAGTGAATCTTCATCTCACTCTACCTCTGTAAAATTTCTTTTTTCCTACCCTTCTATATTTTTAGGAACTTCTTCTCTTACATCTTTAGCTTTATCTGTCATGTCCTCTGAAATAGGAACATATTCAGTATTCTCTAGAATGGATTCTGGATTATTGGGATTAGACACCGTCTCTTCAATTCCAAGACTTGTATTTTCCTATCCAACTAGATTTTCAACATCCATTTCTAGGACATTACTTTCTTCATATCTTGTCAAATTAGAATTTTTTCCATCTATAACCTTATCACCTGAAACTTGTGAAGGTTATTCATTTTCAATCTCAACTTGAACATTCTTTGAATTTTGAGTGACCTTTGGTTGCTCATCAACATTTTGATCACTCCCAAACAAATGTTGGGAATCAAGGGTATCTTAAATAACCATTTCCTCAGTAGGATTATGTCCTATAGTCTCCCTTGTTTCCATTTCCTCGGTAGGATTAAGGTTTCCCGCTTCTAAAGCGAGTGTTCCTTTTATAAATTCTTACTCTTCAATGTTTATAGGAATTGATCCTATATCTAGAATTTCTTCCACCATTGGTTGTACCATGGGTTTGTCTTTAGACTTATTTTCTTTTAATTTTTCGTAGATGGTGCCCCACTTATCCATTTATTCCTTAATTTTAGCTTCATCAGCTTCAGAAACTTCATCCAAAACCACGAGAGTTTTCCCCAATGCTTATTTTATAGTAGCCGTATTAACTGAAGGGGGAGAAGTGAATAATGTTGCAGCTCTCTGAGATGTAGACCTTGTCTATGTACCAATTTTTTTTGTTATCCCCACCTCTTCATCAGTAGCAAGCTTGGTCCTTGGTTTTTTCGTAGAAGAGGATGTCGCTTTTGGTTTTATCTTTGATTAAACTTTAATTGATTTCACATCTCTTCGTTTACCAGCTAGTTTTAATGAAAATCCTTGGACTAGAGCCTCAGGGGTTCTTTCTTCAATATTTATACCAGCAGCTGCTTTACCAGCTTTCCTCTTTTTCTTATTAGGTTCCCCACACTCAAACTCATTTTCTTCTCTTTTTTTATTTCTTTTATCTTGCGAGTATGTGGGTTTTATGCCTTTGTCTTTTAAAACTTTACAAAAATCATTTATCCATTGTTGAGTCTATAGTAGAACCAGTGTGAAAAATTCTTCCACTGATGTTATTTCTTTATTTTTATAATTCGGGTTTGAAATGGGTTCATCGTAGAATCTACTTTCATCATAAGCCTTATTCAATACTTCACCATCATCCTCCTCCATCTGATCTGGAATATCATGAATCTTGAGGATTCACATGGACTCTAATGACAATCTTTCATATTTTATCTTTCTTACTCTATACTCATCTTCACAATTTCACCAATAATCTTCAAGATGTTAGATATGAGCACGATAACTAGCAATATTCTTGGCAATATTCCCTTCTGGGTCGTAATATTTTCTTAGGAGTGGAAAGTACTCCAAATTATGCATTTTCAACTCTTCTTCACACAAATTGGCTACTCTAATTTCACTGCACATGTAGTTCCCTATTACAATAGGAAATCTGAAATAAGCTTTTTATGAAAAGAACTATAAAGAGCCTAAGACAGCTTTAGTTGTTTTACTAATTCTAGCAACACAATTTTATTTGTAGGGTACCCTTATCTGTTAGTGTAGCCTATCGTTGATAAACCTTCCCCAATCCATTGGTACAAATATTTCTATCATTTTGGATATAATTACAAACATCAATGCTTCAAATTTACTGGCATCATGCAATACAACCATCCTGCTTAGCATAGTTATAATATTTTAAACATCTGGTTTGAACATAGACCTTAGAATTGGTTTTTCCTATTTTGTAATCCTCTCCCAGCACCACTGTGTGTTCATAATTTATTTGTTGTGTTCTTCGACACTCAGGTAGGTTTTGGCTTTTGCCTTCATATCAACGTGATACATTTGAGTAAATGTAGGAAGACCAAATGTATATATAACTCCTTTCTCAGAGAGATCTGCATAAAATATTCCCTCCTTCTCAATGATTCTTTTTTCTGGGTCGTAGTGGTTCAAACACTCCATGACCAATTCAGGGGCCTCCATTGCTGGCAGAAACCCTCCTACTAAAAGTAACCCAGTTGCTATAACATTTCTTATACATTTCAAAGCATTTTCTTGTCATGCATGTGTTAGGAATTCGACATCAGAAGACCATCCATATGAGTATCATTAGCTATCGCATTAATTTGTATAGCTTGCAAATTGTAGTATTTGAATTCATCTTCTAGTTTTTCTTTAGAAGTACTTATTTTCGTCAGTGTATTCTACATTTTCAAATACGTGGTTTGTGTGCGAGTTAGGGTTAAATTTAACCAATTTTTAGTAGCTAATAAAATTTTCCATTCATCCTTCAGTTAAATTCAAATCAAAATAATCAAAATTTTAGTTTTCAAAGGGAAATACCATTTTCTTGAGACTTTCATGCATAAAAATGATTGACAATTTATTTTTTATTTGAGACATACTTGGTTTAGTTGTTGATAGTGATCTTTTAAAAATGCAACATTGAAACCCTTGGTAGTTGTGTTCCATTTTCTCAAAAATTACCTTTCCTTGCACACCGCAATATTGATTTTGTGCATTCAATGTCCTTTGAAAGTTTGCAATATGACGTGAAGTAGAATGTTATAGAAGCAACGGCATGCTAGAGGTGATATCAAGTACATGTAGTTCACGACCTTCATTAATTATCTATTACAATGCATTAATTTCTTGAATGAAGGTGTAATCATGATGAATTATTGTTCAAATTAAGAACACCTAGGTTTTTGTGTAGGCTCACTACTAGAGTAAAAGATGATGTGAAAAGCATACTTGGCACTCTTGTGTCACTTTGAATTTTATGAGGAAAAGTTCTTTAGGATACATGATTATTTATGATCATCGAGATTGAAAATTTCAATATCAAATCTTTGAAAGATTATCAGGGACTGGCATGCCTACCTCCAAGCTTTAGAGAAAACTAGGAGGAAAGAGAGGAACCAGGAACCGGGCTCAAGAGAGATAAAAAGTGATTCAAACATTTCATAACTGAACCTCCAATTTTTGACCTCCATCTAAAGAAAACAAAAGCAACCATTAGAATATCTGATGTGGGAAAATGCAATCATCAGGAATGACCTCTGAGTGATAACTTACCAGGTGGGACCAAGACAGATAAAAGATACAACATCCTTGATACAACCACACCAACTTTAGGATTCTGATTTCCAGTAAACTGATAGAAATTTTATAAAATGATCGAGAAACCAAATCCAGAAGAGAACAAGGGCTTAAGCAAAGACCAAGCAAATTGAAAATGAAACCTGCAATTTCACCAACCCCCAGAACAACGTGAAGACAAGCAAAAAAAATGAGAGAAAAGAAAAGGAAAAAAAGAGGGGGTCCACATTTTGACAAGGGGAAAAGTGGGGTGTGTTGTGAGACCACACAACAACTAGCAACCAAAAGAACAAAACAAAACAATAGAAAGTTAATTCTGGACCTAGACACCATGCTCCAACTTTTTTAAGTCTCCTAATTATAAACAGTCAAATCTTCATTCTGACATTCCAATTCCACTTCAGCTAGCATACAAGATTAAGTATTACTTAGCTCACGTGTGTGCAATTGATTATTTTCGCTACAACAAACTTAGAGCATAGCAATTATCGGCATTGACCTACATAATTTGGAAATTCCCTTTTAAGCCAACCATGGATAGAGCCTTGTTGCTATTCAAGCATTTATAGCCTTGACAAGGTTATCTCTGTAATTCCTCCAAACATAGCTCTACTTCCAGCCAGACGTCTATAGCCATGGTAGAGATATTTGGATAGCCTAAAGAGTTAAAAAAAAATTATAGATATTTCTTTGATAGCTCATTTTTTCTTTTGATATTTCATTGGTAGCTCATTTCAACTTGCAAGTAATGAATCTTGCTATTAGGTTGGGAATTACAGTGGTAGCAAAGGTAGCCTTTTGATTTTTCACCCAATGCAAATAACTATTATCCCAAATTTTAGTAGAATGATTTAAGATATGTGTGTGTTTGTAGTTCAACATCAACTGAATGATTTATGCTAACTAGAGTAGAAAGAACCAAAAAATTCCCCAACTATTCATAATTAAAGGAATACTTCTGGTTAAAACATAGATTGAACTCCTAGAATTGACATTCTATTACCTTGTTCACCTTCAAGAGTCAACAACCATTGTATAGCCTAACAACGTAAAAAACCTAGAAAAATAAAACAAAACAAAACAACAAACAACTATTTATAAAGCAACAACAAAACTAAAAAAAAACTAATTACAAAACATATTTATAAAAACTAATTACAAAAACTATTTACAAAAACCATGACTGGAAACAATAATTTAGAAACTGACCATTGACAGGCAATGGGACATCCTCACCAGTCAAGGTTTTGAGCCTGTAGGTACTATCACCTAGAATTTTAGAAACTTGATACGGACCTGCCCATAATTTGTCAAATTTACTGTGTTCACCTTTGTGTTCATGGGCTTTGTTCTAGTACAGGACTAATTCAGATATTCTAATTTTTTTGAATCTAGCCCTTTTTTCAAGCCATCTTTTTACTATGAATTGATACCTAGCAAAATGATCAATAGCTCAGGTACATTTTTCATCCAATAGCATTAATTGCAACAATCGGGCTTCAGTCTGATCATCCAATCCAATGTATTCTTGAGAAAATTTCCAAGTAGGGATTTACAAATTTATCCATAATATAGGATCTACCCCATAAACTAGGTGGTAAGGAGAATTTCCCAATGTGGACTTCATCCTAGTACGATCTACCCAAAGGGAGAATTTTTAATAAAGAATGCCATTACCTAGGATTCTTTTCAACCAAATTTTTTATTATATCTAGAATTTTTTTGTTTGATGACTCTGCTAATCCATTTCTCTGTGGATAATAGATGAAATTTTTAATGTTATACCATATTCAAATGCCAAATTGGAAAAATTTAATGAAGAAAAATCAAGGCCATTATCACATACTAGCACGTATGATACTCCAAACCTAGTAATAATATTTTCCTCCAAAAATTTGACTACCACCTCGATGGTGCATTGTTTGTTAGGACATGCTTCAATCCATTTGGTACAATAAGTTTTAGTAGTTAATATAAACTTATGACCCACGAACGATGGAGGATTGTTAGTACCAATGAAATATAGTCCCTATTATGAAAAAGGACGCATCTCCATCACTGGTTGCAATAGATGAGCATTGAATCTTCCCTTGTCTTCTGAAGTCTGAAATGTATGACAATGTTTCACACATTCATGTGTATCCTTAAAAATCATTGGCCAATAATAACCAACTCCCAAAATGAGGTGTGCAGTAGCTAAAGGTGCTTCGTGAGTTGTTCCAAACTTATCATGCAATTTTTGCAACACTTCGTTCACTTCCATTATATTCAAACATCTCAAATAGATTCCTTCATGATTTATTTTGAATAGAGCTCCTCCTTTGATCATATACCTTTGTGATTTAATCTTAAGAGCTCTTCTTTTATTTCTTTGCATATGATCAGGGCAAGTATGGCTGACCAGATAATACCATATGTCTGAATACCAATCGTCTTGGTCTTTCACATCCAAAGTACATTGTTAGCTAGAAATTTGCTGATCTATTTTTGCAATAGATTTTACTAAAGCTTGTCCCTGAACTAGTTTCATGGGTATAATTTATAAATCAAACTCTTGTAAAATCGTAATCCATTTGGCTCTCTTTTCTCCGAGCTCACTTTGTGTTAACAACATTTTAACTATAGCATCCAGAACAATAGCTTTGATTATATTTCTTAGAATGTAATGCTTGAATTTTCGCACTACTTTGACCAAAGCAAAGGCTTGTTTCTCAAAATTTATGTAAAATATCTCTACTTCTTTAAATGGAGCACTCATAAAAGGAATTGGATTTTCTTCCTTATCCTCTCCTTTCTATGTTAGCACTATTGCACAAGTATGACTAAAAGCAAATGAGTAAATATAAAAATGTTTAACATAATCTGGACTTACTAGTACTAGTGCTTTTGTAATTGCATTTTTTATATTCTCAAAGGTGAGTTTAGCCTCATTCATACACTCTATTTTTACATCTTTCTTTAACATTTCGTTGAGTGGTCTTACTATCTAAAAAATCCAATGATAAACTTCCAAATGAAATTGATCTTACCAAAATATGATTTCAATTCTTTTCTGCTTCCCGAGGGTTGTAACTTGAGCAACGCACTCACTCTATCTAGGTCTATTGAAATACCTTTTATTAGAAATAATGTGTCCCAAAAATTTACCTTGAGTTACCCTGAAAATATATTTCTTAGGATTTAGTGAAACTTCATAAGTTTCACACTTCTGAAATATTGCTCTGAGATCTCGAACATGATCTCCCCTATTCTTCGAAAATACTATGAGTTCATCCATATATATTATGATAAATTTACCTATTAAATCTTAAAAAGCATAATACATGGCTCTCTGAAATGTAGCTCCATCATTTATCAATCCAAATGGCATCCTTCTGTAAGCAAAAGTTCCCCACTTCATGGTAAATGTTGTTTCATCCAATCTTCCTTCACCACCATTACTTAATTATATCCAGAGAATCCATCCAAAAAGGACATCATCTGTGAACCATTTATGATTTTTTATACTTCTTCCAATGAAGGTAGTGGATAATTATCTTTTTTAGACAACTTATTAAGATTTCAGAAATCTATACACAGCCATATTTCTCCATTCTTCTTCCTTACTGGCACCAAAGTTTCCACCCAAGTAGAATGTCTGATAGGAAATATTATTTTTGCTAAGAGAATATTTTGGACTTCCTTTTGTATTGAAGGTTCAAAGAGTGCATTTACTAGTTGTTGTTTCTATCGGAAAGGTTTCACATCAAGCTTTATGTGGTATTGTATGTGTGATGATGGAAGTATCATAAGCTTTCAAATCTTCATATGTCCATGCTATAAACTTCCAATAATCTCTGAGTGCCTGAGCAATATTTCTCTTCTCTTCTTCAGTACAAACATTTCCTATAAGTACGTTCTTAGGATCTTCTTTAGTATGCAAATTATATAATTGAGATTTCCCCCCATCACTTCAAGGCAAATCCTTCTGTCGAACTATTTGATTGATATCAAACAGTCACTCCAACTCAATTATCCCTTTCGGAATATTATTATCTTTAGCTTTAGATAATTCTTCATCTTGAATTTCGCCATCAAGGTTATCCATTTCTTCGATTATTTGTGCTTCAAATATACCGAAATTAGTGATGAATTCCAATATGTGTTGATCATCTTCAAACACTTGCAAATTTGTAATATTATCGAGAACAGAAGGTAATTGCACACCACTTCAACTATAAATCCCTCAAATATGAGGCATCTAGAGGTTCTAAAGCACTGGCAGTAGTGGCCAAGGCATCGACTCTTTGATTAAATCTTCTCAGAATGTCAGTAATGTTGAAAGCATCAAAATATTCTATTAAATCCCATACTCTATGTCGATAATTGAACAACCATTTGTAATGACAAACGTACTACTTTCACACTTGTTTAACCACTAATTTGGAATCACCACACTTTAAGAATCTTGATTTTCTTCTTGATCGTGAGCATCAAACCATGAATAAGAGCTTCATATTCTACCACGTTGTTAGTACACTGAAATTGCAATTGATAAGAAGCAAGGAAAGACTTACCCTATGGGTTGATAAGTACAACTCTAATTACAATTCTCTATTTTGATTTAGATCCATCAAATTTAAGAATCCAAGCTTGATCATTCGTATCTCGACACTTACTATTTTTGAAAGTCGCCAAATCAGCGTTCTCGATCTGTGTAACTTGAACTTTGTCTTCGTGTATCTTTGGTTCAAACCTTTTTATCTTATCTTGTTCTAGACAGAACTGGCTCTCGATTTTGTGGACTATCTCCAAGCACATCATGTAACTATTTTTTGAGTGTGTAGAATTATGCAACCTGCACCAATCTTGCAATAAAAAATTCTTTAGTGAGATTTCAATTTTACCATTCTTTCGAGCTTCTGTAAGAATACTTTTCCAAAATTTATCATAAGGAATATTTTCTTTTGAAGAAGAATCGTAGTTTGATTCAATTAAAACATTAGTTCCAAGAGGGATCTGATTATGCTTTTCAACATTGCATGTAAAAACTTCTTCTATTTTAACTCCTTAACTTTGGATCTTATAAACCCCTAAATCTACATTAATATATAGAACTTCATTTTTCTGATTGTAATCAGTCATCATGTATTTCATATGTGTTTCCCTTTCAATTCTGAATTGACTAGGAACTCCTTTCCATGGTAACCACATATGTGATAAATTCGTGGCCATGTATCCATTCAAAGTATTTGAGCAATCCCTATTCAATAACATGCCATAAGTATTAGGTATCTCAACGACCTAAATATCTATGTAGTATTGAGTCCTAGGATCCAACGCTAGCTGCATGTGAATATTAGTTAACTCCTCGACTACATTTACTTTCATTTTTTAAATTTGAGTAACCTTCTTTGAAGAAATTGTTGGAGTCAACCCTAGCATTTGACATATGGAAAAAAGGCATCACATTAGTAGACACTCCAGAGTCTACTAAACAATTGTGTAGATGTTTACCAAATATTCGCAGCATGAGTAGAAATGGTGGAGATTTTATTTTCCCTTTGTAAAATTCTACTTGTGCATTCAACGTAGGAACAATGTTCTTGTCTTTTGCCTTGAAGAAATAATATTTTACCTAAGATTCCTTAAACTTTCTTTCTTTTGGGAGATCTTCTAAAGTATTCAAGAAAGCTTTCCTAATCACAGGAGTTTTGAGCAATTCTGATAAAGAAAGGCTGATTTTTACCTTTTTTATTTCTTCCGCCAAATAATTAGTCAAGTTATTTTGATCAACGGAATCTACCTTTTCACTTCATGAAACATTTGATGAATTATAATGAGAGGTTACCTTGGGTAACCCTGGGGTATTGCTTGATTTATCATTAGGTGGAGTACTAAATTTGTTAGGCAGAATTGACGTGGTCAATGGCCCGTTAAATTTACTACCACCATTTTTGTTACTTCTCAGGTTGTAATTATGTCCTTTCTAATATTGCTGAAAAGCATGAATTTCATCAACTTCATCCTGAGGTTCATTTTCATCTTGATAAGGAAACGTATATGTTTCTAAACTCATGGCTGAATTGTCTCCTTCATATTCATGAGTATAACTTCTGACAATAGTAGGTGACACGACACAATTGTAACTTTCAAGAACCAAAGTAGAATTGTATCCTACTAGAACCAAATCATTTCCCTTAGAAGGATGGGAGTCACACTATTCATTATAATATGTTGCAGCGAAAAAAATATCTGAAGTAGTTTTAAACTATGGACAGTCCACTTCAACATGAGCATTTGTATTGTGAATTCTACACCAATTATTCATTGCAAGGTCTACTAAATTCACCTTTGATGTAGATCTATCATCAGAATGATTAGTGTTGTCCAAAGGTGTGGATATTCCTCCATTATTTGATCATGTATTCCAAGGTCTAGGAGGTCTAAGAGTGTTATACACTCAACTTTGTGAATTTTGGTTGTTATTTTGACAATAAAAGTTTTGATTTCTTAATTGCTTAACTTTTGTGGTTAATCTTTTAAGTTGAGCTATAATTTCTCTAATTTATTCCTTATCATCCGAGGTTTTAGCATTCTAATTTTCTTGAGTCTGTGAGAAGAAATAATTTTCGTTAGGATGCATCTCAGTGATAGATGGACCAGGGTGAGAGACTAAAGCTTGACTATTTCCTAGTTGAAAGAAAGTATTCTGAGGAAATGTCCCATTCTAGACCATTGAAGAAAAATAATTAGGAGTCATCGAATGGTTTAAAGAGACTCCATTCACACTTGGGATAGGATATTTATTCAATTTTTTTCCGCCATTCGCAGATGATCCACTTTTGAGGTGTTTCATTTCTAAATTAACACTTACGGCTTCAACATAGGCTTTAGGTAAGGTAGTGGGAGGATTTTCCCTTCACTTCACAAACATAGTGGTTAAAGGATCTACTGTTGTATAATAAATTGCAATAGCAGACAAATTATCCACTACATAAGGTGATTTTAACCTAGAATAAGCCTTCTGGAACCTATCATTAAAAGAAATTATAGGTTCTCCATCGAACCTCTTAATTTGAGAAAATTGATGATATAATAAGGTAGGGTCAATCAATGTTCTAAATCTGGCCAAAAATTGACTTTCCATATCCTGCCATGATTTGACTGAGTTATGAGGTAGGCCGATGTAGAATTGGTAAAATTCATCGCTTAAGGTATATGGGAACAACCTACATACAACATCCTCATGTTGAATTTTCACTCTGAAACATTTATCAGTAAAGATACTGATATGTTCTTTTGCATCTTTGTGAAGATAATACTTAAGACACAACTTTTCAAGATTTTTTAGTAAATCATTATACACAACAAATTGAATCGGTGACTCTACATTAAAGAAAGCCATAGCTATGGGAGGTGGTGGCAGTATAACAGTAGTCAAATTTTATGAATTTGCACATATACTTCCAAAATTTTGAGGTCTAGATGACGTTCGACCACTGAGCTCGACTAAAGTCACACGAGGATCACAAGACCAAGATCTAGTAACACAATGGAAATCCAAGTTTTAAAACTAAAAAAACCAAAAGAACAACAATATGCCCCTCCTTCTAGTGCTAGTTCCAATTGACGATGATGTTACTCGCAGCAATAGTGTAGATAAAGTCTTCACAGGAAAACCACAAAGAAAATATCTTCTTGAAAGACTTAATGAGGGAAATGTTATGGTGTGTCCATGTAATTGAAAAAGGTTGACTTAACTCAATCCCAAGTCTCTGGTAGTCAGGTCTTGACCATACTAGGTTTACTTAAGGGCATGATGTGATAATGTTGTTAATCTCAAGGGGTATATGGTTATCTATGATTTCACTACTATTTCCAGTTTAATTGAGAATCATGAACATTAAACATAAGATTTCTAGTTCAATCATAAAATAATACCATGAAATCAAAAGATTTGCAATAAAATTTCATGAACATCAAACAATTTTGCTATCACTTAAGTAGATTTTCAATACATTTCCATCCATTCATCCTTTTTTTGGAACATTTTTAGAAATTTAAACATCTAATCTAAAATAAATCATCAAAAATACTGAAAAATTAAAATTTCTCTTGGTTATTCTCCACGCATGCCCCAAGATATAATCAAATAAAAAAAACCGCTTTATACTTCACCAGATTGCTTCACAACTAGGAATAAAAAGGTGCAAGATTTTACAGAAGGAGGTTTTAGTTTGGACACCAAGTAGGTTTTGTATGCACCCTTAAAAGAAACAACATACAGTCTTGTTCGGATAAAATAACAAAACCAAATACAAAGATTCATGAGATAGGTAGCTATCAAATTGGCTTTGATATTGATTAAAGTCTATGTGCATAGAATTTTTTAGTCTGGAATGACTCAGAAAATGGGAAAAAAGAACAAAACTTAGAGAAGTTTTGGCTCTTCCAACATCCACAAATTTTGAACATAAAATAAAAGTACAGCAATAAATGACATTTTATAGGAACAAGTACCCAAGAGTCCAAACTTAAAGTCTATCAAGAGAATCAAAAATAGAAAATCAAGATGTAGCACGTGGCATACACCAGTTGTCATCAAAATCTTCTAGACAAAGTCAAGGCTTTGATTTCTTCAGCAGCAACACTCTTCAACTTCAAATTATGATACACAACACTATACATAAAACAAGACTAGCAACATCCGTCGAAATACTAGACAAGAAACTTTTACTAGGACTGGGAACAACCTGCAAAATCAACTTCAACAAAACATCTTTGTAACACCTCTGGTATTCGATATTCGGTGCCTCCTTATATCTTTTCGAGTTCTGATTTTGGGAACCTTTCTTCATTTTTTCTTAACTAAAATTCTTGGAAAGCACTTAATATCTGATACATTCACTCTTTTGAAATTCCCTGTATTGCCTTCTAACTAAACTTGAGCCTAGTGTAATCCTCTGATATCTCGAGTATATTAGCATTCCTTTACAGTTTCTTTGTTTCATATCTGACTATAGTGTTTCTGCAATATATAATATCATCAATAACTTCCTAGGTTAACAATTGAATAGGGTCTTTATTTATTCTCTCAATCCATTCCTTGAAGTATTTTTCTTCTTTACCCTCCTGTCTGAGTGTTCGGGGATCACAATCTTGACATTCTAACACTTCAATAAAATATTGATCTTTATCAATCAACTTACTACATTTCTTAGTGACCTTCTCAAATCCTTCTATTCAGTGCACTAAAGTATCACATTCCCAGTTTAATTGTTTCTTCCATTTTTCACATAATGGGACTACTTCCTCTGAAATTATATTTTCTCTTATCAATTCTTGGACATCCATTTGTATGAGAGTTTCCACATTTCGCTTCTCAGCATCAACCTGCTCCTGATAAAATGCACATTCTCCTTCCAATCTTTTGGATTTTTCAAACCAACGATAAGCCTCTTTATACTTCCCAATGGCATTTGCAATGAGTTCTTCTCCTTGCCTTACCCAATACTAAATCCATTCTTCAAATACATTCATTCTATGGTGAATCACCGCAATTGCATCCACATGTTCCTATGACATAAGTATTGTATTTTGAGGTAATTTAACCTATGCTTTACCAGATTGGGCTAATGATTTTACAAAATTCTCTAAGCTAGCAACCCGTTCTTTCAACTCTCTTTTATTTTATTTACTTTTTTGTATCCTGGCAATAGTTGTATTTAAATTCATCTTCATTTCTTCTAATTCTTGTGTCTAGGATGAGTTTCCAACATCAATACTTGTTATCTTGTACTCCTTAGGCATTATCTCATGTCTATTTTGTTTGATATTGGGGTAGCTGTATGGAGTGTTATGCCTCCACCTGCATTCTTCTATATGACATGTTTCATTTTAGCTCTTCGTCTAGGCTTAGAAGTTTCCACTTCTTGCATAAATATTTTAAGATCCAGAGGTACCAATTATACTTCCAATGGGGAAGTTAGTTCTTTGATTAACCAATTAGGTGCATCTTCATCTCGCTCTACCTCTGTAATATTTCTCTGTTCCTGCCCGTCAGTATTTTCAGCAACTTCTACTCTTACATCTTTATCTTTATTTGTCACATCCTCTGAAATAGGAACATCTTTAGTATTCTCTAGCATGGATTCTGGATTACCGAGATTAGACATATTCTCTTCAGCTCCAAGACTTGTATTTTCTTGTCCAGCCAGGTTTTCAACATCCATTCCTATGAAATTAATTTCTTCATATCCTGTCACATCAGGATTTTCTTCATCTCTAACCTTATCACCTGAAACTTGTGAAGGTTCTTCATTTTCCATCTCAACCTGGTCATTCTTTGAATTTCCAGTGACCTATGGTTGTTCATCAACATTTGATCATTCCCAAGCGAATGTTGGGAATAAAGGGTATCTTCAATAACCATTTCCTCAATAGGATTCTTCCTATAGTCTCCCATGTTTCCATTTCAATAACATCAAGGTTTCCCACTTATAAAGCGAGTTTTCCTTTTATAGATTCTTCCTCTTCAATGTTTATAGGAATTGGCCCTGTATCTGGAATTTCTTCCACCACTGGCTGTACCATGGGTTTGTGTTTAGACTTCTTTTCTTTTATTTTTTCCCACATGGTGCCCCACTTATCCATTTGTTCCTTAATTTTAGCTTCATCAACTTCAGAAACTTCATCCAAAAACATGGGAGTTTTCCCCAATGCTTGTTTTATGGTAGCCATATTAACTAAAGGGGGAAAAATAAATAATGTTGTAGCTCTCTGAGATGTAGACCTTGTCTATGTACCATTTTTTCCTATTATCCCCACCCCTTTGATAGGCTATCGTTAGGTCCTATCTCTTTAGTTTTAAAAGTGCATCAAATATCAATCAGCTAGTGTTCAAAGGCTTATGCAATAGGGAAATCCTCAACTATATCTCTCAGATTTTCTAAGTGATTGGGACAATTGAAATGAAAATTAAACTAAGATGCCACTATACTAGAAAGCAAAAAATGATTAATCTAAAAAGAATAAAAACTAAACTAGAAAGCATGGAGATAATTAAATTAATAAGCATGTAAATTGCTAAAGAGGAAATTCATGTAAAGAAACTATGAAACATTTGGCTAAAAATAAATAACTAACTTAAGAATTCACAAACAACAATTTAACAACTTGCAACTAACGATAAAAGTAGGTGCTCAAAAAACTTCAGATAACAGAATTAAAAGATTACATACTCGATTTACAACTTGCAAGATTAACTTAATAGAGCTCAACACATGAAAATAAAATTCACTCACAATTATCATTTAAGATGATTCCATTCATAGTACTAATCTATTTACTCTACAGTCCCTCAAGTGGCTAGCTTTCAGGTGCTCCTACACTTAGATCAGATCATAAATACTTCGTCACTCCAAGATTACTCCATTGAAGATGATTCCATTCATAGTACTAATAACTCAGAATGAGGCGAGAAAAACTTGCTTTATTCATATTGAAAGTAAAATTCAGAAACATAGTTTAGAAATTCATTATGACAACATAATGATATCTCTCTATTGTACCATTTCTTCTAACATTTACACACTTATACAAAAGTTGCTTAACAAAATCCTATAATTCAGTTGGTAAATATTACCATTGAAAAAGTCTTTAATTGAATTTAACAAACTAATGGACTTAAGTCCATAAAATAAAACATTAAAGAGGCTTAGAGTGAGCCATAAAGTCTTTCAATAGAAAATAACAAGAAAGCTACAAAAACTTGATCCACCATCTGTTCCCTAGAATTCTAACGTCTATTCTTTTGGTGCTTGTCTTCAACCATATTGAAGTCTGTGTTGAATCCTCCTAGTTGAGCATGATGACCGATTATGCATGAAAATATGTACAATAATTTAGAAACTAAACCATTAACTTAGCATGGGTTAGCTTATTCAAGTAATTTAAGAAAATAAAGATTATACACCTTTTCACAACAAGAAAGCATTTATTAATCCTAAAGACAATTAATTGGCAAGGTAAAGGTGGCTGGAAAATATGAGGAAGGGTATTTAGTTTACTTATATTGATGAGGTTATTTTTACATCATCATTTCCTCCCCTTCCTAAGCTTGAGTAGGTCCTCATGCTCTTTGTTTTGATCCATGTCTTGTATTTCCCCTGTTTTCACTCTGCTCTTCATGCTTTGCAATGAGATCATACAAATCATCTACTTTTGTGTCCAGATCCTTAGGCTCTCTCAGAAAACCTTGATGAAGTGTAACCCTTGCTATCCATCTTTCAAAAAAATTATATGTTTGATTTGTTTTGATATGTAATGCAGGAGGTGGTGAAAGAAGAAGAGGAGGTATGTACCTCATGCCAATCCAATCAGTTTTTAGTTGGTTTAGGATATCATCCAAGGCTACGACTCTTTTGTAGGACCATCTGATGTTAAGAGGTAAAATTACCTCTCTTTTCTTAAGATACATTGGAAGAGGGGTATATCTTTCTTCACATGCGTACTAAGCTCTACCTATCAGTTTTGGCCCTTGATCTTGAAAATGGTCAAAGCATAGCCGAAGGTTATTATTTTACTTACTTTGTACAACCTCTTTAAGCTTAATACCTAGGAACTATGCTTTAAAAGAAAAAGGCTTTGTTTGAGGATATCTCATTTGTAGCCTAATAGTTTTCTCACCCTGTGAATATTCCCTTGTTCGTTCCTACCATTGGATTTGATTGTGCATGGTTGATAGAAATGATCTCAATTGAACTTCACCAAAAAATAAATTGACATAAAATTCTATATATCTTTCTAAGAAAAAATTATGAACAAAAAATTCACATAAAAAATCTTACTGATTTGGAGTTGATTCTACAAATATTTTGACAAATTCCTTGTCATCAGGTTCGTGTGGCTTGTTATTATAGATTATAAGTAATTTACATCTTAGGATTTGTTCATTGAGAAACATAGAATATAGCCTAGATGGTCTTCTGCAAGCCAAAAATAATTCACCTATCTAACAAGCATCTTGGTTATCTCTATACACCCTGTCAAATGATTCTTTTAATAGAACCAACTCCTTTTTCAACCTAGCATTGTCAATAGCCATCTCCTTCATAAAGTAGCACCTCTCCATCCATTTCATTAGTAATGGAGGTATGCGTACCTGGAACCATTCTATTACAATCGGTTCGGTATGTGTTCCCTTAGATTCCATTATAAGTTTGGTGTCACTTTCCTATAGATCTTGTTCTAACTCAACAATTCTACTTACAAAAGCATTAAGTTCAATTTTCTATTTGTTCCTTTCTTCCTCAAAAGCAAAAAAAATTACGTGAAATTGTTTGTCAAACTTTTAATTTGTTCATCTTTTTCAGATATACAAGACAAATACTTTTTTTCTTCATCATTCCTCTACTGAATTTGAAACTGTAATTGTTCAATGACCTTGTCTTTTTGTTCCATTTGTATTTTCAAATTTACAATTTCTTGATCTCTTTTTCTTATAATTGCAGTATGTGCCTCTATTTCCTCCTATTTTTGACTAATTTGTTCCTCATTTCCTTGCAACTGACCTTTTAATTCAGTAATTTTTAGTTTCAATTTTTCTAATTCCACTCCTCTCTGATCAAATTCTTCATCTCATGTGTCAACAAAAAAAGGAAAATTGGGGGTTTTCATATTTAAATTTTTCTCAGCACAGTACATTCCCTTTATCAGACACATCAAATGAACCTGGCTCAATAATCCTATCAATAAAGGAGGACAATTGTCCCATAGTATCATCCTCAATATCCACAAAATGTGGTGATTGTACCCTTTCCTCTTCTTGTTCTCTTGGAGATGACAAATTCTCCAATTCAACCCTAGGATATTGGCTAGCCTACTAATCACTTTCCCTTATTTCCTCCTCACCAGGCTGAGCATCGATTTCAACTGCTTGTGCTTTAATCCTAAGCTTCTCCTTTTTATAGGTTCTTAATGTGTCATAAGACATAGTTTCACTAGACTCAGCATATAGTCTTTTGCTTCTCCATAAAGGAGGAGTTTTCTATGAGGTGACTTTGGTTTGTTTCTTCCTCTTATGAAGAGGATCTTCTTCTTCAGAATGTATAATTTCTACATTTCTTGGTTGTCCTAGGGTTTCTAATATATCAGGTAAAGTTTTTGGCGCATTGCCACCGAGAGCTTTTGAGGTCTGCTAAGCTTCAGGATCACCTAAAGCTTCAGAGGAAGGTTCTCCTAGGGATTGAACTAATTTTTTGGATGACTCTCCCTCTTCAAGAGGTCTATCAAACTCCACATTTTCATTTTTTTGCAGAAATTTCCTCCATTTCTTCTCTAGTTTCTTGCGGAAATGGTACTTGCATATTAATTGAATAAGGTCATGGTGTTTGAGCAGCCCCATACCAGTTTTATACTTTTCTATCATACTAGTAACTGAATCACACAATAATTTTGGCACATTAACCCTAAGAGAAAGGTCTTCGGTGTCATGGCGCAAATGGGTAAGCAATCAAAAAGGGGGACCTACTACCGTTGCTACTTGTCCTTCACAGGTAAAATACTTAATTATCCAAGCTACCACAGTTCTCTGGGGTTCAAGAATGGACATTCTTTGGAAACTTTTATTTTGTCCACTAGTGCTTATAGTTACCAAAGGTTGAGGTTCACCTTCTCTATGAAACAATTCTACCATCCTCTAATAAGTAATTTGTGTAGTTTCAGTCAAATTAATGCCTCTATTATTAAGACTAGAGAGAGAGAAGAGATAATTTTTGAACTTATCTAGAAACGCTTGCCATGCACCATAATTTGCCCGTTTGCAAAATTTTCTACAAATTCTTTTACTAGCTACTCGGTATGCCTCTCAAACTTCTTAATAAATTCTAGCCACCCAACTTTTTGAAATAGACCTGCAATGTTGCCCAATGCTAACAATTTATCTGCCGAGGCTAGTTTAGACTTCTTTTTAGCTCCTCCCATTCTTTTCTTCCCTTATTACTCTACTCAATTTTGCGGAAATACTATAATGCTCAAAGATACTTGGTTTAAACAACTGAATTGAAAAAGGAAGAGAATATGATTTTGATACAACTAATGGGGAAGTAATTAATTGTCTTACTTAAGCTCTGTTGTATAATCATGGTGGTTGTGCATGGTAAAATGTGCATATTTTTTGTACTTCAAGTGATCACTCAATGTTGTAATTTACTAAATTAGGAAAGGAAAGGGCTTGTGCCAATTAATTAATCTTTATTCAAAATAATTACCAACTTTAAGTGAAAAGTTTGCATACCTTACGTCTTGTTGCTAGCTTGAACATCACTTACCTTTTGATGACGTAACAAATTAGTTGTATGATTTGGCGAGGGTGACGCCATTTTTATTATGAGGTGGATGGGATAGTTAGTTAATGACAGATTTCATTATGATGAAAATAGTGTCATAATAATATTCATTTATTATGAAGGGATATGATACTATAGGGAGAAATGGAAATGTAGGGCGTGAATTCCAAGGTGATGGAAAAAATTTGAATAATGGGCATGTGTAAAACTTTTGAAAAATCAAAGCATTGAAAAAGGAAAAGAATTTACAAAAATCCAGAGCATCGCTGAAAGATGCGGCCGGGGTGAAGGATGAAAAGTTTCAGAGCAA
>CM021110.1:51943727-52000045 GCA_007115665.2 Sequoiadendron giganteum | reverse complement strand
CACTCTCACCCTCTCTCCCTCCCTCTCTATCTCCCACTCTCTCCCACTCTCTCGGTCTCCCACTCTTTGCTTCTCCCCTTCTCCCACTCTCTCTTTCTCCCAATCTCCCCCTGTCTCTCTCCCTCCCTATCTATCTCCCACTCTCCCCCTCTCCCCCTCCCCCTCTCTCTTTCTCCCGCTCTCCCCCGCTCTCTCCCACTCTCACCATCTCTCCCTCCCTCTCTATCTCCCACTCTTCGCTTCTCCCCTTCTCTGACTCTCACCATCTCTCCCTCCCTCTCTATCTCCCACTCTCCCCCTCTCTCCCTCCCACTCTATCTCCCACTCTCCCCCTCTCCCCTCCTCTCATCTCCCACTCCCTCCCACTCCCCATCTCCCACCCTCCCTCTCTCCCACTCTATCTTTCTCCCACTCTCACCCTCTCTCCCTCCCTCTCTATCTCCCACTCCCTCCCACTCTCTCGGTCTCCCACTCTCTACTTCTCCCCTTCTCCCACTCTCCCACTCTCTCTTTCTCCCACTCCCCCTCTCTCCCTCCCTCTCTATCTCCCACTCTCCCCCTCTCTCCCTCCCACTCTCTCTTTCTCCCACTCTCCCCCACTCTCTCCCACTCTATCTTTCTCCCACTCTCACCATCTCTCCCTCCCTCTCTATCTCCCACTCTCCGCTTCTCCCCTTCTCCCACTCTCTCCCCCTCTCTCCCTCACTCTCTATCTCCCTCTGTATATACTAAGAAAACCAAATTTCACATAAAGCGCTAGCGTTATAAAGCGAGCGCATTTTTTACTCCACTAAAATGGTAAAAACTCTATATACCCATGATTTGAAGGCCCACAGTTTCCATATTACCCTGGTTCTGCCCGTGCTCTGACAAAAAATAGCTTTTTGATGATGTTGTGAAGTGTGCAAGCATCTTTTTCGCATTCCATCACCTTTTCCATGATCTTTTTACCACCTTTGCATGAAATAGCAGAGTTTCCACATTTAAAGACATATAATATCAATTGAAGTTTGAATTCCATTGAAAACTGATATACAATTGAAGTGTGGAAGGGAACAACCTTTTGAACAAGTCAAATTTTTGTGGAGTTTGAGGAAAGAAGAAGCTAAGGCTACATAATTGGGTTGAACTCCTCCATTTGAAAGTCTGGTTTTTAAGGTATGTGAAGTCTTTACACATTTTCTTTCATTCTATTATGGCTTACTTTCATTTTTGTTTGTCATTATAACCTTAGGTTGTCAATGCACATTTTAAATTACCATTATATACACTTTCCAATTACCATTTTAATCTTGATGCAGAGCATCTACCAGGATCCACAAATCATCAAGGGTACTTCTGACCCTAACTTAAATTGAAGAAGATCAACAAAAAAACTCAATCATCTTTTCATCAAAACATTAGAACTTGGTTTCAACTTTTTTTCAAACTCAAAAAATAGATTAACCATCATAAAATTGATTGTAGCATAGCATAAAGCGGATTAGAAACTCAGAAGCATTCATGAAAATTCATCCTTTAAGACAACTCCAAGCCTCTCACATTCCTCCAAAGGGTCCAAACACCTTCCAATACCTCTGCACAAACTGATGCAGTACAAAGGAAGAAATCAACACCTTTCTTGACACACTTATTCAACTATATTTCCCTTCACAAAACATTTGATTCATATACTCAAATTAGCATTAAGAGTCCCCAATTCCTTAAGGACCTTCAAAACACCTTGAAAATCTTGAAAATAACTGATTACAATCAACTAGGTTCCTCAAAACATCAACCAATGATTATGTCATTCACAAGTTGTCTTAAATCTTCCATAATGGCACCATTGTTTACAAACACAAACTATAATTCTTAAGGCACAAACAAACCATTATTTGCTTAATAAATCTTTGTTTGAGTCAGTACAACAAAAATGAAACCTTTTAGAAGTCTTCCCTTCCACTCCTTCAACAATTTTTCAAAATCACTCCTTGGTTCCTCAAATTCTCATGGAAAAGTGCTTGTTTGAGCTAAGAACCCCATCCTATTGTTAACTTTTGTACACGATGATTGTAAGTATTATTAAAATGAAGCCTTCAATGAAATATATTTTTCAATTAACTTGAATGGATACATTTTTTAGGAACTAATATTCATCTCATTACCATGGTATAGATAAAATTATTTGCCATGCCGAAGAAAAAGACAAAGAGGAAACTTACAGACAAAGAGAATGAAACCTTGAAAGAAAAGGAGAGAGTTCGGGTGGCGGCATATCGTGAAAAGAAGAATTTGGAAATGATTGATGAAAACAACCCGATTGTAGAGGAACCTCAACTGTCAAAAAGAGAACGAGAATTGGCAGCACAGCAGGCACGAATGCGAAAGCATTGTCATAAGACAGATTTAGATACCGTAGTTGGAGACACACCCTCTACGACAAGTGAATATGAAGGGACACCATTAAGCACAAGCGAATATGGAGGGACACCATCTGGCACAAGTGAATATGGATAGACACCATCTACTACAAGTGAATATGAAGGGACACCATGTACCACAAGTGAATATTGCTGGACACCATCCAAAACATCTCAAGTTGAGAGTACATCATCACGTAGAATTGACAAAGAAGGTATGCCATCATCCCCATGTGAAGCTCAAGGTATGTCTTCTTCTCCACGTTCGATCGAAGGTACGAAATCTAGCCCACCTCAATTAAATATTGATGAAATTCCTAACGTTGAGATGTATGTACCTAGGAGAACACCACCTAGAATTTTGCATAGAAAGCCAAAGTATTTGATTAATATTGATGATGAGATTTTGTAGCACATGGAAGGTAAGATTTCAAGATGCACTTGTAGAAGATATGTTGATAAGATTTGGGAATGATTCTTTGAAAGGCTAAATGAGACCACAAGATGTCAACTATTTGTTGAAATGATGTGGGGTGTAAAGTATAGGAACATCATGAAGACTCTTGGGTTGAGAACATCGAATGCATCGAGTGAAGACACTATTGTGAAGAATCTAATGGATGCTTATGAGAGTGTGGGTAAGACCTCACACTCAAAGGATAGTAATATCACCCGACGTGTCATTACATCGACTTTCGTAAGCTATCAAACAAAGAGAGCTAATCTAATTAAAAAGACTAGTGAACAAATGGGAATTAGTAGAAAAACTTTATCAAGAGCCATTCAAAGGCGACAAAGAATTGAGGGAAATGATTCAAATGAATTATGGGAATTCTCAGGGAGACTGTCATGAAAAGATAAAGAAGTTGTCGAAGCCTTGAGAGCACTAATTGAAGAGTATTGGAAGAATAATACAAGACCGTCTTCGAATCAAAGGGATGTGGTAAGAAGGAGAATCGATAGTCGGAATCGTGAGCCACATCCAAAGCATTTTTTGGATATGACTCAAACCCAAATTTTTCGGAAATTTCAAAATGATTATCCTCAAATTAGTATTTCTCAAAGATTTTTTGAAATGCTTAAACCTTTTTATGTCAAGATAAATCACACACACACTACTTGTTGTTGTAGACTACATATTGAGTTTTCTAACCATTATGATGTTTATCGTTTAAATATTTAGATTTGCATACTAACGATGTTTTACAGGATTGTGGCATAGAACCCCACCAAAATCTTCAAGAGAGTTCTTATCAAAAATTTTATGTGAAATAGAGGATGGCCAGATATTCTATAGGAGAACATGCTTGGATGGTTCATGCGAGCATTGCGGTGGCTTCCAACGTATGCTAGTATGTCAACATATGGAAAGCACAGATGAGGTGGGACATAAACTAGTAGAGTTTAGGAAGTATAAAATAGTGGAATATGCTACAAAAGATGGGTCTCAAGCAAAAAGGTGTGATATTGTTATTGAGAAGATTCCAGGGTACCAATTTATGACCACATTTCATCATAGTATACTGTCTGAGTATGCAATGCATACCTATAGAGCCCGATGGTTGGACACACAGTTCAAGCTATGCAAGGACACCTTTCCAGCTGCAAGCATAGTATCCATGGTTGACTTTGCAGAGAACTACACTCTATAGCCACAACATGAGGTGCAGTCACAGTATTACAATTCAACACAAGTTTCGATATTTGTGCACATAACATTCATTCATGCATCTGATAGTACAGATGAGCAAAGGAAGGTATTAAGGGAGTACAACTTTTACATTAGTGATATTCGCACACATTCTCTAGAGTTCGTGCAAGGTTTCTTGCAGATGTTCTATAGTGGTTTGGCTCAGAGGGGCATAGAATACGATCAACATATAATATGGTATGATAACTGTGCAGCACAGTTCAAGAACTCAAGCATTTTCTACTAGTTGTGCAGGATGCATGTCATTACAGGTGTTCAACATATGTGGAACTATTGTGAGGCCGGACATGGAAAGGGGGAGCATGATGGTGTAGGAGCATGTGTGAAAAGAGCATTAGCACGAGAAGAGTTAAAGTATAAAGACAGTGCAAAGTTGACAGATGCAAAATCAATCGTCGAGTGGTGTAATGCTTTGATGGGTCCGGGTAATGAAGGTACATCTTCATTTTGTAGATTTTTTTGGTTGATGGATGATACTAACATTGCACCATATGAAGATTGTTGTACACTAATAGGATTGAGTGAGGTACACTCTTTCCTTAGCTCAAATACAGGTTCATGGAGTATCGATACACGAAAGATGGCATGCTTTTTTTCTTCATGTAAAATGCAAGACTGGAATGATTGTGAGTCAGGGGAGTGGGTTGGAAAATGGTTCACAAGTTATCTTAGCCCACTTCACATGTATCGCCCTTTGATGACATTGGACCTGATACAGATAGAATCATCAGTCGACTTTGACCAAATATCAGATCTAGTTCAACGAGGTGATATATCTACTTTCTTAGTTGTTGAAATTCCATATCGTTAGATCTTACTTTGTACTGTATTCGTTATGTTGAAAAATTTAAAGAGATTTTTTGCACATATCAATGCAGGGCATGTTTATGCAGTTATTGCAGATGAAGACAATGAAGAGGGAACAAACTATTACTTTTGTCATTGTGTTGAGACCAAAAATAAATTGGAGGCCCCAGTTATAGATGGAGAAAACATCAAATACCCTACAGGCTCAATTGTGGTTACTGGAACATGGCTTAGAAGGTACCCACATTCAAGTGTTAAACATTGGCTATTTTAGGACTTTGACATGCATCATAAGATTCTTCATTACTCGAACCTTGTCGTGGCATCCAATGTTCATTTGACCAAATATGGGGGTAGACCTTTGAGCTAGACGTTATGGAAGGTCCGTGAGTCTTTCCATGAGGCAATACTTGACATAATAAAGAGTAGAGCAGACCCGGATGGTTTGTTGGATTAATTTGTAAGTATATGCACATTGGTTCTTATTAATTTATACTTGTATGCACATTAATTTTTTTGATGCCAATGCTATCATCTTATTTTATAGTGATTGGTGTCCCCTTGCAAAAAATGCAGATATATGAGCCATCCAAGAGAATGTCAACCAGAAAAGCAATGCAACATCTGTAAGTGCCTTCCATCTATTTTTATTTCATTTCCATTTTGGATGCTCTTTCTTTTTCTCTTTTACTTTGCATATTTATAAGTAAACTACTAAGGGTTGATTGATCTTTCCTTGTAGAAAATATTGATTTAAGAGCCATCAAAGAGAATCTCAGCCAAAAAAGCAATGCAACATACTTATTTTGATGATTTTGACAAATCTCAATTTTGATTTGAAGCCATTATAAGAGAGCATGTGAAGCTTAGCGAGGGAATCTCAAGTTACTCATTTGAAGTTAACCTCATAATGAGCACCTATGATGTAGACATTTAAAGAAAATCTTGAATGTATGAGTGACATTGTAAAAGATCTGAGAGAACGAAGTGCCAGAGGCATTGTAATAAGATTTAATTACATAATGAGATATACTCAAATATTGTAAGGTTGGATTTCATGTTTGGTGTAGTAGCACCTTGTTCTGTAAATGCCTTGAGTAGGAAAATTTGCAAACTTTGAATTTTGAAATGTAAACAATGTGAAAAAGGTCATATAAAGGTAATGTAAACAATTTGTACATATTTTTCTACAACTCATGTGACCAAGTGGATTGTTCCAACATGTCGGAATAGGTATGTTTATGCTAGGCATGGTCCTCTTTCGCACCGAAACACATAGAATCACTCCGAGCTATGTTCCACCAGATCGATCCCTTAAGGGTCCAAAGTGTAAAATGGCTGCAAACTTCAGCATGCTATTACTCGGATATCGTGACACTTAGAAACTTATCCTCTAATCCTACAAAAAGGCATTGGGCCCCTCTAGAAAAACCTCTCTTGGTTTTGGCTATCTTTGAGTGGTTTTCTCGTGGCGGTAGATTTTCACTTGATGGAAAAAGCATCAAATGCAAGCAGTGCAAAGTTGCAAAGTGGTGCAAGTTTTGTTCTGCAGCTTGTGTGACCAAGCGAAATATTCCAACAAATCTGAATATGTATTTTTATGCTAGGCATGGTCCTCTTTCGCACCGAAACACGTAGAATCGCTCCGAGCTATGTTCCACCAGATCGATCCTTTAAGGGTCCAAAGTGCAAAATAGCTGCAAACTTCAGCATGCTTTTACTTGGATACCATGATAGTTAGAAACTTATCATCTAATCCTATAGAAAGGCATTGGACCCCTCTAGAAAAACCTCTCTCGGTTTTGGCTTTCTTGGAGTGGTTTTCTGGTGGCGGCGGATTTTCACTTGATGGAAAAAGTGTCAAATTCAAGCTGTGCAAAGTTGCAAAGTGGTACAACTTTCGCTCTGCAACTCGTGTGACCAAGCGGACTGTTCCAAAACATTCGAATAGGTATGTTTACACTAGGAATGGTCCTCTTTTGCACTGAAACATGTGGAATCGCTCCGAGCTATGTTCCACCGGATCGATCCCTTAAGGGTCCAAAGTGCAAAATGGCTGCAAACTTCAACATGCTAGTACTCGGATACCATGACCATTAGAAACTTCTCATCTAATCCTATAGAAAGGTATTGGGCCTCTCTACAAAAATATCTCTTGGTTTTAGCTATCTTGGAGTGGCTTTCTCGTGGCAGTGGATTTTCACTTGATGGAAAAAGCATCAAATTCAAGCAGTGCAAAGTTGCAAAGTGGTGCAACTTCCGTTCTGCAACTTGTGTGACCAAGCGGACTGTTCCAAAACGTCCAAATATGTATTTTTATACTAGGAATAGTCCTCTTTTGCACCAAACCACATGGAATCACTCCGAGCTATGTTCCACCGGATTGATCCCTTAAGGGTCCAAAGTGTAAAATAGCTGCAAACTTCAGCATGCTATTACTTGGATACCATGATTCTTAGAAACTTATCATCTGATCCTACAAAAAGGCATTGGAACCCTCTAGAAAAACCTCTCTCAGTTTTGGCTATCTTGGAGTGGCTTTCTCATGGTGGCGGATTTTCACTTGATGGAAAAAGTGTCAAATTCAAGCTGTGCAAAGTTGCAAAGTGGTGCAACTTTCGCTCTGCAACTCATGTGACCAAGCAAACTATTCCAACACATTCGAATAGGTATGTTTACGCTAGGCATGGTCCTCTTTCGCACCGAAACACGTGGAATCGCTCCGAGCTATGTTCCACAGGATCGATCCCTTAAGGGTCCAAAGTGCAAAATGGTTGAAAACTTCAACATGCTAGTACTCGGATATCGTGAAACTAAGAAAATTCTCATCTAATCCTATAGAAAGGAATTGGGCCCCTCTACAGAAACTTCTCTTGGTTTTGGCTATCTTGGAGTGGTTTTCTTGTGGCGGTGGATTTTCACTTGATGGAAAAAGTGTCAAATTCAAGCAGTGCAAAGTTGCAAAGTGGTGCAACTTTCGCTTTGCAACTCATGTGACCAAAATAACTGCTCCAATGCATCTAAATAGGTATGTTTACGCTAGGCATGGTCTTTTTTGACACTAAAACATGTAGAATCACTTCGAGCTATGTTCAACCAGATCGATCCCTTAAGGGTCCAAAGTGCAAAATGACTGCAAACTTCAGCATGCTAGTACTCGGATACCATGATGCTTAAAAAATTCTCATCTCATCCTACAAAAATTCATTGGGCCCCTCTAGAAAAACCTCTCTCGGTTTTGGCTATCTTGGAGTGGTTTTCTCATGGTGGCGGATTTTCACTTGATGGAAAAATTGTCAAATTCAAGTAGTGCAAAGTTGCAAAGTGGTGCAACTTTCGCTTTGCAACTCGTGTGACCAAACTAGCTACTCCAATGCATCCAAATAGGTATGTTTACACTAGGCATGGTATTTTTTTGCATTGAAACATGTGGAATCGGTCCGAGCTATGTTCAACCGGAATGATCCCTTAACGGTCCAAAGTGCAAAATGGCTGCAAACTTTAGCATGCTATTACTCAGATACCGTGACACTTAGAAACTTCTCATCTGATCCTACAAAAAGGAATTGGGCCCCTCTAGAAAAATCTCTCTTGGTTTTGGCTATCTTGGAGTGGCTTTCTCGTGGTGGCGGATTTTCACTTGATGGAAAAAGTGTCAAATTCAAGTAGTGCAAAGTTGCAAAGTGGTGCAACTTTTGCTCTGCAACTCGTGTGACCAAACTAACTGCTCCAACACATTCGAATAGGTATGTTTATGCTAGGAATGGTCTTTTTTTGCACTGGAACACGTGGAATCGCTTTGAGCTACGTTCAACCAGATTGATCCCTTAAGGGTCCAAAGTGCAAAATGGCTGCAAACTTCAACATGCTATTACTCAGATGTCGTGATGCTTAGAAACTTCTTGTATGATCCTATAGGATCGCGTTGAGTCTGTCTACAAAAAACTCTCTCGGTTTTGGCTATCTCGGAGTGGTTTTCTAGTGGTGGCAGATTTTCACTTGATGGAAAAAACATCAAATGCAAGTAGTGCAAAGTTGCAAAGTGGTGCAACTTTCATTCTACAAATTTTGTGACCAAGAAGACTGTTCCAACACATCCAAATAGGTATGTTTATGCTAGGCATGGTCCTCTTTTGCACTGAAACATGTGGACTCACTTCGAGCTATGTTCCACCGAATCAATCCCTTAGGTTGGAGGAGTCTTAAGTTGCAAATTTGTAAGCTGCTTAAAGCAACAAATTTGAAATGATATTGAATGGCCCACTTAGCACTCATTGCATCTAAGTGATTCTCATAGAGGTGAGGCACTAGGCCTTCCTGGGAGGTCACCCATTCTAGTATACTCCAGCTCAAGCGCTTAACCATGAAGTTTTTTCCCCAAGGTTAAGCCCACTTAGCCTGCAACCCCATTTGCAAAAACTTCAGCAAGTGTTGTGCCTTATGAAACATTCATTATAGAGCCCCTTTAGCTCATCAATTGATAAGTAGGAGTTATTTTCTACAATGTGTCAAATTGTGATATTGCTATCAAGATTCCATTGATATGTCATTTGTAGTATTAGATATAGCTCTAGCTTCTACAGTATTGCACATGATTGCAGATAGTTTCAAAGATCTAGATAACATCAATAGTTCACATTAATCAAGAAGGATGAACATCTTAAAGACATTTGCAGAAATCAGGACAAGTAACCTTCTTGTGGACTAAGGGTTGCAATATTTGATCTACAACATGTTCCACCATTTCTTCAGTAGGATCAAGAACACACATAATGAAGGTGTGTTTGTAGTCATGAAAGATTATGGTTCAAACTATCCAGGAGAGTGATGTTTTATCTTGACCAACCATATCTATACCATGGTTTGTTTGGAAACAAGGATGGGTTCTCTCTTCATCGACATATACATTATTCCTCGATGTGTTCACACCAGTATTACAAGACTAGGAATCATCTTAGACTTGACAAGCCATTTTTTGACTTGGACTCAGGCTCAGAGCCCAGACTCGACAAATAGAAAAACCTAAGAAATTCAATGATTTGTAAGGATTTAAAACTTGTTTCATGCACCCTTTAATAAATAAACCTTAAAGACACAATAGCATCATCAAATAGAAATTACTATGATCCCATACACAAACATACATCAATCACATAAGTATAAGCACAAATTTTAGCTGAAGGAAATAACACATTTAGATATATAAATATTGTGACATTGCTATCAGGATTCAATCATGTAGTTTTACAAGTCAAACTCATTGACCCATGATTCATCAGTAGTGGTTCACAAGAACCCATCTCTCATGATAATGAATGGTTCATAAGGAGGAAGATAAATCTTCATACATTTCTTCTATCACAAATGAGATAAGTGCTTGGTTTCATGAAGTTCATGAGGCAACCATTAATGGGGAGTGGATACATGAAGAACCGACAGAGAATGATAATGGCTTCAGACCTGCTATAAAGGAAAAAAAAAATTGTTTCAATGATGCAAGAGGTTTTTGGTTTCACTACCAAAATGAGCCTACGAAGAATGCATGTGAAACTCTTTTTGACCTTGAGGGTGTACTTACTCCATCTCAAGGATCATGCATTGAGGATGACATAGATCAATGCTAGGTCTAACCAATTAATAATTATACATGTGAATAAGTCAAACATGTACATGTCAATAAGGGAAGTACAAGTACTCAAAAAAACATAAGCCTCAAAAAGTATACACACGAATACATAATATACACAAATTAAAACAAAGTATATGCATGAATACAAGGTATATGCATGAAAACATGTAAGCCACAAAGTATACACTCGAATGCACATAAATCACAATGCATACATGTAAGTTGTAAAGTATACACTTGAATACACGTAACTCATATCTATTGAACCATCAATTTAGAATGCAAATATGGACAGGCATCGATAAAAGATATTTGTATTAACCAAATAGCCATGTAGGCATACATCAATATATGTCGATATAAGTATGAAATATATGTAAAAAATAGCCATATAGGCTTACGAGAATGCCATCTAGGCATACAATGTCAAATATGTCCAATAAAAAATATGTACAAAACTGCCATGTAGGCATACAACAAAGGACTCTGGAATCAAAAGTCATTGCTCTCCATGCGCAGGAAATAAAATCTTTCCCTTTCCTTTTCGCTTGGATGGTGATAGGTTTGTCACTCATTTTTGCTGTGCTCGTGGAGTGCTCTTGCTACTCCTCCTAGGGATTAGTTCATGGTGAAGTTTTAACTATTACAATAAGAAGTAAAGACATGAATATATAGAAATTACATTATAAAAAATGATATATTTGACAAAATAATCACTTACATCCATCTCACGATCTCTCTCCATGAGGGAAATATCCTCAAGCCCATGCGCAGGCATGCTCAAGCCCTGTATAAACCATACAAATAGACAAAAACTATGTGAATCAATAATGGTTTGATTCTTCACTAACTAACATCTATAACAACAAATTTAAATTAAAATTTACTAATTTTCCTCATACCTCTTCTGTTAGAGCCATCGAGGATTGTATAGTAGATGTCACACCAATATCCATTGCCCTTGTCACATTCGGAGGTGTATCATCTTGCAACAACTGAAAATAAAACAACAAATTATTCAACGTAATCAATGATGTGCATGTATAAACTACACAAATCTATTAAGTACTTGATTCATTATTTGAACTCTTTATTCTATTCCCTGAGTGAAGGTTTTAGTAAATCCACCGCCACTAGGAAGTGTTCCATCAAAACCTCCAATATTATTCTGTTCAACATCCAAAATTGCATATTAAATTACCATCCATAAAATAATGCCATTAATATGCAATAAAATTATAATTGTTTACTAGTTACATACCCTAGCGATAGGTGTACTGCAAAAATAGGTTGGTGGGGGGCTGGTGTATCCAGTTTCAACACTGTGACCCTTCAATTTTATTAAAATCATAAACATTTTTAGTTAATCTTGCATTTCAAAATCAAAATTTAATAAATTAAATTCAATGAACACATGCACTAACTTTTACCTGACTATCAATGCCATATTCCCCATGCAAAATGTCAGCTGCCCTCTCCATCTCCATAGCTGTAGATGGATCCTGCGTACCAGTCTCTTGAGGGTCGGT
This sequence comes from Sequoiadendron giganteum, assembly GCA_007115665.2. Taxonomy (NCBI): domain Eukaryota; kingdom Viridiplantae; phylum Streptophyta; class Pinopsida; order Cupressales; family Cupressaceae; genus Sequoiadendron; species Sequoiadendron giganteum. Next base: position 51,987,967 of record CM021110.1, on the reverse strand, counting down.
GGGGTCATGTGAACAAGTAGCCCCACAAGATTGAAACACATGTGTTCGAAGGCCACCACTAGAAGACTCCCCTGGATGGCGTTGTAGAATAGGGCTAGTATGATGGATGACACTATGGGTCAAAGTGCTGATTTCCTGCAATGTCTCTACGTCAACACTTTCCTTCACGATAGAAGGCATAACAACGTGCTCATGAGGTGGCCTAGCAAGAGCTCATCTACCTTGCTACGTAGGATCCGGCTATGCACCAGGTCTATCCTGAGCTGACCCCCCACCTCTCCCCTGGAAATCCCTCATATCAAAATAATTTGGGATTTTGTTCAATATGAACTCATTGTATAGTTTCCTAAGGAAATATTGCAGGACCTCTCAATTGTTGCACGGTGGGTAATCGAAGACCATGTACCACCTATCATAAAACCGGTCCTTCATCTGTTGGTGGTGGCACCAATGGATAGGAAACCTCTTCGCATTGAGGGTAAGATTTTGATTTGTGCGTGGGTCGGTGAATAATGAGCACAACTCACCTTTTGTAATTTTTAAATCTTTCACATTATTGTATGATAGTTTATTTGCATAATATTCCCTAGCTGCCTACCTCCTATCTTCCCATCCAGTTATTTGTTTGCTAATTGAATCTACGTTTGTTAACATATCTTTCAATGAATTTGCTAGGGTCATTCTTTCCATGGTTGAACCATTTGGATCACTCAACTTATTGATCAAATCCTCAATTTGTTTTTTGTTGTTCTCAATTTCACTCATTAAATTTTGTTGAGTGTCAGGAGGGGGTTGAGTGATTGGTGGAGGAGGTTGATGTTGTGGTTGATTTTGATCTTGAGGATTTGGTTGGTCTTTGTGTTGAGGATTTTGAGGGTTCACAGGTTGATTTGCATCTCCTAAAAATTCAAACAAATAGATATCAAATTCAACCTAAAACTAACAAATTCAAAACAAAAACCATAGAATCCTTACCTCTTACAGCTCCTCATCGTCGTGGCGCCATCGTTGTGAAGAAATAGGGATTCTTAGTGAAGAAATTCTCCTCCTAGAACGTGAGTGCGATATTCTGGGGTTTTTGGCCGCAGGTGCAACAAAAAAACTAGTCGAAATGCAAATGAGAGATTTGCATTTATTTTTTTGCTTTTAATAGTTGATAACACGAGCGCGTTATAACGCGCTCGCGCTATTCTTTTGTAGTTGTAGCGTCGAGACCTTGCCTAGGTTTAACGGAAGACATAATGCGAGCGCGTTATAACGCACTCGTGTTGTGGTTTTCAACTTTTTTTTTTACAGTGTCCATGGAATTGCTACCCATTTCCATGCACCTGCCCTTCTATTTTAAGTATATTGCATTTCGATCATCATACTTGGACACATTCCACACACATCACATCAACCCTAATCTTTGAATGAAAAACCAAGAATACCTAGTGTGGAAGAGGCATTGTACCAACTAGTTCCTAAGCGAAAAACCCTAGGAGCCTATTAGGGAATCCTCTTTGCTTAGTTCATTTTTGGTGGTTCATTTTGGTAAACACGACTTTCCTACACCCCTTTTCTCTAATTTGGAGCTCTTTCTCATCCTAGGTTTGCATTGCATTGCATCTTGCATTAGTCAAATTGCATCCTAGGGTTTCAAATTTTTGCATTAGTGAGAGTGCATATAGGTCGCTTGTTTGCATCTTAAAACATTGAACATTTCTAAAATTTTGCATTTTTATCTTAGATCTGCATTCTACAATACAAAAATCACCTACACCGCTTAAAATATCTTACAAAAACCGAAAAAATCACCAGCAGGACTAAGTTGCCACTCTGGGCGACCTAGTCCCTTTAGGCCCCTGAAACTGCCTTTTACAGAGCTAAAAACCCTATTTTTAATCTTTTGTTTTGTGCCAGTAACTATCTATATCCATTGGTTGTGTTTTTTTTACACACATTTCATTAAAACTAGCCTAATTAGCTCATTTCATGCATTGCTTAGTTTCAATTTTGCATATACTACATTTCTTTTTTAGATTGTTGCATAGTGTAATAAAAAAATTACCTTGTTTCCAATCTAAAAACTTGCATTTCAATAGTTCACATTAAATTATTGCATTGCACCTTCTTTTCTTCTTTTCTTATAGCATCTTTTCTTTTAAGAGATGTGGCTTTGATTTAGTTTCAAATAGATTGCATAAATACAACATTCCTTCTTATGAATTTAATGTGGATTACAATAATGAATTCTTTAAAGAACATGTTAATAACCAAACCATCAACACAATTCTTAACACTACATTACCCCTTGATGAGGATGTTAGTGTTGACAATTATAACAATCATACTTGTGCTTCTCCCTATACCTCTCCTATTAGTGACGAAGGTATCTTGGTGCAAGAAGCTACAAGCATTGAGGGTCTTGATTGTCCCTCTCCTCATCCCCCTTCCGAAGAAACTAAAAAACAAAATGATGACATCCTAAGAACATTTCAAAATATTACCTTACCTCGTGTCCCTAACCATGACAGTCACAATTGTCTTTCTCCTAATATCCCTCCTTGATGCAAAGAGGATAAGTTGATGTTAGAATATATACCTATTACAAGTCATGAGACTCTTGACCCTCCCTTCCCTAATGCTCCTACCATTTGGGATAATCCATTTGAAAATCATAGTGGTCCTTCTCTTTATTCCTCCCCTCCTTGTGATGAAGCTAGTGGTGAACATCTTCCAAGCTCTCCTACTAGGGTCGATAGTATGGAACAAGAGAATGAGACCGTAGAACAACAAGACAATCAAATAGAACCCTCTCCTAATCCTTCCACTCTTGTTAATCCCATCATTGATCCTTCCCCTACTTGTGATGAAGTCCTTTTAGAAGAACCAACCCTCACATGTCACAAACATGTGGTTTTTAGTTCTCCTAAACACTCTCCTCCTAGGGAGGATATCATGATGCAAGTCGAGGATGATATTGACAATAATAATATTATGTCCTTAGAAGATGATGATGAGGCAACATTAGCTTCTAACTTGCTCAAGGATGTTAATATTATTCAACGACAACTTATCATGTACCCTCCCTCACACAAACAACAACCTCAAAACCAACCCGAACTCATCCTCTATCCTCCTTCCAACAAACCTCAACCTCCATCTAAACTTGAACTTATCCTTTGCCCACCCAAGACTAATGTGTTGTAGCAACTGAGTTATAATACCGTTTCTCACACACATTACACTCACAATTCTCCACAACCACAACAACAAACCTAAACTCCCTCACCCTCACCCAATCCCATCTTACCTGCTTCCCCTCATCATTATAGAGTATGACCTTATTGATCAACTAAGGAATACTCCTGCTAAAATATCTTTATGGGACCTTATGTAGGCCTCCCCTCACTATCACAACATGATGCAGAATGCCTTGCAACAAATTCCTATCCCTTCTAATGCACAAAATAACTACATATCAGCTATGATTCAAGGATTAAAGGATGATATTGCTTTCCACCAAAGTGAGCTCCCTCCTTTGGATGTGCAAAAACAAGCTGAAGCTTTCATGATCATATCTCGATACAAATGAGTAGGGATCAAGAAAACCCTTGTTGATAATGGCTCCACTGTTAATGTGTGTAGTGTCAATCTCTTGGATAGGCTCCATATCAATAAATCAAACATTCAACCTACCTCTTTATCTATCAGTGGATTTGACAGTGTAGGATAGAAACCGCTTGGTGTGATCACTTTTCCTCTTACCATTGGAATGGCCACAAATTAGACACACTGACCCATGTTATGCCTCATGATCTTTCACATAATCTCATTTTAGGTAGACCGTAGATTCATGCAATGAATGAGGTTCCTTCCACTCTTCATCGTAAGATGAATTATATCTACAACAACAACGTGTACATGCTTGACACCGATCCTGAGACATTTAGTGTCTTACAACTTGAGAAAAACAAATATAAACCCTTCACCACCTTCACACCCACCAAACAAGTGGAAATCATACAATAAACTCCCTTAGCTGATGATTGGGGTTCCTTAGACTTCACCCCTCCTTTACTACAGGAATCCAAGATCACCAACAAAGACTCTAACAAGGGAAACATATTCTTTTCCACACAGGACTCATTTGATCCTTTGAAAGCATCCATCTCATCTACTTTAGACAAACAAGGAAACAATGAACAAACACCCAATCCAAAAGCATTGAAAAAGCTTTATGGAAAAGGTTGTGATCTTATGAAACAATTTGGCTATAGTGGAAAAGGATGTTGTGCTCACGAACAAGGTATCCACACTCCTATCGAGCCAAATATGCAAACAAAAACTAATGGTCTTGGATTTTTTCCTTTCATTTAAATTATCAAGCCTTCCTCCAACATTAACACCATCCCAACTTACCCTTCTAAACCAGCTTCAGTCTACAATGATACTTTGCAACAATCGCAAAAACAAAGAAACCTTCGCTTAATACCAATGGCATCTCACAACCCACTACTGATTTTGATTTTACACACTCCTCTACAGGAGCATACAAAATATCACAATCTCAAGTGCCCTGTGTAAGTATGAAATCTTGTACTAAGCAAGACACTTCTTTTTTACAAGCTAAAGGAACACCTTCTACTCTTGATCAAGAGGGTATCGTGTTGAGAATCCTCCAAGATCACTTGATCTCTCTTCCTCCTCACACTCAAAGGAAATTATTTTATAGGAATTCCTTTTACACTTAACACAGAGTCCATGTTCATTCAACAAATCAATGTAAGGCCTTGAGTTGTAAAATTCAACATCTTAAGGAGTTTGGTGTTCTCCCTTCTATGGGGGCACCTCCTTCCTCTAATTGATACTGATTTTCACTCAACCTTGCATTTCCTCAATCCTTTTGGCTCACTCTTGTCCTGCACTAAGTGGGGGTAAGGGGTTAGTTAGCCTTTTTCTCATATGTCACTTGTCATTGTCTCTTTTGACTTGTCGTTAACCTTTCATTAACATATAAGAGAAAGCTCAGGATGTGGATGACATGTCTTAAGTTGACTCGCATGTGACATACTCTCCCTCTTCATGATGTAGCTTATTAGAAACATATGACTTGGCATAGGGCTTTCTGAACAAGCTCTCATGTCTTCTTCTCCTTCTACTTTAAAGTAATTTCTCATAGTAATAATGTTAGCAACCACTTTAAAGTGGGGGCATACATCCACACTCACATTTCATTGTGTGATTTTTTCTTTTCCCTTGTGACTCCCTCTCTTGGATACATTAGGTACAATGTTGCACAAGATGAGACATTTTCACTTTTCCTCTCTTACAAACAAGATGAAAAATTTGCACTTTTCCTCTCTTGCAAACAAGATGAGTACATTTGCACTTTTCCTCTCTTACAAACAAGATGAGTCCATTTGCATTTTTCCTCTCTTAGTGATATTACGCATAATGTTCCTTAAGATGAGACATCACATAAACAAAATAAAAATCCCTTTGAACAAACCTTACATCATCAAACATCATTTTCTTTTGTGGTGTCTTATCAAAGTTATCAAGAGGATAATATTCGTACGGTTAGTATAATGAGAAGCCAACACACTAGCATGAATTTCTCATTATATGGTGGGAATCCGACACACTAGCATGAATTTCTCACTAAACCACCTTGTGGGACTTCTTACCCAGTGAACAACCAGAAGTCTCATCACCCCAGAGTGAGTACATGTCTTCTTTTTGGACAAACAACCTAGATCTGATCCACAACTAGCTGGACAAATGGTCGAAGCTTGATCCAACTCTTTTCACTTTCATTCCTCTCTTCCTTTTAGTTCTTGGCGTCACATGATCATGTATCTTGTTTTTCTACAATCATTCACCCTTGAATGTGTCTTCTTGCATTGATGTCAACTTGACTTAGAATCTTGAATCCTAGGGGCTTGATCACCTTCTTCATCTTTGTCATCCTTTACCATCTCCATGTGCCTACTTTAGTGTGAGTTTGAAGCAAGTTCATCCTCTCACTAGAGTGGGTGCTAAATGTGTCACCAAAAAGTGTAGCCTTGACACTTTTCACTCATTTGGGCCCTTGCCTATGGATTTTGGACCTCTTTCTCCCCCTTTCCAAGCCTTGTGCCAAAGTGTTGTAAAACATTTTTACACTTTCCTAGGCTTTTAATCACTAAATCAACCCTTTTCTTATGAAAAAATGACCCCTTAATGCTCTTACAGGTCCAATTTTAGTGTGTTTTATGAGACAATCCCAACAAACATCAGTAACCATATGATAATCCCCGAAAAGCAATCAAAAATGCTTAGGTGGACTAGGTCGCCACCTTGGGTGACCTAATCCCTTTTGGCATATAAATCAAATTTAACTTAAAATTCAAGCGAGATTTTATCTCCAAAACCCTAAGGTCAGCCTGTGAGGTTGTATTTTCAAGGAAATTATGGCATAACTTCTACAAATGATGGTTTTCCCCCTCATTTTGCACCTTCTTCTATCTCCTAAGTCTCGTTTTATCCTCTCTCAATCTTCTCAATCACTCATCCACTACTCTTCTCAAGCAAGCCAGGGTTTGCATCCTAGGTTATCAAGACATCCTTTGTTGAAGCATTCAAGGGCCGAATCTTCCATTGCTGCAACTCAAGATCAACCATCATGGCAAGGTAAACTCCATTGTTTCATGCTTCATTACATTTCTATCTTAATTTGGTTTGATTACTCAAAAAGGGGTTTGACCAAGGAAAACCCCTATACCCTAACATCCAACATTTCTTTCTCTCTTTGTGTGATTTGCAGGTCTTGTTTTCAGATTTTACAAACAATAAGATTGAAAGTTTTGTCATCAAAGTGGCAAAGCCTTCAAGGTTGCAAAAACCCTAATTGGAGCTTGGAGAACACCTACAGGTTGAGAATCAAAGTTTCTGATATAGGTGCTTGGAAAGGCCGAAAGTGTAGACCGAGGGCTCCCATTTCCACTTTATGATCTTCAAAAATTTAGAAGTGGACTAAGTCACCAACAATGGCGAACTATTCCCACTAAACCTACTTTTCAAAGTTTTTGAAAGATTTGGATACCCTTTTAGCAGAAATGGGCTTCAATGAAGTTTTTCAGATCTAGGACTAGGTTACCCAGAATAGTGTAACTGTCCCAGTATGTCAAAATTTTAGCATCAACAACATTTCGATTTTGCGACTCATTCCTAGGTGCACCTCTTCATTTCTATTCATTTATGTAGCAGTTTGTTTATGTTTCTTAGGCCATTTGTATATCATTATGTGTTTTCAAGCATAGTTGCATTTCCTAGGTTTTACATTAATAGTTAGTTTCTATTTTTAGTCTATTGCATTTAGATCATCATACTTGGACACATTCCACACACATCACATCAACCCTAATATTTGAATGAAACACCAAGAATACCTAGTGTGAAAGAGGCATTGTGCCAACTAGCTCCTAGGTGAAAAACCCTAGGAGCCTATTGGGGAATCCTCTTTCCTTAGTTAATTTTTGATGGCTCACATGGATTAGTGTTTCTAATGTGGCGTTTCCAACTTTAATAGGTAAAGTGATCGCAACAAACAGTTATTTTCCTACATTGTCGAATCCACGAATAGATAAAGAATCAGGTTGATTTTTTTATTTATCCACACCAAGCCTATCCAAAAGGTTTACGCTACACACATTAATATTGGATCCATTGTTGACAAGGGTTCGCTTTATGCCTTTTTTATTGTATCTAGCTATTATTATGAAAGTATCATGTTGTTTTTGCACTTCCAAAGGAGGGAACTCACTTTGGTGGAAAACAATGTTAGCATTTATTCCTTGAATCATGGTTGCTATGTCATTCGGTTGCACATTAGAAGGGATAGGAACTTGTTGTAAAGCATTTTGAATTATGTTATGATAATTAGGGGAGGCTTGAATAAGGTCCCATAATGATATCTTAGCAAGATTATTCTTTAGTTGTTCAACAAGATTATACTCCTTTTCACTTTGTAAAGGTAAACGAGGAGGAACAGGAAAGATAGGGTTAGGCAATGGGAGGGATGTTGAAGGTGTTTGTCTTGGTTGCAAATTGTTTCTAGTGTTATATGTATGAGAAACAATATTATAACTCGGTTGCTGCAAAACATTATTCTTAGGTGGGTAAAGGATAAGTTCGAGTTTATTTTGAGTATGTGTTGTTGTGAGGGTGGGTAAAGAATTAAAGGATTGTTAGGATGTCCCACAGGGTATCTAGGAGGTCCATTAATCAAGGGGGATCTAATGGAAACTTTTTCATTCATAACCTCAGTGGCTTTGGTTTGATGTCTTTCTAATGAAGGGGAATATATTGTCATCTTTTCACCATCATCTAAGGAAGCCAAAATATTTTCATTTTCTTCCACCATGATATCTTCCCTAGTGGGAGAGGTTTTAGGAGAACTACAAACTAGATGTTCATGACATTCAAAGGTTGTTTCTTCTAAAATAAATTCATTAAAATTAAGGGATTTATCTATGGTTGGATTGTCTTGTTTATGATCAATGATGTCCTTGTCTTGTTGAATAATGTTTTCCCTAGGGGAAGAGAGACACATAAGATTCTCATGACTTTCATCGATTGGATTTTCTAACATAAAAGTATCTTCTTCACAACTAGGAGAATAACCAATGTGATTTTCATGATTTTCTATGTATTCTAAAATAGGAGAGGTAGGGGAAGAAACATAAAGAGGGTTGTCATAGATCTTAAATATTTGATGATGTACCACCAATATATCCTCCTCACTTACAATTTCATCTTTTAAAAAATTATCACAAAAGGGGAAGGTGTTGGGAGATGAATATAGACTAGCCAAAGTTTCAATGGTCTCTTGTTGTGTTATGTGATCATCATAATTACCTATGGTTGTGTCCTCTTGTTCATCGATGTCTTGCCCAATAAGAGAAGTAGGAGGAGAGAAACAACTAGGATTCTCAAAATTCTCATTGATTAGTTCTTCTAACAAAAATATCTTCTTCGCAAATAGGAGAGATATTAGTTGAAGAACGAATATGATTGTTATGATTGTCCATTGTTGTATTCTCTTTCACTAAAGCATTTAGCTCATAAGGAGGGGATATGAACTTTTTCTTAACATGCCTAGATAGGTAAGATACTAAAATTGTTTGACCAAGAATGAAAATCAATTCTAACCATCTTATGCAATGCTTCAAGAATGTAAACAATGTATATCCAAAGATAAAAAATACTTTTGTCCAATGTATGCAAATATTTAAGAATCAAATAATGTGTATCCAAAAATGAAAAGAACTTTTATCAAAACTTACGCAAAACTTCATGAATGTAAACATTTTGTATGCAAAAGTGAAAAGTACTTTTATCCATATTATGCAAATTCTCATAAATGTGAACATTTTCAGATCTAATGATTTTTTCTATTGTAATGACTTAGGAGGAATTGAAAAATGACTTCCCTAAATTGATGTTTTTGACCTAGATGCATAAAATAGAAGTGAATGAAACTTTCCAGATTGATACTATAGGTTACCAGCAAGCTTAGGAAGTACAAAAATAAGGTTTTTAATGCTGTAAAAGGCAGTTTCAGGCCCGATCTAGGACTACATCGCCTAGAGGGGAATATGAGTCCTAGTCAAGGTTTTTCTAGAGTTCAAATGCTAAAAAATACACAACATATAATTCCTAGAAAGTAGGAAAAATAACCTGTACTAGGACTAAATCGCCCAAAGGGGCATATGAGTCCCAGATTAGAGTTTTTGCACCAATTTCAGCAAATTATGAGTTGTTTCTAAGGTTTCTAACTTGTATGATGTCTAGACTATTTGCAATTATAGAATTTTAGTGAAATTGAATGATCTAAGATGCAAAAATGTAGCCTATATGCACTTTCACTAATGCAAGATTTTGAAACCCTAGATGCAAATTAACTAATGCAAGACCTAATGAAAAGTGAATGTATGCTAGATCTAGGACTATAATACACTCCAAAGTATAAAAGAAGGTGTTCTAAAGGCTAGGTTCACCAAAATGAAAGGTTGAAAATTTGTTGCTCTATAGTTTAGGAAATAGAACAACAATTTTTCCACACTTCTCATTCAAGGAAACCCTAGAGATCTCAATCCAAGGATGTAAAGGGGAAAGAGATATGAAATAGGGTGTCCTAGGGTATGTTTAGAGATTGAAAGGGGTTTCACCACCAAGCTAGGGCTTGGAAAGATAAGAAATCAGTGTAACATGTAAAGTACCATGTAAAACCTAACTAAATGACCTAGGAAATGAATTTAAAAATCAAGATAACAAACTGAGAATGAATAGAAAGGTACCTGGTGTAGAAATTATGGATGAGTTGAGTCATCTAATGAAGTTGAACCTTTCAAAGGATATTTTATAAGAATAAATTCACCCACAAAGAATGTGTTGCAACTTAGGCATGTAAATTGAGATTCTATTATGAGATGGTATGTTATAATGTACAAACGCCATGTATATATAGGCAAGAGTGAAATGTAGTATGCATTATGATGTTGACACGTGTCTTGATCTGACAACATCTAAACCCTAACTAACAATCTAGGATGATGTGAAGCTGGATACGACTTCTAGAAAAGACAACTCATCTTCTAGAAGGAATATTTTATCCTAAATATATGTGAAAGGGACCACATTATTGACTAATTGCCTAGTAAATGCAACCTAGGAATTAATTAAATATTAGGCCTAAGTAAACGTATGCTAGTGTAATTAAATATTAATTACACCCCTTCATAAGTGCAACTTAGGGAGGAAATGATAATGCAATGATTATGCAAAGATGGAATGATGGGTCTCGGCTACATGATGACCATTTTGGGTACCCATTTACAAATGAAAATGAAATGCAACTAATCTCTCATAAAAAAAGCAAAGGGGAAAAACTAGTGGGAAGAAAATTCATCTCCAAAAAGAAGATGAAATGCAGAAAAGAGATGAAAGAGTGATGTTTGGAGGTCTCAACATCAATACCCCCAAAGAACTAAAACCATCACAAGATACAAAACATGATCAAAATTGGAGACTAGATATCCCCCCCATAAAGAAGGGTGGTCCCCTCAAGAACATCTTCAACACCTATGGAGAAATGGTGAGCCAATTTAGCAAGACTTGTCATGAACCCATCTGGATACTACAAATCTAAAGAGGAGAATACATCCTGCTTTGCTGAAACAAATCTCAATTGAGAGGAAGGAGATGATGAAGGTGGTGCCATAAGAAGAGCCAACCCAATTCAACCACCATATCCATGGTGAGAATGATGAGAATTATTTACCACCCAAGAGTCTAGAGAATCAGGAACTTATTGATTACAATTATCCCAAAAATGAGATAATTTGTACACCCATGACTAATGATCAGCCACACCATAGGCAATGAGCTCATCAAACTCATTCTAAATGAGTGTTGAATCATATTTAAACTCAATGGTGAGACCCTCCAATGCAAGCTTATAAAAAAGAAGAAGATTATGTGCCATTTTAGGAATATAAACCACATCATGTACATGCACCCTATCCAAAGTGTCATCACAAATACCAGCTCCATGAACAATGCTAGCATTGGTAGTGAACATCTTTTCAAACTCTAGTGGTCTCATTGTCTCCCAAAGGATGTGATCATGAGAACTAGTGACATGTCGAGAGGCTCTTGAATCAATGACCCAACCATCCCATCTATCAACAAGGGTAGTAATTAATGCATGTCCTTTCCCTTGGATGTTGGCTATGGCAATACCTGCTATACCTATAGATGACTCCTGATGAGAAGAAGAGTGGCGCGATTTTGTGGAAAATGGAGGAAGAGTGATATTATGATCTTTATAATTTTTCTGAATTCATGTATTTCCTTCTTGAAGAACACCTCCTCATGATGTCCTATCCCATTGCAAAAGGTGCATTTGGGCTTCTCCTTTTTTGGCTTGTCTTCTTTGGAATGTGAGGCATCAATTGATCTTGTCTTTGATTTCCCTTTATGATTTCCTTTTCCCTTAGATGGAGTTGCTACTCGAGCATGAGACTTTGTGGATGAGTTAGCATTTTTTAGCTTAGTTTTCTCTCTTGTCAACCATTCACAAAAAGTCTCAAAAGAGGGCATGACAAAACTACTCTCTAGTCCATCCATATTAGAATAAAAAGATGTAGCAAAATAGGAATATGAACCTTTCAATTTTGACAAGATCATGAAAATACATTCCTTATCAGTTTAGTCCTTCCCACATCCTGATAGTTATGTCCTCAAAGATTTGAATTTGACCAAATAATCTTCAATGGAGGGAAATATTTCAACTGAAAGAGATGCTATTTCTAACTCTAATTGAAGTGCACGTACATCACTTACTAACCCAAACATGTCTTTTAACTTCTCCCATACCTCTTTTGGAGTTGAATGCCCCTCAATGTGGAAGAACAGTGAGTTGGAAAGTGTAAGATAGAAAATTGTCACCCCTAGGGTTTAGGACCTAGGATAACAAACTTCTATGCTCCACATTCAAGTATGACCCTAGAGATCCCAATCCAAGGATGAAGTAGAGGAAATATATTTGATAATAGGGTATCCTAGGGTATGTTTAGGGATCAATGAGGGATGAATGAGGGGTTAACCACCAAGATAGGGCTTGGAAAAATGTATGAAATGCAAGGTCTAATGATTGAACTCATGATACAAGAAACTTCACTAAATGAACTATAAATAAAAATAAATCATAACAACAAACTGGAAAAGTACATGGGAGCACTTGGAAACCTGAGAGAGCTTTAATGGAGGTCTAGAATGTTGAATAACATAAAATTTTGACCTAATATGACTCATACACAGTCTGTGTGTATCGGTCCCAGATCTAGGTTTTTGTGCAGGAACTAGTTTCTAGAAAAAGGGTATCCAAAACTGCCAAAATCTGAAAATTGACCTAAATTGGGATTCATATGCTAGGACTAGTGTATGAGTCTAGTGAGTGTTTTTTAGAACTTCAAATTCTGAATTTAATCTTCAATGTCTACTCTTTTTGTTCCACTTTTTTTCCAGATCTGAAACCCTGATTTCAGACCTGTAGATGACCTTTTTGTGGACATAACAACCTTGCAAATGAAGAGACAATTCAAACAACTTCCTCCAAGCTTGTAACCTAATCTTCAATCATCCTTCATGCTCCAATACACCTAGATCTGCAATCCCACATGTAAAGAGGATAAACACTTGTTGATTGTTAGTGAATAGGGGTTTGCCTTGGTCAAACCCCAATTAGGTAATTAAACCAAATAATAAAACAATGAAACAAGGACATGAAACATGAAACATGAAACATAGGTCATGAAACATAAAAAATTATACCTTGAATGATGCCTTGTAAATGATTTTTTGTAAATCTGTAACTCAACATGTAGATCTTGATCTTGATAATAAGTGTAGAACAATGCTTGATCTTCGATCTCCAATGCTACATCAGAACACTAGCTCAATAACATGTTTGATGCTTGATAACTTTAACATGATGATGGATCTTGGATTGCTACAATAATTGATGGAGAATTCTGCCCTTGAATGCTTTAAAAGTGGCCTTGAATGCTCTCTTGAAGATCTTGTGAAGTCTTGGAATGCTTAAATCTTGAGTGCTTCACTTAATATCATGAATGCTTATTGAAATAATGATTTGAGACATCATTTATATAGGCAATCCATCTAATCTCCTATTAATTGGATCCCACAGGTCGACATTCATGAAATTTGAACTTAAAACCCAGTTTTATCACTCAAAGCCTTAAAAATAGGCCAAAATGAGACCCATATGCCATCTATGGCATATGGGTCCACCTAGATGGGACTCATATGTCCAAGGTGGTGTATGGGTCCCACAGGGCCTATTTGGAGACAGAAAAGGTTGGTGTGATGAGAAATTAAGTTTATATGATGTCTATTTCAGGTTTCTGATTAAAATAAGCCTTGGGATGCACAATATAGGGTCTTAGGGGCCTATTAATGATGATATTAAGGTCATAAATGCAAGAGGGCTCAAAATTTAATCTGAAAGTGTAAATAAATACACTTGACAACATTAAATTAAGGGAAAATTAGGTCATTTTAGCTAAAAAGGGCCTTAGATCCCATGTGAATGTGTAAAACACATTGCAACACTAGATTAGGTCCTTTTAGTTTACAAGCCTCTTAAATTTAATGTGAAGGTGTAAATAAATACACTTTACAACATTAAATTAAGGAAAAACTATGTTTATTTAGCTTTAATAGGGCCCAAAACCTAATGTGGATGTGTAAAACACATCACAACACTAGATTAAGGCAACAAATAAGTCTAATTTATCATTAAATATTCCCAAATCAAGCAAGGAAAAGGGGGTAATTTTTCCATCATTACATCTAGCTCCGACTTTAGTGAGAGGATGAACTTGCTTCAAACTCACACTAAATTAGACATTCAAGAGGGGTCCAAGTGCACTGATGTGGATGGTCTAGGATAACAAAGATCAAGGAGGTGGTCAAGTCCCCGAGATCCAAGATCCTACATCAAACCAACATAAGCACAAAAGGACACACAAAAGGTGTATGATATGCAACATAACAAGATACACAAACATGAAATGCCAATAACTAAAAGAAAGAAAAGAAAAAACAAAAGGAGGTGGATCAAGCCTCAACCATTTGTCCAACATGATGTAGATCAGATATAAGTTGTTTTTCCAAAGAAGCATGCTCACTCTAAGGAAACAAAACTTCAGGTTTTCCACTGGGTGAGTAATCCAAGAGGGTGAGACACATACACACATGACCGGTATGTGCTCACCACACACACACAAGCGGCTAAGGGTAAGTCATGCCTTGAATCGAATTCCAATAAAACCATGCCAAAGTTATACCTTCTGATAACCTTGATAAGGTGCCACACAACAATGAACTTTGAGCTTCATGAGGCAAGTAAAACTTTGTATGCTTGAGACTCATGAACAAACAAGATGGCACCACAAGCAAACAAAGTGTGTTATGCAAGGTGGCCATATAACTGATGTTATAAATACAAAATAGTGTAAGGAATGTTCAAAGGGATTTTTCTTAGTTCATGTAAGGTCTCTTCTTAGGGAGCATCGTGCCTAATGTCTCCAAGAGAGGACAAGTCAAAGAAATATCACACTCTCAAAGGAAATCAAGCCCAACAGCACCACCAAGAAAAGGATGCATCACAAGAATAAAGAAAATCGCTTAATGAAACATGAGTGTCAATGTATGCCCCCACATTAAAACGGTTGCTAACACCATTTCTATGAGAAATTGCTTTAAAGTAGAAGAAGACATGAGAGGTTATTCAGAAATCCCTATGCCAAGTCATATGTTTTCAAATCAAACTACATCATGAATAAGTATGTCACATGCAAGCAAACTTAAGGAATGTTTTCCACATCCCAAGCTTTCTCTTATATTTACATGAAAGGTAATCAATTAGACCAAAAGAGACAATGACAAGTGACATATGAGGACAAGGCTACCCAGCACCTTTCCCCCACTTAGTGCAGGACAAGTATAAGCCGAATATGATGAAAACAAGTTTCAATTAGAGGAACTAGACGCTTCAACACAAGGAAGAGCACCACAGTCCCTAAGATGTTGAATTTTGCTACTCAAAGCCTCACACTCATTAGTAGAATGACCATGAACTCTATGATATGCACAAAATGAACTCTTGTAGTAAAATTTATTTTGTGTTCTTGGAGGGAGAGATATCAAATGATCGTGGAGGAGTCTTGTCAAGATACTCTCTTGATCAAAAGTAGAGGTTGTTCCTTTATTTTGTCACAAATATATCTCTTGCTTATAATTAGGTATCATACATACATAAGACACATTAGATTGCGAGATTTTGTCCACTCCTTTGCAAGAGGGTGTAAAATATATCGAATTCAAATCATTAGTGTTTTGTGTGATGACATTTATGTTAAGCGAAGATCTCTTTGTTTCTTTTATTTCTTTCAAAGGACAACAATCAAGACCACTAGTGTCTATTAGTTCAAGATGCAATAATGTTAATGTTGGCTTAGAGGAGACTTTTGTAATAGTGTTGATATTAAGTGAAGGCTTGTTTGTTTGTTTCGAGGGGAAATAACCAAGACTATTAGTCGTTTCTTGTGTGTGAGGATCTATAGGGAAATGGATACCGTGTTCTCTAGCACCACATCATTTTCCACTATATTCAAGTTGCTTCATAAGTTCATAACCTTTTCCATAAATATTTTTCATCTCTTTTGGATTAGGTGGTTTTTGATAGTCTATCTCACCAAAGTTTGTTGTGTAATTTGTAGTTTCTTGTAAAAGGTTTGAGGTGGATGCTTTTGAAGGGTCTTCCAAATTTTGTGTTGACAATACCGCTTTCTCTTTTCCCTTTTCAGAGTCTTTGTTTATGATCTTGTATTCTCCCATGAATGTTGGTGTGAAGTCCAAGGAACCCCAACCGTCTTCTAATATTTTGACACTTTTTCTATCTCTTGTTTATCTTCATTTATAGGTTCTATGTTCGAAGTTGGAATTAGTGTGTTTAGAGTATTTTTCATTCCTTTTTCAACTTGTAAGCAACTTTTAGGCTCGGGGTCTATTTAAACTTGGTATACTTTATTGTTATAGACGTATTTCATGATACGATGAAGAGTTGAAGGCACCACATGCATCTCATGGATCCAAGGTCTTCCTAAAAGAATATTGTATGAAAGATCATGAGCCATAACATGAGTAGGAGTTTGTAAGGTAGCCTTTCCAACTATAATAGGAAAATTAATCATGCCAAGCAATTGCTTTCCTACGTTGTCAAATCCTCTAATCGATCAAGAATCAGGTTCAATTCTTGATTTATCCACACCAAGTCTATCCAAAAGCTTCACACTATAGACATTAAAAGCTAAGCCATTATCAACAAGGGTTTGATTTATTCCCGTCCTATTGAATCTAGCTATTATCATGAAGGCATCATTTTTCTTTCTCATTTCCAAAGGGGGAGCTCATGTTGATGAAAATTAATGTCTATGTTGTTCAAAGTTATGGATTGAATTTGGGCTACCACATCATTTGAATGCGTATTAGGAGGGGTAGGAACTTGTTGTAAAGCACTTTGAATCATGTTGTGATAATGAGGGGAGGCTTGAATAAGGTCCCATAATGATATCTTAGCAGGGGTATTCTTTAGTTTTTCAACAAGATCATACTCCTTTCCACTTTGTGGAGGCAAACAAGGGGGACCTGGTAAGATAGGGTTAGAAAATGGGGGGATGTTGAAGGTATTTTTATTGGTTATAGATTTTTTCTAGTGTTATATGTATGAGCAACAGTTTTATGACTCGGTTGTTGAAAAATATTATTCTTAGGTGGGTAAAGGATAAGTTCGGGTTTGTTTTGAATTTGAGGTTTGTGTGAAGGTAGGTAAAGGATGAGTTGAGGTTGAATAATATTAAATTCCCTTAGTGAAGGAGAATGTAATTTTACTTCATCATCTTCATCTAAGGAAGCTATATGACTATTGTCAATGTTATCATTTTCTTGTACCATGATATCCTACTTATGAGGATAATTTTTAAGAGAACTGCAAACTAGATTTTCATGACATTCAGAGGTTTGTTCTTCTAAAATGACTTCATCAAAAGGGAATGATCAATGGTTGGATTTTATTGTTTATCAATAGTGGGGATATTAGGAGAAGGATCTATTTGATTTTTTGTTTTCCCTAAGGTCTCATTCTCTTGTGCCATACTATCTACCCTATTAGGAGAGCTTGTAAGATGTTCATCACATTCCATGGTTAGATTTTGTAAAGTAGCTTCATCACAAGTAGGGGAGGCATCAAGAGAAGGTCAACTATGATTTTAGTTCTTACCAAATAGATTTTTACAAATGGTAGGAGCATTAGGGAAGGGAGGAAAAATATTCTCATGACCCTCAATAGGTGCATCTTCTAACACCAACCTATCCTCTTCTTATCGAGGAGGTATATTAGGAGAAGGAAAAAATTTCTTTTCATGGCTCTCTATGATATCATCCTCTTTCACTAAAATATTCTAACAAACAAGGGATGAGTGTAGTATAAGTAAGGTGATGTTTAGAAATGTGTGTATGATCTCATCTTCTTGTGTCATAATATCTTCCCAAGGAGGAGGAGGAGAGAGACAATCAAGACTCTAATGATTCTCATTTATTGTATCTTCTTTCACCAAGATACCTTCATCACTAGTAGGAGAGGTATTGAGAGAATAACAATTATAGATTTCATGATTGTCTATGCTTTTATCTTCTTGTATCATACCATCCTCACCAATAGGTAATGTAATATTAAGGATTGCGTTAATGGTCTAATCCACTTGCTCTAGGATCTCATAATTATGAAAGATAGGAGAAGGATGGCTAACATGTTTCTTAATGACCTCATTGTTGTACTCAAAATCGAACTCATAAGAGTGGATGTTGTATTTATGCAATCCATTTTTAACCATATCAAAACCACATCACTTAAAAGGAAACATGCTAATATGCAAGCGTAAACTATCTAATTTATGCAATTCTTCAAAAATGTAAACAAATGTCACACATATCTAAAGATTTTTACTATTGAAATGAATTTTTGAAATGCTTTTTAAAAATGATGACTACACTACATGGACATGATTTGACCTAGATACATAAAACAAAAGCTACTAAAAATTTACAAATTGATACTATATGTTACCAACTAGCTTAGGAAGCAAAAAATGAGGTTTTTAATGTAGTAAAAGGTATTTTAAAATCTAGACTAGGATAGATTCACCCAGAGGGGCATATGAGTCCCAATGAGGATTTTTTTTCAAAAAGTTCAAAAAATTTCAAGTGATTTTTTATGCTTTTTATGTTGTATGATGTGTAAACTAAGTGCAAATGCAGATTTTATATATTTTTCAATTATTTGAGATGCAAAAATGAAACCTATATGCACTTTCACTAATGTAAAAATGAGAAACCCTAGAATGCCAATTAACTAATGCAAACCCTAATGCAATGTTAATGCAAGCAAGATCTAGGATGATGATGACCTCCAAATAAAAATTATGATGTTCTAAATGTTGGTTCACCAAAATGTAAGATAGAAAATTGTCACGGTCCCTATGGTTTAGGACATAGGATAACAAACTTCTATGCTCCACATTCAAGGATGACCATAGATATCCCAATCCAAGGATGAAGTAGATGAAAGATATCTGACAATAGGGTATCCTAAGGTATGTTTAGGGATCAATTGGGGCTGAATGAGGGGTTCACCACCAAGATAGGGCTTGGAAAAATGTATGAAATGCAAGATCTAATGATTAAACTCAATGATGCAAGAAACTTCACTAAATGAACTATAAATGCAAATAAATTAGAACAAAAAATTGGAAAAGTACAGAGCAGCACCTGGAAACCTAAGAGAGCTTGAATGGAGGCTTGGAATGTTGAATAACCTAGAATTTTGGCCTAATGGGATTCATACACCAATCTAGTTGTATCAGTCCTAGATCTAGGTTTCTGTACAAGAACCAATTTCTGTACAAGAACCGGTTTTTGGAAAAAAGGTATCCAAAATTACCAAAATCTAAAAAATGACCTAAATTGGGACTCATACTCTAGGACTGGCGTATGAGTCCAGTTAGGGTTTTCTAGAACTTCAAAGTCTAAATCTGGTCTTGAATGTTTTCTCTTTCTATTCCACTTTGTTTTTGGATTTGAAACCCTAATTTCAGACCTGTAGATGACCTTTTTGTGGAGATTACAACCTTGCAAATGAAGAGACAATTCTAAAACTTTCTCCAAGATTATAACCTAATATTCAGTGATCCTTCATGCTCCAAGACACCTAGATCTGCAATCACACATGTAAAGAGGAGAAAAACTTGTTGATTGATAGTGAATAAGGGTTTGCCTTGGTCAAACCCCATTTAGGTATTTAAACCAAATGATGAAAGAATGAAACAAGGACATAAAACATAGGGCATGAAACATGAACAATGATACCTTGAATGATGCCTTGTAAATTATGTCTTGTAAATCTGCAACTCAACATAAAATAGCCATGAAGGATGTAGATCTTGATGTTGAAAATAGGTGTAGAATAATGCTTGATCTTGGATCTCCAATGCTACATCACAACACTAGCTCAATAACATGTTTGATGCTTGATAACCTCGACATGATGATGGATTTTGGATTTCTATAATAATTGATGGACAATTTTGCTCTTGAATGCTTTAAAATTGGCCTTGAATGCTCTCTTGAAGATCTCAAGTGAAGTCTTTGAATGCTTAACTCTTGAGTGTTTGACTTGATATCATCAGTTCCTATTGAAATAATTATTTGAGACCTCATTTATATAGGCAATCCATCTAATATCCTGTTAATTGGATCCCACATACTGACATTCATGAAATTTGAACTTAAAATCCAATTTTCCTACTCAAAACCTTAAAAATAGGCCAAATGGGACTCATACGCCATCTGTGGTGTATGGGTCCCACCTAGGTGAGACTCATATGCCCAAGGTGGTGTATGGGTTCCACAGGGCCTATTAAGTTTATATGATGTTAATGTCAGCTTTTTGATTAAAATAAGCCTTGGGATGCATAATATGGGGCCTATTAATGATGATATTAAGGTCATAAATACAAGAGGGATCAAAATTCAATGTAAAAGCGTAAATAAATACACTTGACAACACTAAATTAAGGAAAAATTAGGTCAATTTAGCTAAAACGGTTCCTAGATCCCATGTGAATGTGTAAAAACCATTACAAAACTAGATTAGGTCCTTCTAGTTTACAATCCTCCTAAATTTAATGTGAAGGTGTAAATAAATACACTTTACAACACTAAATTAAGGAAAAGCTAGGTTTATTTAGCTTTAATAGGGCCCAAAGCCTAATGTGGATGTGTAAAACACATCACAACACTAGATTAAGGCAATATTAAGTCCAATTTATCATTAATCATTCCCAAATCAAACAAGGAAAGAGGGTAATTTTTTCATCATTAAAAAAAATGGAGGGCAATCAATCTCATAGCTTCCTCACACTTGATCTTGTGTTGAAACTTCTCATATTATCAAGTCAAGTGGGGTTGTTTTTCATTCAAAGTTGACAATAAACCCTTTGACTAAAGGAGTCGTTACATACTCACTTTCCACATGTGATAAATGTGGGGTGTTAGGATCTCAAAACATGTGTCAGTCATTAGAGAAAGAAACCAAGTACAAGACAAAAATATATGAAGGAAATAGCTATGAAGCCTCTGATATATCAATGTGCAACTGAAATGATGTCCCTCAATGCAAACAACCTTTGTCCAATTTGTAGGATATCCAAGTAATGATGAAAATGTTGAAAATGGAAAAAAACCAGTGCAAATCACATGGACCTGAAATAAAAAATAAAGGGAAAGGATTGATGAAGAAATCATTGTAATACCTTCTTGATGTTGTTGGAATGACTGATTTTCGACAATTTGATTGGAAGATATGAGCTTTTGAGTCCAAATTAGGGTTTTGTCTTTAGTTGAATATATCTTTTTGTTGCAATAGAATTCTGGAAAATGGAGGGGACCATTATAAATAAAACTAAAATGCCTTTCCAACGATATCTCATTTGTTGAATTTAAAGATTGTGGTGAAAAGATATGGTCCTCAAAAGATCACTTCCCTATTAGGGCTTGGCAGGCTAACTGGGTGCAAAATTTGAACACTTTGGCTAAAAACATTTAGCCCCTGGTTCTTGATATGACCGCTGGGCACTAGAAGTTAAAAAAAAAACATGTCGCTTGATGGGCAACAATGGAGCTGTGGAGTGGTGGCTAAGTCGAGCGGCGCAACCAAAGGAGGTGAAGCACTCAGTTAATGATGAGATCACGGGTAAGACAAGAGGTTCAATCGATTGACAAGAGCCCTAAATGGTTGAAGATAAGATGAATGTAGGTGATGAACAAGCCTGGCTGGACTGTGATGGTGGGTGATGTGGAGACGCCTGCCCCCCAAGTGGTCGACAGCAGTACTTTGCCCCCTTTGATGGTTCCCGATTGATATCTCCGATTTTGATGAATGAACATATGATCCTAGGGTTTTGAGACCTTCTAAAGAAAATGGCGAGCTCAAATTATACTCAATCTACTTAAAAATTTAGCTTGGTCCCTGGCTGGAGCCAACTAGCTTGCAATGAAAACCTTTAAGCCTACAATGAATCTCTCTAGCCCAACTTTATTAATCTTGGAATGAGTCATCAATGGACAAGCTCTAATACCATGTAGAAATTATGGATGTTGAATCATCCAATGAAGTTGTGACCTTCAAAGGATATTTTCCAAGAATAAATTCACCCACATAGAAAGTGTTGCAACTTAGGCATGCAAATTGAGATTCTATTATGAGATGATATGTTACAATGTACAAATTCGATGTATATATAGGCGAGAGTGAAATGTAATATGCGTTATGATGCTCACATGTGTCTTGATCTGACAACATGTGAACCCGAACTAACAACCTAGGATGATGTGAAGATAGGATAAGGCTTCTAGAATAGACAACTCATCTTCTAGAATGAATCTTTTATCCTAAATACATGTGAAGGGGTATGGCCCCATTATTGATTAATTTCCTAGTAAATGCAAAACTAGGAATTAATTAAATATTATGCCTAAGTAAACATATGCTAGTGTAAATAAATATTAATTACACCAACACCTGGAGGAAGCATGATGTCAAAATAAACTCCAAAATCCTGAAATCTTGTTGTTTGATGCCCACTGGAACTCATACACCAGTTTGGGCGATTTAGTCCCAGATTAGGGTTTTTGTGCTAAAACTGGAATCTAACACTGGTTGATCTAAATTCACTTAAATTTCAGAAATGAGTTGTACTAGGGCTCATACACCACAAGTGGTGTATCAGTCCCACCTTTCTTTTTCAAAGGGTCAAGCCCTAAATCTACTCTCCTATCTCTACTCCTCCTTCCACACTTAGTTTCTAGCTCTAAAACTCTAAATTGATACTTGTAGATGACTTTTCATGAAGATGAAAAACTTGTGACAACTTGACAACTTCTCTCAACCTTGCAACCTTGTCTTCAAAGGATATTAAAGCCTCAAAGCCACCTATATCTGCAATCACACATGTAGAGAGAAAAAATTGTTGATTGTTAGGAAATGGGGGTTTGCCTAGGTCAAACCCCGTTTAGTTAATTAAACCTTGTGGTGAAAGAATGAAGTGGCTAAGTAGAATTTAGATCTTGATCTTGAATTAGATGTAGAAAAATTCTTAATCTTGGATCTTGGATGCTACATCACAACACTAGCTCAACAACATGCTCAATGCTTAATAACCTTGACATGATAATGGATCTTGAATTGCTGCAACAAATGATGAGCAAATCTTCCCTTGAATACTTTAAAAATTCTCTTGAATGTCATTGAATACTCTTGTGAAGTATTGTAATCACAAAATTTCTATTAGTAATGCTCTCTTGAAATTCCTAGGTGAAAATGAGTGAAATAACCTTGTATTTATACTTGTTTATGCCAAATTCCTTGAAATTACAACACTACAAGTTGACATTAGATCTACGAGAATAAAATCCTGCCAAAAATTTGAATTTAATTTAGGTTTAAGCCACATGGGACTCATATGCCAGAAGTGGCATATGAGTCCCATTACGCTAGGCTTTGAGACACATTTTTCAAGAAATGCTTAGATTGATGTGAAATCTAGATCGGGGCCTCAAAACTTACGTGGGACTCATACAACGAAGGTGGCGTATGAGCCCTAGATCACTATATCTAGGCCATACAATTCGAAATCACTGAATTATGATTGGTCATTACATGTGTCAGGATTATCCTCGAAAAGATGCATAAATTAAGGATTGTCAATGCAAATTAAGGCCAAATAAGGTATAAAGAAGCCCAATTAATTAATGAAACTTTAGATTAGTTTGAAAGTGTAAAGTTACACTTTACAACACCCTAAATAAGGCACAACTAGGTTCATTTAGTTTACAAGGGCCCAAAACTTAGTGTAAAGGTGTAAATAAATACACTTTATAAAACTAAATTAAGGAAAAGTTAGGTTTATTTAGCTTAAAAGGACCCTAAACCTAATGTGAATGTGTAAAACACATTACAACACTAGATATAGGTGACATTAGGCTCATTTTAATGTTAATCATCCCCAAATCAAGTGTGAAAATGTGAAGGGAAACATTTTTTGACACTACACCTCCTAAAATAAAACAAGTTTACAAAGCTAAAGAGAAAGTGGTTGAACAACCTCCCATGGTTCCTTCTAAAGAAAAGAAGCCTATGGTTGATAAACCCACTCCTACACAAAAAAAACTTGAAAATCGTACCAAAATAAATCTATAAATGCTAGAGAACATAGGAATCGACGACGTGTTGTTGCTTGAAGGTTAAACGAAGAAAACAACAACAAAAATCAACATCCAAACTCAAGTGAAGCAATACACAACGAGTCTCCCTCTTCACAAAATCCTATATCACAACCACAACACGGACTAGCACCTTCTTTGGACATTATCATTTGACCTACCATTGTGATTAACTTGGATGATGATGATGAGATTGCTAAAATTGATGAAGAAGTGCATAATGAATTGAATTCATTTTTTCCTCTTCTATGAGCTTAAATGACAATTCTCCCAAGAAGTATGTTGAACTTGGTGCTTCTCCTAGTTTGGCACTTGTTGTTGTCCCCTTGGCTAGTTGTCCATCTTTTGAATATACTGATCAAGATTTAGGTGCAAATGACCTACTATAGGTTGACTCACATGTGCTTTACTAATCTTGTCTTTGTTTAATTTTCATGTTATGTGTGTGATTGCATGTGCATAATGTGATCCCCCATTCTATTTTTTTTGACATGTATCTCTCTCTTTGTGGAATTCCTCTATTTATATCTATATTTTTTTATATGCCATATAGTTAGGTTTTCACATTGCATTAATCCGTTTCTTTCTAAGCATTAGCTTAGTGGTGAACCCCCCTTTAATCTTTAATAATACCCCTAGGACATCCTATTGTAGATCTCTTTCCCTCATTCCATCCTTAGATTGAGGTCTCTAGGATTTCCTTGAATGAAAATTGGACGAAATCGATGGTTTTATCTCCTAAAACATAAAATGCCATTTTTTGTTGTTTCACACATGTATCAAATTAACAATCGATTTATAACTACTTAACTAAAAACTTTGATTGCAAGTTAACAAATAACTTTATTAAAATAGATTTCATGAACATTATATTACAAAAATCAAGCAACTCCACTACCCCTCTGATCTTTCAACTTTCCCTCATGATGCTCTGACTTTCATTCACAAAACCACCTTCAATACACCCAAATAGAATTGATATCTCAAACTGTACTCTTTCGGCTACCAATCTCAGCCTTCCTCAAACTTGTAGTCTCTTTTCTTAATACTCCTTGATTTTCTCTTCATATATTTTGAGAAAATTTCATGAGCTTATCCCATAGCTACGCCTCTTTCTTCTTTTCTTCCAATGTTGTATGCAGCCACCCCATCTTCATACAGGATAAGAAAATTCAATTCTTGTGCCATCTCGATTGCAAAAATAAGTTTTAAACATGACCCTATCTTTCTCCCCATCGATCCCCTTGTTTACAAAACCCACATTTCTTCCCTCATGCCTCCTCTCATACAAGCTTTCACCTGTCTATCACAAGTTTGGAAATTTGTAAATGCTGATGTTGTGTTTTTCCTAAGTCTGGGTACCCATAATTTCCACACAAGCTCCCATCCTTAGGCTTGAACCTCCCTTCACACCCAAACCGCATCTACCCTTCTCAGGCTCCTATTAAAATCTGCATTAAAGTTCACATTTTTGTTTGGTTTGCTAAACATGCATTAACATCCCTGAATGAGGAGGTATAAGCCATGGCATTGTTTATTAATTTCTCCAAATGGTCTTCTTACATATCATGGGCCTGCCTTTACACAATTTCTTAATTGTAGACAATCTCATAGGGCACGGGAAAGAATAGATTGGTTGCCTCCTTCACAACCTCACTCCTTCCCACTGCGACCTCTCTATTGACTTCTGCCCCCCTTTTCTTTTCTATAACACAAAATCAAATAATGCTTGAGAAGGAAGATGAGGAGTTGCCTCTTTACCTGCATTTATGTTGAAATTTATTACTTGTCCCTGAGCCTGCCATTGCTTCACCTACCTATCAGGAGTTGTTTTCTCATTGTCAGTTTTGGGATCTTCATCCCTGTAGCTCCTGACTGCTCAGAATTGAATGAAGTAGGAATTTTTGAATTCCCAAGTTATGTTGGTAGGTAAATTCGAATTTGAGAGGGATTTTTTGAATGAGACGAATAGAGGGAATGTTTTCCCAGTCAGTAAGTTGGAAGAAGTCAGTTTTTTGTAGCAACAAGTGATTTTGCAGAAAGAAGAAAAATTGCAGTAGCAAAAAAGAACATTTTGTGCAAGGAGTTTTTCATAGCTCTGGATTGCTCAGAGTTGTTGTAGAGTATTTGCAGTGAGCAGTTGATTGCTCCTGATCGCTCTGAGTTTGCTAGGAACAATAGATAGTTCTAGTCGAATTGTAATAGTGAGTTCTAAGTAGCTCCTGATTGTTTATGAACTGGTTGAGCAGTCTTTGATAGCTCCCAGAAAGTTGTAATAGGTATTTTTCAGTTTGTTTGAAATTTTATGTTTTATGTATTCTCATTTCCAACATTTTGAATACAAGAAGAAAAATATTGCATGTCTCCTCTTGTTTGTTATTCCGCATTTTGAGATTTGGGTATTTCCAATTTGGCTGGAAATTAGAGCAGCAGCTCTATGTTTTGTTTTTTCATTTAAAAATCTCTACAATTTAATCAATTATGGTCCTTTGGTATTCCCAAACATTTAATTTAAATCAGATTTTCCAAAGAAATGGACAGACTTATTATTTTGATCGAGACATTTTGAAATCCACTTGAAGTTTACAACCTCAACATGAGATTATATATCCTCATAAAAAAGAAGCAAATTCAAGCCATATGATCCATCGGTTGACTGGTGAAATTGAAGACTAACTTTTCAGAATTCCTTGAAAACTGGCAAAAAGATGCTTAAATTGACATAACAAAACATTTCATCAAACGATTCCTCCTCTAATCTAATGGATTGTGAGATTTTAAAATTTCGTAAAATCATCAATTAAAGTCACCAAATGATTAAATCTTCATACCTGTCAATTGAACATGACTTCAAAAATTTTGCAATCAAATTGAGGATGGAGTAAAAAATTTGCTTGTTGGGAAGTTTTCCATGAAATCTTACCAAATGCCAAAACAACATTTTTTTGGGTGATAGAGGATTTCACATGGACCCGGATGCTCCTGCATCAATTGTGCAAGCATGAAACACTTGAAATAAGTTCTTTTAAGTCTCTTACGATTTATTCCCTAGCTAAAGTAAAAGATCATGAATGCATAACACATAGTTTATTCCTAAACTATTGATTAATGGTTTTGATTTAATTTGATGTAAAATTGGTCAAGTAGATCCAAAAATAGTACCTATCCAGTTGGGCTACAAATTCATAGATAGAAAGAAGGAAAATAATCAATGGTTTAAACAAAATTTATAGATATTATACACAAAATGTACAAAATAATCCAAAATCAAACTGCATAAATCCAAATGAAGAGGAAAAATTACTATTACAATATTTTAAATATTTTAACATTTTACCACATTATCAATTGCTCAATACATTCATGTTACCAATTGTGACAAGAGAGAACCTTAATAGGAAGTTAAAATCCCCCTAAAGATACACAAATAGCTTTGGAGACATTATCTGCATAAAAACCAATGCAATTTGTCCATATATTTTAAAGCCTAACCCCCTTCCTGTAGTTGGATGTAGCATAAATGTATCCATAGAAAGTCCTTGAATATACAAATTCTAGGAGTATTTTAGAAGAACCAACCTCCCTTTCAAAATGATAAAAAATCTATAGTATTTATAAAGTGTCAACACTAATCGCAACATTATAGCAATTTAGAATGAATAGCCCAAATACATTATGATGAATTAACACATGTTACTAAGAAAAGAATCTACAATAATGGTGAGTAGGTGGAGGTGGGTGAAGGAGAAATGTGTCATTTCATTTGATGCTCAATAGTTAAAATATTTTAAAAAAAATTTACCTTATATTTGGCTTCTATCATAAATTATTCCTCCACTTTGAACATTTATTTACAACCATTATATTATTGGATCTTTTGATTTCATCAAGCTCGTTATAACTCTTGAGATTCAAGAAGGATGTATACAATCCCATAGATCCACAAAATAGGCTAGTTTTATTTATTTTTTGAGTTACTAGAAATAAGCAAGACTCTTCATCAAGCCCCAATGAGCACAAGTGCCTCATTTCATCAAGCATCGGCTAACACTAGTAGGTCTCCCCATTTCTATGTAATCCTCTCATACTAACCCCCACTTAGGATAGAATCATCCACATTCCCAACACCCTAATAAGTAATAGTATGCAGGGTAAATGCAAGAAGATGAGTCCATGAAACATGGAAGGTTTTGCCTTAGAAAAAAATTGAAATCAGCTTCAAGAAAATGGGATCCCGCTTTTTAATAAACAGGATCCTGTTTAGCTTCGGTGTCTCAAGCTGAAAACGGGACACCATTTTCTAAAAAACTCCACATCCCCAATAGCCTAATAAGTAATACTATGTAGGGTAAATGCAAGAAGATGAGTCCACGAAACGTGGAAGTTTTTGCCTTAGACAAAAACTTGAAATCGACTTCTAAAAAATGGTACCCCGCTTTCTAGAAAACGAGACCATTTTTTAATGGCCTATTTCATAAAAAAAAATATTCTTTTAAGAAATGAGATCCTGTTTCATTTAAGTATAATTTTTTTTATATTTTTATGAAACGGGATCCCGTTTTAAAAAAATAAATATTTTAGTCAAGTTTTTGCTTTGTTTTTTTTGTTCTGAAAAAGGCTTGGGGACCTGAACCTAAGCTTTGGACTTAGTTTGACCTACAAGTTGAAGGTCCTGACAATTTCATAGGAAAATAGTGACTTTGGACATATGTCTAAACACTTTTTGTAAATTTTTTTGATAAAATTAAAACCCATTATAGATGAGACAGTGCAGATTCCAAATATGTATTTTTTTTTTACAATTGAATTATTTTTTCTATTTTTCAATTAATTTAACATGAAACTGGTCCATAAACATGAAATATCAGGGTTTTTTACTATTTTAATAACTTTTCATTAAAATATTTTTTTGTCAAACAAATTGCATGAAAACGTACTCCAGATAATTCTTTTCAATTTAAAAAAAAAATAAAAAAATGTTAATTTTAGGTCATCTTATTTGTGACGTACATGACGATTTTTCAAAACAACAAATATGGCTAGTAAAAATTTAACAAAAAAAATATTCAATAAAAACTTACAAAAACAATATTGAAAATGTGCTTCAATGAGTTACAAATCTTTTCTCAAAAGGATTTAGAAAAATACGATTATTTAGGTCAAAATATGGATGACATACATGTGCATGATATCGTAAAAAAAATGACTTTTAAACAGTGGTTTTTAGAAATTCCTATTAGAAATCAATTTGTAGCATCTGGGTATTGAAATAAATTACATATATTTGGAAACTAGACTCTGAGTATTAAATTTTATGATCAGTGACTTTTTTCAAGATTCCATCTCTAAGTGCTTCAAATTTTAAGGTCAAA
The DNA here is from genome assembly GCA_007115665.2 of Sequoiadendron giganteum. Lineage (NCBI taxonomy): Eukaryota > Viridiplantae > Streptophyta > Pinopsida > Cupressales > Cupressaceae > Sequoiadendron > Sequoiadendron giganteum. The sequence continues at coordinate 51,958,145 of CM021110.1, read as the reverse complement.
TGTGTCAAATTCTGAAAATCAAGGAAAACACTTCCACTTTTTGGCCAAAAAGTGGACTCAACTTCTTGCACACACCCTACAATGACCTTCAAATACATAAGGATGAGAAGGCATGATCTACCACCTTAATTTATCTAACAAAAAGAGTGTAGTTATTTGCTTGTTGGACATTTCTATTAGTCAATACTATGGTAATGGGAGTATGGACCATCCCATATCTTTAAAAATTTAAAACTTAAAAACTTAAAAACACACAAGACAAACACAAGTATGGAAAATATCTCTTAAAACATATACTTGTTACAAGAACTTGGACCACCCCAAAACTTTGACATACACAAAGAAAACATGAGTATGTTATATTTGGAGTGAATCACATGAAAGAGGTAAATTGATCTACAGAGATTTCAAAACAATGCTTGAAATGAACATGGGAAAAATACATCCCAAACCCAACACAAAATAATTTCTCAATTTTGACCAAATCCCTAACACTTTTGTCAAAATATTTCATCTCAATACATTTTTTCTAGTCATTAATCCAGTCCCAGTATTATGATTCATCTTCATAAAAAAACATATTTTCTAATTATAGCTTCTTTGGTAATTTTAGTGTATAACTTGTCTAGGATATTCAAGTCTAAAGAAATACATCATCGCATGCATGCATATTGGGGCTTTCTAAGTAACTAAAATATAACCCAATATATCACTTATGTATAATGAAAATGGGATTTAATTTAAGTAATGTGATATAATTATGTATTGGGAGTCAAAAATAATATGTAAGAGGTGGCATGTTTTTAATAAGTGACAATATAAATCTTCTATAGATCACTTTGAATAATTTAATTAGAGGAACTCCTATTCATTATTCTAGTATGTCCAAGGTTGTGAAGCTATCTCTTTTCTACACCAAAAGGTCTTTTCTATGTGAGTGTCTCATAATCCTAGGGGCCTTGCTTAATCCCAACTCTAATACAATCAACCAAGGAAATTATGGTCACACCAAGGTCATACAAGTTCAATACAAACCTAACCAAGTTTCCTAAAACTAATTATTAGACACCTTTTAGAAATTCCATGAACCTACCCAAAATAATTACCACTAATCTCTAAAACCCTTCCATTATAATTTAGATTAATATGTACACTATAATTAAGATATCTATTACCATGGGCATTTGTTGTTTGAGATATCTATATATTAAAAAATATAAAAAAATTACTTAATTTTTTATTATTTGGATAATTTATTGTTATTAAGTATTGTAATTAGAGAAGACATATTTATTTTATGTAGGACCTACACCCACCCCCATTTCAACTTACCCTTCTTAATAATATTGATACAATTATGTTAGGCTCTATTATAATGACCTAGCAAATCCTTCACCTTGCAAAAATAATTTTGACTTTGAGCCTTGAATGTAATGGTTACATTATCTTGAAAATTTAATGTATGAAATGATTTGATTAATTCTAAATTATTTGAAATGAAACACCATCCCATAACTAGGAGGTTGAGCCACTTAAAAAAATTGAGCATCTTGGTATTACTTCTATAACTAAAAAATCTTCATATTTACATCCTAAAATTAATTCCACATTCATTAGAAAGCTTGGTCTATGACAAAATATGTAGTCCAATATGCCACAATGATTATGCCAATGGGGATGATGCTCCAACAAAAGTGGTCCTCTTATTAACATAATGACTAATTGAATTATGATGAGTACATTTTCTTGCTTAACCTCCTCTCTCCTATTTTTTGGCTAAAAAATCCAAAACAAAATCCCTTCCCACAAGCTTCTAAAAAATGTCCCTCCCCTCAATTCAAATAAACCTAAAATTTGCGGTTTATAATTTTCTTCTATGACTAAAAAAATCCCATATCTACTCTTTTAAATTAATCTCATATTCATTGGAAGGCTTAGTCTACAATAACCAATCCAATCCATTATACAATGATTCTTATTCCAATGAGGTTGGTGTCATAATGAAGTGACTCTCTACTAACATAGTAGGCCATCCCATTGTAAATAGCTCCTCTTCTTGTTGTTGAAAAAAATCTAAAATAAATCCCCTTCCTACAAACTTCAAAAAATACATTTTCCTCAGCTCAAATACACCTAAAATTACTTTCAGATAGAAAATTCCTTTTCAAAAAATGCATTATTCCTTAAATAAAATACACCTAAAAAATCATGAGTCTTAAAATTTAGGGGAGAGGGGCCTATAGTGATGCGGGCTAACTTTGTGAGCATGTAGCAATTGCATGGAATATCATAGGACCTCTGATTTTATTTTGAAATGTGGACTAACCTCTCATCTATCTATAACTAAGGTTTGGAGCTGTGACTCATCACACAACTTGCCACATCAATGCATCTACTAAGAAGTACCCAAATTTTGACTTTTTAAAGATTTGGCCAAAAATTAATCATGGTACCCCTAGTAATTGAACAAAAAGAATCATTTTTTGTTGTAGAATATCATATTTTTATTTAAAATATAAGTCATATGCAACTTGAATGGATCAAATACCTATTGGTAACCATAAATATTAGTTATCTCTAACATTCATATCCTACACAAATGGACCAATACTTGAACAAAAAAAAATATTTATTGTTATAAAAACAACACGTTATTATTTAAAATACAACTTATATCCAACAACAATGGACCAAAAGTTGAACACTAAAACTTTTTGACTTCCCTTCACATTTTTTGGGAAAATACAAGGTATTTATTGTGCTCACATTTTATATTTGTGATAGGAAAAATTAGTAATATGAAATACTCCAATGCATATACATTGCTACCTCAATAGTTGTATAGATAAGAACAATATTTTTTAACTATGATAACAATACTTGTTTAAATGAGTATCTTATTTTATTAAATGGTTATCTTATTTTATAAATGACACACTTATAATGGATGAGTATCTAACTCAAAAATTAACTCACACCCTAACCCTAACCTTAAGCCCAAAACCAAACCCTAACCCTAATCCTAACCCTAAGTTTGTGTCTAACTATTACCCTAACCTTAACTCTAAACCTAACCTAAACCATAATCATAATTGTAACCATAACGCTAATTATATCTTTGATAGTATCTAAAACCTTAATCCTAACCCTAACCTTAACCTTAACCATAATTCAATATCTAATCATAACCCTAACCCTATCCCTAACTAAAATCCTTACCCTAATCCTAATCCTAGCTTTAACCCTAACGCTAATTATGATGATAACCCAATCCAAATTATAATTCTACCTCTAATTGCAATCATAACCCTAACCCTATCCCTAACCCTAATCTTATTATTAAGGCTAATCCAACCATAATCCTAAATTTATCTCTAACCCTTATCCCAACCCTAACCATGATAATTTTGTCTTCCACATTCCGCTGCAATTGCTACTAGCATATATATATATATATATATATATAATTTTAATAATATATATATAAAATACACCAAGAGATATCCTTCTCGAGGCATCTATTTTTAATAAAAAATTTCACATAAAACTGCAATAGACGCCTCGAGAAGGATATCTCAGCATATTTTATATATATTATTAAAATAATATATATATGTTAGTTATATAACATTCATAAGTTCTCATGTGTTCAAGTATTGGTCCATCTTGATCAACATTTGATTATTTTTTTATTTACAATATATAATATAAATATGTGATAAAACTGAATATTATAAACACAGATACTATAACAACAATTAAACCATATACAACTAGTGACCACTCCCACATAATTATATGACTAAACAATCCGCAATAGACAAACCACAAAGGTGTTTGCAATGGTTCAAACTCTCTATACCTAGAGTTTCAACTTCAAACGTTGAGTCATTTTGTAAAGCTTGGTCCTCATACTCAACCTCTTTTTTCCTTGTTTGTTCCTCGTACTGTATTATCTTTTACCTTCTGTTTAGTCTTCCTACTCAACGTGTGGGGAACGGATCGATTGCGTTAGGTCCCACACGTTTTCTTAGATTGACAATCAAAATTTTTGTTGGTTTTTCGTGTCAGAATTCGATTTGTTCAGAAGAGAATTAAATATTGTGAGATCCAATGAAAATTCGTGACAAAACAGAGGACCACCCACGCATGGAACCTCAATTTGGCTTGCCCTGCGTCACTACTCACTGTTATCGGACCGACTTTTGAGAAATAAGATATTGATTTCGCCTTCAATTCCGACAATAATGCAAAGACAAATTGACTGGATTTAACCAGCGTAAAAAAACTGAAAGCACAATGGTCAGTAGTTAGGACTTGATGGCGGCGTCCAGAGAAACAAGAAGATGTTTGTTTCTCAACACAGAAGCATGTGGGCCTCTATGTCCCCTCGATGCCTTATAAATGAATATCTCACGTCTCTTCCCCATTGTATTCAACAGTTCTTGTAAAATCTGTTAGAAGGTTGAGAGGCTGCATGAGCATGAAGCAAATCTTGTCTGTGAATATGGCGCCACCAAGAAGAGGAAAAATTAAGGCTGCCATTTTCAGATCCATGGGTTATTCTATAACACTCTATTATGGCAGCCTTAGGCGAAAGATAGGAGCTGGGCTCTCGTTCCGCTTCTTGTTGAAGCCATTATTCTGTGAAAAGATGGCTGGGAAGAAGCATATTATGAGATCGGCCATTGAAATAGCTTCCTTGCATGAGCGCCTCAGTAAATTGGCTTTCTTTATTCTGTTCCTCGCTGCGCAGCGGAAGTATCTGCTCTGATATGTGTTGAAGATTTGCTGAGATATGTACAATGATGTAGTGTAATTGAGAGCGATATAAATTTAGAAATTTATTATTAAGAATGTACCGTGTATTTAATGGCACCAGTTGAGATCTCTTTTTTATCTATGAAAATGAAGAAATATGAAACTTATGTTTGTATCTGCAAGTTACTTATTCTGCAATTCACAGCTTTAAGGAGTCTGATATATATTGATCAACAATAGGCAATATGCAGATTGATTTTATATATATAGATATAGATATAGATATATAGATCAGTTACAGTGCTGTTTAAGAAAAGAACAAGTTATGACATTATTTACTCAAGTGAAGGATTTCTGGATTGAATCATCATAAATATTGCAGATAAGTTATTACATTCTTTCCTCCATCATTTTACTGTTAATTTTGCCTGTCTCACCATTTTGCTTTTATATCTTTTGACACAATGATGTGGCTGGGCTTAAGCATTATAGTCAGCTGACATTGTTACTACCAAATCTAAACCTTTAAAATATTAAACAATTATATTAAAAACCTAAAACAACTGAATTGTTCCTATTCTTGATTAACCAAATAGTCAATTTGTTTTTTAACTGCAAAAGTAAACAACAGCATCAGGCAAATTCAATTCACTGTCTAAAAATTCACTACCAACAATTCATTGCAAGAAAATTCACTGCCATGACAAATTCATCCCAAAATCCACCATCAGCAATTCACTGCCATGGGAAAATTCATTGCATGAACATTTTTAATATATATTTCAAAGATTTTGAATTTTTTTTGTAAAAGAATAATGGAAGTCTGTATTTTTGCGACCATGAAAATTATTCATTTGCAAAAAAAATTCAAAGTCTTGAAAACATATATTAAAAATGTTAATATATGAATTGCTGGTGGTGAATTTTCCATGCGATAAATTTATCATGATCATGAATTTTCTTGCAGTAAATTGCTAACAGTGAATTTTGAAAAATCGAATAAATAGTCAACATTTTTATATAATATTTAATTAAATTTATTGAGAACACGCCATTATTTTATTTGACTGGAACTAATCATCCAAGTAAAGGCTACACTATATCCCACCTTTTACTTTTGGCTCTACGATTATCTCGAAGATACAAAAGGTCTTCTATTAAACCAACAGATAAAACAATCTTAAAGAAGTAAAGTTATCTCTGTACGACGAAGGTACAAGCACACTGTTTAATCATATATATATAAATTCAGATTGTATATATACAAGTTACATAAAGGTCATGTAAGGAGACTGGTAGAATCATGTAAGGTCAGTTAAAAATGGTAAAATATTATTTTCTTTTAGATAAAAATGAATTATTAGATTGAGTAGTATTATTGTACATATAGCAGAATTTGATCTGTATTAATAAAATGTAAGATTTAAATTTGAATCACAATTTATTTTTAAATGATATCATGATCACATATCTATTTCTTAAAAAAAAAAAAAATTCTAAATAACAAAAACATAATATATAAATAGATATATTAATTTTTAAATGATATATAATTAATATATTTTTAATTTATATTAAAAATTTAATATTAATATATAATAAAATTCATTTATATTCTGTTTTATTTTTTAAAATTTATTTTCAAATAATATTTTGTTTAAATATATTAATTCTATTTAATTAACAACACAAATAAAATACACATTAAAAACATTGCTGCAACTATTTTTAGTTCTTTTTTCTCAAGCTTCTTATTTACATATATATACCAAAAGAACACTCACTTTGGACTCCATTCATTTGGTCTTGTCTCATAGTGTTCTGAACGTCTTTGACAAAATGTAAACATACCCAAGTTTATTAAGAATATGGTGGATTATTTTATCACAATTCACTTGCTCACATGCGTCTACATAGACTTTGTTTGTTGGCACTTTGATCAACATGATGAGAATTTGGGGTCTTTGAGATATTTCAGCCATTCCTAACTTGACACAACATTTATCAGATGCAAGACAATGATTTAATTGGAATTCGTAGAGGGAGTCTCAAGTCTAGATTTCTTATCATTAACCTTCCTTGCTACTAGGATAGTAGATTCTAGATTTCAGTGGATTTTTCTCTCAAGTCTTCATGGATGCAAAGACTAAATGTAAATATTGTCGACCAACCAAAAAACATGAGGTGATTATCAACTTTGACTTAGTATTAAAACATGGGAAAGTCAAAATGGTTTGGTATTCTTAGAAATATTGTCGACCACCCAACAAACATGAGGTGATTATCAACTTTGACTTAGTATTAAAACATGGGAAAGTCAAAATGGTTTGGTATTCTTAGAATCTTTTTGGGAAGCTATTTTAGATGTTCTAGACAAGGATCCTATGGTGTATCTAGCTTCAAACATAATTTAGGTATACTCAATAAGGTTGGGGTCTCATGTAAGGGATTTCAAGACCTATTATCAAAGTTTTTGAAATATATATTAAAAAATATTAATGTGGTTAATTTTCCACCATGGTGAATTGCTGGCGGTGAATTTTACTTGATGATGAATTTTTTGTCGGTGAATTTTTCATGACGATGAATTGTTGGCGGTGAATTTTCCTTCCATGAATTGGTAGTGATGAATTTTCCTAGAGCTGTTTTCGAGTAGGGGTTTCATGAAGTAAAAAATAAATATGTTATAAGATTAATTAGAATCTTTTCTTGAACAATAGTAGTCTTATATTTTTGTTTGAAGATTTGAGTGAGTGCATTTGGGGTGGGGCTAAAAATTGTCCCACTAGTTTAAGCATTTTTTTCTACCACTTGTCAATCATCTAGAGTGTTTAAGGCCCTTGGTGGATGTGAGGATTTTATTTGATCACAATTCACTTCATGCATCTATAGAAACTATGTTTGTTGGCAGTTAGATCAACATTTTGAGAATTTGAGGTCTGTGAGATATTTCATCCATTCCTAACTTGAGACAATGATTGTCAAATGCAAGACAATAATTTAACACTTGAGATACATAGGTAGTTTCCTATGAATCTAATTGACTTGAATTGAATAGTAGGTTCTAAATTTCAGGGAAGTATTTCTCTATGAAGTCTTCATGGATGCAAAGACTAAATGTAAATATTGTTGACCACCCAACGAACACGAGGTGATTATCAACTTTGACTTAGTATTAACACAAAAAATGGGGAAGTCAAACTAGGTTTGGGATTCTTAGAATCTTTTTTGGAAGCTATTCTAAATGCTCTCAACAAGGGCCATATCATGTCTCTAACTTTAAACTTAATTTACCTAGTTTGGTTTTATGGAAGGGGCTTCATGATCTATTTTGAAGGAGTAGAGGGTCTCATGAAGCAAAAAAAATATTTTATAGGATTAATCAGATTTTTTTTTTGAATAATAGCAGCCCCTACTTTTCAGTTTGAAGATCTGTGTGTGTGCATTTGAGGTGAGGTAAGAAATTTCCCCACCAGCATAGTTATTTTTGCCACTTGTCAATCATCCAAAAAAATTAAATTCCCACCAATTTTTTTTTATATTTTGTATTTATTTTCTTTGTTGAATTGAATATGCAAAATAACAAAATAATTTATAGAATACAACAAGTGGTAGCACCCTCTAGTACCGAAGTAGAATATATTGTACTTACCGAACGAGCTAAGAAAATTTTATGGTTGCAACGTTTATTGGGTGAATTGGGTTGTAAACAACAATTCTTCACCTTGTATAGTGACAACAATAGTGGTATACATTTGGCCAAAAATGATGTCTTTCACAATAGAACAAAACATATAGAGTTGAGATATCATTTCATTTGGAGTGTTCTTGAAGAGGACAAGTTGTAGTTGGGAAAGGTACATACTAGTGTGAATTCTATTGATGCAATTATCAAGGTAGTCACATAGGAGAAGCTCAAGTTCTAATTTTAGCTTCTCTTGGCCTCATCATGATGTGATGATAAATCCAGAAACATAGGGATATCTCTGAGTGTGTTTATTGATAGTAATAGTTAGTACTTCAAGTGGAAGATTGTTGAATGTGAAGTCCAATAGTCACCAAACCATTACCCTTCCCATGCCTCTTCATTTTAATTTTATCTCTACATATTTGGAGACCAAAAAATATTTGTAAAAACTATGATGAAAAATTTGTATTTGCTGCAACAAAGAAATAATAAAGATATTGTCTTGCTTTTCTCATGGATGTAGTCATACATTGGTGAACCACGTAATTAAATTTGTCTATATTTTTGTATGTGCATGTGTATTGTTATTTCTTGATTGAACTATTTTATTTTTTTATTTAATTGCTCAATTATTGGTATCAAAGTTGAGTGAACTTGTGAAAATATGGAGGAAAGTGGAGGATTAAATATTTCTTATGCCAAAAATTTAGAATATGGAAGTTGCAATTGGAAGAATTTTTTATTCGGAGATATCTCTCAATCATGCTAGAAGGAAAAGTGAAGAAGCTAACTGCAATGTCCAATGAAGAGTGGGAGAAATTAGACAAAAATACAATGGCAACAATAATTATCTCTCCATCCAATAATGTGTTATTTAATGTTGCAACAAAAAAAAGAACAAAAGTATTTTGGGATAAATTATTCAAAATGTATGAAATGGCTTCTGCATCAAACAAAAGAAATAGGTTGCTCCATATGTAAATAAGGGAATATGAATACAACCATATTAAAGAAAAAAGTGCATGGGTGAAGAGACCGATGTAGGGAGAGTAGAAGGAAGAGAATATAATTTTAACCTAAAATTGAGGTTGCTCATATCAAACAAGGCTATCCTACAATTGAGGTTGGTAACAAAGAATGCAGAGAGAGAGGGAAGCCCATAGTATACCTAGGAAAAATAAAAGTGTTGAGCAAAGAAAACAACACGGGGGTCATGTCATGTAATGTAGGAAATGAAATTTAAAAGGTATTTTAATGTCCCAAAAATGAATGTAGATCATGCCATTGAGAGGAGCGAGTGTTGATACAGTAAAGTAGATTATGATTTGGTGAAGACCAATTTGGTCTCCTTGTGATTATGTAAGTTTATTATGAAATTGAGAATTTCAAGAAGTTGTAATTGTCATTTGAAATCTTGAGATAGAGTGTTGTCTCAATTAATTGTAAATTTTTGGTTTAGAGTGTTTTCCTAGACATAAGGACAAATAGAACATAGTTATTATGAAATTTTGGATTGAATTTATTTAGTAAATGAAATTTTTGGATTAATGAACAATTAGTTGTGTAGTGTGAAATTGAATGGAACTGGTGATCAATGGAATTGTGCAAGTTGTGTATGTTTGAATAGTAAGAGAGTGTTGGTTGTCTGCACAAAATGGTATTAGAATTCATGATCCTGAGCGTGTGGACATACCATCTAACATGAGGTAGTCTACACCAATTGTGTGAAAAAATCACTGACCATGAGGCAATTCACACATAAAATATTGTGGGAACTAGTAGAGTTGTTTGAGAAGCTCAAGAGAATTTTTGTACCTGTCTGTGAGGAGTCCTGAGAATTTGAGAGCTGAGAGGGACAAGCTGTGGAGATGTAGAGCATGTAATATTGTAAGAAAAGAAGATGGGATGGGTCATGAGGAGACCTACGCAAATATTGTTTTGGGAACAATATTGGGAGAAAGTGGAGAATCAAAAGTTTGAGAAGATGGGATAGATATTCTATGAGGAAATGGAAAAGATCCAAGCCAGGATAGTGAAATTAGAAAAGAGTGTTGGAGAAGATGAAAGGATATTGGTGAAGAAAAGTGAGAAGAAAAATAATGACAATGAAGAGGAAAGTAGAGGAAAATTAAGTTACAACCCGAGATGGAAGGAGAAAGAATTGAGAGTGGCCCATATAGAGGTACACAAAGAAGAAATAAAGATGAAGGAAAGTGAAGAAGTGAATAGTGAAGAGAAGATGGAAGTAGAGGATGAAGATACAATTGAGATTGCAACAATGGAGATTAAAAACGTTGCAATAGATGAGGAGGAGAGGAAAGTTGCAACAACAAAAGAAGAGGTAAAGTTGGATTTTCTTGAATTTAGTAATGAGGACATGTTGACTTGAAATTTCATATTGTTGAGGTGAATAAAGAGTTAGTGCAAGTAGATAGTAAGAGGGATTATGAAATTGCAGATTGGTGTATGGGGTATGTGCAGGATCATGATGGGCCAAAAAGTGGCGATATCTAAGTGATATGATGGCCCATGTGGCTGACAACTTTTTTTTTACCCAAAATTGATGAAATGAAAAGGGTTTTTAAAGGAGATTGTCAGCTTTCGACCAATATAAATTATGCTTTACTTTGAATTTAATAAATTATTATTATTCATTTTCTATTTGAATTACGACTAAAGTCCTCATTGATAAAATGATTGAAAAAAATCTATAGGGTAAGTGCACAAAGATGGTTCCCAAAAAGGGGACTTAAATGGACAACTTTTTTCTGAAATCAAGAAATACTAGCCTTGGACATCAAATTGAGGATACCTACACTCAAAATTTTGAGATGGAACAAAAAGAAGGATTCAAGTGCTCTGAGTCTACTTTCTAAACTACTAATTTATTTTGAAAATGGTTGAGATTAAGGGGTTCAAATGAGGGACGTACACAAATTGGTGTTGTTTTTGTTAGAAAAACATAACATAGCAACTCTTGTATGACCCTCGTACGGTGAATTTTTTTTTTAGTATTTTTATAATCGCAACGGTCAGAAGTTAGCTAATGGTATTTAGTTGATGCACTATTTTTCTAATAATTTTTTAATGAATATTTGACTTTTTACTAATTTGCGAAGTGGACATTTCCTGAAAAATGAAATTTTGGCCGTGCTACCCCTACAAATTTTGGAAACTAATTGATTTTTTTTTTTTTAAATAAAAATTTGTAGAATGTAGTCTATTTTCTAAAAATGTAATTTATTTGAAAAATCAACGAACAGTTAATTTATAACGAAAAAAATACCAAACAGTGCTTTTTGGCAAAAAAAAGACATACAAATAAAATAAATTATGGATGAAAGGCTTAACATTTTCAGAAAGTGAAAAAAATTACATCGTTAGATAGCTAAGAGAGAATCTAACATTACCCATGTGTTCGATTTTTTTGATATTGAACCACATACAATCCTGACGGTGAGCATGAACTCGATTATGAGAAATATGGTAGATTTTTTAAAAACATGTCTTTGGTCATTGGGAATGCCCTCCAAACCTTTGGGTTGGTATTCCAAAGAAAATACCAAGCCTAAGGCACATGAATTCCCAAAGCAAGATATAACGCGAGCGCGTTATAATGCACTCGCGTTATATCTCACTTTTCACATGGTTTTTGCTTCTACGGCAACCATGTCAACTAAGACATAACACGAGCACATTATAACATGCTTGCGTTATGTCTTCCTTTATGTTAAATGTTAATATATTGAATGTATGTTGATATATTTGTATGTTTGTATGTACATGTATGCGTGTATGTCATGTATGTATGTATGAATGCATATATATTGTATGTATGCCTCTATGTATGTTAGATTGTATCTACACATGTATGTATGTATGCTTGTATGGATGTAAGATTATATGTACATATGTATTATTCTTGTATGTATCCATTTATGTATGTCTTTAGACGGAGGGAGAATTAAGAGGGTGAGAGAGTAGAGAGATGGAGAGGGGGTGGAAGTGAGAGTTTAAGAGAGAGGGAGTCAGAGAGAAGGGGTTGGAGTGAGAGGGACTTACCTAGGAAGGGTGGGAGGGATAGAGGGAGGGAGAGAGAGGGGGGGTGGGAGAGAGAGTTGAGGAGAGGGAGAGAGAGAGGACAGAGAGAAAGAGAGTTATGTAGGTAGGGAGCCTTGAGAGTGTGAGGGGGGTGAGAGGGAGAGACTTGAGAGATAGGTAGTGAGAGGGAGTGGAGAGAGAGGGGGAGTGGGAGAGAGAGACCTGAGAGAGAGAGAGGGTGTGGGAGGGAGTGACCTGATAGAGGTAGAGAAAGAGGGGGTGGAGTGAGAGGGACTTATCTAGGTAGGTTTGGAGGGATAGATAGAGAGAAGGGAGAGAGACAAAGAGAGAGTTATCTAGGTAGGTTTCCAGAGAGAGAGACTTGAGAGAGAGAAAGGGGGTGGGAGGGAGAGACATGAGAGAGAGGGAGAGAGAGGTAGTGGGATAGAGTGGGAGGGACATAAAGAGAGATGGATAGAGGGAGCGAGAGTGGGTGGTAGGGATTGATTGAACGAGAGGTACGTAGAAAGAGGGAGATGGTAGATAGAGACAATTAGAGAGGGTAGGAGGGAGGGAAGGAGGGAGAGGTGAGATGTATAGATAACGAGAAAGTGATAGAGGTTGAGGGTATAGGGTTGAGGGATTAGGGTGGAGGACCTATAGGGTTGATGGTTTCTAGGGTATTAGGGTTTAAGGTTTGAGGGTTGAGGGAATAGGGTCGATGGTAGAGGGTATTTGGTTGAGGGTTTAGGGTGGAAGTTTAAAGGTTTTCAGTTGAAGGGTTTGGGGTTAAGGGTTTAGGGTTAAGGGTTTACTTAGTTGAGGGTAGAGAGTTTAGTGTATAGGTTTGAGGGTATATGGTTGAAGGATTAGGTTCAAGGTCCAATGTAAGGGGTAGAGGGTATAGGGGTAGAGGGTTTAGGGTCTAAGGATTGAGGGTTGAGGGATTAAGGGTTGAGGGTTGAGAATTGGGGGTTGAGGGTTTAATGTATAGGGTAAAGGGTAGAGGGTAGAGGGTTCAAGATTGTGTGTTTAAGGTATAGGGTCGAGGGTTGAGCATTGAGGGTCCAATAGATAGGGTAGAGGTTATAGGGGTCGAGAGATTAAGGATTGACGGTTTAGGGATTAGCGTAGAGAGTTTTCTTGGATTTCACGATATAAGGGTTGAGGAATTAGGGTTGAGGGATTAGGGTTTAGGGTAGAGAGTATTCGGTTGAAGGGTTGAGAGTTGAGGGATTATGGTTTAGGGTAGAGAGTATTGGGTTGAAGGGTTGAGGATTGAGGGTTGAGGGATTAAGAGGGTATAGTGGTTGAGGGATTAGGGTTTAAGGGTTGAGGGTTGAGGGATTAAGAGGGTATAGGGGTAGAGGGATTATGGTTGAAGGGTTGAGGTTTGAGCATTGAGGGTTGAGGGATTAATAAGGTATAGGGGTAAAGGGATTAGGGTTGAAGGGTTGAGGGTTGAGTGTTGAGGGATTAAGAGGGTATAGGGGTTCAGGGATTAGGATTTAAGGGTTGAGGGTTGAGGGATTAAGAGGGTATAGGGGTTGAGGGATTAGGAGTTTAAAGTTGTGGTTGATGATTCAGAAGAGGATTAAGAGAAGTCTGAGGGGTTCGAGGGGATTAGGGTTTAAGGGTTGAGAAATTTGAGGTTGGGATTAGGGGTATAGGGGTTCAAGGATTAGGGTTTAAGGGTTGAGGGTTCAAGGATTAAGAGGGTTTAGGGGTAGAGGGATTAGGGTTGAAGGGTTGAGGGTTGAGGGTTTAGGAATTAAGAGGGTATAGGGGCTGAGGGATTAGGGTATAAGGGTTGAGGGTTCAAGGATTAAGAGGGTATAGGGGTAGAGGGATTAGGGTTGAAGGGTTGAGGGTTCAAGAATTAAGAGGGTATAGGGGTAGAGGGATTAGGGTTGAAGGATTGAGGGTTG
>CM021110.1:51909193-51942130 GCA_007115665.2 Sequoiadendron giganteum | reverse complement strand
CTCTCCCTACCTCTTTATCTCCTAGTCTCTCCCACACTCTCTTTCTCCCACTCTCCCCTTCTCCCACTCTCCCACTCTCTCCATCCCTCTCTTTCTCCCACTATCTCTTTCTTCCCCTCTCCCTCTCCCTCCCTCTCTCCCTCTTTCTCTCCCACTCCCTCTCCCTCCATCTCTCCCTATTTCTCTCCCACTCTCTCTTTCTCCCCCTCTCCCTCTCCCTCCCTCTCTCCCTCACACACACATAGTCAACTCTATATCCTTTACTATAAGGGTGCAAGGGACAGATATATAATTAGGATAGCGGGTATAGACAAAGAGGGAGAAACTAAATATACTAAGAAAACCATATTTCACATAACGCGCTCGCGTTATAATGCGAGTGCGTGTTGTACTCCACTAAAAATTGTAAAAAATTCTATATACCCGTGATTTCAAGGCCCACAATCTGCATATTCCTCTGGTTTTGCACGTGCTCCGACAAAAAGTTGCTTTTTGATGATGTTGTGAAGTGTGCAAGCATGTTTTTCACATTCCATCACCTTTTCCATGATCTTTCTACCACCTTTGCATGAAATAGAAGAGTTTCCACATTGAAAGACATATAGTATCAATTGAAGTTTGAATTCCATTGAAAACTGATATACAATTGAAGTTTGGAGGGGAACAAGCTTTTGAACAAGTCGAATTGTTGTGGAGTTTGAAGAAAAAAGAAGCTCTTAGCTAAGGCTACATAATTGGGTTGAAATCATCCATTTAAAGTCTGTTTTTTTAGGTATGTGAAGTCTTTACAAATTTTCTTTCATTCTATTATGGCTTGCTTTCATTTTTGTTTGTCATTGTAACTATATTTCCCTTCACAACACATTTGATTCATATACTCAAACTAGCATTAAGAGTTCCGAATTCCTTAAGGACCTTCAAAAAACCTTGAAAATATTGAAAATAACTTATTACAATCAGCTGGATTCCTCAAAACATCAACCAATGATTATGTCATTCATGACTTGTCTTAAATCTTCCATAATGGCACCATTGTTTACAAACACAAACTATAATTCTTAAGGCACAACCAAACCATTATTTGCTTAAGAAATATTTGTTTGAGTTAGTACAACAAAAATGAAACCTTTCAAAAGTCTGCCCTTACACACAAACTTAGTTCCTCTATTCAATGTCCACATTACTAGTAGCCAAGCATCTGCAAACTGTCACATGCATCTCCCAAACCATGCACACACTTCAGACTGTAATACTCATTTTTGATGCAGAGTTAGAGGACCCAAAACCATTCAAGATTTCAACTTTCCTTCAAGAGGCATCTACAAGATTAAAAAGGCCTAATGGACCAATCCCAACACTCCTCCAAGTTGGACAACAAATAGAAACACTATTTCCCACTTTTCACCCTTGGAATCTAGTAGTAGTGCAAAACCAGTTTTGGGCCCTTAACTACAAAACACCAGGAAAATAAAAGAATTATTCTAGCACCCATTTCAAAGTTTCAAGACATACCTTAACCCATCACATGACTCCTTTGGGACAACTTTAAGAAAACTGACCTTTTCACTGTTTTAGGCCTCCAAGTATGCCAATTTTACAAAGGAACTACCCTTAGATCCTCACACCAGACTTCCAAAACCAAAAATAGTCTTTAATTAGGTCTCAAAACAAGATATTTTCTAGGTCTTAGGACCTTACCCACTCAACTAAGCTTCCAATGCAAAACCCCCCATTTTTCAATGCAAAGAGGGAGGGTTTATAGAAACTCCTATACCCGGGCCTACCCAGACCATTCCAAAGAATCAAACATCTTCAAAATACCCTGATTAAGGTCAAAAGTTCATTACATAGACCACTCCTTCAACACTTTTTCAAAATCACTCCTTGGTTCCTCAAATTCTCATGGAAAAGTGTTTGTTTCAGCCTAAGAACCCCATCCTATTGTCATTAGTTTCATTCCAAGGCATGTTAAACAATAAAATACCATACTCTAAAAATGTACATTCCATTCCAATGAGAAACAAGTCATAATAGTAGGTGGGATGGTCATTTCATAATTAAATCCTACTCAAACCCTTGACTGGCTTGAAATGAGCAGTTTCAGAAAATTGTCAATTGCTGCCTTCAAATGTACTGTTAAGCCCTCAGAACTGATGCATTAGAGAGTTAAGACATGTGCCTACAATATTCTATTATTTTTGTATCAATGGGAGGCTGTACAGATCCGTAGAAGTGCAGGAATGTGCAAAAAAACCAATGAATTTCTGGAAAACAACATTTTTTTATCATAAAAATGGATTTCAAAATGAACAATACTCCACTCTTCGAGCCAATGGAGGTTGTTTAAACCTTTTGCAATGAAAAAAAACTCCCCCAAACACCTGTAAATAACAAACAACCACCTTTGAAAGCATATAAAAACTTTTTCTATGCTTCCATAGTTTGTACACATTTATCTATGGTAGGTTAACTTTTGTACATGATGATTGTAAGTATTATTTAAATGAATCCTTCAATGACATATATTTTTCAATTAACTTGAATGGATATATTTTTTAGGAACTAATATTCATCTCATTACCATGGTACAGATAAAATTATCTTCCATCTCGAAGAAAAAGACAAAGAGGAAACTAACAGACGAAGAGAACAAAACCTTCAAAGAAAATGAGAGAGTTCGGGTGGCGGAATATCATGAAAAGAAGAAATTGGAAACGATTGATGAAAACAAGCCAATTGTAGAGGAACCTCAACCATCAAAAAGAGAATGGGAATTGGCTGCACAACAGGCACAAATGCGAAAACATCAGCGTAAGACATATTCTGATACCATAGTTGGAGACACACCCTCAATGACAAGTGAATATGAAGGGACACCATTAAGCACAAGCAAATATGGAGGGACACCATATAGCACAAGTGAATATGGATGGACACCATCTACTGCAAGTGAATATGGAGGGACATCATGTACCACAAGTGAATATTGTTGGACACCATCCAACACATCTCAAGTTGAGAGTACATTATCACTCGGAATTGACGAAGAAGGTATGCCATCATCCCCATGTGAACCTCAAGGTATGTCTTTTTCTCCACCCTCGATCGAAGGTACGCAATCTAGCCCACCTCAATTAAATATTGATAAAATTCCTAATGTTGAGATGTATGTACTTAGGAGAACACCACCTAGAATTTTGCGTAGAAAGCCAAAGTATTTGATTAATATTGATGATGAGATTTTGCAGCACATGGAAGGTAAGATTTCAACACACACTTGTAGAAGATATGTTGATAAGATTTGGGAACAATTCTTTGAAAGGATAAATGAGACTGCAAGATGTCAACTATTTGTTGAAATGATGTGGGGTGTAAAGTATAGGAACATCATGAAGACTCTTGGCTTGAGAACATCGAATGCATTGAGTGAAGACACTATTGTGAAGAATCTAATGGATGCTTATGAGAGTGTGGGTAAGACCTCACACTCAAAGGATAGTAATGTCACCTGATGTGTCATTACATCGACTTTGGTAAGATGTAAAACAAAGAGAGCTCATCTAGTTAAACAAACTAGTGAACAAACGGGAATTAGTAGAAATTTTTTATCAAGAGCCATTCAAAGGCGACAAAGAATTGAGGGCAATGATTCAAATGAATTATGGGCATTCTCGGGGAGACTGTCACGAAAAGAAAAAGAATTTGTCGAAGCCTTGAGAACACTAATTGAAGAGTATTGGAAGAATAACATAAGGCCATCCCTAAATCAAAGGGATGTGGTAAGAAGGAGAATCGGTAGTCAGAATCGTGAGCCACATCCAAAGCATTTTTTGGATATGACTCCAACCCAATTTTTTTTGAAAATTTGAAAATAATTATCCTCAAATTAGTACTTCTCAAAGATTTGAAATACGTACACCTTTTTATGTCAAGATAAATCACACACGCACTACTTATTGTTGTAGACTGCATATTGAATTTTCTAACCATTATGATGTTTATCGTTCTATATGTTTAGATTTGCATAGTAATGATGTTTTGCAGGATTGTGGCATACAAGCCCCACCAAAATATTCAAGAGAGTTCTTATCAAATAAATTATGTGAAATAGAGGATGGCTAGATATTCTATAGGACAGCATAGTTGGATGGTTCATGCGAGCATTGCGGTGGCTTCCAGCGTATGCCAGTATGTCAACATATGGAAAGCATAGATGAGGTGGGACAAAAACTAGTAGAGTTTGAGAAGTATAAAACAATGGCATATGCTACAAAAGATGGGTCTCAAGAAAAAACCTGTGAGTTGGTTATTGAGAAGATTCCAGTGTACCAATTTATGACCACATTTCATGACCATATACTATCTGAGTATGCAATGCATACCCATAGAGCCCAATGGTTGGACACACAATTCAAGCTATGCAAGGACACCTTTCCAGTTGGAAGCATAGTATCTATGGTTGACTTTGCAGAGAACTACACTCTACAACCACAACATGAGGTGTAGTCACAGTATTATAACTCCACACAAGTTTCGATATTTGTGCACATAGCATTCATTCATGCATCTGATAGTACAAATGAGCAAAGGAAGGTATTGAGGGAGTACCACTTTTACATTAGTGATGATCACACGCATTCTCCAGAGTTCATGCAAGGTTGCTTCTAGATGTTCTACAATGGTTTGGATCAGAGGGGCATAGAATACGATTGACATATAATATGGTCTGATAACTGTGCAACATAGTTCAAGAACTCGCGCATGTTCTACTGGTTGTGCAGGATGCATGTCATTATAGGTGTTCAACATATGTGGAACTTTTGTGAGGCCGAACATGGAAAGGGGGAGCATGATGGTGCAAGAGCATGTGTGAAAAGAGCATTAGCATGAGAAGAGTTAAAGTATAAAGATAGTGCAAAGTTGATAGATGCAAAATCAATTGTCGAGAGGTGTAATGCTTTGATTGGTCCAGGTAATGAAGGTACGTCTTCAGTTCATAGATTTTTTTGGTTGATGGAAGATACTAACAATGCACCATATGAAGACTGTTGTACACTAACAGGATCGAGTGAGGTACACTCTTTCCTTAGCTCAAATGCAGGTTCATGGAGTATCAATACACGAAAGATGGCATGCTTTTGTTCTTCATGTACAATGCAAGCTTGGAATGATTGTGATTCATAGGAGTGGGTTGAAAAATGGTTCACAAGTTATCTTTACCCACTTCACACGTATCGCCCTCCAACGACATTGGAACTGACACAGATGGAAGCATCGGTCGACTTTGACCACTTATCAGATCTAGTTCAACCAGGTGATATATCTACTTGCTTAGTTGTTGAAAGTCCATATCATTATCTTACTTTGTACTGTATTCATAATGTTGACAAATTTCAAGAGATTTTCTACACATTTCAATGCAGGGCATGTTTATGCAGTTATTGCAGATGAAGACAATGAAGAGGGGATAAACTATTACTTGTGTCATTGTGTTGAGGCCAAAAAGAAATTGGAGGCCCCAGTTATAGATGGAGAAAATATCGAATACCCTACAAGCTCAGTTGTGGTTACTGGAACATGGCTTAGAATGTACCCACATTCAAGTGTTAAACATTGGCTATTTCAGGACTTTGACATGCATCATAAAATTATTCATTACTCGAACCTTGTCATGGCATCCAATGTTCATTTGACCAAATATGGGGGTAAAGCTTTGAACAAGACCTTGTGGAAGGTCTGTGAGTCTGAACATGAGGCTATACTTGACACAATAAAGAGTAGAGTAGACACAGATGGTTCATTGGATTAATTTTTAAGCATATGCACATTGGTTCTTATTAATTTATACTTGTATGCACATTAATTTGTTTGATGCCAATGCTATCATCTTCTTTTATAGTGATTGGTGTCCCCTTGTAAAAAATATAGATATATGAGCCATCCAAGAGAATGTTAGCCAGAAAAGCATTGCAACATCCTTATTTTGATGATCTTGACAAATCTCAATCAAGATTTTAAGCCATTAGAAAAGTGTGTGCAAAGCTTGGTGAGGGAATTTCAAGTTATTCATTTGAAGTTAACCTTATCATGAGCAGCTATGATGTAGACATTATAAGATCATCTGAAATTTCAACTTACTCTATTCATGAGAGGTGTTGTGTGCAATAGGTATGTTGGAATTCCTAGTGAAGATGTATGACCAGAAGTGACTAAGTTGTTAAACCTGCATGCCTATCTGTAAGTGAATTCCATCTATTTTTATTTTATTTCCATTTTGGATGCTTTTTCTTTTTCTCTTTTACTTTGTGTATTTGTAAGTAAACTACTAAAAATTGATTGATGTCTCGTTGTAGAAAATGTTGATTTAAGAGCCATCAAAGAGAATCTCAGCCAAAAAAGCAATGCAACATCCTTATTTTGATGATCTTGATGAATCTCAATTTTGATTTCAAGCCATTATAAAAGAGTGTGTGAAGCTTAGCGAGGGAATGTCAAGTTACTCAATTGAAGTTAACCTCATCATGAGCACCTATGATGTAGACATTTAAAGAGAATCTCGAATATTTGAGTGACATTGTAAAATATTTGTGAGAACAAAGTGCCTGAGGCATTGTAATAAGATTTACTTACATAATGACAAACTCTAAGGCATTGTAATAAGATTTTCTTACATAATGCATTGTTGGGGCAGCAATTATCATGTATCCAAACCCTCAGATCCATAATTTTTCTTAGGACAAACTCAATCCACCATGACAAACGAAAACCCTTATTTTATGCAATATTTTATCAAACCCTAGGGTGAAACCTCATTTTTTATGCCCTTTTCCATCAAAATCTACGGGGGCAGCAACATAAGCCCCATTAAACTTATTCCCTTTCACTTAGAAGTTTCTTGTCTGATCCTATAAGATCGCATTGGGCCCCTCTAGAAAAAAATCTCTCAGTTTTGCTTATCTCAGAGTGGTTTTCCCTTGGCGACGGATTTTCACTTGATGAAAAAAGTGTCAAAATCAAGCTGTGCAAAGTTTCAAAGTGGTGTAACTTTCGTTGTGCAAATTGTGTGACCAAGAAGACTATTCCAACACCTCCGAATAGGTATTTTTATGCTAGGCATGGTCCTCTTTTGCACTGAAACATGTGAAATCGCTCTGAGATATGTTCCACCGGATCGATCCCTTAAGGGTCCAAAGTGCAAAATGGCTGTGAAATTCAGCATGCTATTGGTTGGATACCATGATGCTTTGAAACTTCTCGTTTGATCCTACAGGATCACGTTGGGCCTATCTACAAAAACCTCTCTCGGTTTTGGCTATCTCAGAGTGGTTTTCCCATGGCGGCAAATTTTCACTTGATGGAAAAAGCATCAAATGCAAGTAGTGCAAAGTTGCAAAGTGGTGCAACTTTCGTTCTACAATTTGTGTGACCAAGAAAACTGTTCCAACACGTACGAATAGGTATTTTTATGCTAGGCATCGTCCTCTTTCGCACCGAAACACGTAAAATCGCTCTGAGCTATGTTCCACCGGATCAATCCCTTAAGGGTCCAAAGTGCAAAATGTCTATAAACTTCAGCATGCTATTACTTAGATACTATGATGCTTAGAAACTTTTCATCTGATCCTACAAGATTGCGTTGGGCCCCTCTACAAAACCTCTCTCGGTCTTGGCTATCTCAGAGTGGTTATCCCGTGGCGGCGGATTTTCACTTGATGGAAAAAGCATCAAATGCAAACATTGCAAAGTTGCAAAGTGGTGCAACTTTCATTCTGCAACTTGTGTGACCAAGCGGACTGTTCCAAAACATCTGAATAGGTATTTTTATGCTAGGAATGGTCCTCTTTTGCAACGAAACACATGGAATCTCTTTGAGCTATGTTCCACCGGATCGATCCCTTAAGGGTCCAAAGTGAAAAATGGCTGCAAACTTCAGCATGCTATTAATCAGATACCATGATGCTTAGAAATTTCTCATCTAATCCTACAAGATCGTATTGCACCCCTCTATAAAAAACCTCTCTTGGTTTTGGCTATCTCAGAGTGGTTTTCCCGTGGCGGAGGATTTTCACTTGATGGAAAAAAGCATCAAATGCAAGCAGGGCAAAGTTGCAAAGTGGTGCAAATTTCATTTTGCAACTTGTGTGACCAAGCAAACTATTCCAAAACATCCGAATAGGTATTTTTATGCTAGGCATGGTCCTCTTTCACACCAAAACACGTGGAATTGCTCTGAGCTATGTTCCACCGGATCGATCCCTTAAAAGTCCAAAGTGCAAAATGGCTTTAAACTTCAGCATTCTATTATTTGGATACTGTGACACTTAGAAAATTCTCATCTAATCCAACAGGATTGTATTGGGCCCCTCTAGAAAACCCTCTCTCATTTTTGGCTATCTCAGAGTGGTTTTCCCGTGGCGGCAGATTTTGATTTGATGGAAAAAGTGTCAAATTCAAGTTGTGCAAAGTGGTGCAACTTTCACTCTGCAACTCGTGTGACCAAACTAACTGCTCCAATGCATCTGAATAGGTATGTTTATGCTAGGCATGGTCTTATTTTGCACCGAAACATGCGAAATCGCTCTGAGCTATGTTCCACCGGATCGATCCCTTAAGGGTCCAAAGTGCAAAATGGCTGCAAACTTCAACATGCTATTACTTGGATACCATTATGCTTAGAAAATTCTCATCTAATCCTACAGGATTGCGTTGGGCCCCTCTACAAAAACCTCTCTCGGTTTCGGCTATCTCGGAGTGGTTTTCCCGTGGCGGTGGATTTTCACTTGATGGAAAAATCATCAAATGCAAGCAATGCAAAGTTGCAAAGTGGTGCAACTTTTTTTCTACAACTTGTGTGACCAAGTGGACTATTCCAAAACGTCTGAATAGGTATTTTTACGCTAGACATGGTCCTTTTTCACACCGAAACACGTGGAATCGCTCCGAGCTATGTTCCACCGGATCGATCCCTTAAGGGTCCAAAGTGCAAAATGGTTTTAAACTTCAGCATGCTATTACTTGGATATCATGACACTTAGAAAATTCTCATCTGATCCTATAGGATCGCGTTTGGACCCTCTACAAAAACCTCTATCAGTTTTAGCTATCTCAGAGTGGTTTTCCCGTGGCGGCGGATTTTCACTTTATTGAAAAAGCATCAAATGCAAGTAGTGCAAAGTGGTACAACTTTCGTTCTGCAACTTGTTTGACCAAGCAGACTGTTCCAACATGTCTGAAAAGGTATTTTTACGCTAGAAATGGTCCTTTTTTGCACCGAAACACATGGAATCGTTCTGAGCTATGTTCCACCGGATCGATCCCTTAGGTTGGAGGAGTCTAAAGTTGCAATTTTGTAAGTTGCTTAAAGTAAAAAAATTGAAATGGAATAGTTACTTGTTTTGAAAGTTGGTTTTTAGTTAGTTGAGGGCATGGATCAGTTAGAGAAGGGTATAAAACACTATGTGAAGCCTTGAGAGGCTCGAATGGAGGTTGTTGATTAACTTTTGGAGAAGATCTAATAAGAATTATTCACATTATTCTCTATTTTTTAGATTTTTTATACAAACTTGTTGATCCTGTATTTGGTATGACCTACAGCTTCCTGTACAGTCCCAAGGCTGACATGGATTGAAAGAGGGCTAAGTTCCCAAGAACCCATCTCTCATGATAATGAATGGCCCACTTAGCACTCATTGCATCTAGGTGATGCTCACAGAGGTGAGGCACTAAGCCTTCCCGGGAGGTCACCCATCCCAGTACTACTCTAGCTCCAGTGCTTAACCACAAAGTTTTTTCCCCAAGGTTAAGCCCACTTAGCTTGCAACCCCATTTGCAAAACCTTTAAGTGTTGTGCCTTATGAAACATTCATTATAGAGCCCCTTTAGCTCATCAATTGATAAGTAGGAAGTATTTTCTAAAATGTGTCAAATTGTGATATTGCTATCAGGATTCAATTGTGTAATTTTCGAGTATAAAAGAGAATAAGAAGGGAAGATTAGGGTAATCAATTTGCAGACTTATTTTTATTATTGAATTACATTTGTAGAAATCAAGACAAGTAACCTTCTTGTGGACTTAGGGTTGCAAGATTTGATCTACAACATGTTCCACCATTTCTTCATTAGGATCAAGAACACACATAATGAAGGTGTGTTTGTAGCCATGAAAGATTATGGTTCGAACTATCCAAAAGAGATGTTTTATCTCGAATAACCATATCTATACTATGGTTTGTTTAGAAACAAGGATGGGTTCTCTCTTGATTGGCATATATATTATTCCTTGATGTGTTCACACCAGTGTTAGCAGACTTGGACTCGCCTCGGACTTGACAAGCCAATTTTTTACTTGGACTCAAGCTCGGAGCCCAGACTCGACAAATAGAAAAACCTAAGAAATTCAAAGATTTTTAAGGATTTAAAACTTGTTTCATGCACCCTTTAATAAATAAACCTTAAAGAAACAATAGCATTATCAAATAGAAATTACTATGATCCCATACACAAACATACATCAATCACATAAGTATAAGCACAAATTTTAGTTGAAGGAAATAACACATTTAGATATATAAATATTGTGATATTGCTATCAGGATTCAATCGTGTAGTTTTGCAAGTCAAACTCATTGACCCATGATTCATGAGTAGTGGTTCACAAGAACCCATCTCTCATGATAATGAATGGTTCATAAGGAGGAAGGTAAATCTTCATACATTTCTTCTATCACAAATGAGATAAGTACTTGGTTTCATGAAGGTCATGAGGAAACCATTGATGGGGAGTGGATACATGAAGAACCAAAGGAGAATGATAATGGCTTCAAACCTGCTATAAAAGATAACTTTTTTCGTTTCAACGATGCAAGAGGTTTTTGGTTTGACTACCAAAACGAGCCTATGAAGAATGCATGTGAAAATCCTTTGAACTTTGAGGGTGTTCTTACTCCATCTCAAGGATCACGCATTGAGGATGACATAGATCAATGCTAGGGCTAACCAATTAATAATCATACACATGAATAAGTCAAGCATGTACATGTCAATAAGGGAAGTACAAGTACTCAAAAACACATAAGCCTCAAAAAGCATACACACAAATACATAGTATACACAAATTAAAACAAATTATATGCACAAATACAAGGTATACGCATGAAAACACATAAGCCACAAAGCATACATTTGAACGCACATAAGTCACAAAGTATACACATAAGTTGTAAAGTATACACTTGAATACACATAACTCATATCTATTGAACCATCAATTTAGAATGCAAATATGGATAGGCATCGATAAAAGATATTTGTATTAACCAAATAGCCATGTAGGCATACATCAATATATGTCGATATAAGTATGAAATATATGTACAAAATAGCCATATAGGCTTACGAGAATGCCATATAGGCATACAATGTCAAATATGTACAAAACTGCCATGTAGGCATACAACAAAGGGCTCTAGAATCAAAAGTCATTGTTCTCCATGCTTTGGAAATAAAATATTTCCCTTTCCTTTTCGATCAGATGGCGATAGGTCTGTCACTCATTTTTGCTCCTCCTAGGGTTTAGTTCATTGTGAAGTTTTAACTGTTACAATAAGAAGTAAAGACATGAATATATAGAAATTACATTATAAAAAATGATATATTTGACAAAATAATCACTTACCGCCATCTCATGATCTCTCTCCACAAGGGAAATATTCTCATGCCCATGCTCAGGTGTGCTCAAGCCCTATATAAACCATATAAATAGAAATTAAACTACATGAATCAATAATGGTTTTATTTTTCACTAACATCTATAAAAATAAATGTAAATTGAAATTTACTAATTTTCCTCATACCTCTCCTATCAGAGCCATCAAGGATTGTATAGCAGATGTCACACCAATATCCATTTCCCTCGTCACATTCGAAGGTGTAACGTCGTGCAACATCTGAAAATAAAACAAAAAATTATACAACGTAATCAACGATGTGCATATAAACTACACAAATCTATTAAATACTTGATTCATTAGCTAAAATCTTTATTCTATTACCTCCATGTAGGTTTGAGTAAATCCACTGCCACTAGGAAGTGTTCCGTCGAAACCTCCAATATTAGTTTGTTCAACATCCAAAATCGCATATTAAATTACCATTCATAAAACAATGCTAATAACATGCAATAAATTTATAATTGTTTACTAGTTACATACCCTAGTGATAGGTGTAATACAAAAATAAGTTGGTGGGGGGGCAGTGTATCCAGTCTCAACACTGTGACCCTGCAATTTTATTAAAATCATAAAACATTTTTAGTTAATCTTGCATTTCAAAATCAAAATTTAATAAATTAAATTCAATGAACATGCACTAACTTTTACCTGACTATCAATGCTATATGCCTGATGCAAAATGTCAGCTACCCTCTCCATCTCCATAGCTGCAGACAGATCCTGTGTACAAATCTCCTGAGTGTCGGTGGGATCATATGAACAAGTAGCCCCACAAGATTGACACACATGTGTTCGAAGACCACCACTCAAAGACTCCCCTAGATGGCGCTATAGAATAGGGCTAGTATGATGGATGACACTCTGGGTCAAAGTGTTGATCACCTACAATGTCTCTACATCAGCACTTTCATTCGTGATGGAAGGCATAACAATGTTCTCATGAGGTGGCCTAGCGAGAGCTCATCTACCTTGCCGCGTAGGATTCGGCTGTGCACCAGGTCTATCCTGAGCTGACCCCCACCTCTCCCCTAGAAATCCCTCATATCAAAATAATTTGGGATCTTGTTCAATATGAACTCACTGTATAGTTTCCTAAGGAAATATTGCGGGACCTCACAATTGTTGCACGGTGGGTAATCGAAGACCATGTACCACCTATCATAAAACTGGTCCCTAATCTGTTGGTGGTGTCACCAATGGATAGGAAACCTCTTCGCATTGAGGGTAATATTTTGATTTGTGCGTGGGTCGGTGAATAATGAGCACAAATCACCTTTTTTAATTTTTAAATCCTTTACATCCTTGTATGATAGTTTATTTGCATAATAATCCCTAGTCGCCTGCCTCCTATCTTGCCATCCAGTTAATTGTTTACTAATTGAATTTACATTTTTTAAGATATCTTTTAATGAATTTGCTAGGGTCATTCTTTCTGTGGTTGAACCATTTGGATCACTCAACCTACTAATCAAATCCTCAATTTGCTTTTTGTTGTTCTCAATTTCACTCAATAAATTTTTTTGAGTGTCAGGAGGGGGTTGAGTGATTGGTGGAGGAGGTTGATGTTGTGGTTGATTTTGATCTTGAGGATTTGGTTGGTCTTCCTATTGAGGATTTGGTTGGTCCTCCTGTTGAGGATTTTAAGGGTTTGTAGGTTGATTTGCATCTCCTAAAAATTCAAACAAATATATATCAAATTCAACCTAAAACTAGAAAATTCAAAACAAAAACCATAGAATCCTTACCTCTCACAGCTCCTCATCGTTGTGGTGCCATCATTGCGAAGAAATATCAATTGTTGGTGAAGAAATTTGTTGAATTCCTCCTCCTAAAATGCGAGTGTGAAACTGTGGGGGTTTTGGCCACGGCTGCAAAAAAAAAATCAATCAAAATGCAAATGATAGATTTGCATTTTTTTTTCTTTTAATAGTCAATAACGTGAGCGCGTTATAATGAGCTCACATTATCAGTTTGTAGTTGCCAAGCCTTAGGCTCAGCATAACGAGCCATAACGCGCTCGCGTTATTGATTTACAAATTTTTTTTTGGAGGGTGTCCACAGAATTGCTACCCATTTCCGTGCACCCGCCCTGTAGATTTCAAATGGTATCACTTTTTTTGAATCCAAAACATGGGTCACATTCTATGCTTCACATACTCTAAGATTAAAAAAAAAAATTGAAGTTCATGAAGTTTTGACCGAGTTAATGTGGTCAGACATACGAGTTTTTATATTTTTTAAAAGTTGTAATAAAAAATTCATAATTAATTATTTACTTGGAAAAAAATTACAAAACAATATGCATCACATTGAGACATGAGTCCTCTACTTATATCTAAAATATTATAAAAAAATATTATCATTTTATTATGGTTAGGGTGGTCAGACAAATACCTACTTCTTATTTTTTCCCTGAAATTTAAGTACTATTGCATTGAAATTAAAAAAATTCACCAAATAGATTAAAAAAAAAAAAAAACCTAATATTTTAGAAACTACATTCAATTTTCTATAGATTCTATTGTTACATATTTTTGAAATAATATAGATAACTTATTCAAATTTTTACGTCAAGTTGCCTAACTCTGATTTTTTGAATTTTCTTGCCACTTAAGGGCCTATTTATTCCATGATGATCTTGCACATACCCTATGGATAAGTGTTTTCTTGTAGAGATTGTGGAGTATGATGCAGGAAAATTTTGGTGGAGGTGGTTGGTCTGTGGTGGGTTGGATCCCATGGAGATGAGCGGAGAAATAATTTGGAAGAGGAGGATGGTACAAGGTGGATTTAAATCCATGAGAAGAGAGAAGAAAGGTGAGTTGAGTTGCGAGAGGAGTGTGAAGCTTGTTCTGGTGAAGTATTTGAAGGAAAGGAAAATGAGCTAAAGGTGTGTGTTAGGTCTCAAAAGTTCAGGTTTTGGGACCTTAAGAGGGTACCAGTCTCTTAGTACACTCTTGGCTAACAAATGAGGCAAATAAGGTTACTCACCTCCTACTCTTTAGGCTCTGCTAAACCTAGGTGGGTGTACCTAAGTGATATGGCATATTTTGAAGGCTAGGATATCTAATCTAAACAATCTACTTGCAATGGCACATGGGAGTGGAGTAGATGTAAGGTTTAACTTCTACTTCCTATTGAAAATATTGGTAATGAATAATTTTTGTGTAAGAGTATTTTAAAATGACCAGTGCCTACACTATTGGGTCAGCAGAGTCCAAATGTGGATAACGATTGTGGAGATAGGTTTGTGTAAAATAGATAGATTCACTTCTCAGCTTAACTTGAACAGTTGAACACCTCACATGTATGCACCTGGTGCAAATGTGCCAGTATATTAGTTACTTGAACTCTTCTTAATGATCCCAATGATACCCCCTTATGTTACTATGAAATTGTGAAAGGATTTTAATTCAAATGTGTCAGGAAACCAATTAAGATGATCTTTTAAAATGGCTTTAATCCAAGCAGGAACCTATTATAATGGAACTCTTAAGAGGAATTTGAATTCTTCTGCACACATAAACCAATCAACAATGCCACACAATTACAACAAATGTGTATTGAAAAATCAAATGTACATCCACACATTTAATTTGAATAACATAAACAACCACTTTGGAGATTGCCAAATAACATATAAGCATATAAATCCACACAACTGTCGAATACTTGAAAGAAAATCAATATTTATGCACAGCCTTCTCCATTGTATTTATCTTTCAATAATATGAATTATGACAAGTTTTTTTGACATGAAATGGATAAGCAAGATTTTGCAATCTATCTTCTTACTATGCCTACTCTAAAATAGAAAATGTTGTGATGATCTACCCAATCATCATAAGTTTGACATATATATCAATATATTAAAGGGGACATGCCTCTTCACAAGAGTCTTTTAGGATTAACAACAATTAAACATAAGAGATAAAGCTTTAGTGAGCCATAAATGAAATTTTTTCATATGATCTAAGTAATCCTATCTCTCGTGTGTCAGCATCATCTGAAGCATTCCTTGCAACTATCTCCATGATCACCATTTTCTCCAGGTGCTCAAATGTCTCATCTAACATTGATTCCTCATTCTTTGTTGCTTCCAAGGTTCTATGCAACATTAATTTGCACTCTTTTATCCATTCATTCATGTCTTTCAACTCTCCACCATCCTTGAACAATGTAGGCACTCCCTCCTTTGCAGCATCAATGATTTCCTTCGCATCTGCTTGGGACTTTTCTTTTGTGCTTCCTAGATTTTATCTTTAATTCAGTCACTCACCCTTTTATGCTCTTGAATTGCAGCATAACTCTTGGAGTGAGTCCCCCAAAACTTGTTCATCCAGACCATCAAGTTGGTGTGCCTTTTTTGGAACATTGTAGAGAGTACATCAAATCTAGTTTTACTTACTAGAGCATGTACATCTTATTCTTCACTCTTTTCCTTTGGTTGAGAGAATTATCCTTGAGTTAATAATCTAGTAGATCCCTTGAGTGTATCTTTAACCATATCCTTTAGGAAATCATTTTCTTTGATCACCTTCTCATTGCTCATTTTGTACATATCTCTTTCTTTGATCAACATCTAGATCTGTGCTTTATTTAATTTTTCTACATTAATGTTGATGTTAGCAATAGCTACAAGGTCAGTGTCTCCTATCTTTAGTGTCATTACATCAACAAATGTCTTCTTAGTGTCAATGATCACATATTTCTTGTGTGGGGCATATAGGGCCCAATTCATGAGAGAATTATTATTAGGATTATATTTTGATCCTGTATATACTTATGTGACCCCTTCAGGACTAATTTTGTGTGTAGCACCATTATCATGCAAAAACTTATCAAAAAAAATAGTTGAGTTCAAATCTAAACTAGGGAAGATCATTACACCGAACTCCAACAATTTACTTCCTCTTTTTGGAGTCATATCCTTCATCTCATTTTCCACATCTAATTTCAAGGTGTTCAACAATTGGGCCTCATTGTTAGTCGTAATATCCGAGATAGATTCTCTTATTACTTTCCCTTTTCGTTTGTATAGGAATGATCTAAATTTAGGTGACTTTATGAATTTATCATTAGAAATGAAGGATTTATAGGCCAACTGCCTTATATTTGTATCAGAACCTTCTTCAATTTCTTATTCCCTATTGGGAGGTTGATATTCCTCAATTCTTAATTTAGAAATCTTGTCAATTTGGCCTTGACATTCCTTCTCACCAGCAGACTCTTCACCTCCATAAGACAAAATTTCTACCTCCTCTAATTCCTTCATTTTCCACTCCATCTTCGTATTATATTCATCAATGGCCAATTCAACTTCCCTTTCTTCCATATTTCTTATTATATCATCCCGCGGCTAGGGTATATGAACATATCCACCCAAATTTACTTTCTTTCTAGTAGAATCAATGTATCCTTCAGGATCAAATCCCTTTCTTGGTGGAGCCTTCTTCAAATTGAAATGTGATAATTTATTTAGAATCAAATCATACCCCTCTTTTGACAACACAATAAAATCCCCAAAGCACAATGTACTTGGAATGAATGATAGTTTCTCATAGGAACTTATATTCATAACACTTGAATAATCCATCTGCCTAACAATTTCCATGTATGATTTTGTTTGGCACTATCTTTGGTAGAAGAAAAGGTGTATCCTCAAAACCATATACTCTAATCATAGTGGCATCAACATAACAATACCAGTCACCCCAATTATGTCCAACAGTTGTGAGTCCATTGAAATATTTTGGCCTTAGAAATATTTTAATCTCATCAGTCAAGGAATAATCACAAGGGTGATTAAAAAATCTATACAATATCTTAAGAAAGTACTCATCAAAAAGAACATAGTTAGAATTTACAAATCTGCTATCCCAAATAGTGGTCCACAATTGTATTGGTAATGGTTGTCCTTCCTTATCAGATTGTGTAATTTTCAATTCCTTTAGCCACATCCCTATCTCCTGACCATAATATAATATCATATGCATGAGGATAGAATAGTGTTTGATGTGCAGTGTGGGAGATCCATTTTTTACTGTCATCAACCCTGAGTCAATCTCTTTGGCAATGTAAGAGGCATAATCGAATGGTCTAGCATTGTGGAACTGAACATCTATTGCAACCACCATTGGTCCTATCAACATGAATTCAGAGGCTTCAGTCCCCAATACTTGACACACTGAGAGATATGTGTGTTTTAGGTAGGGTTCGATTAAGCCAACATGAAAAGGAGGCCCATCATTGTCTTTAAGTGGGAAAAGGTCTCCATCCTTTCTAGGTCTATGCAATGGAAATCTCCACCTTTTGTAAGTTGTTTCCATTCTCCAATACTCCCTTTCCAAATACTCATGTACAATTGGCTCATCACATGTGGCACGTAGGTTAAAAACCTTTGAAATTGCAGTCTTGGACACATATATGAATTGTTCTCCTTGCAAATTACAGATAGCTTTTAGGTCGAGGTTGTAATGCTTAGCCAGGAGTTTCAAAAGTTCCAAATTTACAAATACATTTGGGATGACAAGTTTTCCCAAATCAAAGTTCTAGGGATTGCACATTGGTTCGAATCTATTTCTTTGATAATAATGGAACATAAATAACTCATATCCTCTAAGAGAGGTCCATGTATCTCCTATATGTCTACATTTGTCTTCAAATTTTTCTACATCGACCCTTAGTTCTACAGACCTCCTGGCCTTCAGCCCTAAACCAAGTAATTGATCGATAAGGTCTTGGTTGAACTTTCTCTCTTTTGTTTTTGGTTCCTCCCTTGTTTTAGATCGTTGTTTTTTACTTTTGGGTTGGCTACCCTTAGTCCATTGTTTCTTGCCATTAGGTGTCACAAAACTCAATCCTTCCATTCTACTTTCTACGCAATGACCAAATTGAATTTTGAATTATCAATTATAGGGGGATTCTGTATGCTTACTCGTTTGTTCTGGTGTACTGAATTCCTCAGATTCCGCTCATCCACTCATCTTCACTCACTGCAACTTTTGAAAATTCCTTTTGTTTCAATATTTGTTAGTTATGAATGTTCATATGGAGTTCATTCATGCAACCATTAATGTCTACCACTTGAATTGAATGCAACGGTATTCTCAAAATTTGAAATATCAGAGTGACACAAAATATTGCATCAATGAAACTCTCCTAACCTTAGGTTGATTTTTGTTCTTCATTTCATGCCATATTTTTTTATACATTCATGATCAATCACCAAGACATAACTAAATGTCTCTTCGACTGGAAATGTCCCTTTAGTTCTTTTATTAAATCGGCAACACCATTCAATACTATCATCGATGTTGTGCAATGGCCATATCTCTTGTTCTTCAACTTATATTACTTTGGGGAGAAAAATGTAAAGTTTCCCCAGTGTCAAAATAGTCTGGATTGCTAGAAGTCGTTTTGGCCATTACACAGTTTCTTTCTGATGAGTAAAATCCATTCCATATCACCATCACCAAGAAAATAGAATTCCCTTTTGATGTGTTTAGTCTCCCCGATGTGTTTCCTCTATCGCTTCGTTCACTGGGAAAATTTAGTGAGACTTTCCCCGTAACTTCCTTCATCGGTGTGATTCAATTTGATCATACATGTCTCCCCGACACAATAGTCCTCCAGTTTTATCGGTGAGAGTATTTGTATTTCTCACTAATGAAGTCTCCATCAGTGTGACTCTTGAGCTCGGCATGACTTGAAAATTTTTCTCCGACTGCTTTGCTCATGTCGATGGACCTTCATCGATGATATGATAGGTGTTGTCCTCTCGATTATGTAGTCTTGTTATCTCTAGTGATTTTTGTGACTTGGCTCATGTCTTCCTGATATTGCAGAAAACGTTCAAATGAAGGATTATATGACTTGTTGATCGGTAAGAGACACACATGACATTGTTCCTAACATACATTAAATATTCATGACATGAGAAGCAACTCTTCTATATTTTGGCTCGGTAGGAAGTGACAATGGAGTTGGATGATGAAATGACAAATGGAAATGAAAAGCAAAGGGGGAACTCAAAGAAAATTCCAAAGCAAATATAGATTGGGAAGACCAAACCCTATTATGACAAGGATGAGTTGCCATGTAATTTTTCTCAATTGTGACCAAAGAGGTGTTTGTATGCAAAAGGCCACATT
The DNA here is from genome assembly GCA_007115665.2 of Sequoiadendron giganteum. NCBI lineage: Eukaryota > Viridiplantae > Streptophyta > Pinopsida > Cupressales > Cupressaceae > Sequoiadendron > Sequoiadendron giganteum. The sequence goes on along the minus strand of CM021110.1, from coordinate 51,922,248 downwards.
TATGAGATCATGGGAAAATATGGATCTGGTGAGATGTGAAGCAAATTTTTGTGGGGACTAGGAGATAAGAAGATGGAGGCTAGTGAAAATGTGAGGATTTTTCAGTCCTAATAGTGGCTCCAACTGGGGATGAATGAGTGTGAGATCATTGGAAGAATCCAAAAAAATCTCTGGGAAGCAGACCATGGATAAAAGATGGAACAACATGAGAACCTAAAACTATTGTGCATGGAGATTGTGTATTTCAAGAAGTATCTCAAGGATTGTCCATGCACTGGCAATTCTTGACCTTCCCCTAAACTACTGCACATGGAAAAATATTTTAAGATGTTTTTTAAGGGTCATCCATGCACTGGCAATCCTCAATCCTCTTTATGATCTTCAAGAAAATAATTTTTTTAATAACTGCCCATGTACTAGAAATTCTTGTTCCTCTCCTATCATGTTCTGAAGATAATATGAATCTTGACCACCCTTTCCAACAATGACATATGGTCCTATTCATAGAGCTTAAAATTTTCCATGCTTCCCTTTATCTTGACTCTTGCCATTCCACATGAGTACCATGTCATTCACTTCAAATTTCTTGTTTTTTCCCATTTTGTCATATAGGTATTTTATTTGAAATTGCTTCTTATGTTTATTTTGTTGATGGGCTTGATTCCTAGCTTGAGTCCCATACACAAGTTCAAAAGGTGATTTTTTGATGGCCTTCTTCATAGTGATTCTATCTACCCAAAAGGCTAGTCTCAACTTGGAATCCCAATCCCTTTTGTTATTATCTAGCATTCTCTTTATGATCCTCAGGATGCTTTTGTTGTTGGATTCAGCTTGCCTGTTTGCATGTGGATGATATGGTGAAGAGTATGAAATCATTATACCATAGGTTTTGCAAAATCCCTTAAATTCATCTAACATAAAGCACATCCCATTATCAGTTATGATTCTTGCTAGTACCCCAAATCTAGTGATAATATTCTCCAACAAAAAGTTTGTCACAACCGTAATTGTTTCTTCTTTAGTAGGTATAGCCTTTACCCATTTTGTGAAGTAATCTATAGCTACCAATATCCATCTATGGAACCTCAACTTGCAAAGGTATCAAAGGAAATGCTCCTTGATACTTTAATTTTATAGAAAACTTTTGAGATGCTTCAGACTTCCTGGTATAATCATAAGCATCATTAAAAACTCTAGCCCAATAGTAGCCTACCCTTAATACCTTATGTGTGGTAGTTTTTGCTAATAAATGCCCCCCGCATACTCCTTCATGCATTTCTTTCAAAACATGCCTTGCTTGAATTTCATCTAAGCACCACAACAGAAAATCGTCTCTATTCTTCCAATAAAGGTCTCCTTTCATGAACACATATTTTGAAGCCTGTAATCTAAGTGTCCTCTTCTTGTTATCTGTTGATCATAAAAGCTTGCACCTCTCCAACAGTCTCATGGGAAATTCAATGAGTGGGAGACAATATGCGCCTCACTTAATACCTCTGAGATTTTTATAGAAAGCCGACTCTTCACTGAGTTTGGGAAAAGGGAAAAAGAAATGAAAATAGAAAAACATGAAAATGGTGATGCGCCAACACTTTTACAACATTTCAAAAACCACAAGCTTCCCTCTATGAGTGATATGAGATACATGGAACACCACTTCCCTTAATTTTTGGGAGGAGAACGAACAATAGACTTTCAATACAAGCACAGATGTAGTCATTCAATCAACCCACAAGAAGTGTGTATTAAGATCTAAATCAAACATAGAAGTTCCAAAATTAATTGAAAACATTAAAAAGTAATATAAACCCTTCCTCCTAATATAGCATATCATGAAGAAATGATAACCCTACAAAGAGAATGGAGAAGTCCAAAGACATAGTCCAGTTTCTAAAGATTATAATTTAATCATATACACAAATAGTTTGGAAATCTGATAATGAAACTATTCTTATTAAGAAAGACATGGTGTTTTATCTTGGATGAACATATAAAGAGAAATATTGACAAAGACCATATCATGCACAGTTTCAAATATTACTTCAAAATAACTCGTACTTCAAATTTAAATGAACTTTAAAACAAAGATTAGATTCCAATCCGATAATAGTTTGATCATAAAATAGACATAACATTCCAGAGTGAAGCAATGTTCTATGAACTTTTTAAAAGAAAATATTTCTACTAACTAAGAAAGCTAAGGAAATTTTTTTTGAAAGGAAAACTTCAAGAACTTCTTCATTATACTATTGTTCTCAATATATAGCCACCTAGAAGCGAAAAACACCAACCTCATCCAAAATTAATGACTTCCAGACGTCCAAACCTGATAGCTTGGAAATCCAATTCTAGATCTTTTATTAGGTCGCTGGAATCCTGCTCATCAACTTTCAACTACCACATTTATATCGTTTAGATATTTTAATAGGATTAGCCCTTGTAATCACTCTAATCCTAGAAAGACGGCCTAGCAAAAGTCTTTTCGATCACCCAAGTGGCTTTGGCGGCACCGACTCACATCCCTTCATTGGAAAAAGGAAAAACACATTCCGATAGAATCTGAGTGAATATTCCCAAGATACAACTTCATAACACAAAGGGATGACATTTTAAAAGGGCGGATAATCTCAAGCACAAAGCGGATGAAAGAAAATGTTTTCCAAGATGACATGTGGTCCTATTAGGGAAATCAGGTCATCTTAGAATGAAACATCTAAGAACAACAGTGCCTTTGGTGATTTTAATTCCTTCAAATTCCTCATAGACACATACTACTATGCCATAAAGCAGAAACTGACATAGTTGATTTCCCACATTAACCCTTATAAGAAAAGCATATGCAACTTAACCAGATTAAACACTATGCACAAATTCAAAATACATAATCAAACAACATGGAAGACAAAAAAATGAACACACAGATTTACGTGGGGAAAACCCTTTCGGGTAAAAAACCCCACCCTCCAAAACACCCAACTCAATTGTATTAATCAGCAACAAGAATAATTACAATACAATCTCAAATCTATGCTCTTCTAGAATTTACGTCTTTTCCATTTGGAGAATACAGACAACAAAATTATCAGAATCCTTATATTGTTCCAATGTCCTCAAACAACATACAATGCAGATTCATTTCTAGTCGACCCACTCAGCCAACCTTTTTGGCTAGCACAACCTCACCACCAACACAGGTTCACATTCTTCTTCATTTTGTGTGTCAAAACATTCTCACAGTTATAATGCTATGTGCATACCATTTGAACACTCACTTAGAAACTTCCATAATGAACCTCTCATTTAGCCAAGCCAATGATATGTTCATTTCTTGTACAAAACTATAAGTTCAATTTCCATGTAGATCAATAGTCATTCTTACCAGCCTTAGAACAATCACCACCAACTTAGAATAGTCCACCAAAGTCCATCGTACACCTCAAAAGTCCACCAAGTCAACTTCATTCAACCATCACGTCCATCGGAATGATAGACACTATCAGTGAGAGTCTGGAAAGTCCAAACGATTGTCCAAGTCTTCCCAATGTCCCTCAAGAACATTAATACCACAACATCACCAAGAGTCACACCGAAGACCAATTGGAACAAACCATCAATAGGAAAAACACTATTAGGGAGGAAACAGAAAGTTCCACCAAGATCCCAAGTCACCCCGATGACATTCAGCTCACTGCAGTTTAGAACCTGTCATCAGGAGGAGTCACACCAAACACACCTGTGAGCCAAACCTTAACCATCAGATTAAGATCTCACAACTGGGCCAAAGTCATGTTTCCCACCAATGAAGAACCATCGGCAAGACTCATGTCAATCCTAAACCCATTAGTCTGACTTATGTTGTCAGTCCGATCTTTCCAAGCCTCACCAAGAACCAAGGTTAGCCTGATCACCTATTCATCAACCAAAGTCACACTGATGAAGCACCGTCGGCCAGACTCACACCAAATAGATCATATTGGATAGAGAGCCATTGTCAGAGAAACCTTGAGAGCTCAACCCAAAGTATCGTGTCAACCTAGCCATTTGTTCATTGACCAGAGTCACACCGACGAAGCATCATCAACTAGACTCACACTGTCAGTCTGACATTCATAGGTCCACCCGAAGATGAATATAATTCCGATGGAGTTCACTTTGGCAAGACCGATCATATGTCACACCAAATTAAACACTTCAAGCCTTCAGGACTAAACAACTCGTTGACAGGATATCTTAGGTGTCACACCAATTTTCTCTTATAGGAGGTTCAGGTCAACATGATTGAGGCACATGTTTCCAACAATCTCCCACTTGACGAAGATCTTACTGACCACTCTAGAGTACTAAGAAAAAACCATACAAATAGTCATCAACATCAAAGGCCAAAACATATCACCTCTATGAAAAATATTCTCCAAAAAAAAGATAGAACATCAGTCAAAACAACAACCAAAAAAATGTCTGCTCCCATCCAACTGATCAACCCACATGACTAAAAATAGTACCCATATCTTGTGATATTCCATCCCATCTCACATACCTTCAAGGTATCCACATTAGTAAACTCATGCCAACAACACAACCAAACCGTCAACCGCGGATACAAGCACCATATACCAACCAATTGAAGAAGACAAAACATATCCAAGTACTCCCACTGCATGGGTAATGCCAAATCTAAAAGATAAAAAGCATTACAAGTCTACCAATAACAACACATACAAATTTTAACCATGTAGTACCAAGGAAATATCCACAATGATATGCATAACCTGCAACTAACTGCTACAAGAATCAGTTCTCTCAACGGTCTTCTAGAGCTCTTCCAAGTTCTTCACTTCCAGTATAGGAAAAAGATAAAGAACCTCCAAGTTACCACTCAAAAACCTGAGTGAACAGAAAAGCTCCGACCAAATCTCAAACCAAAGTAAAATGAAATCAAACTTCCAAGAAGACAACCAAGACCAAAGAGAGAAAATTTGCACAACATATACTTGTAGAACATCCTCCTACATACACCCCTAAAGGCCAACTATGTCAAGTATGATCTCCTTCACATCCCAAAGGAAAATCCATAACAACACCCAACCATTCAATCACCAAGATCAAACTTAGCATATTTAATATGTAACCAATCATGGATGTAAGTGTCTAAAAGAAGAACAAACTACTTCATTTCCAATTTCAAGAAAATGGCCCATATAACTATCTCCTTCCAGTTCTCATCAATAACTGACATAACACAAAAGCTCAAGGAGATAAACCCTGTTGTCTGCCTTTCACTATGAATCCTCCAAAACCTTAAAACAACAATTCAAGCTCCATATCATGAAATAAAGCATAAAACATCTCTGAAAGATATAATGGGAAAATACCTCTCAAATAGACTTCACTGCAAAGAAGACCAAGAGTGGGAAAAGAAAATGCTCCTTCAAGATATACAAGCCACCATGAATCATCCAAGAGAAATCTCCTCTTTGCATTCAACCAAGGTGTAGACTACTCAGACTTTCTACTGAAAAAAATGCCTTTCTCATCTCAAGAGAATTACAACCTCACCTTATTCTTCGTGTATCCATGATCGCCAACAATCGATCATCTCATGCTAAACTCCAATTTGTATTACTACACTTATCATGAAGTTATCGAGCTTATGACCAATGTACTCAAAACACAGAGAAACTCTAGATCATTATCAAAGCTCCAAACATCTGAAATAGGAACTTATCATGGCACCATAATCTGCTCAACCTCCTTAGGAGATACCACGCTCCAAGTGACTTCAACATGGTCTCAAGAGCAAAGCCTCATGTCAAAACTCTAATTTTCAATCAAGAGTATAACATGACATCAAGCAAAAGAACTCCAAACCAACATCACCTATCAAGAACCACCAACACCTTAGCCAAAGACACCAAACGTCCTCCATGGTTCCAATATGTTGCACATCCTCAAATAGTGCCCATGCAAATGCAAAAGAACTCTTCTACAACAACAGGATCTAAGAGTCCCTCCTAACTTAACATCTGCAACACTAAAGAAGATATTCACCACCAAGTGATGAACCCATAGTCACTACTAAATCTCCCACTGAATTGTGACATCCAAGATTTCCAAGCATCATGACCAAACATCTGTTGATCTAAAAAACCTTCAGGTACAAACAACATGTCCATCTGACAATAATGCCAATTAGCACCAAGATCTCCAAACCACGCAAACCACACCATCATGATCAAAATCTTATAGTATAATGTGCATCAAGCTCTCCATGACATCATGATACACACGCTACAGGTCCCCATAATCGACTAGTCAAGTACTTAATGCCATCCTTCCTTTCATCCAAATGCAACTACACCAATGCATAAGTGACCACAAACAAGGCCAACTATCAGATCTGCACCAACACTGAATCAACCTCATAGATATAGACAGTCTACTTCTGATTTATCTCACTACAACCAATGGGTAGTTAGTCCACCAACCGCATAACTCGAAGATCAATCACAACAAAAGTGCAAACCCATCATTGCAATAGAAATAGAAAAACTGAGATCTCAAAGAGAACAACAATGTAGACAATTTGACTCAAACACCAAATCAAAACCAAATCCGATTTTTCAATCATGTCCACAACTCAAGTACCATAGTCTAGGAAACTAGTAAGCAACACTTACATGTACAACTGCAACTATCTCATCCAACAATGCCCAAAAATAGCCAGGGTCTAGAAATTAGTTTTTACCAGCAGCTCCACAAAAACACAAGTTTTTTCTTAACTGTGCAAAACCTGCAAAACCACCATGTTTCCAAAACACCCATGCACATCCATATCCACTGCACATCTATATCCACTACACATCTAGACAATTCAAGAGTCTGCAAGCAACCATGATGATTAACTAGAACGATGAACTAACATGAATATACATCATATACTTTTTAGGAAATTCTATAAAAAACCTTTAGAACCAAAGAACATGAATTTGAACCATGCAAGTACAAGGTATCCATAAAAGGAACAAGTAGTATAGGAATTTCAAACCCATTCTAGACCAATTCCAGAACCACAAGCATGCACATGCATTCGAGAGAGCCAAGCTATTCAGAAGTTTTTAGACCACCCAGAGATCAACTTCATAGCCTTTATGCAATTAGGGTAACAAATAACAACACCTTCAATGCCAAGTCAAAGCACCCAACACAAGCACAATACTCCATGGTTGAACAAAATATCCCAAGCATTTCCATACCATCAGGGAGCCTCTCACATAGACACCCAATATGAACCATGCTTTGCTGCAACATAACCATAAGCATAAACTCACACCCCTTGCATCAAGATCATTCAATACCAACTAGGAGCCTCAGACCACATCATTACAATATGATCAACTCCAAATTATCCATCTTTAATATCTTTCACATTGTGTGTTATCTCAAAAGAGAAAGACCTTTTACTCACCAAAGGATCAATTCATCAATCGATTCCTCTAGATTTCTTCTATCCTGATAGACTAAGAAATCTTCACAAGAGAAATACCCAAAACTAGCAACCAAAAGAAGGCTTTGATGCCACTTGTTAGGAAAATCAAGTCATATTAGAATGAAACATCTAAGAAAAATAGTGCCTTCAGTGATTTTAATTCCTTCAAATTCTTGAAAGACACATACTACTATGTCATAAAGCGGAAACTAGCATAGTTGATTTCCCACATTAACCCTTATAAGAAAAGCACATGCAACTTAACCAGATTAAACACTATGCACAAATTCAAAATATAGAATCAAACAACATGGAAGACAAACAAATGAACACACAGATTTACATGGGGAAAACCCTTTCAGGTAAAAAACCCACCCTCCAAAACACCCAGCTCAATTGTATTAATCAGCAACAGGGTGAACCCATAATAGTGGTTTACAATTTTGTTGAGGAAGCGAAATTGTAAAAAAAACTCACACAATCAAAAATTTGAGTTTTAAGGGGTTCGAATGAACTAGGGAGTTCGCACGAACCCATAAAACGGTTTGATCAAACCCCTAGTTCGAGCGAACCCACTTTTCCATGGTGGGTTCGCTCGAACCATAAAACTACACGTTTTTTTTAAAACAAAGGGGAAAAGGGGGTTCGAGTGAACCCCCCTTCAAGAAAACCCCCCTTTGCTCGAATGGGTCAAGGGGGGTTCACTCAAACCCCCCTTTTCCCCCCTTCTCCCCCTCTGGCACCAAAAATCTGTAAATGTTTCCCCTTCGAAGCTCAGGTTGAGGATGAAAATGGAGGAGAATTCACATACCCAACTGGAATTAGGTAGTCCTCAAAATGAGTTGTCCAATGACTATAATTTTAATATTTTTTGTTTTATTATGTATGTATTTTTTTAGTTTTATTAAACATAGGTTTTTCATCTAAAATTAAGGTCTCTATTCTGCACATTTGAAAAAATAGCAGATTATCAAAAAAATATTAAAAAATATGAGTGCACCAGATATTGAAGTCCTCTATCCAACAAAAAAAAATTAAATTTTGATATATACAAAAAACGTTATGTGTTATACGGTCACGCTATGTCTGAATTCTAATTGGTTTAACATTGAAACTTGATTAAAAAAAAAAAATTAATAAAAAACTACCTAACCAAGTGGAAGCACTAGATATTGGAGTTACAAATCTAAATTTGAAAGAATTAGAATTTTATCTTTCATTGAAAAATTTTATGTGTTATATGGTGTGCATCACTTTTTAAAAATGTTGTTTTTTGAAAGAACCAGTTTTCGTCGGAGATGGAAAAAGAAGTGCAATCTGATTCCAAAACTTTTGAAAAAAATATTTTTAGAATCTAGATACAAAATGTGATGAGACTCCAGTTTGCATCATCTTCAAATTTCTCATAGTTTAGCCGCTATAGGTGCCTGAATGTGAAGATTTAGTTAAAAATAATAATTTCAGTGTCTAGTTTGGCCAAAAATTGTAAACCACTATTGTGGGATCACCGAACAAGAATAGTTACAATATAATCTTAGAGCTATGCTCTTCTAGAGTTTACATCTTGTCCATCTGGATAATATAGAAAAAAAAATTATTAGAATCCTCGCACTGTTCCAATGTCATCACACAACATACAATGCAGATTCATTTCCAGTCGACCCACTCAGCCAACCTTTTGGCCAACATAGCCTCACGACCACCATAGGTTCCTATTACTCTTTGTTCTTTGTGTCAAAACATTCTCACAATTACAATGCTATGTGCATACCATTTGAACACTCACTTAGAAACTTCCATAACGAACCTCTCATTTAGCCAACCAATGATCTGTTCATTTCCTATACAAAACCATTTGTTCAATTTCCATGTAGATCAATAGTCATTCTTACCAGCCTTAGAACGGTCTCCACCAACTCAACACAGTTCACCAATGTCTATTGTACACCTCACCAGTCCACCAAGTCAGCTCCATTCAACCATCACATCCATCGGTGTGACAGACACTATCGGTGAGAGTCTAGAAAGTCCAAACAATTGTCTAGATCTTCCTGATGACCTTTGAGAACATCAAGACCACAACATCGCCAAGAGTCACACTGAAGACCAAATAGAACAGACCATTAGTAGGAACAACACTATCGGGGAGGAAACAACAAGTTCCACCGAGATCCCAAGTCACCCTGATGAAATTCAACTCACTGTAGTTTAGAACTTGTCGTCGACAAGAGTCACATCGAACACACCCATCAACCAAAAATTAACCATCGGATGAAGATCTCAAAGCTGGGTTGAAGTCATGTTTCCCACCGATCAGGAACCATCGGCAAGACTCACATCAATCCCAAACCCATCGGTCTGAATTCTGCTACCGGTTTGATCTTTCTAGGCCTCACTGAGAACCAAGGTTAGCCCAATCACCTGTTCATTGGCCAAAGTCACACCAAAAATGAACCATCGACTAGACTCACACCAAATAGATCATATCAGCTAGAGATCCATTGTCAGAGCAACCCTAAGAGCTGAAATCGAAGTCCCGTGTCAGCCTGACCATCTGCTCATCAGTCAGAGTCACATCAACAAATCACTATCAGCCAAACTCACACTCTCGGTCTGACATTCACAGGTCTACCCGAAGACCAATTTCATTCTGATGTAGTTCACTTTGGCAAGACCGATCAAATTTCACAATGAACTGAACACTTCAAGCCTTCAAAACTAAACAACTCATTGGTAGGATATCTTAGGTGTCTCACTGATTTTCTCTTACAGGAGGTTCAGGTCAGCAAGATTGAAGCACATGTTTCCAATAGGTCCGACTTCTGATTGAGGACAAAGCGATTATTAAGACACATGCAACCACCACATGGTGCAGTGTGCATCTGTCAGAAATACAAAATCCTTGCATGCAGATTACCTTGAAGACCAAAATAAAACCGTAAAACAAAAATAGACATAGGAAAAATTTGGCTTCACAGTTTTGGTGACTCACAAGGGGCCTTCGCTTGCAAAGGAACAAACCTAGACCTTTGGTTATTCTTGGAGCTTAAGAAAGGTAGAATGCAACATCTCCCAGTCTACGTCAGTTGGTCGAGCAAGGCTATAGAAGGTTTTATATGCCTGATCCAGCTCAAAGAATTCTTTGAAAGAAAAAAATCCCCATCTCATTGAAATGGCTCCCAGGTGATAGTAAAGACAAGAAAGCTGAAGAACTTGATTCTCATCATCATCCATTGCTGGTGTGGAACTTGGCCCAAGAAGGTTTGCAGAATTCTGAACCTTGTTTCTAACCTCTTCTATAATTTGCTCGACTGACAATACATCTTTATTTTCCCAAAGGAAGGGAGGCATCCCATAGTTGTATAAGATCTTGAAATCTTTCTTGATTTCATCGACCCTCTTATTTAAAATCTACTGGATGTTCTTGGTTCTGGATGCCACCTTATGGCAGTAAGAAAAGTCGCTTGCTTTACTAGAGGTAGCCCTTCAATCTATAATACCTACACCTCTCAGGGCCTCATTTGTTGCCACATAGAGCTTAGAGATCAAATTATGTGATTTGACCAATTGAGGAGCGTATTCCTGAAGAGTTTGATTGGCCAATGGGCCAAAATTTCATTTAGTTCTCAAGAATCCATTAGGAATTGTAAGGCTGGTTTTACAATGGAGAGCAATACAATGATTCACTCCCAGTAGGAAGATACCAACTTCCTTTTTACAGGAATGGTTACGGACCAGCTAACTCCTCTTGTGCTTGAGCTTCTTTCGCTTTCAATCTCTGGTCCAATTGATCTCTCTTCTCGAGGACTTCTCCCAACTCCAAAACCAAATTTTTGATCTCTTGATTCCGAGCATGCAAGGCAACCTCGACTCCTTGTTTATCATACTTCAGCTTTTTGATCTCCTATCAAGCCTATTTTAGATCATCATAAGATTGAGCTCGGATGTTTTCTAGCTCCTTCTTTATATTTGCTCAAACAAGCTGGTGCTCTATAACAGATTGGCGCTCAACTGCAAGTTCGCATTTCAACCTATCTATTTCAATATAAAGTTGGATCCACTCTTCTTGGAGTGTTGCAAGAGATCTTGTTGCTTCATTTTGTTGGTCTTGTACCTGCGGTATGCAAGTCATTTCATCATTTCAGGCCCTGAGCTCTGAGTGCAAACTGTTCACCATTTCTTGTACATTTTCTAACTCATTGTTGTGCTTTCTCAACCTTCGATCCAGCCACTCATAATCTATGTATACCACCTTCTGAGTGGTCTTGGCCATGTCTACCTTGTCACATAGACAAATCTCATTCAAATCCAAACCCAATACTTGAATATCGTAGTCCTCCATCTGCATCTATCCTTCGGGTCGAGCTACAAGTGGCTTCATGGTGGTGCTCCATAGAGAATTTATTTCTTCATTAAAATAGGTCTGAATCTTCTTGGAGGCTGGCAGCTCAACATTCTTCTCTCTTCTTTTCTGATTTCAATTTTGTCGGGCCTGCCTAGTTGCATCAAAATGATTCTAGAGAGTCTGTGGGGTGTCAATACTCTGTGTTGAAATAGAAGCACTAGGGGGAAAAATAAAAAGAGTGACAAAGGGGATACTTTGGATGTATGGTCATGTGGGGATGAAAATGGGAGAGAAATCATTGAGAACGGCGGGATGCCAAATTAGGATTGGGCACCTAGAGTACCAGTCCGAGTAAAACGAGTAACATATGAGGTAGGCAATTTTTGTCTAAATGTGGATGGGCCTAGGGTAATAGGTAGCATGGGTGACTTGGATTTCTCTATGGGGGCCCTGGATAGGGTGATTAAGGAGTTAATGGTAGCTAAAGCAGATACTACTTGTTTGGCATGTAGTGGTGCATCACTTCATAAATTAAAAATGGTAGGGGGCTAAATTAGAACTAAAAACTCAAGGTCTAAAGGAAAAGGACTTTTCAACAGGCGGAGGCAAAGGATTAACCAAAGATGTCGAAGCAGGAAGAAGAGGGGGAGTAAGACTTACTTGAACCATGACCGTCTGAACACTCTAGAGAGTGGACTTTGCTTCTTCTTCAATTTTGGTAGTTACATCAGATGTGTCCATGTCTTGGACTCATCATAACTTCATCTATTCTAAATTAGAACATCCCAACTCCTTTGTGGATGATCCTGGTAAAGCCTGGCCTTCTTGTTCCACAGTTGACTCTCTTGGGGAATGTTGGGTTCTCTTCATTTTTCTTCGGACATTAGTGGAAGATACAACCTGTGAGTCTGTTTGCTTAGAGATCTTTTCCTTGTCGGATTCCTGTGGTCGGGGAGTAGGGCATGGAAGTCGATCCTCTATTACTTCATGGTTGGACTTTGGGTTGCTATTATTGGAATCATCCTCTCAGTCATAAATGTCCTTGAACTGTTCATCATATGGTTGAAATTCCTCAAGTAACTTATGAGTGTTTCCCATTTCTTGTCGGAACCTCCACAAGTCTTCCATTTTGCGTTTTGATCATCCTTGTTGTTTCATCTAATTTTTTAGGGTTTTTCCTATCAGAATCTCCCTTTGATATCTTGCTTGTGGTGTATAGAAACT